>OX456984.1:148122446-148722446 GCA_949752695.1 Melanostoma scalare | reverse complement strand
TTTCGAATTTTAAACCTATGAGTAACCTCCAAGATAGGGCGATCAAATTCTGCTGGACTGTTTTTTGTGGGGTTATGTGAAGAGGCTAGTCTTCTCAGATAAGCCCGATACGACTGACAACTTGGATTAGAATGTTCGGTGCGTTATCACTGATATATGGCCTCAAATGCAGCAAAAAGTGGTTGAAAGTTGGGACTGTTGGCTGGAATTTGTTCGAGCCAGTCGCGGCGGCCACTTGCTGAAATTAAAATGACAATCCCTTATCTTTTCAATAAAGCAAAGTTCAAAGTTAAATTACATGCGTTTGATCTCTTCTTGAAAATAACAGGTTTTAAAAAAACACTGCACCATGCAGTGGTTCGAGTCAAGATTGAGCGCTTGAAAAATTCGGATATTCATAAACACTAGAATAGCGTCATTGCAACATGATCAAGCAGCATCTCACTCGGATCTCAAGGATCCAGTGTGCTCCCCAGGAAGCCAGGTGATGAGGAAGTTGTACACTGAACCAAATTTGGTAGTGATATTGATGAAAATGTTGGTAGAATTGAAGAAAGGGTGATCAATATACGGTCAATGAAAACTATGTGTCAGCTTGACGAATTAATTGTCAATTTTTCGTAAAGCTGATGAATCTATGAAATTTTGTCAAACTGAATAAAATTCATCATATAATTTTAAAAATTAAGTAGACAAAGATTCTTCAATTTGAATAAGTATGTTGTTGAATTGAAAAAATATTCTTCACTTTCACTAATTTTTTTCTTCAAATTGACAGTATTTGTTCTTCATTTTCACACTCACCTTTCTTCCTTTTGACATAAAAAATTGTCAAATCCACAAATCTTGTTTTGCGTGTTGATGAAATATTCTTCATTTTGAATCAATATATTTAAAAACTTACGATTTTTCTTCATTTTCACATCAATTTTTTTCTTGAAGTGAAGAAATTTCTTCGAAGTATGGCAAACCTTTTTCTTCACTTTCATGAAATATTCTTCAGTTTTTCAAACCATTCGCGTTTTTTTCATTTCCAAAACAGAATCTTATTTTAACATCCCATAGAGTCAAAGCAAAAATTCTCAAGCTTAATACATCTTCTTCAAGTTTGCTTACCATTCTTTAGTTTAATAACACAGAATATCAAATCACTTATTTTATGAATCCGTAAGAAACATTTTAATTTTATTTTCGAATATTTGTTTACAAATGTATGTAGGTGACAGCTCAAAACGTAACATTTTCTTTTCACTTAAATAAGATTCTTCCGGTCCGGTCAGTGATAATAAGACTCAACGGTAGGCCATCCAGCTTAGGTTTAGATTGAGCTCTATTGCCGCAGGGAAATCAGGAAAGAGTGACCTGAAATACAATAGAGCACATTTTAAAATCGTTTATATGTAGTGTTTTCATTGAAAATATACATAAATTATTTTTAAAACCAAAAAAGTATGGACTATTTTTTAGTTTATTGCAAATTATTTTTTATTTATTTTTCTAGTCGGATTTATTTAAAAGGTTCTTGAATAATATTTGTACTTACTTATTGATGGGTAGTTGTTAAACAGCTACATTTCTTCTTTTCATTTTTTTTGAATATTTTCACTTTTAAGACTAAGAGAATTTTAATGTTAACACTTTCAGCACTGAAATAACTATGACCACTTGCTTTCTTTAACAACCCAACTTTCAAACAATTTATTAATATTAGAAAAAAAATTGTCAATTTGAGGAAAACGTTTTCCTGGAAAGAAAGAAAATTTTGTCAAAGTGAGGAAACGTTTCTTACATTTCATGAATTTTTTTCGGTATAAAAGAAACTGTATATTTAGGTTATTCGGTCGGGAGTTATAATTACAAAATTTTGTCAATTTGAAGAAATTCACATTTACGCATTATTTCACTAAAGTAGACTATTTGACTTTCGTCATTGTGACAACCATTCTTCGATTTGAATAACATACTGAGAGCTGAGAACAATTGAAGAAAGTTTTTTTGAATTTGAATATTTAAATCTTCAATAGTATGAAATATGTTATGAAAATTTGTTAATTTGAATAATTAATTCTTCAAAGATTGACAAAATATTTTCTTCAATATCACCTACGACATTTGGTTCAGTGTAGGATTAGAGAGGTAGAGGGTTGGGCTGTTGGATGGGTTATTGTCGTAGGGAACCCCCACTAAACCATTTGGAGCCCTGAGTAAATTTTTGGATCAATTTGGCTAACTAAATAAATATCGTAACTTAAATTACCATTGTCTTGTACATTCAACCCTTTTATTTTTAGTGTGGTATTACACGTAGGTAACAAATGTAACAAATCAGGGATGTAGTTTACGCAATTATCTACGCGTAGTAATTTGAGTAGATTTCCTTAAGTAATCTACTTTGCCATCTCTGATTCTGAGATAAAGAAAGAGTGTGTTAGTCACGCCTGGACTTAGGCCCGCAGCAAAATCGATCGGTGAAAAGTGTTTCCGAAGATGTCCTTCTTCTCTTGTTCTTCTTTTGTTTGCTTAATACAAATCAACAACGACTTTTTGTATCACGAATGAATTGCCAATACCTCGATTGTCTCTCTTTAAACCAAAAAATTTCGAGTGTTTTTCAAATAAGATCTCCACTTGCTTATTAATTGCTTTTTCTGTCATCTTCATCTCATTGAAGTGACAAAAACATAATTAAAAGTATTTTTCTCCCATTTATTAAAGTTTCTGCTTTTCCGCAAACAAAGTTTTTTTTCCTGATGAGTAGCCAGCAATATGCCTTAAAAAAAAACTCCAGTGCGCTTGAAAGTTTCAGTTTATAGATTTCACAGCAATCAAAAGCAAAATTTTGTTCATTCTCCTTATCCACTCTGCTACAATGGCAACTTTTGGAAACAAATAAAAGTTGTCCTTCACATTTCGAATTGTAGATTGAGATTAACGTTCTTATTTTTATTCATTTTCTTATTTGAATGATTTATTGCAGTTATTGTTCTCTGGAATTTTTCTTATAGAACATTCCAATAAACTTCCATTAAAAACTGAAAAGTTGTTCGTTTTTAAATTTAACACAACTCTTCTTTTCACTAACAAAGTGCTTATAGCACGTAGGCATCGAAATTCGAAGGAACTTGAAAAGAATTCACAGCATCAATGTGATACGTGACTCATAACATCGAAACTTTGCAGACTTTAAATTGAAGAAAAATCTAAATCTTCTACAAAATGCTTGAGATGTCATGCCATTTGTTATTTATGTTTCATCCTTTTAACTCACTGAATTTTTTTGTAAAACAATACGCTTGAATGTCCTTGCTGCAACAATAACTTGAAAGTAAGAAAAACACAAAAAAGAAAATGGTGGGCGTATGCCATTACCGTGTTACGCCATAAGTCTTGCTCTCCGCAACTCGGTTGGTATGTGAGGGAAACTTGAGTTTCTTTTAATAAATTTTGCATAAATTCAAATTCACCATGTGAGTATATTGTTCGCTTGGTTATCTTTTTATGAAGTCCTTTTAAATGCCGTTAAATATGTTGGTATATATTCGGATTGTCGAGGTTGACTTATTCGAACAAAGTGAAGAAGCGGTTTCACGAGAAAAGAGTATAATTTATGACAGGTTGCAGCAGTGTGAGTTTTATCTCCAATGAACACTCAACGAACAGCCGTAAAGCTAGACTCGCTGCTTTAGGTCATAGAAGTTTAACGGTAATAATTTGAAGACTGGTTTCATACATGAAATGTAGCCTCAGTTGGCCCTTGTCGGAAGTCATTGAATAATACACAACATTTTAAGGCTCCCACTCCCACTTACCCTCTCAAAGTGATAATCCTTGTTAAGAAAAGCAAAATGGCTTCTGTTGAAAATGATCTGTAGAATGTAGGTTGCCTTGATTGCCTTGTATCATTTCGGTGATGGGAGTAAAGATGGACCAATTTCGTTTCTTCATCTGTAATTGGCTAACACAAAAAAAATGAGGGGCCACAAAAACAACATCTATAGAAACTATAGCACTTGACTATCTCAACCCTTTTGGGGTATAACAAATTCCCAAAAGAAAACATGACTCTCCCTGTTTGAGAAATAAAAAAGTCCGTACAAACGGCAAACGGGCGAACAAACTGAGTTCATAAAAAATAAATAAAACACCATTCGGTTCCGCGTTAACGGTTGAACCCGAATCGCGTGAAAAAAGGTCGAATCTATTTACTAGACTGGCAAAACTGTTTGTTCTTTTCGTTTGTCTGTGTGTGTGTATGTTGAGAACAGATGACTGAGCACCGAAACGATACCGATACGAAAGGTTCTTTTTGTCTGTTGCTACCGCTGCCACTGCCACTGTAGCTTCTGCTTCTGTTTCTGCTGGTTATTATAAACTCGAGTAACTACCACAATATTTTGTTGCATGCCATGATGATGATCAACTTTAACAAGTAACAAGAAATGTTCGTAGTACACAATGTGGGTGAGATAAATGTAAGTCCATTGTTTCTCGCCCTCTGTTCTGCCGACCGAAATGATAAAATGCACGTATGAATGAGCGTACTTCCTCTTGCAAAGAATTGCTTCAAGGGTACATCCGGTAACTGAAACTGAACAGAAACACGGCTTTATGAAATATTCCCTTGTGTATAAATATTTGAATAACTCTAAAGGAATTAATTGAAACCTACGCTCAAAAGTGGACATCAAAACAGTAGAGAAATTGAACCAATTGCTCTATTGATTCAAAGGAAATAATTAAACTCACAGCCACAGACGATGATGATGAGGTTCATTTCACTAACGCGTCCACGTCCGCATCCAACAAGGGGGATACGAATTTCGAAGTAAGACATAATGAAATAAATTCGTATAGATACGGTAAGATGATTTCATTCTTTGAGGGCAGACATGATGTGAGAGTAGTTAGTTAGTGGTAATTAAATACGAGATTTGGCCTTGTGATTACAAGAACAATGAAGGTCAAAGAGATTTTAGAGAGTTTGTGTTCACTTTTTGTTTGGGTTGGAATTCGGTTCTTTATTCTTTTGTCACCAGAATACGACGCGACAGTGATATACAATAACGACGAAATTTATGATGTAATTAAAAACTTAGCTTTGAACTTTCGCTTGGTTGACATTAAACTTTAATTTTGCTCTTAAATTTAAATTTATTTTTAGAGAAAATCAAAATTTAAGTGAATTTCTTCCCGAATACTTTTAACAACTTCAACTGAAAATCAAGTCTGATTCATTGCGAGTTGAACTCAATTCGGAGTCAGCGGATGAGTAGAAAATCACCTGGTAGGAATTTAAGAAAGTTTCTATACCCTACCACTATTTGGGTGTAATTTTGAGAGGATAAAAAACTAATCGGGTGGCTCCTGTTAATTCGTTTAAAACCAAATCGGCCCTATCGTGGTAACCGTCGGAGCGGAGTTTTCTCCGCAACGCATCTTTTTTCGGAGATTCAATTTTGCTTCGAAGTAGTTGTCGTCGTAAGAAATTTTTCACAAGTGCGGCAATGCATTGCATTCCCAAAACTAAAATCTCCGCAACAAAAACTTATCGGAGAACGTCGGATCGTCCGATCGGAGAACTACCACGAAGCAAAATATCTCCGATCGGAGAGAATTCCGCTCCGACGGTTACCACGATAGGGCCGAATAACTGTCCGTTCTGATGAAGAGGTTTCCTATTGGTCAATTTAAAGTGAGCTTATAGCAGTTATTTGTGTTAAAAATCTCATGGTGTTGACCGAACTCGCGCGCAAATTTCAAAACATTATTTTTCTAACTGCAGTCTCCGTCATTAAAAAATAAAATTATTTTAGCTTAGCATTAATATGGCATAACTTATGACAGCTTAAAATTCACGCGAATTCTGGCAAATCCTTTGGATTTTCAACTCAAGCGACTGCAATGAGCTCATTTTAGATTAAGAACAATAAGAACCTTTTTTTCATCTGAAACGACAATTATTTGGTTTTAAACGAACAATACCATGTGCTTTCCAACTGAAATGACAATAATGAGTTCTTTTGAGATTGACCAACAAGAAACTCAATTACCTTTTTCACTAGATATGACTGAGTGGTTTCGTTTTAAACGAACCGACACGAGTCACACGACTTATTTTATAATCGCTCAGAAAGGTAGTTTTAAACGAACCTACAAGAACTACAAGCTCTTTTCCAGCCCTTAAATGACTGGTGTTGGGTTAGCCCTCGAGTGACTCGTATAAGCTCGTGCTGGGTGCATAGAGACACGTCCAATATTTTAAGCAATTTTTTGGTTTATAGTTCGGGAACTATGAATATCTACACAAAAGATATGCTTATTTTGGATTCTTTGAAAAGTCTGTTAAAAGTGATAAACACTTTGAAATTTGAGATGTATCAGGAAAGGTTTGTTTCATTATGTCAAAGTTTTTTTTTGTATTAGATAGGAATTTTCAAAAGACGCTGAGAAATAGGTTTTTTTCAGTTTTCAGGATCTGTGTCAGGCACGTTCTGAGATCTAAGTCGCATCCACTGCTCTTTGTCTCACAGGTCACAGCATCTTCTGGATGATGTTACTTTGATTCATTTCTTCAATAGTTATGTTTATTCTCCGAAAAAGAGATTCCCATCTACAACACTGTGTGGTAGGCATCGTCGTTTGTCATCTAATCTCCAGGTCTTCGTGTTGGCACAACGATCTTTTTTTTTCAATATTGTGCAGAAAGGTGTTGGAGTATCCGTGTCCGGTGAAGAACTTTGTGACACAGAAATTCACTTCACCGTGTTTCCAGTTACTCCATTGGCTTCAGTCGAGTAAGTGCTTTTGCTTCCGTATTGGACGCTTTCGTGCCAATTTCTGTTTTCTTTTTTTTTAGTGTATGTTATTTCTTGTTCAAATTGGTATGACAGTCCAGCTACAAGAACTGTTTGCTCAGACACTGTGCGATACTCATTCGTCATTCGCAAGGTACCACACCTCTATACCGATGCCAGCACCTGTTTCCAGGGCTGGTGTTTGGTTCGTTGTGCTCTTTTTACTTCGCATTTTTTTTCTTCTCACTATGTAAGCTGTTTGCATATTTAAACTTGCTTTGAGTCTAAGTAGCTTTCCAATTTCCACGAGTGCCATCGTTGATTTGAACAAAACAAAAGGATTCTTACAGGCCATTTATCGCTACGTCTAAACAAATAACCACATAATATGCTATCATAGAATCGTACATCTTTAAATATATGTAAGTACGAGTATCCACCAGAGTATACAAAATAGATCGTAAAGCATTGCATTACAAAAAAAATCAATGCCTAATTTTAATGACATGCCGACGTTGTACCGATGGTGCTTGTCTTGACCATATTGTGGTTGGGTCATGGAGTCTGTAATTAACTCTATTGTATGGAACAAAAAAAATAGCAAATAATATAAATGACGTGTTTTGAGAATTTGTAGGCAGAACAAACAATTTACCACGTAAAGGGTGAACTTTTGAACTTGCTCTACGTCTACACTATGGAGCTAGTTGAGTTGAGGTGGAGCGGAGCTAATATAACACAGTAATATTACAGTGTAGTCATAAAATTTGCGCTCTTAATTTTTAACGGACCTTTAAATTCCTTCGAATTTAGTACATAGTACAAACCCAAAATAAAATTTACATTCGTATATACATAAAACTTGAAAACGGTTTTTTTTGTGAAACGCGGTATTTCTTCAAGTACTGAAACAAAATTATCAATGATAATAAATATAATTTAAAAATAAAAATAAATACCCTACATATTCTAATCCTTGAGTTTGCTTGCTACGGTTTCACGCCTAAAACACCAAATTGTAGTTAAAAATTCTTTCAGCAATCGAAAGCTATATTGTTATCGAGAATCCTCTATTTTTCTACTTAAAAATCCTTGCCAGATTAGTTTAAAGATCCATGTCGATGCGTTAATTGGTTCATGTCAAATCCGTTTATTGGATCCATGCCCGATCAGATCTTTTACCTAACTATTACTTTATAATAATAATAATAGGATGGTGCAATATTGCGAATAGCACCGGGGTCTAGCGCACTTCCCACAACTATACCTTGTTAAAAATGGAGTGGTCATAAAATGTTTTTGACGATTCCGAACTGGTAGACAAGAAAGTGCTTTTCGTAGAAATTACTATCGGAGGAGTTTTTTATACCTCCCGATACCAGTAGAAAAACATTTTTTGTTTACTGTTGGAATCGAACCTCGAACCTCCCATGTAACAGCAGACGTACCTGTTGCCTGAGGTTAGTCCCCTGGCACCACAAATATTACTGATAGGTAATGAAAAATTGTTGAGCGAAAAAGAGAATTCTTATGTTGATGTATATAAATATGACTATGATGAACATGAATATGTGATAATAGCAAATAAAATGAACTCATACTATATAGAAAGTATAAACAATATAAGTAATTCAATACAGCCAAATTTAATTTATAATGACATTGAAGGTATTCATTCAAATTCAATCACATTTCCTTAAATGACTTGTGGGAAGTGGGAAGTTTGCAAAACTATGAAAAGGAAGAATGATACAATGCACCTTAATATCGGAATAATAAACGACTGTTTTTATATAGTGGGGCCATTAATTGTTCAGATAATAAACGATTCGTTTAGTCAAGGCGTGTTCCCTAGAAATTTAAAAGAGTCCATAGTGATTCCAATCCCTAAAGAAAAAAATAATATTGACTGTGATAAATTTAGACCTATAAATATGCTTCCACTTCTGGAAAAAATAATTGAAACTGTCGCGTATGATCAGTTATTTAAATACGTCGAACAAACTAAATTACTGAGTGAAAATCATTTAGGGTTCCGACCCAAACACTCATGTGAAACAGCGTTAAACTGACAAAAAGAAAATAGTTGCAATTTTCCTAGATTTTCAAAGAACTTTTGAAAAGATAAACAGAGAAATCCTTTTAAAAAAGCTATTCAAATATGGTGTGAAGAATAAAGAGCTTGAGTGGTTTCGATCGTATCTGAGTGAACGTACGCAAAGGACGAAAGTAAATGAATGTTTATCGGAAAGTATGGATTCGTGTTTTGGAGTACCTCAAGGTACTATTATCGGCCCGTTACTATTTATCATTTATATAAACGATATATGCAAAGTTGTGCAGCACTGTTCAATATCGCTTTTTGCAGATGATGCGCTTATGTTCGTTAGCGGTAGTGATGAAATAGTAATTGTGAATCAAATGAATCGTGACCTAGAAAGTCTCCTGGAATGGTTAGCAATAAACAAACTCAAAATAAACATTAAAAAAACGAAGTGTATGGCCATAAATGCTCAATTTAACGCTAAATCCGCGTTAATATATCTATATCTATATCTAAATCCCAGTTAATAATGAAAGTATTGAACAAGTTGAAAACATGAAATATCTCGGAGTATTAATAGACAATAAACTTAACTTTAATAACCACATAAGTTATATAATTGAAAAAATATCAAAAAAGATCGGATCTTAGAGAAGAATTCGTAAAAACATAACGACGATCTGTGCAATAAATATTTATAGCACTATAATCAAACCGCATTTTGAGTTTTGCTCAACTGTGTTGTATTTGAGTACTGATGAAAACATTAATCGTCTTCAAGTTCTCCAAATCAAAGCGATGAGAACAATGTTGAAGTGCAGTTATTACACACCTATCAGATGGATGATATCTTGCCTCAAATGGCTTAGTATCAAGGAGAGATAACTTTCAACGCTGCCATGTTTGTATTCAACATGACACATAACCTAGTTCCCGAATATCTATCATCCCAGCTGTTACTGGTTCAAGATGCTCAGCCATACAATTTGAGATCCAACCTAAATTTTAGATTGCAAGCATTTCGAGACTCTAGAACTCAAAATTCAATTATGTATAAAGGCCTAAAATTTTTTAATGAAATGCCCAATAATATTAAAAGTGAACACAATATAAATATTTTCAAGAGTTTACTTATCAATTATATTAGACAAATAATGAATTAACTACTAAAACTTGAATTGCTAAAATTAGATTTGTTTTTTCATATAAACTTCAAAGTTAAGGTTGTTTAAAAATTCAAATTATTTGTACCTGAATAGTATTCTATACTAAATAAATATATACATACATACATATATTACAGCGTTTCGAATCCAAACGCTTAATGACAAATATTGAGAACTATACTATCAAAGAAATTGAACGAACATTTTTCAAGATCAGTGAACAGGAGCCCACACAACTTTAAAATTTACCAGTGGCCTGTTTCACAGATCACACAACACTACATTTCATACAACAATTTTAAAATCATACATCACATACAATTTTCAGTTTCACAGATTTCATTGGAAAGATTATAATATGATGTTCATTTTTGTTGTATGATTTGACAGCAAAAATTATTGAATAAAACAAAACTCTATTTTTTAAAAGTCAAATTTTATAGAATCAAATGAAGAGAATAAATTCATTTTATTATATCCATGCGTCTACTTTTTATAACGAATGAAACGAAACGAAACATTACATACTGCAGCACTGGTTAGAAACTCCGTCGGCTAGTTTTAATATCTAGCAAAAGTTACTTTCTCTATGACATAAAATCAGTCTTCAACAGACTCTTAGTAGCTTAAGCTTATTGAGATTCAAGAGAGGGCAAAATGCAAATAGGACGAACGTTGAATATGTCTTCCATCGGATAGTTGATAAATACAAAATAAAAGATGCATATTTTTTCTTTTTTTTTATAGAATGATAGTTCAACATCTACTTTAGCTCTTACTTAGTGTTATTAACTTACACCCGAAGTTATCTCTTTGTTTCGAGCTTCATAAATCATGCTTTTCGGTTGGGCAATTCCGTATATTCTTTCCTTTTTTTAATTTGACAAGACGCTACGTCGAAACCCCTGTTCACAGAACTGCAATCATTGCTTGCAACATTTTGTATGTCTCGTTTTGTCTTCAAGAGCTTGTAGCCGAGTTTTAGAAATTGGGCTTTTCTCTTCTGGAACCTTTAATGGGATAAATATTGGTTGATACTTGCCCTTAGACAAGGCACCGTTTTTCTAATTTGAATTGAGACAAAAAAGGAATGCGAATCAAGAGGATTGGCATTTTCCACAGACGTCCAACGGTTTTTATTATTACCAAAATCCATGTAGCAGAACAAAATTTGTTTTCCATAAAACAAGAGTTTCAACCAAATTTTGACTACTAAATGCTCTTTGTTACTTGGGCAAAATCTGAGTTTTTTCAAAACGCTTTCAAAAGTTTTATCAATGCGATGGTATAATCTGGCCTCGAAGATACCGTACTTACATAGGTCAATGGAAATTAAACTACCAATTTTCTTTCAATCTTGGTCTTTCAATTTTCTTCTCATACTATTCTAGCGTCATAAAATGTCCCCTTTCAGTTCGGCAGCCTGTTTAACCTTCCTTTACGAACCGGCAAAAGTCGTGTCCACCCGAACTGGGATCCAAATGGACCCCACGATTTTTTCTTCGAATTTTTTTTTATTTCTGAATTGTATTGTTCAGTTATAGTTCTTCTGGCTATTGTATGAATTGTTTCTAAGTATTTTATATAGCAGTGATAAAGAAATTAAGGCAGAGATGTCATTATGCAGGTATGTAGGAGGTCATCAATAAAATTTTTCAATTTTAAAAAAGATGGAGTTGCCTAATTTTGCAAATCTGGGATTCCCGCTTATCCCTTTCGATATGTCTGTTTTACGTAATTACTGATTGT
Source organism: Melanostoma scalare (assembly GCA_949752695.1). Classification (NCBI taxonomy): domain Eukaryota; kingdom Metazoa; phylum Arthropoda; class Insecta; order Diptera; family Syrphidae; genus Melanostoma; species Melanostoma scalare. Next base: position 148,710,693 of record OX456984.1, on the reverse strand, counting down.
AAAATTCATTCATATCAATTTTTCCTGTCAGGTATGCATATCAAAATAAAAAATAGTCATTGTTTCAGTTTGTTCAGGTCATCAAACAATTTTATGACCTCAAAAAGGATTGAATTTCCCCAATACATGCCAAGCAAGCCTGCCAAATATGGCTTGAAGTTTAGGTGGCTGAATGAAACCTCAACTGGACTATACACTGAAGTTTTCTATCTATTTGGTTACTCTGACCAAAGTACAGGACTTGGTCGTGGATATGATGTGGTGATGTCGTTGATGCCATCATATTCCAATTCTGGACGCAGCCTCACTGTTGATAATTTCATTACGTCCGTCGGTGGATTTGGCATTGATATTGCTGGATAAAAAGATCACTATTCTTGGCACGATTTGGAAAAACAAAAGAGATTTGCCTTAACCTTTTGTAGTGAAGAAGGTTTTTGATGACCAGAATGAGCCTGTAAAGGTCAATAACAGAAAGCAGTATCGTCCAGTCCACTCACTTGGTGAGTTATGTTCCGAAGCCAAATAAACAAGTAGTATTGCTATCAACACAACATAACTGCGAGAAAGCCACTTCCGGTCATCAAAGTAAACCTGCCATGATACTGGGTTATAACCGCACCAAAGGTGGAGTCGATGTATCCGACCAAATGGTCTCAATATATTCATGTACATGTACACGTCAAACAAATCGCTGGCCGATGGTTGTATTCTACAACTTACTGGACGTAGCAGCCCTAGCAACTGTCATCATTTTCCGACACTTCAATCCGCCTAGAAGAAACAAAAATTTGTTCAGAAGTGATAAACTCATCGAACTAGCGGAGGAACTGGTTGAGTCAGAACTGAATAACCGTTCACAACCTGCAACACAATCTGGTTTCGGAAAATCTGCATTGGATGCTCTCTGTATTTTGGGGAGAGTTCAGGAAAAATGACCAACAGTCCCCGAAAGGCTCTCTGGTAAAAGAAGCAGATGTCACCTTTGCCCAAGAGCAGACGACAAGAAAAGCAGAACCACTTGGGATGGATGTGGCAGATGTTGTTGCCCTTGCTTCACTAGAACCTTATGTGTTAAATGTCTTCCGGAACTGCCCACAACTTCAAGTTAAATCCTTCTAAAAATAAACTATGCTGATTTTGAAATAAAAATTATTATTTATTAGAAAAAATATGATTTTTCATAGAATTTCAGTAGTGGGGTCCAAATGGGCCCCAGTTCGGGTGGACTGGTTCTTTTCACAAAAAAATTGCAGAAAAATCTGTAAACATCTGATAATCGTTTCAACTTAAGAAATGAATAAGAAATTGAATTTTGTTCACTGAGTAAAAACCCTATTTAAAAAAAATTAAAAACAAAAAAGTTATGAGTGTTCAAACATGCTCTGGGGTCCAAATGGACACCCCAGTTTGTAAATGGGGGTTAATAAGCTTTCCAAAGACCAATAGTTTGGATGCCTTTAAGTAAAAAGCGATTGATACATCACTATTTGTTGCTGTATCAAATGTATGAAAATTTATCATACATTGTAGACACGACATGACAAAATTCTGTGAAACAGAAGAACAGTTTGTTTCTGTTTAACAGAATTCTGTAAAACAGAAACAAACTGGAAATATTCCAGTCGAATCAATCAATCAATGACAGCAGTCATACAACATTTCTGTGAAACAGTATTTTGTAAAATAAATTTTAAAATCATACATTGTATGTGATGTATGATCTGTGAAATAGGCCCCAGCTGGTCTTAGATTCTAAAACTAACTGTACCCATAAGTATAGATTAATTGACAACTAACAGACACATACCCATTACATGATAGCCTATTTGCACAGACAGAAACAACCGCGTTTATACTCGTTAAGTTTTCGTTATGCTAAAAAATGGTATTTTAAAATCTTATGTCAGAAACGACTTTTTTTTCGCCAGGAAATAGAAGCTGTTATTAAGTAATCCTACGAGATCCTTTGCAGTGCTTCCCGAGATGAAGGAACGCTTTTAAAAAGGGCCTCATCATTTCATGTGGAATTTTCAGAATATTTTAGAAATACTTTAAAGATCCCCTTATTCACAAGGGAACGGAACAGCACAGGGAACTCAACTACTGAACCGAATTCAATAATTCTGTCACCTTTACATTGTTGCATTATTTTATCAGCCCATATAAAACTAGCGATCGCATACGGTATCAATTTTTCGAGTGTTGTGATCTATAGCTACAAATTATCACGTGACAAGTTAGAACGCTCTGATTGGTTGATATCGCGGCCAAAGGATATGGTCATTGCATCATTGATTTGAAATTGATATTATAGTTTTTGATTGATGAGATAAGTAAGTGTTTCAAAAATTTCCTAATAAATGAATAACCCTAGTCTCTCTATTTTTTTTTTTTTTAACTATTAAAAATACACAAATATTTCTACAACCATACGAATATTATCTCAATTTCCTTTTGAAAAACCTATAGAATTAGACTGCCATTCGTTAATCTGCAACTAATTGTGTTTGAACAAGTACAATTTTATCAAATAATAATGATTTCAAATTGTGAAAAAGATCGCAAATATGAGTAAAAACATCTGTCAATCTGTCAATTGTTCGACTTTTCGTTCATTTTATATAAAATAATCTAATTATTTCCAAACAGTCAACAATTCAAGAATGTGGCAGTGGCTTAACCAGTGAACATTGTCATACAACACTAATTCATTCTACACAGAGTTTACTTTATTAGGTAAAACTTCTATTTTTTATGGTTTGCGACGATATGAGATTGACTGTTTTGATAACTATTTGCAATATTTTGTCAAGAGAAGTAAGTTAAAGAAAATGTGAAACACAAAACAGGCTCTTGAGAAATAAAAGACCCCAACATCTCAAAAAAGGCTCCAATTTTTGTTCAAACTATCGACCATTTGCAGCACACACAAACCAAACTGAAACCAAAGAGTAATCTTTTTCAACGCCCGTTTACCAATTCCGAAAATGATCAAAACTATCATAGAGTTTTTATTAGACTAAAAATTAGAACGAACAATTTTCTTTTCTCTATGTCATTCTACTTTTATGTTGTGTGGGATGTGGTTTGTTGTTTGTAGGATCATCCCTTGAAGTTTGGAGTCGAGGGTTGAAAATTGTAACTTGTTAACTAACATGTTCTTTTTTTAGACTTCACTATCAAGAGTCAGAAAACATGAAGAAGAAAACTGAACTTCGTGTAGACATAGACAAAGACATATTTCGTCGTAATGGTAAATGGCGTAATGGTTGCCGTGTCTACCTCTAGGAGGTTCGAGGTTCGAATTCCAAAAACATCAATGAAAAAAGTTTTCTTCACGGATATCGCCTTTGGTAAAGAGTTGGCATGTCCTCCGATAGTAATTTCACTGCCACGAAAAGAGCTTTCTCGTTTAGCCGTTCGGAACCGGCAGGAAATTGTAGGTCCCTTCCATTCCCTCACAATGCATGGTTGTGAGAAATGCGATATTACCCAGGACTCCCCGCTCTGTTGTATCAGTGAAACCCAATTCCAAGTGTAATGTTAAATTATTTACAACTTTCTATGAAGAAAGGCACTTCTCTTCTGAAGAGAATTTAAGTGATAAAAAAAAAATATTAGAGGAATATTTATTATTGCGGTCGAGGAGTATAAAGACAAATGGATATAATCGAATGACTTGTGCCATATCCCTTTGACTCATCTACCAGATGGCGGGACTTTTAGAATGTTAAATCCTTAAGCTGTCAATAATTTTCCCAAGGAATAGCCCTAATCTTTCCCCACACACTTATAATCTATTCATTGACTGGACTGTTTAGTTAAATTCAGCATCGAAACGAGTCCAAATGCAAAGCTATTAAGGTTTTTTCTGCTCCGATAGCTGCTCTTTATTGGTTTTTTATGGCGCCATATTCTTTTATGGTGTCCATTCCATACTCTGTTATTAATTTTAACAGCCATCTTCGAAAAATTCAATTGGATGAAAACTTCAAATGACTTAGATTTGTATTTTGAAACAAATGCCAAATAAAACTTTATCTATTACATTCAATTATCATATCTGACTTTATGAGTTTTCTAAAAGTTTAAAACCTCTTCTCTAAGGTTAGAAATAACCCCCTTTTGATGATGTGTAACATGATGTAGATGCTGCAGTTGTTTCGATCTCCTCCCCATCAGATAAAACACACTACGACTTGTTTCTTAACTCTCCCTTCTCTGTGCACTTAACTAAAATTGAAAATTCGGATACGTGATTACAAGCCACTCAACACTTTGAGTGATTAAAATAATTTAATTAGCTTTTTCATTACATGTTGTGCAGCTCCAAATGAAGAAAACATCTCAATGAAATATTTATGAGCCAACAATCAATGTCCGAATCCATAATAGCATCGATCATACTTCCACAATAGACAGATGAGTTATTCCACCTCTCCTAGCAACAATTTGAAGCTTGGGTAATAGTAAATTTTCTGGAAGAATCCATAGTGAATTCTCTTGTGGGCAGTCAATAACACATTTGAGCTTTCATGAACGGCATTAATCCTTAAACCTATATATACCATCATCCCAAGAAGCCATAGACTGCTAATGACGTATGCTTTTGATAGGCTAACAGACTTACAAACGATGCAACCAATCATCTTGTATCTCACTTGGGAAAACAAAATCAAATTGCCGAGCTAAATTAAAATTCCGAGTGGCAATGATTTGGCTCTCAAAGTTTCATACGCATATTTATGTGGTTTATGAATAATTAAAGCCTTAAACAAAAGAGCAATTATTCAAGGACGACGAATTAAAATGCTGCTATAAATTCCCTTGCATCGTCGACTCGTCGTCGTATGCCTGAGTTACAACAGTGAATTTACATAATGTTGTATGGAATTTCTTGCTGCTGTATTTGTGCTAAGGCAAAGTGTTATCGGAGCGTATTAAGAAGGAAGCTTAGCTTATGCCAAGAAAACTAATTCAAATAGAAAAGCAAAAAGCGTTTGAAATTTGTACACCAAAGTGGGAAATGCATGAACCGAAATAAATAATTTAAGAATGAAACAATTGTGTCACGTTAAAGCATTTCAAGCGTGAATAAGAGCCTTACTTAGTCTTGTGTTAGCTTAGAATTAGAAACACCCTTACACCTCCGAACTGTGTACTCATTTTCATCAAAATAAGTAAAACGCCAGAGATAAAAGCATCGGATTTTATTAGCCAATGGCATGGGAGCTCTTTGCGGTACTTTATTTGTGCTATATTTGGAATGCTTAAATTTCAGCCATACTCTTCTCCTTTTGGGCTCACAAAATTTCCATTAGCCAAATTATATCAGTGCTTCACATTTACTGTCCACTCAATTGGATGAGTCTATATCTATACTAATCTGCAGAACTTTTGTTTGCGAATGGAGGTTAGGTGGGTACCTACTCCCGACGAAATCAATTAATTCAAAATGTCGCTTTCAAATAAAAATGTCAAAACAACAACACCATCGAGACGCTACCTACCGCAAAGTACAGCACTAACCACAAAAATCATGAATTATGAAAAGCTTCAAGATATCATAAAATGGATAATGAATGAAACTCATTCAGAGTGTCAATCACTGTATGCGGAGTCGCAAAGTTAAGCATAAGCACTCTGCAATGACGACAGTGTTGGCTTTATGATACTTTTGTGGTTATCAAGCGGAACTCTCTATTCATAAAAAAGTAGGGAAGGTGAACTCAGTCTTTTTCTGAGGCAAATGTTGTGTGAAATGATGTTGATGTATGTTTTTGTTGCAATACATGCTAGGAAAATACTTCACAGGATGTATGATAAGGCTTTATAGGCTTTTTAAGTGGGCATTTTGAAAATAAAAATGACAATAAATTCGAAAGGATGTGGCTTCTTTTGTAATGGCATTATTGTGGGTGCCACGTGGTTGTGATTTTATTCCTTTTGTTTGTTGTTGCAATGGTACAATATTTTAAGGACAGCAAGAGCCAGGAAGCAATATAGTCGCACATGTTGTTTTTTTGTTTTTTCTCTTTTCTTTTGTGTCCGCAATTCATAGCATTTTTTTAATGTGAAAGCTTTTTCAATATACACCGACATAATGGATTGTTGGGATTCACATTTGTTTGGCATGAAGAGAGACAATAAACAAGTTCAAATATGCAATGTCACAAATTTGAATTTTAAACAACATTTTTTTCAATACCCTTTTGTTTCTTTTCGTCCTTTCCTTTTAAATTAAACTTTTCACTTGAAGAAAATTATTTTATCTTTTACCAAAGTTTTTGTTTATATTTATAAAGTTCCCCAAGAGGCAACTGATAACTTTGAATTCTGTGAACGAACCCTTTCACTAGTCATCGAACTGTCATTGTCAATTTATCCAGTAAACTCGGCGCATATTCACTATGGTAAAGCATACGAACGAACAACGTTAGCAAATTTTATAAGTTTTTTATCGGAATTCAGAGTCGGTGAGAACGGGTCGGGTTAAGAACGTTAACTCCTATTTTCGGTCGTAATTCTCGCCCTAGTAGACAGGCAATAGCAAATTTAATGCAAAAATTTGAGTGTGTGTATTTTTTGTGTGATGTTACCGTGTCAGTGAGAAAACAGGTTGGTCGAAATTTCGAAAATATCGCTACCGTTCTAACGTTCGTAGCAAACGATCAAAGACAGTCAATTTCACGGGGTCCAATTGGGTCCAACGAATCGACGTGACGGTTGCAAACAGGCCCACAGTCGAATTCCATTCGTAAATCTTTTGGTTACACTTGAAGCCGATGGTAAAGTTTTTGAAATACCTCAAATGATTGGATTTAAAAAAAAGTTCTCAAGTCCTTATTGGAAATCCGGATATTTCGCGTTAAACGTGAAAATTTATTGTAAGACTTCGAAGAAAGAAGACAAGGAAGTGTACTAGGGCCTTTTCTGCAATTTTTAGAAGTTTCATCGAGAGCGCTTTCCAAAGTTTAATTGAAATACCCGCCATCACAGTCGAAGAAGTCAGTAAAGCAGTTGAAAACCCTAGAAACCCTATTACCCTGAGCCATCGGCCTAGATGCATACGGCATACCTATACAATCAAATCAAATTTCTGTTGGTTCGTGGTTCGGGTGCGTCTTAGACGACTTATTTGCCAGTAAATTGGCTTTAGAGCAATTTGTTATCATTACTTTTCAAGATGGCGGTAACAAAAAACGATTCAAATTTTTAAAGCCAATGTTTTTGATTCTAAGAGTAGTTTTTGTTTTCTTCAATTTGATGAAACTGTTAAGAGCCATGAAGCTCATGAAATTGCTTCTGGATTGGATTGGATGGCTTGGAAAAGTCCATACTTGCTGGTTTTCAATTTCTAATAGTTTGATTAAGTATGTAAAAAAGTTATAAGTGTGTAGCCTCGGTGAAAGGCAAGATATGATACCATATGAGTTTTGGAAAAACGGAATGGGGACATCGGGCTCAGATAGCTCACGATTCTCATCTCCAAGCCTATAGGAGGTGATAGTGTGCTTTAGCAATGGGGGGATGTAACCATTCATCAACGTACAAAAGGAAAATTAGATACACGAAGTACTTTTCGACCAAATTGAAGAAGTTGAGAACCGACTGCGGAAACCAATGCGGTTTTGTCGTGGGTATATCAACAGCAGATGCAATCCATAGTACATAGATTCTAATATAAAAACAATGAGATTCCTTAAAGGGTTCGCATGTTGTGCTGCTGACTTCGGAAAAAAGTTAGATCACTAACCACGAGATCTTATATACGAGTATAAGGCCTTCGGATAACAAATTGTTCCATATATCTATGTGCGGGTGATTGAGGATTTGTATAAAGGAGCTGTGACGAAGGTAAGATGCCCAGCTGGAGCTACCTAAGTATTACAAGTGACAGTAGTTGTACACCAAGGAAGCGTATTTAGTCCTCTGCTCTTTATTACGGTCCTTGACTTCAAGCTGGATACTAAAGATACAAAACACCAAAGTATATAACTGTTTTTTGCCAATGATGGGGTCATTGTAAGTGAGGATTCTACATAAGTAAGAGCGTTCAACGAAAAAATTTCTGAGAAAACTGAGTACTTGTGCTGCCCATTTCCTGATGCCTATTCATAGATATTGAATTAAATGGAAATGTAGTTCCCATGTTTGAAAAAATTAAGTATCTGGGATCAGTGGTCAATAGTGCAACTTGTGATAACTATACCATTCATGGAGTAAGCGTAGGATGAATGATGTGGAGAGAAAACTCCGACATTTTCTGTGATAGGAAAATGTCCCCTTATCTGAAGGGAAGGCTGTACACCTAGATTTTGCTTCCAGTACTCACATACAGTTCTGTTTTACCCGTGGTCGGTATGTCTGCCTGTTAACCCCAGAAGTTAGTGGTTCGAATCCCAGCAGAAGCAAAAAAGTTTTTTCACGGGTATCGCCTTTCGCGAGGAATTGACAAGTCCTCCGATAGTAAATTCATTGCCATGAAAAGCGCTTTATCGATTAGCTGTTCGGAATCGACAGAAAATTGTAGGTCCCCTCCATTCCCTCACAAGGCATGTTTGTGAGAAATGCGCTAGACCCTGGGGCTCCTCGCTCTGTTGCGCAAACCTATTTTTTTTTTACTCACATATAGTTCACAATGTTGGACAATGTACAAAAGGTATAAGAGTATGCTGACCTGATCCTCCGTATGACAGCAGGATTAAAATAGTTTGATCGTATTACAAGTACCAGGATCCATGAAAGCCTCTCTCCTAGTGCAGGCGAATGATTTTGGTTGACCTCAGATATAGAAGAATCCATAACCGGGCAGGTTTTCGACACGGGCGGACCACTTGTATCCAGCAGTTAAGTGGGGGAACAGTGATCCCTTCGACTAGTAATGTGTAAAATCGAAAAGAAGAGGATTTAATGGTAAATCGTAAGGACTCCATATCGATTGGATCTTCGATCTGGAAGTCTAAAACTAGTTTTCACGAATATAAAAGATTAGTTTCTTACCTTCTAATAAAATAACAGAAAGCTGACGGAAATAGGAACTGAGTGTATATTTCCAGAAAATTGCTTTTTCAGCGACTTTTGTTGGCTTTGAAAAAGGGAAGAACTAATTTATAAAATGAAAAACACTACCTACTCACATACCAGAATGTTTTCAAAATTTTACGCTGAAATGAAAGTACGTGTGTATATGTAGGTGGTGTTATGCCGCATTTTTGAGAAATCTCACAAAGAGAACCAATTGCAGTCGTTTCAGTTGAAAATCTCCTGGCGTTGCCAGAGTTCGCGTGATTTTGAAGATGTTATTAGTTTTTTTCATTGAAATGCAAAGTTAAAATAAATTTATTAATGCGGTGTAGAGCTACTAAAAAGTATTTGGTACTTTCTGAGAGATTTTTACAAAAATGCGTTGTAACACCACCTACACCAACTACACCGTGAGTGCATATAGACACGTCCAAAATGAAAATGTCCTATCATGAAATGCAATACATATACACACATATGTCTGTTCGTGAAAGAGATCTAATCATCTCTAGTGCATGTAATTATCTTTCTACACATAATACTTCCATAGTAAAATTTACAAACACACAATCTCAAAGTTATCAGATTCTTTCATTTGTTTCATATGGTTTACTGCCTGATTTGATTAATCAATTGAAATTAATGAAATCAGTTGGTGATTCAATTAATTATGTTAAGCTTATGTGAGAATGGTAGCATAAGGCGTAGAAATGTTTTTTGTATCTCATACATACGTGTATGTATATAAACAAATATACAAACATGAAAGCAGATATTGCATTTAATATACATGTGGACAACCGATGATTATCTCAGTCAACATGTTTCGGTTTCGTGGTTATTGGACCATTTATGTGGTTTGATAAAGCGAGTGTATTTAATATTAAATATATTTGCTTTAAAAATTTTAAAGTACGAATGTGCTTTCAACTTTCAATCTGAAGTCACCCACAGAATGGGTGCAAAGAAGTGTTTCTTTCGAATGAGACTGCAAATGTAAAAGGATGTGTGTTTTCTTGAGTCAACAAACTAGAAAAACAATGAGAAAACTTTAAGCAGTCAAAACTTCGGGATGTATACATCGTAAATGCATGCGTGTGTATGTGAAAGTGTATGTTTCAACGAACGCGTCCTTAAGAAGTTTTCATGTTAAAGAGTGGAAATACTTTTCGTCAGTAAAGAGTTAGTTTTAAAGTCTCATAGGATTCAAATAGGAAAAGGGAAAATAATTGTGGCAAGGATTGGTTGCTTATTTTCTCTAAGGCAATATGAAAGACAATTGTCGCCTGGTAGATTAGAGTTTTAACGCTAGCACGCATGAGTAAATTTTATCTCCGATTTAATCTGATAATCCATTTCATAAATTCACAGTTTTGACCTAAACAACAGAGACTGGAGTTTTTTACACCAAAACTGTGACAAAGTTACTTTCGGCATCTTATCCATCAATCTAAAATGCTAAAGTTTGTCATACGCAAAATCTCACTCCAGATACACCCTCTATTTCAAAAGTAACATGCTTACCAAAGCGAAAAATGTCTTCTCTTGTTTATGTTCTTGACAAAAAATGTGTTTCTAAGCGCTAGACTGACAACACTCAAGTGATACGATTGGAGTCGTGTTGCACAACCCAACACGACCCATATTGTGGGTGTATGCAGAACGTAGGATTGCAACATCGTTATAAAAAAACATCGAAGTTGGAAAACATCGATGGTGTCCGATAAACATCGACGTCAAAAAAAACACCGGTCATAACAATGATATGTACAGTTATGTACATGGATGTTTTTCCGATGTTTTAATTATCTTGCCAATAATTAAAAAATTGGCTTTATTTACGTGAATGTTGTTAAATAAGAAAATTCACTAGTCTTACCATTGCATTGCATTACAAATTAAAAAGTGTGTGTCGAAATCAACTATCGAACAAAAAATCACCTGGGTACGATCTAATAACTGCTCAGGTTATGAAAGAAATGCCATCAAAAGCCTTCATAAAACTCCAATTCATAATAAATGCATGCCTAAAGACCCAATATGTCCCACATCATTGGAAAATTGCTGAAGTAATTGTTATACCAAAGCAAGGTAAGCCACCAACAGAAGTGACGTCTTACAGACCAATATCGCTTATACCAATAATGGCAAAAGTCTTTGAAAAATTGCTACTGAAAAGACTGAGCAAGGTCATAGAAGAAAGAAATCTAATCCCAAATCATCAGTTTGGATTTAGAAATAAACATTCCACGATAGACCAAGTTCATAGAATAACGGATACAGTTGAAAAAGCATTAGAAGAAAAACAAGTATGTTCGGCTATATTTTTAGATGTTGCTCAAGCATTCGACAAGGTATGGCATGAGGGGCTAGCGTACAAACTGCAAAGGGACCTACCCAGGCAGTACTACGAAATACTAAAATCTTATATCTCAAACCGGCTCTTCAGAGTACGGTATGATCAAGAATATTCAAAGCTATGTAATATACAAGCCGGTGTTCCACAAGGAAGCGTCCTAGGACCTACCCTGTATTTGCTATATACAAGGGATATTCCAGTGGATAACAACACCATTATGGCTACTTTTGCGGATGATACCGCAATTTTGGCATCCAGTAAGTGCGTCGTCAAGGCTGCTGAGAAATTGCAAAATGCCGTCGACACCGTTAGTGATTGGACCAAAAAATGGCGTATCAAGCTCAATGAAGCTAAATCTGCACATATAAACTTTACAAATAAAAAGTTAAGCTACGTTCAAATATTCATCAACAATCAAGCTGTACCCTACGCCAATACGGCCAAATACCTTGGGATGAATTTGGATGCAAAGCTAAAATGGAAAGAGCATATCAAAAAGAAAAGGAAAGAGCTCAACTTGAAATATAGAAAAATGTACTGGTTACTCGGTAGAAATTCGGACTTATCTGTCGAAAATAAAATAATGCTTTATAAACAAGTACTTAGACCTGTTTGGACCTATGGAATCCAATTATGGGGCTGTTCAAAGAAAACAAATACTGAAATCATCCAAAAGTTCCAAAACAAAGTCCTTCGTGGAATAGTAAATGCACCATGGTATATAAGAAATAGCGATTTACATCGTGACCTACAAATAGAAACGGTTACAGAAGTTGTAAGAAAACATGCTGTATCACACAATCAGCGACTGCATAGTCATATCAACTCTGAAATGGAGTCCGTATTAAATACGAGAGGCAATGTTCGGAGATTAAGAAGAACCAAGCCACACGAGCTAATGGCCTAAAAGTCATGGGAAGCATTAAAAGTTTAAGCTTCCCTTAAAGAGATAATATTATTGAGAAAGAAAAATCTGTTGTCGATCGTTATAGATTGGTTCTGATTAAGAGGAGTTTTTAGTGGGTAAGAATCCCACACTACTTGGTATCGAATACTACTAAGTGTCTTTTGAAGATTTACTCCTGACAAAAAAAAAAAAAAAAAAAAAAAAAAAAAAAAAAAAAACTAGTCTTACCAGTATCAAATTCAAAAGACCTTATCTAATTTCCGAAATGATTCATAACATAACATTTTTTATTCATTAGTTTATTAGTAATTAATATTACAAAAATTGAAATTATTTGTTCCAATCCAACAATTTTGAGATCGAATCTAGGAAAAGAAGCTTTGATTGTCTTGTCCCCAAAAGTCTATTTCTGTCCTGAGCAATGCTTGCCCCAGCTTCCGAGAACAAAGGTTCGCTTGGTCGATTCTTACAAAAAAAATTTTCAATGAACAGGTTTTCCTTTTCTTAGAATAAGTTTTCAGATATACCTACTAACTTACAAAAGATTTACAGGCTCTTGATGTTGCTGTTTTTCGTCTGTGGGTAGGTTAGGTTAGATTGGGTTAAAGGCTCGGCTGATACACTTAGGCCCGTTGGGCTCATTGTAATACCACGGTGGATCTTATGTATCCATATCCAAATGGATCTATTTTGAGTTTACATTGAAGCGAGAGAGACGTAGGGCGTCGATGTGAGTAAGATCACTAGGGTCATTAAAGAAACCTATAGCTGCTAAAGTGGGGCATGAACAGAGAAGGATTGAATAGTCTCTTCCTCCTCCTCATCCATACAGCTTCTTCCAACTTTTAGCCTTGCGGCATGTCTTCCAATAAGACAATGTCCTGTAATGACACCTATCGTCGCACTAATGTGTTTTCTGTTGAAAGAGATCAAGCCGTTCGACTGCTTAAGAAATAACTTGGGCCATACCTATTTGTTTTTTTTTGCGTGTGTTGTTTGTGTTGTTGTTACTTTAATCTGCTTGACCCTGAGAATTTTTTCGCCAAGAAAATGTTCAATTGAACAAATACTCGGCCGTAAAATTGTATTTTTCTATTTTCCTGATGGAATTGGAACAGGAAATAGAAAAATACAAATTAAACAGAAAATATTTGTTCTATTATATCTTTTTTGGGCAAAAAAATTCTTTGAGTGATTTGCCATCGATTGGTATAACATTTGTTATTCAATTGTAACGAAAACATAGTTATTATTCCATTTGAAAATTTTTCCTGATCGCTATAACTGGCCCCGTACATTAAAAAATTATTAGTTAACCGTTTTTGGTAACTTTTTTTTATCTGCTCCGTGTTTTGTAAATCTGCTTAATTTTTTTTTTGCATTTGCTTCATTTCTTGTTTTGTGCTTGTTTGTAGATGTAAGTTTCGCAGTAAAATTTTATTTGCAGTTAAAAGTTAACATTGATTTTCTCATTGAATATCTATCTATATTCGTTTAAGAACCTTTTTTTGCATCTATAAATCTTTATTAATTTTATGACAGAAAACATAATCAAAAATCGTAATATTATTAAAAGCGGAAGCGATCGAACAAAAATGAACAATGATTTTATTGTTTTTATTTTCTGTTTTGTTGACAACAATTATTATCTTTTGAGTTTTTTTATAAATGTAACATAAATAATTTTTAAATTAAAATTGCGACGCGTTTCGGAGATCACTCCATCTTCGGGCAACTGCTAAACTCACTGAGTGAGACAGGAAATAAAATCATTGTTTATTTTTCATTTTTGTTCGATCGCTTCCGCTTTTAATAATATTGCGATAAAAAAAGTAACATTTAGACAAATACACAGTATTATAAATAATCAAAAAAAAAACTTGAGAGGTGTCAAGGGACACCCGGATGGAACGAAGTTCCTTTCGATTAATTTTATTTACAAAAAACCTGTATACACTCAACAAAAATAATCGTCGCGACACCACACTGTTCAATGCGAAATCTTCTTCTTCTTCTTCATTTCCGGCGTTACGAGTAGTGATCTTGAAGCGATCACAACTCTCCCACTTTTCTGCTTCACACTAGTGATCCGCCTGTGGGGTACGCCGCGTTGACCTCAGAAAGCGTCGGCAAGCCTCCCGGTTTTGGATACTTCCATGTCTGAGGCCAACCAAATGCTGCTGTTTTTGCATTTGCTTGTACCAGGAGTGTTTTGGTCTGCCTTTTCTTTTGCGTCGCGAATTTGTTGAAACGTTGTACGATATTGCCTTTTGGACGGGGTTCTGCGGATCTCTCCTTTGAACATGACAATACCAACTGAGCCGGTCGTGCTGAATTTTGTCCAAGATGGTACTTTTGACATGAAGGCTTCCACGGATCTTAGTACTTCTAATTCGATCAAGCTTTGTTACTCCTGCTGTCATCCGAAGCATCTTCATTTCGGCTGCCGTCAATTTGCTCTCATACTTTTTGTACATTGTCCAACATTGTGAACCGTATGTCAGAGCTGGAGGTTCAATGCGAAATAGAAATGAAAATATCTGGCTTGCTTTCTATAAGAGAGAGAGAGAGATACAGAGAGAGAGAGGGAGAGAGACAGACAGACAGAGAAACATGCGACGCCGCACAGCTTACAATAGCTTACTATAGCAAAAAGTGTCGTGACAACTTTTCGTGAGAATTTTTTCCGTCTAGCCCCCTTTCACAACGCGCGATAAGGAACTTCGTTCCAAAAATATAATTTGTAAGAGAAAACACTACACGAATGTCAAAAAAGTCTATGTTACTCAGGGGCAATGAAGTACTCTATGACTCTAGCCTTCAATGAATTTTTGGAGTCCGTCCAGTATGTTCCAAGTTCCACTTCTATGTTTTGGTTTCCGTTTCCGAGGGAATATGGAAAGGAAATATAGCCTATGGTATTTCTTAAGTTCTAGACCCTTTTCGTTCCAAATTTCATTCAAACTGATTCCAAAGATTTTGTTCTCGTTTACGTTCCCGTTACCGTTCCCGTTCCTATAGGAATATGACATAAATAGCATTCTAAAGGTGAAAGAATTTTGAAATCGGTCAAACAATTTCTAAGTTCCCGTGTATGTTCCTGTGTATGCTCCCATGTATATTCCCTTTCCCGTTCCCGTGGGAATATGGGGCTGAAGTATACCTAGAAACCTTTCTCTTGGATCAATCAAACTAAAACCATTAAAAAAAATCGTATAAAAATCCGTTGAGTAGTTTTAAAGTTCAAATCATACAGACAGATAATTGAAAGCGACTTTGTTTTATACTAAGTAATGAGGTTCAGTTTGGATCTTTTATTGATAAATGGATATAGGATTTAAACTAACAGATTGATTTTGTGGATTGTTATAGACATGTGTTTTTCAAAAGTAAGCCTTTTATCAAATGTAACCCCAAGGTATTTGCAATGATCATACCTTTGGAAATCAACGAAGATTATTTTAAGCGTAGATTGGGGAAGAAAACTTTGCTTTCTACTTCGGGTAAACCACATACCTTGGCATTTTTCAGAACAGGGTTCAAACAGCATTCCAGTAGAGTATTTTAAATGAAACTCGCCTTATTTCAAGGAAAAATTTGCAAGAGCTTTGAATGTAATATTTAACTTCGGTATCCCCCACAGATCATTTTTACGAAGCTCTAATTTGGCTCTCCAGGGTCCATCGACCCTGGAAACTACAGAGGCATATCATTTCTAAATGCCGCTCTGCAAATATATACCACTCTCCTATGAAACTCAGCAACAACAAGAAACTGTATGCGCTCTTCGTCGACTTTCGGGCAGTATTTGATACAATTGACAGAAAAGCTTTGTTCTTCAAACTCTTTGATTTAGGAGTTTCAAATAAATTTATTAATGCCTTGGAAAAGCTCTATCAAAATTCTTTTGCGCAAGTGTTTGATGGAAAGGATAAATCGGAAAAACTGGAAGTAACCCGTGGCCTTAAACAAGGGTGCAATCTTAGCCCACTACTATTTGCACTATACATAGATGATTTGGTGCATTGCTTACCTTGTGGAGTCAGAATTGGAGTCGATTTAATCAAAGTTATTTTGTACAAGGATGATATTGGCATTTTAGCTGAGTCTGCAACTTCACTTCAGTTGATGATAAATAGGCTTGCAGAATATTGTAAAACGTGGAGCTCGGAAGTAAATATAGACAAATCGAAGGTTATGATTTTTCAGAATGGAAGCGGAAGAGTGTCGAGAGAAGAGCAGTGGAAATTTGATGGAAGGGATCTGGAAGTAGTAAAACAATACACCTATTTGGGCATGGAGCTAACCTTTAACCTGAACATGGAAAAGCACCTCAATTTGAAAGCGGAAAAAGCTAAAAGAGCTATATGCGTAAATTGGCGAAGAATTTTTTTATAATAAAAATAACACTTTAAGCTCAAAATATAAGGTTTTTAATGCAACAGCGCGATCGGTCTTGTTTTATGGTGCACAAGTTTGGGGGACCTACAAATTCGATGTTGTGGAGAATGTACTTTGTTTTTTTTTTCTTAGAAAAATCTTCTCGTTGTCTGTAAGTACTACAAAGTATATGTACTATCTAGAAATCGGTTTGAAAACACTTTTCATTTCAACTCTTAAGCTGAATGTGGACTACCTGGATAGGATAACCAATATGAAGGACACAAGGCTTCCAAAATTAGTCTGGAAATATGCGATGCAGTTTCAGAAAAGCTGGTATCAAGACTGGAGAAAGCTGGCTGCAGACTGTGGTATCCCTCCGCTGGATCAAATCAATCAGGACTAAAAAATTTGCTTTAAGAAGTTATCAAACTAACTGATTAAAATGAAAGATATGCTTTTAAGGAAAGAGCGCTAGCAGCAACCGAAAGGTAATTTTACACAAAGCTTACTTACAATCTAAATGAGCAGAATTACTTCACCCCGAACTTTTCAGCAAAAGCCATCAGAACAGCACTATTTTCAAAGTCAGAGGAGAGATGATGCAGCAATTTGGAATTAACTTGTAGTTTGTGCAATATGAAGAAAAAGGAAGATACAGGCTATTTTCTGGGAATGTGTCCAGTTTTGAGGAAAATAAGAAGAGCAGTATTTGGTAAAAACACTCTACATGAAAATGAAGTTCTAAGAATCCTTAACGGTGAAAACTGGATGCAGCTTTTGGAGTATTGTAGAGAAGCGATGTCATACCGAAGTAGCATAATTAGCGAAAACTTCTAGCAACTAAAAGTCCCAAAACTAAAAGTAAATTTAAGCGTTCTGCACATCTGTTTTGTTTTAGCCGAACTAAAAGTCTATTTTTTGCCTTTTGCATTTTTTAAATTTGATTTGTATAACATTTTCTTTTTTTTTTATTTTAAACTAAAAGTCTCAAAACCAAAAAGTAAATTAAAGTGTTAAGCACATTTGCTTTGTTTTAGCTAAACTCAAAGTCTGTTTTATTTTGTCGTTTGCATTTTTAATTTTGATTTGTATAACAAAATTTTTGTTTTTTGTTTTTTATTTATATAAAATAACTAATAATGAAATTGCGCTATCAGAAGATATTTAAAGCCATTCGGACAGACGACATAATATTGTCATGTCCTTACCTATTCATGTTTATAAAATGGTAAATAAGAAAGTGTATAAGCTATTTTTAATGAATGAATCCAATCTAATCTTAAAAACTTTTATTTTCCATTTACGAAAGAAATTTGAAAAAGTTTTAGTGAATTTTTTAAATTAGTTAGTGCTTCTTGAGAGAGAATACTTGAGGCAAAAAGCGCAGTGTCATCTGCAAACTTGTCCATATTTTTAAGATGAGGTAACTCGGACATGAAAATATTGAAAAGAATTACCCCAAATTCGGAGACTTGTGGTATTCCGTTACAAATTTCTTACATGCAAGACTTTGAACCTCCAGTAGATAAAAGTTCCAAACAATTTTTACAAGGCAACTAGAAAAATTCAACAGAATTAGTGTGTAGATGCTAGATGAGTCCTTCGTGTCATAGTGTATCGATGGCTTTTTCAACATCTAGCAACACCAAACCAGTCGAATGCTTACATTTAAGTCTTTTTTAAACAAACTGCTTTGTTCTTAAAAATTGAAGGTTGGTGGTGTAGCCAGCTCTGAAACCGAATTGCTCGATAGGGTATATATTAGCTTCCTCAGAGGCGATTCCTTAAAACTTTTTAAAAATTTTACTTGAAGTACCTTTACTTAGTAAGGTACCTTTACATCTTGCAGGATGAACAATAACAGGGTTTTTACTCCTCGTGACAAATGGTTTGACAGAGACTGCTCACAAGCTATAAAAAATCATTTGCTTGGTTAAAGCTTGTAAGGAAGTACCCTCAAAACCTCTTTCTAAAGCGGGAATATTTGTCCGCTAACAAAATATTAAAAGCGCTGCTTAAGACTAAGCATCAAGCATACTTCGAGAACATTGGCCACGATCTTTCAAGTTGCAGGAACGCGTCACAGTTTTGGAGCGAAGTACGCCTTATAAACAACAGTCAATCACCGCGACCCTGCCTACCGATCGAACTGAAGGATTTATGCGAGCATTTCAAAAACCTCACAAGGGACAAGTTTGCTACGAGCTTCCAATTTGCTATCCCTTTTCAGGCGGACGACGCCTTGGACGCCCCCTTCCGTATCTCAGAGGTAAAAGCAGTTTTGGATGAACTGAAATGTAACAAAGCTCCAGGATCCAACGGAATACCGCCGGAATTTTACAAATTCAGCACACCTACATTCATCGAACACTTTACTATAGCCCAGGGGGCCTACCATGTAACTCGATTCTACAATAAAAACGTTCGAATGCCCTTTATAATATAATAACTTTCGAATGATTCGAAAGTAGAATCGAGTTACATAGTAGGGCCCCAGGGCTTATGAACACGGATGCATACCAAATTATTTTAAGGATTCCATCGTCACACCCATATTCAAGAAAGGTGACCGCACTGATCCTGCAAACTATAGAGGAATATCCTTGCTGAACACATCAATGAAAATTCTCACAGAAGACTCTACGGTTGGGTTCAAGTAAATCACCTCCTTGGTGAGTCTCAAGCCGGGTTCCGCAAGAATTACTCAACCGTAGATCAAATCTACTCACTCACATCCATTGCGGACATTTTCATTAAAGACAAAAAGAAGTTGTATGCCTTCTTCATAGATTTTAAAGCGGCCTTCGACACCATCGACAGAAAAGTTCTGATGCTTAAACTATACAACAAGGGTGTTTCAACAAAATTTGGACGCATTTTGGATAAATTGTATGAATCTACAACATCTGCAATATCATTCAACAACGACGTAACGAAATCATATGAAGTGGAAATAGGAGTAAGACAAGGTTGCAACTTAAGCCCTCTTTTGTTTGCACTCTTCATAGACGACATGGAGGACGATCTACAGGGTGGAGCAAAAGTTGCAGCAAATCTTCTAGTGAAATCCTTAAAATTCGCCGATGACATTGTGATATTTGCTGAAACGCCTGAAAGTCTCCAGTTGATGATAAACAGAATAGCTGCATACTGCTACAAATGGAGGCTTCAGGTTAACCTGAGTAAATCCAAGGTTATGATTTTTCGTAACGGTGGAGGCCCAAACTGTCGCAACGAAAAGTGGAGATTTGATAGTAAGGAAATCGAAGTACTATAACTACCTAGGAGTTAAAATATCAAGAAATCTGAATCTGTGAAACCACATTGTGGAGAAACTGGCCAAATCAAAAAATGCACTAAATGCAACGTGGAAGTCCATTATGCACAACAAAGACGTCAATTTCAGTTCAAAGTTTCGAATTTTTGAAACAACTGCGAAGGCAGTTATTTGTTACGCCGCTCAAGTATGGGGCCACAAAGAATTCAGTGAGGTGGAACATCTTTTGAGATATTTTCTAAAGAGAACCTTGAGGCTTCCAAACAGTACTCCAAATCACATTCTCATGCTCGAGACGGGTCTTCCTCCTCTATTCATTTCGACACTTGAAATGCAATTAGACTACATATTGAAGACGTTAACCATGAACGAGAACAGGCTGCCCAAAAAATTAACTATGGTCATTTTAAGAAGGAAATCATCTTGGTTCGAGAGTTGGAGTAACTTAGTTACTTTTTGTGACCGTCAGCTTACTTTAAACGAAAATAGACCAGAACAATGGAAAGCTGAACTTTATGATCTAATAAGTGCAGTTGATGTGAAGAAAAGAGAAGAATTCGTTACAAGAGCGAGAGAGTCAACAAGCAGATGTATTTACGCAATGCTCGATTACAATCTTTCAACAAGAAGTTATTTCAAGGAAGAGTACTCATCCGACCTCATGTCACTGATTTTAAAAACAAGAGGAGAGTTGCTGCCACTCAACTTTATACCGCACAGAGAGGAACGCCCGGAAATCTGCAATCTGTGCAACCAAGGAGAAAGGGAAAACAACTACCACTTCCTTTGCAGATGCCCGATCTTAATGGAATCTCGGAGGAGTGTTTTCGGGAAGAGTTTACTCAGTGAAGATGAAATGATAACCATTTTCAATGTAGCTGATTGGAAAGTTCTGTTTCAATTTGTCAAGCTTGCTCTTTCATACAGGAAAAAAATTATAGTTGAACTTTTTTAAACTTTTTTAGACAAAAAAATTACTTGAAATTTACTTTAAAGTTTATATTGTCAACTGGCAGAATGCTTAGGCCATGCTCTAAAAATGTTAGTTTATTATTATACATACATATAATATTTGTAAGACCTAATGAAAAATAATCTTAATCTAATCTAGTAAGGTTATAGACCTATAACAACATGAGTTATCTTTTGGCTTAGCAGAGGCTTACCGATAAGAATAACTTTGGCTATTTTCCACCTTTCGGAAAAGTAAAGTCAGTAAAAAAAGTAATTCCTTCTTTCTGATTTCCATACTTTTTCATTCGATATTTTGAAGCTTGAACTAATCTTCCCCAAACCATTCATTAAACACAGCTCATCTCAGTTACTTTTAATTTGTCTTTTTACTCAATTTAGCCATAGCCATCTCTTTACACAACTTGTGATTCTCCATCTTGAAACGTAAACATTTACCCAAAGCATTATCAAAACTTTAATTGTTCGAAACTTCCTCCGCCTCCCGAGGGTCTTTCAAACTTTGTTTTTAATTGAGTAATATTCCATTCATTTGACTAATGCAATTGTCGGTGTGGTGCTTGTCATAGCCAAAGTACCTACCAACAGTTTCATCGTGCGAATTCAAAAAAAAGTTACACAAAAAAAATATATATCCATTCCCAGAGCATAAAACAGCTGTGTGATGTGGTAAAAGTTGCTCAAAATTTGTATCCATAAGTTTTCCGCTGCCATCCGAATGCCCATCATAGTCAGAAATTTGTCAAGCCAACGAACTCGGTGCGATTATATAAATTAATTAATTAATTTTAAAACAAGTGGATTGTCCAACTTTATTTGCTTTGACTGACTATACGACTACCTCTTCCCCCATTCACACTTAACAAATGTGATTGCACAAAACGAAGCTTTAATTGTGGACTTTTTTTAAATTTTCCGTTTTTTTTTCGTTTCAGGTCAGTGTTTGATAATTCTCTTAATTTGTGGAGTCATGAAGTAATCATGGCAGTTGGCATGGTGGTAAGTTTTAGAGAGTAGCTTGTGTTATGATTGCATTAGATTTGTAACTAAACACTTAGTTAAGCGTAATCATCAGCAACATTATTGTTTCTTGTGATTCACGTTTTTATTCCGCTTAGATGTTGGTATTCGGAATTGAACAATTCAAATGTCAACCAAGATGATTAATGGTTTCCTCTTTACTCATATCCCAGCAGTACTATTAAACCCTTAGGATTTTTAGATTTAGGGTCAACCTAAGGTGGATGATGGAAATGGAGCAAACATAGAAAGAGTAATTTGTAGTTTTGTGAAAATATACAAAATTTTATTATTCGGAGCACACGTGAAAAGACAGCAGGAAGCTTGATAAATTATCATGCGATACATGTTCGGGAATCGGGAGCAATATAATTCTTAAAAGAAAGTATGAAGGTGAATTTTTTTGGTAGACGTTTTACAAACCTTAGTTTAATGTGCAGATAGGTATGAAATACTGACTGGCCTTTTTGACGAGGGTCTATTTCTTATATTCTTGTATTCAGTCAGTGTGAAGATGTGAGGTAAGATTTTAATATTTGGCAGGAGTGACTTGCCAAAGTATTAAGTACGAGTACAATATGAGTGACTGAAATGAGGAACTTGCTTGTAATAGAGTTTACTAGTGGATCGCACGTGCTTTGGTGTGTGCTGAATGAAATGATGTAAATTGATTTACGAAATTTGTTTGTTTTGTCATCCGCTTTTTAAGTTTTATCATGTTGGTATATATGGTTGTCACATAGGCGGATCCACGGGGTGTTTTCGGGTCCGAAACACTTTTGCCTAAAAGGTGCCTTTTCTCGGATCGCGTCACATATAAACTTTTTTACATGTAAATTTTTGATCGAAAGATACTAACCAGTAAAGCATCAAGCTCATTTTGGATGGTCTGGCCGTGGATTCGTTGTCTCCACATCTTGACTTCTGACAGAAAATTTTCTTTCGAACAATCCGATATATCTTCGTAAAATGTGTAGAGGTCAGCGCATTTCTTTTCGTTAAATTCTTGTTTAAGAAACAGTTGCCCGAAACTTTGGAAAACGGGTTTGTGTTCCGAGAACTGACTTTTGAGTTGAGAAATGAGCGTATCAAGAAACGGAATGTAGAAAGAAATTCTGTAGTAGTCTTCAATACTTTGTGCTTGAACGTTGCAACGATTTTTTGTTGATTGCAACGGCGGCGGCGGCGTGGCAATTTCATTGTGATTTCGTATTCAGAACAAATTCTAGCAGCATGCTCATAAATAACGTGGAAAGTAGAATCTGCGTTTACGCGTTTGTTCGTAAATTCATTCAAAGCGTCATCTGTCAGCTTAGTAGCCTCACCCAGATCTTACTTTTTAGATTGCAATTCCCGACTCAAAGGCAAAACAATCGAATTAACTGTTTAGTTTAGTTTAATTTATTTTGCCAAAGTAAAACAACATTAAGTATAAATAAAAATAAGAGATATTTAACAAAGATTGCACTACATAGAAAATAAAATAAAATGCATTTGTTGTACTAAGTATTATATAAAACCAATTTTTTCATTAATAAAACGGATTTGCTATATAAACTGGACATTGTTTATGGACATTGTTTATGTAGTAAATAATTATTTATGAAAGTTTGATTTAATACAAAATTACACAAAAGATAGTCAAGAAGAGTCTTCAACTGATTCCATAATGTGACAGGCGATTTGGAATTTAACCGTCGAAATCGCTGTCAAAAGATCCAATGCATTTTGAGAAGTATCTCGATCTTCCACGTTTTGATTTCTTCCAAAGATTCAATAACAGCCGGTTGCAATTCAATGTACGTTCCAACTGCTTCATGAGACTGAGCACACCTGGTAGGACAAACAGACTTCAACTTTTGTTTTTTTTTTCTCACTTTTGTTTGTCATTTTTGAAATTTCTTGGTGTAAAACGTCTTGTCTTTTAGGCCAGTGAAAAAATGCTTCAATCGCTCCGATAGTTCCTAACGCATTTTTGATTCCTGACACTTCACATGCTGCATTGACTGCCAAACTATAGCTATGTGCAGCGCAATGTACATAAATTGCCAGGGGGAAATACGATCTCAGATGAGCCTGTGCACCAATGAATTGGACACTCATTGCCGGAGCTCCGTCGAAACCTTGGCCATACATATATGAGCAATCGACGCCAACATCATGTAAATAATTTATGATTGAATCTGCTAAACCTCGTATATATAAATAAAATTTTGAGTAATAGACACCCCCCCCCCCCCCCATGCCCAAATCCTGGATCCGCCACTGGGTTGTCAGATGCTTGAAAATGTCAATGAAGAATAGACATTTGAGTAAATAAACAAAGCTCAAGTAATCTAATAATACGCTAAATGGGATACTCGTGTCTCGTGTGGTAAGGCACAATATTTGAGGTCAAAGTTATCGATTTCTAAATTTTACTTGGTTGGATAAATTTGTGTCAGTTCAACCTTAACTAAACACATCTTTCTAACATTTTACTCTTATTGTCTCCTTAATATTGACATCCTTGATGCTGTTCGGACTGCACGTTCCAGACTCTGCCTTGCATGGGCGCACACCTACACATCCCTCTCTTACCATGGAGAAAGTATTCACTCCATTGGTTTCAAATTCCTCATATAAAGTATCTCCATCGTTTCACCATGTCATTTAAGAACAGACGTAAACTGCCAGGCTAATGCACATTTGTTAACATAATATTTCCCTTTTTATATGGGGGCTGATTCTATGTCTATCGTTTGTGTTTCGGAAGTAAAAGCAGAGATGCGGGTGATAATATCTTCTCAATTGCCTACTTGTCATCATCATCATTATGTTTTTTTTTTTTCTTTTGTTTCATATCAATTTAGGCATAAACACTTCCAGCTAATTTCTATTAAATTCCTACTTCGTAACAACTGTTTATGATATTGGAAATAGAGTCGTTTCAGACCTGACAAATCCTTTAACGGGTATTTAGAGTCATGTCCCCTATGGACATGGTTTTCAGGGAGCAGTTTCAGTTAATCGTGGCCTTATGTAGGGCTTTTTCAGGATTCTTTAAATCCCTCTGTTATTGGCAAGGACAAATAAAAAAAAAATCGTCCCACTAGCCCTTTATGATTATGGCGAAGACGAGAAGTGATTTCTTTTTGTTTTCAAATGAATATTGGAACGGAAAGTTATTTTTACACCCTCAAAACGTGAGCTGACTGCAAGGTTGTCTATGAAATTTGGCAAAAATTTACTTTTTCTTAGATTCAAAATTTTTTTTGAAGGACATGCAGACCTAGCATAAGGGGGAACCACCACAAAAAACACGGGATTTTGCAACAACGCAGTGGACATCTTATAGGTATCGGCTTGTTTGTCGATTCCGCGCGGGTGAATAGGGGCGTCCTTGTAAGTGCCAATTGGGGTGTGTCGCATGTCTGAGATCCAATCTTGATTTGTCATATTACACAAAGAGAAGAAAGAAAGAGGGCAAAGGAAGTTATCATGTTTTTATGTGCGACCCCGACCATAAAAAGAAAGTTTCCTACTTGTCTGTTTGCCACTAAAATCTAATATGGCAACTTTTTGGCTATAATTGGCGTCTGCATAAAAGCAATCAAAAATATTTAATATTTGTCCTTATGTCGCTTTCTCCTCGTTGGATGTGTGTTCATATTCATATGTATCCACCGACAGCTTGGGAAAAATAAATCGATTTACTTAGTATCCAGACGAAAATGTCCCTTACCCTTGACACAAAAGTATTGTGTTTGTAATAAAGGTTACTAACCCTCATCGCTGTGGCAAGATATTATTAATGAAATCTAGTGTATAACTGGTTGTAGGTTGTAATGTATTGATTTATGGATTTCTTTTAGAGTTTCCTCAATGGAACATGTTTTTTCAACCATTTTATTGGGAGAAAGTTTCTTTCTTAGTATTGGGTGATGACTTTAAATACTTGTGACTGGGAAAAAGCATTGATGGAATGAATATAAATCGGTGTACGGCAGAAGTGTTTGGTTTGGTTTTGGCAAGACGAAGTAATCTGACTAGCGATTAAAGGGTTTTCTAATGAGAGTGATATGATTTATTTTTTGAAAAAACACAATTTCTGTTAAGGAAATTCAAATATTTTTTATTTAATGTGCAGCTCAATCAATACAATTAAGTTTTAAATAAAACGTCATTCAAATGGCCACCACGACTTCCTCTGCAGCAACAAATTCGATTAACCCAATTTTCGATCACTTTTTCCACTAAATCAAGTCGTATATCATGAATGGCTCGTTCAATATTGACTTATAAAGCTTGAAGAGAATCTGGTTTATTTTGAAAGACCAACGACTTCAAAATCTTCCAATTTCGCCCATGAAAGGTTGGTTATCATCGATCTAACCGCTATCCCTTGACAGTAATGGTGTAACCAGTTTCATTTTGACGGACCGATATTCCACCAGCCCAAAAACCACACCAAACTGTCAATTTAGGTGAACGTAATGGTTTTTCATGAATATTTTGTGGATTTCCATTGCCAGTTTTGTTTATTTGCCGCACCAGTCAACTGAATGTAAGCCTCATCGGAAAAGATGATTTTCTTAAAATAATCGTTATCGTTTTCAAGTTGTCCCAATGCAAAATCAGAAAGTTCACGACGTTTATGGTTGTCCAATAGTAAAATTTTAAACACAAAATTTTTAAAATGCAATAAAAACAAATGAGAGATCATGACATACTACAAATGGCCGAAACGCCACTGCAAAATCATATCATACCTATTGGAAAACCCTTTACATTAGTAATTATTTATTTATTTATCTATCTAATAAAGAAGAGCTTAATAAAGCTTAAAATATTAAAATGTTATTACATTATTTTTATTGTTTTATATGATACAACATCTAAAATTTTTTTCGACGTTTGAAATAATTTGAAGCAAATTCGACTAAGTATAGAACTTTAACAATTCGTCACTCATAATCTGCAGACAGAGAATAAGCTGCATGGTGGATATAACTGCCATCCAAGAAGTGCGATGGAATGGGCTGAGAATAATGAAGATGAGAAACTGGGACATCTACTATGGCGACTGCTACAGACAATAAAGACAACTCTTATTTGGGTGCGGATTTGTATTCAGGGGTAGGCTCAGGGATAAGGTTATCAGTCAAAATCCTGTTAATGAGCGTATGATAGCCATCCGCATCAAGGGAAATTTGACAACATTACCCTAATATACGACCACGCTCCCACAAAAGAGAAAGAGAGAACTGCAAAGATTGAGTCTACGAACTCCTCGAAAAAACATATGAGCAGTGCCCTAGACATCACGTGAAAATCGTTCTTGGCTAGGTAGGCGAACATCTTTCGAAATGCAATCGGCAGCCATATAATTCATGACAAAACCTCAGAAAATGGACTCAGACTAATCGATTTTGCTGTGGGTCTAAATCTTGTTGTTAGTAGTTCATGAAGATACATAGCGATCCCCAGATTAATCAGCCGTCAACAAAATCGACCTCGTTGCAATCGGCTCAGAAACTATCCGAAGGGCCAACTTTACCTAAGATGACTATCTTGCTACAGCGTTACCGTTGGATATTTTGGAAAAGTAGCAAAAAAAAAAAGGGGGGGCACACGAGAAAAAAGGTGGCACTTGAAATTAAAAACGAAACAACACCATATAATGTATGAAAAAATTTCACACATCTCAACGAATTCATAGGAGTTGAAGAAATCACATAACCTTAACAATCATTTTAAGCTTTATTGCAACGTAAGATAAAAACTAAAAATTTAACAGCTCATTTTTTATTGATAATTCATTATTATATTCATAAATAAATAAAAGTTTGAATAAATAATAAAAAAGAGATAAATAATAATAATTTATTAAAAAGAATTCGTATTACACTTTACTATCTTGTTATGGTTGTTTCCATATACTTTTTTATAAGAAGCTCATCAGGACTCCATTCAGCAGTGTGACGTTTGCTTACTAAATTTAAGAAATCCAACATGTTTTCGCAAGTTTCAGTTTTTAATCTGTTGGTGAGTTTACTTTTCATCAAAGTTGTCTTGGAAAAAACCTTCTCAGCGCAGGCACTGCTATGAGGCAAGGTTCATATTTTTGCAACAAATTCATATAAGTCGGAAAATAGGTATTCATTCAAACTATTTTTAATGTTACCCATTTCAAACCAAAAAATTTATATTGTTCGATTACCCTTTCGGGACTTATGGGAGAATTACTAAGAACGGAAACTAGTTTAAAATAAGTGAACTCTTATTTCGACTTGATTACTTTGGGGTCTTAATGCCTCCAAATAGAAAGTTTTTCATTTTTGATTTCAAATCGATTAAATATTTCATCCCAAAGTATTTTATAATAGCTTAGAAAAGAATATTTTTCTCAATTTCCACAAGTTCACTTTCCGTTAACCTTTGGCTTACAACACAATTTTCGGCTTCAGAACCAAAGTAAATATACGAAGTCTTCCCCTTCCGCGATTTCCCTGCAATAATCTTTCGAAAACCCGTCGAGCCGGAGCGTTTGGGTCCATCCGCTCTACATGGCCGGCCCAACCATCGTAGCCTCGCGATGCGTACTCTTCTGGCTATGCCCATGTCGCGGTACAGCTCATACAGCTCGTTGTTGTATCTTCTTCTCCACACATTGTCTTCGCATACGGGACCAAAGATCATTCCGAGAATTTTTCTTTCGAAACGACCAAGAGTTTCCTCATCCGCTTTCGATAAGCTCCATGCGTCCGCGCAGTAAAGCAGGACTGGGATGATTAAGGTCTTATACAGGGCTACCTTGATTTTTCTGGAGAGGGTTTTGTTTCTCAATTGCCTTCTTAACCCAAAGAAGCAACGGTTGGCAAGAGTTATTCTCCGTTTGATCTCCGCACTGATGTTGTTGTCCGTGTCTACAGCGGATCCTAGGTAGACGAAGTCCTGTACTACCTCGAAGTTTTGTCTGTCTGTTGTGACGTTCTGTCCAATTCATCGATGTTCAGTGTCCTTGTTTGATGACAACATAAACTTCGTTTTGCCCTCAAAAGGCAAAAATGGTTTAATTGGTTAATTTAAACCATTTTGGCCACTTCTGTTTTAATGCTCTCAAAACCACCTATGAAATCACGCTTCCTTCTTCCCATTACGTCAATATCGTTTGCGTAAGCCAGTAATTTTACAGACTTTTGAAAGATTGTTCCTCTGGTGTTGACGTTTGAGTTTTGTACAATCTTTTCAAGTATGATGCTAAAGACATCGCAGGACAGTTTGCCGCTCTTGCCAACCGTTGCTTCTTTGGGTTAAGAAGGCAGTTGAGAAAGAAAACCCTCTCTAGAAAAACCAAGGTAACCCTACAGTAGTGCGAGAAAGCGATGCGACATGCTATTCCAGATACGATAATAGATGCGACAAAGTGCGCACAGTAAAAGCGATTTTGTGCAGCTGTTTTACTCGATTACAAACATTTCTTGCACAAAAGGGCTTGAAAATCGGTCAGAAGAGTTTTGTGCGAGAAACTTGCTAGAGCCTTTGCGAAAAATTCGCAAGTTTCGCATCAGACATCGCTTAACTGTACACACGTGGATAAGACTATATTTAAACATTTTTCTTGTATTCAAACGCGTTTCGCATCGCATCGCTTTCTCGCACTACTATGCGCAGTCTAAAACCTTGATCATCAGTGTGTAAAGAAGATGCGAAAGCCCTTGGTCGTTTTGAAAGAACAATATTCCTAATGATTTTTGGTCATGTTCAAACAGGCCATATCTGGAGAAGAAGATTACACAACGAACTGTATGAATCATACTGCGACATGTAGAGCGGATGGAGATCAGCGTTTCAGCTTGACGGACTTTCAAAAACGCACTACAATGAAGTTGCGGAAGGGCAATTTCATCTTACGATACGGCAATGCTCTGATCTGCAAAGCGGCAGAAGGGCAAAATTAGAACAAAATTTATTGTTGAGCGTCATTGCTCTTCCGCTCATCTTTGTGTTTTGTATTCTTAGCCGCTTTGACTCTCAGAGTTGGGAGATGCGCCCTTAGGTGGCTTAATAAAGTAAGACGATCTAAACCGACTTAAGGTCCAACTAAATAAGTCCTGACCGCAAACAGTCACATTTCGTTTTCGAACAAAATGCTCCCTCTCAAGCTTTTAGAAACACCCTGAATCGCCATAACAGACTTGTGTGCTCATAACATTTTCACTATGGGAGCACAAAGAGTAAGAGTTAACAGTCAAAGGTTCTCGTATAACTTAGTTTGAACCTCGCGAATTAGAATAAACACTCTTTTTGGTGTCCAAGTAATGACTGCACTTTTGTGTTTACTTAAATGTACCTTAACACAAAGCTTATACCTATTTTGGTAATGAATAGTTTTATTGGCAATGGAAACAAAAGGTGTTCGTAATTGGAACTTTTCGTTTCCGCTCCCACGAGTAACTTATTCAATTCTAGAACCTTCTTGCGGCTATTTTGCCAGTGTCATCAAAACTTGATGACACTTCCTCACAAATAACACACGTTTAACCAGGCTTACCGTTATTTTCAATTTTATTTTCTTAGCTTTGTCAAATTTGTCAAATTGCATATATTGCTCTTGCCTACTCTTCTGAAAGCCAAAAAGTGAACTTAACTTCATTGAGCGTAGCTGGCTTCCATTATGGACATATTATGAGGATTGTGTGTATTCGCGCGGTCTTTCATGTACGATTAACTGAGCTCATGCCTATATGACAGATGGGCCATTAAAGTGAAAAACTGGAGAGAGTTGTCCTGAAATGGAAATTTTTGGCAAAAGACGTAATGCCCATTTGAGTAGGGATGTAAGTAAGTGGCTCATTGGCCATTCGAAATTGTTGTGTTCTTTGCAACACCATTTTTATTTGTGAGTATTCACAAATATGTCACTCGGGTTAGTTATACCGAATGATGTTGTATCGTTTGCATACCACAAGGACAAATTTAAGCGTCAACAAGTATAGAGTTTAAGTTGTTAAATGCACGAGTGTTAGTTTATTTCTTTTTAATTCAAACATGCGATTTAAATCCCGAATGAACTCTTAAGAACGAATTGGAGTTGCGTGACAACAGCTAAAGTCTTAAGTGACCTCAAATAACAGTAGAAGATAGATATTTTTATGAATAATGCGAATGCCTTTGGCTTGTGTGTTGTGCTTGCCACTGCGTGTGTGATTGTTTTCATTCTCATTCTCGAATTTCCTCCTCATTCTCGCGTGCATTTCTCATACTCTAGTTGACGTTTAATCTTTTAATTAAGTAAAAACTTTGGTTCTTGTTTTATTTTGATGTATAGAAAACTGTTTCAAAAGCATCCATTTAATAACACCTGATTTTAAGACATAAGTAGATAACTTAATTAAGAACTTGTATCCTTGCCAGTGGGAGGCTCTTATTTTTAACACTAAAGATTCTTTGTATTGCTCCTAAAGGTCCATGAATGATGTCCATCATCTGTTCATTTTTATTTTTATAGGACCTTCTTCTCGTGTAACTAAGTAAAACATTGCTCACAAAGAGAACCATTATCAGTGAAAATGCGTAGGTATATAACTAAGTCCTTTTTTCCCTATTTTATTCAAAAGTTTTTCTTTTCATCCTGTGCATTGTACGATACGATAAATAATTAAATTTCATGCTGTGGTGAACATTAAATTCTCACACAGAGAATCATTTAGTTCAGCATGCCAATATTTTTTCATGCTCCAACATTCATTTTATATTGACTTACCGCTTATCCTTGCGTGTTTGAGATGAACGAGAATATCCATTAACCATTGTGCCGCCATAGCAGAGACTGTGACTTTGCCCGGAGCCTATTTTGAATCTCAAATCGATGAGAATATTCGTTTCAAAAAATCTGAAATGAATTTTAAATTGAATATAAGAACTTTGAATTGATTTATGTTTAACATAATGATAAGTGGTAGGTAGTTTAAATACTTATTGATAATGAAGAGCGATATGTTCAATCATACGCATTGTTTGATTTTTTATAAATAAGTTTGTTTGCCCTTATTATTTACTGGAATTCCTGTTGAGTGGGTTTGTTCAATTCATTGAATGTTATTGCTAATTTGATCAATTTGTTTTAATGATTGAAAACATTTTTTGATTACACAAAAAGCCTTGAATTGGCATGACTGCTCCGGACTGCTTTTAGTGTCGCCTCTTTGAGGTATTTTCAAAATGGCATTTCACCTTCGATAATAAATCAAATAAGATTCGATTTTACTCTTTCAAGTTTCTTTTCCAAAACTTCTTTGTGAAAATACGAAATCTTTGTTTGAAAATAAAATCTTTTTTTTTCTTCTCCAAATGATAATCAGGTTTTTATGTTCGTTTTCCCTTTTTTCCATTGCTTCCAAGTTGGTCACGTTGAAAAGATAAAAGGTAGACAAACCCAAAAGTGGGAAATTGTGCCCAGAGTCCTTGGGGTCCTTTTATGTTTAAAGTTTAATTTTGCCAATTTTTTGCACGTTTAACTGAATCAAGGCGACAGAACTGTCAATTTGTGTCAAAGTCAGCCGCAGATGTGACAATTTTATACTTCTTTGAACAAAAACGTGTGCCGTATGCAATCAGTTTAAATTAAGGGAAAGATAACGTTATAAATTTTGGTTCGGTTTGCATGTGGGAGTAAGTACAACAGATGGTAATCACAACATTTGCTCAGGACACCAGGGAGTTGCTTTATTATTATTGTAGACATTTGCATTCGAGTGGAAGTGGGAGGCAGCGGCGGGCGAATAAAAAAGTGTTGTTCCTTTTATTTGTGTGGTTTTTTTTAAATACTTTGAACGGACTTGGGAATTGGCTGAAAGAGTAAAACATTTTGTGGTCTCTCCGCTTCATTCCAGAATGAAGAGTATGCATACTCGTAATACAACAAAGTTTTACTGAAATTAAGCAATTATGGGATTTACTGACGCAACTTGAGTGAAAATCGTGCCATGAAAATAACAAGTTGTATCAATAAGGTAATTATGGAACGCGAGCATGTCATTCATTTATCGGTTTCGAAAGTAAACCTAAATAAGAGACACACAGCGGTAAATTTTTAATGAAAAGCATTAACGTTCGGTCTTTGCAATTAAGCGTGAAAAACAATATGATTCGAATTCCCGCCTCGGGAGGATTCGCATTAGCATGCGATTCTTTTGAGGTAAAATTTAACAACTTTTTCACACATTTCGGGTGGTATCTCGGTCATAACTTGAGTAATGTTGGTTTTTAATATGCATAAAGTTCGGAGATTATACACTCGTAAATACGGTCTTTTGCGTAGCTTCTCAGATAAAATCTAACGTTGTCACATCGCAAAATCTTGGTGGCCTACACTTGGAACTAAGCGGCCATTAAATTCCTCACGCAATAAAGCTATAATTGGTTTGTGTTGTGTAGCTTGTTACCCCTTGTTGTTGGCACTGTATTATGTCCAAGTCATGATCTTAAACCGCCCCGCCGCCGCCGGTGTACGACACCGTGAACGCCAAGAAATCGTTGAATTCGGATCATGTCAACGCCAAGAAATCGACAAATTAGGATCATCAGCTAAATTTGTACTCTGCAGCAGTAATGTTTCCGGCTGAGTGTGTATTACGATGACGTTCAAGTTTTAAGCCATCAATAACGCTCGCCTCCTGTCTACCGATTGCTTGGGTAGTCGGGCAAATACGAGGACCATAATCGTCGAGTAAGCGCGAAAAGTGGCTACGTTTGAGTCACAAGTAAGCAAGTTTAGCAATTTTAACACTTTGTTCGATTGCGTATCGTAAGAGGCAAACTTTCGAAATGCAAGCGCTGAAGAGAACACTGAGGGAAGTTACATAACTAGCATAAGCTTAGAAATTTAAATACTTAACGAAAGATTAGCTGTCTGCTATGGGATAGCAAAAATGTTGCAGTTTTCTTATTAGCGTTTTGGATCATACGTTTGGTCTGTTTGCATTCAATAGAGGCATATCATCTACTTTTGTGCTCTTGACAGATCCAATCATTGATTAAAGCCCTCACCCCCGGCAAACTAGGCCCCGGCGCGGCGCACAGTGGTGCTGTTCGCATGGGAGAACGGAAAAAAATTCGTAAAGTCTGAACCATGAAGTGGAATCGAATGAAATTTTGCAGACTTGCTTGGAAGTGGCGAACACACATTTTGACAAATTTTGGTTGAAAAAGAATCATTAAAAGAAAAGTTATTGACATTTTTCGGATTTGCAGCGTTTATTGACATGATCGAAATTTTTTAATTATGATAATACTAACGTAATATTAATGTTAATAAGTTTTTTAGTTAATTCAAGGGCTTCTTCACTCAAAGAAAAATGTTTTTTCCTCGGTTCAGGTCTCAATTGATCATATGCAATATATCCTTATTCGTCGATAATAATAATAATAACTTCCTTGAGTAATGGGTCCTATAGTACTTGTAGTCCTTGTTCCTGCATTTTTGAGCAGTGATCCAACTGGCAAGGATGCAATTTCTATTATTTCCGTTCAGTGTAGTAAAATTTTGTGAATAGTTACGGGCATGCGATACCAAGGGTATAACGATATCGCGAGATTAGCTGTCTCTTCAGTATAGATCTTAAATTTTTATTTATCGATTGAAAAATAGCTGCAAATAACTTCTAATATAGAAGGATTTTGGTTGAAGCCCAGGTTCACCCCGAACTGTAATGCCCACCTAAGTAAGTAGGCAGCTTCCAATATGACTGCGAGTCTGGTTATCAGACTTTTGTCTTCTTTGGTAATATATGCAGCTACATTTGGATTTCCAAATAATCTTCTCGAACTATTCCCATCGTTTGTTGTTACAGCAGCCGCGGATTCAAGGGGGGGGGGGGGGTCACAGGGGTCATGACCCCCCCCCCCCAAAACAGCTAGCATTTCAAAAAATAGAGCTAAACCAATCGAAACTGAAACTGAAAATCGAAAAAAAATAATCGAACAAAATCTAACTTTTGTAAACTTGAAAAACGGACACTAACCAAGCGACCAAAATCATTTATTGCACTATGGAAAATTTGCAATCAAAAAATGGCTGACTCAACATGACTTACTCAAAATTTTATAAATTTCTCACACAATACTGACTATTGTATCAATTTCTCTATATTTGGATAGTAGCTTTACTTCTTAACATTTGATTACAAGTTTTAAGTAAAAACAATTTATAACACAAAATCCAATCTTCTACTTTGTTTCGCAAATCTGTTGATGATCGCATCGATGTCCAATTCAATGTCGCGATGAATGTGTAGCAATGCCAGACCGGTGAGTCTTTCTTCTGCCATAGTCGATCTCAACCAAGTTTTGAGGCGACGGAGAGTTGAAAAGCTCCTTTCTGCAGTGGCTGCAGTAACAGGAAGCGTCACCAAAATCCAAAGCAGGGTATGAATAACCGGATACATTACTCTATCACACGCATCAAGGGTGGCAGCAACCGAATCAGGAAGTTCACCGCCTTTTTCAACAATTCGGTTCCATTTTGCTACCCACAACTCAAATTCTGCAATAACGCTTGCAGGAGGAGTGTTCAGAAGCTTCTGGTACATGACTGCTACGAGATTAACTTCTTCAATGTCCTCCTCTGTATAAGAAGTCCGAGGCAGAAAAACTTGAATTTTGAAATCACTCTGATGAAGCTACATGATCTTGCGTTGACAATGTTGTTTCGTATACAGTTGTGCAAATATTTACCGTAATATCTTCGCTTAATCTAAACTTATAATTTTGCTCGTTAAATACACTTAGAACCAGAATTTTCAACCGAAGAACCAATGCACACTTCAAATAGAAAATGTTAGAAAAACTGAAACAAACAAAACGAAAAAAACATTTCATTTCAGAAATTGTTAACTAATTTGGCCACATGATATTTTTATTTTGCTGCTTATAAGTATACAACTGTAGAAATATTCCGTTTTCTTCTTTGTTTATCGCAAAACACAATGAAAACTATCCTTATTTCAACGACACTGAAATCAACAATGGATTGTTGTGCTTTCAATGTTTTGATTGCAAACTGATGTGAAGTTAGCCACGATGCCATAAATGGCGCGAAGCCATTTGAAAACACACGAAGAAACGTTTCAGAAAAAAATTTATTGGCTAAGACATTTCTTACTTTTAAAAGTACATTTTTTATATAAACAATTTATAATTTAATATAAACAACAGTTTATTTTTGTTATATTTGATTTTTTTTTTTGATCCCGTGACCCCCTCCGGAAAAAAATTCTAGATCCGCGCCTGTGTTACAGTTCCTTGTTTCACAACGTCTACTCTTATTCCACCTTTGCGAGGAATTCCACTTAAATTCTTTTTTTTCCTCTTCTTTGATAACACGAGTAGTCTCATTGACTCTCCACGCTTTATAAAGCTGAAGTTATTTCCCAGGTGCAATATATACTCCATAAATCAAATCCGTGCATGCAATAATGACATTCCTAGAACAAGAGTTTCTTCATTTAGGATCTTAGATTGCCATTTGGATAAGTCATTCATCCCACAAGTAATTCAATTGCTTGCAGAACTATTATTTGTCACAGTTAGGGCTACTTTTCCATCGAATGTATCAATGCCTTCAAATAAAACTTAGCACAAAACGTTGTAACGTGAAACAAATCCAGACATTTTGAAATTTTTTTTTTTTGGTAACAACACACACGTCGAGCAAACACGCAAAATAGTTTCCACTTTTTCGCACGTGCAAACTTCTATATAAGTTAAGTTTGTCATACGTGGGTAATAATTTTTTTTACAAAAAAAAGCCTATCGTAGACGTATGGCCCTTGACCCCCCAGTAATCAAAATCACAAGAAATACCGTTAAGAGTGTGCTTTTTCAGCGATTTGCTATGCAATAGAGTTGGTCTACTACACATTATCGTTCGATTAAATAATCCGTAATAAATTAACATAGACCAACTATTTAGCTTTTGGGCTCGTAGATCAGACATTTGCCAAAGGATTGGTGCCAATCTTTCCAACGATTACTGTCTACGAAATTGCATCTTTTGCAACATGATCAAAGTCAAAATCGTGATTCTTAAATTGGATTCAGTGAAACAAATTTGTACACTACGTTCAAGATCGGATCAGGACGGATACGAATCTTTCGAAAAAAGTTAGTAGAATATTGTAGCTTTCCAAAAATAGTAGCCACTAGACGTAGCTTAGTGTAGCTAAAACTGTAGCTCTAGGGAAAGAACATTAAAATATTTATTCGAGTGCACTCAGTCTAAACCCAACTGAAAACTTTTTTTTTTTTAAGCTTAATAGCCCTGTTCACACTGTACAATTGGTTGGACAAACCTAGGTTTGACAACCCAATGCTTGATAGTGTGAACTCTTCATACGACCGCTTGTCCAATTTGTTGGATGGTTTTCAAAAAATTTTGAAAATCTAGAAGTTGGATGGAGTGGAAGGGTATGTGACATAAAGTTGGACGACAAGCTTGATAGGTGTGAACGAAAACTACATCAGACCATCCAACTTCCATCAAACGAAGTCTGTCCAACTAATTGTACAGTGTGAACTGGGCTAATAGCATATTTTTATTAAAAAAAATTATTTTTCACAGACAGTTACTAAAATGCTACTCTTCATTAAAAAGAAGTAAATGCAAGAAATTACATACTTTTCAAAACCTAAAGATAGGGGAACTTTAGAGCGCTGTATCTCCCATATTCCTTGATATATATATATATGTCCCAAATTTTGGAAAAAGATACAACGGTTATATTTCTATGAAAATATAAATCAAACAAATCCGTATTCCAAATTTCAATTTTTGCATTTATTTCCGCAGAAGCACCACTGTACGGCGCGGCGCCCGCCGGTTCAAGTCCTGAGGAAGCCTTCTGAGATCCTTGCTTTGCAAATTCATCGGCGATCGCGTTTCCAGCTATGCTGAGATGGCCTTAAACCCAAAAGACACTCAAAAAATTTAGTCCTCCGACCGCATTCAGAGAGGCCTTGCATTTCTGGGTACTTTCGAAGTAGTTAGAGGGTTCTGACTAGAGCCTTAAGGACAGCTTGGCTTCTCTCCATCTAGCCATTGTTCGTTACGTAGCTTGAAGCCATTTGCCTAGCATACGCCTCCTCTTGGAAGACTGTGCATTGTGCAATGGGTGAACAGTCATATAACATCGCACTCCTCAAAGGCAACAGCGCCAGATCCATCATCGATTTTGGAACCATATTTGAAGATTCGATAGCATTACTTTCTCTTTTTTAGATTCTAAAATGGACCAGTGACCAGTCCTGAACCGAAGTTAAGTTGACTGTGTATTTTTCACGCAGTTTGAGCCTTGGGATCATCTTGTTGTACGGCATATTCATTAGAGATAGCAAATAAGCTGCTTGCGAGTTCCTCAATACTCCAGTGCGAGTTGTGTCAGAGACCACGCCCACGTCTCCTAAAACGAAAGTACCCTCATGATGTTGGTATCAAAGGGAGAAAGATTTACCATTGCGTCGAGACCAGCAGACCAGCACCCGGGATGCTGGGGAAGACCATGATACAGCCAAGACATACTGTTTTTTGAAATTCGGCGAACGAGGCAATAACATATTTACGTGAGAGCTTGTTCCACCAAACAACTGACACATAGGAGATGTTTGGTCTTATCATAGCCGTAAAGATCCAATGGACCCTTTTCGGTGACCCACTCCATGTCTTTCCAAAGGCTCCCTGGCTTACATTGCCTGAAGACTGACAGTGCCTTAGCAGTTTTCGACTGGCCATGTTTAGACCAAGCTTCTTATTTAAAATTACTCTAAGATGTTCGACTTTATTTGAAGACAGGTGTTTGGAATCGTCGGTGATTTTTATCATCGCCGCTTAGAAGCTGTTTTTTTGCAAATTCGCGGTAAGAGAAAGCCCATTGTATAACAGTGTAATAATTTTTGGAGTTGAAGTTGCTAAATCATCGCGAATGGCGGTACATGTGAAAAGCATTTTGAGGTTTCTTTGACTAGAACAACGATTTCCAATGCCACAGGCAGACTTGTCAACCATAACGCTACAGGCAACTTAAGGATTGCTTGGAAAATATTAACCTTAAGTGCTTGAATAGTTGCCGACAGTTATTTTTTATTACATCGATCCTTCACGATTCCCCACATAAAGTGTCCAAAGCGGTCAAATTCCTAATCCTCGGAGTTGCAATTTTACCCCTTTTAGACATTTTTGTGTGAGAAATCGTGAAGGATGGTGAAAGTTGGCTGATAACACGATTTAGGAATTTGGTGGGCTAAAGATCGATTGTCATGGGCTGTCTGCCGTGTGGCATGCTGTGCCATCCTGCATTAACCAGCGGTTTTCCAAATCCATGTCACTAATTTCAGTCAAAACAAAAAATATGTATCTTCACAGTGGGCGTTTTGTAACGCCCACTGTTGAATTTCATGATTTTCGTCTCGCACTTTCGGCTACAGCAGCTACGTTCTCGTCGTGCACTCCATACGACGACAAGGACCATGAGTGTTGTCTACTAGCATGCCACTCTGACGAAATTTTTGCACAAATTTGCGTAGCTGCAGGATTGGTGAGTGCTTGTTTTCCGCTAATACTTCTTTTAAAAAAACCCACTGTCTGGGGTACAACGTACAAGGCACTCCCTTTTAAATAAGTTTTCAATATTTTTCAACGTTGCTAAGCGCTGCGAAGCTTATTTCGTTCCTTCTAGGTATTATATTGACTTTCTGTCAGGATTTTGAGCTCGAAACAGCTTTCTGTCTTTAAATGACCTAAGCTTTAGAAAGAAACCACTAGACTGCCCACCCTTATGTCACCTCTCAATATCCTCCGCGTGCTTCTTCATTTCTCAATGTGAATTTGATGGTGTCCTCTTTTTTACTTTTAGAGCTCACGAGCTACTCTTGTTTTTCCTTGCACATATATACTGGGGAAGCTTCTTATCCAACTGCATCCTTCGTCAAACTACGAACTTCGTTTTAATTGTCGAGCGTTATTGGAAAACCTTAAGGGCTGTGTCTTTGTTGAATTGTTACGAGTAGTATAGTTGCCACTTGTCTTCGATACTTGATGCTACCGATGGAGGATTCAGAAGCAGATGAAGAAATACTCGATTGGAAAAGATACTGGCCATACCTTGCCATTCAAGCTTTCCAACATCATATCGCTTCAGACTATTAGTTTTGGATGAAGGCAGGACATCGTCTTGACTTATGGCTACTACAAAGGTCTTGATTTAGGTCATTTTTGGCCCTGATAAAGCGGTGATATCCAATTTTGATCGACAACGGACTTGTAACTCAGAAGCATCGGGTCCCTTAAGAACACCGCAATTAAGTCGAGTTGAGTGCTGTTAGTGGTTAGATGGAGATCTGTCTGTACGAACTACAGCGTACTGTTCATCTGTGAATTGTTCTGTTGTGTCTCTTGTGGGAGTATCAGCCTACGGTCTTTGTAACCAGTGTTGCAGTATGTAATGCTAGTTCGTTAATAATTCGTAAGCTTCCAAGGCGGCTACCTTTGCTGCTTGCAGCAATACTATACAGTGTAATTTTTCTGAAAAACTCGAAAAAACTTCCACAGCCCGAGACAACTACTTCCAAAGCGTCAAATTTCCAAAGTTTCATTCATAGATAACCAAGACCAAATAAAGATAAAGACCAAAATTTAGCAATAGAATATCCGAACCGCTTTCTATTTTTTTATGCACAACCAAATGGTTAGGTTTTGTGATTTTATGTCTGTAAGAACATAGAGTAAAACAACACACAAAGGCAAGCTTTAGACCTGCATATGTGTGTAGCATGGCAGTTATAGTTCTTAGTTTCTCTTCTTTTTCTTGTTCCAAGGACCACACATCACTTATGTATGTAGGCTTTAAGATTCTCCTGAAATAAAATATTCCAACTATCATAAAAGTTCTTCACAGAGCGTTTTATTTGCTCAACATAGATTTTAAGATGGAATTAAGATACATCATGGAAAATGTCACGTTCTGCACGACATATCCATCGAATATAAACAGCAGCTGCGGTGTTGTCGTAACCTTATAAATGTAAAAGAAGATAATCTCAGAACGTAAAGCCTAGGCTTTAAGAAAAGCACACATATTTGGGTCATATTCGGGCTTTTTGGCCATCTTCCAAAATAATTCCGTGGAAACTTGGTGTAGTCATTCTGCTAGCTACTACATCCTTTCATTTTATAATAGGCTCTCGCCGCGCCTTAAAAAAAATTTCTTCATATGTGGATTCTGCCACTGTGTCTGGAAGTATAGTCTCATTGAATTTTGTAAAACCATTAAGGCGCCTTCATTGGGGAAATACATAAATACCCAA
This sequence comes from Melanostoma scalare, assembly GCA_949752695.1. Lineage (NCBI taxonomy): Eukaryota > Metazoa > Arthropoda > Insecta > Diptera > Syrphidae > Melanostoma > Melanostoma scalare. The sequence goes on along the minus strand of OX456984.1, from coordinate 148,669,404 downwards.
TGCTATTCATTCGGGTTTGAGTTGAAAGAAGAATTTTCCGGGTAAATTGCAGTAAAATGAAGTCACTGTTTTATTAGCACTGAGGTGGATCTTGACAATGAATTCCCTTATGGAAGAAGACTGAAATTTATTGAAAGTTCCATTTGCAAACAATTACTGCTTGGCAATAAGAGAGGGATGACGATGGCTACGTGCGTCGGCGTCGCCATTGTGTTGTCGGTGTAGTGCTGGAGGCGGTGTTTTTGTGCCAAATGTCATTAACGACTCTAATTAGTGAACTCTTTTGTAGGTTTTGTAGGCATGTGTACTGAAATAGAACTAAATGTCGAGTTCTTCGGGGACTATTTGTGGTTCATTTTATGGAGAAGTCATTTATTTGAGGATTTGGCAAATGGAATTAATGATAAGTTATGTTGAAGCCGCAAAATTTGTGACAATTTGTCTTTTTTGCCACATATCATTTAGCTTAAGTAGACACAATGAGCTGAGAAGTATTGTTATATAAGGGACCATATGAATTGAATCGGTCATTTCAAAAACCTCTTAAGTCACATTTTTTCCAACATGCTTTTTTGCTGAAAATGGTTCTCTACCTGCGAGGAACCATTTTCAGCAAAAAAAAGCATGTTGAAAAAAATGTGACTTAAGTTGTTTTTGAAATGACCGATTCAATTAAATTTTTATATTTTTTTTTCTTTATTAAGTCTTCTATTGTCCTTGTGAAACGAAGTAAATTGAAAAAAATTTAGTGAGTAGGTACTCATTTCCCTGATACATTTTTTGGTTTAAATTCTCAATGACAATTGAAAAACCTAACTCAAAATTAATAAGAAGCAAGAAGTCGAGTGTCACAAATCATACTTGACCTCGGGCATCCCCCGAAGCCTATGCCATTTCTCTCAACTATGCCTTGTGAGGATTGTAGGGAACCTACTAAGTGAAATGGTGCTTCTCGGTGAACTTCCCAATTTATGGCGAGAGGCGATAAATCAGAAAAACATTTGAGTAATTCTGGGTTTCGATTTCGAGAAAAAAATTATTAGACCATTTAAAGGTCTACCTGCATATAAAGCTCAAAGAAACACAATATTTTTGCAAACAAGCTCGAAGTACAAAGGTAATTCCAATTTCCAAGCGGAAATTCTGACGATCAAAAAGGTTTTGCTCAGAAAGTTGTGATATCCCATCAAACATCCGCATCTTCTATGACCCCAAAGCAGCCCTTAAATCACTCGACAATGTTTTCATGTCGATCTTCTTTGATGGAGATGACAGAACAGCTCCACATTCAGATTTGATGTGTTTTCAGCAGTTAAAGGTAAGGCGTGTTTTTATGAGCCCGGCGATTTTAGTTTGTTCGTTTCGGTCTTTGCTAGCCAGGATGTCTCCAAGAAGGGAATTGAGCCTAATTTTCAACGTCGTAATCCCAAACCGCTATGTTCCGTTATCAGTCTTACACCTGCATCACCATTCGAAATTACTTCATTTAGTGACCCCTTGTCATCTTCCATTCGATTCTGTGTTTGCTGAGAATCGCCGAGCTCACAAAAATAGGTCTAACTTTAGCGCCTGCCACAGACAAAGTAAGCAATGAATACATCTGAATTATCATACATCAGGAGCATGTATACCAACATAATGAAAAGTAATTTTGACTATTGGGCATTTTTAGTAACTGCACAAACCTACAACCGGAAGTGGAACTCGGTGCCATACCAATGTCACCCAGCAGGATTAAAATGTGCATACCTTTCCCTACGCTTAATTAATAAATTAAAAAAAAAAAAATTTTAATTTGTTTAAAAGCAAATGAAAATAAATTTAACAGTTGAATTTAGTCGAATTTAATGCGGACAATTAAGGTAAAACTTCACTTGACATCATTTGTCAATGTTTCTTATGATAAGCATTCCTAGCGAGGCGGTTGTTGCGGATAAATTGTTTCAAGGAAGGAATACAAGTTGCTATTTCGCTAAAGCACTGTTTGTAGAAAAGCGATAAAATAGAGTAGGAATGATAATGCTACGATGTTCAATGTTGATGATGTTCTCGCTCTACATCCGATGACGTGAAGTCGGAATCGAATGAGAAAAGCTGAAGGTTGAGTAGGCAGCAAAACTATTAAGAGCAATAGAATAGTTTCAGACAAGAGAACTTTTATGAAAATAAGAAAGAGAGTCGGAGACAAATTAGAGCCCTGAGACACATCAGCTTTTATAAATTGAGCATTAGACTAAAAACCATCCCATAGAACTTGTATTGAACGGTTGGAAAGGTAGTTTCTAATCCAACGAAAAAGAGATGCACCGGTACCAAAAGCACGTATTTGCGATAAGAGAACCTAACGCCAAACTCTATCAAATGCCTTAGAAATATCGAGCGCAATAATCTTACTTTCTCCAAAACAGTGAAATGATTGGTTCCACTTTTCGGTGAGATTTGACATCAAATCACCAGTGAATATTTTGTTACAAGACTACACTATTGGCCATTAAAAAGCTTTTGTTCTTCAAGACATTTCAAAAGTTAAAGGTTTATCAACGTCTCTATCTCAGAGTAATACATACATGTCTTATGAAAAAACGAATTAGGCCATGTGTGAACGCGAAAAACACAAAGAGCTTATTGAATCTAAGTCGTTTACACATTAGCTCCACTATCGGTGTCCTTAGAGGACACTGCCTGATAAATATAAACGTCAAAATAATAAATACCTTAAAAGTCTCTCCCTTTTCGTAAGAAGTTCTGGATGGTTTGACTAACTGGTGATCGTTAGTCCGGGTTCGATTAGAGGGTGTTTCAACTCTTTAATCCCCTAGATAGGAACCAGAGGGTGATCAAACTTCTGGCCTCAGTGGTATCCCAATGGACCCTCTGTGGTCAAAGTGTGTCGGTGTCCGTTTACCGGCATCCGCTTCTAACCTAACCTATCAACGTCTCCATGACTTTTGAGAGAGGGGATGTAAGTGCTATTGATCGCTAATTGCAGAAAAATTCGCATTTTTTTGGGAAAAGGCTGGACACATATTGTTTTCCGCATATAGTTGGAAAGATCACAGAAGCATAGGATAAATAGAATAGCTAACGCAGTGGCTTTGCCAGCTTAGAACACCTCTTCAGAACAAGGGTGGGGATACCATCTACAGCGGATTTATGTTCGTAGCTAATTGCTGTACAGTTCAGTTTCATTTATTTGCAGTTTAAAGTTTACATCTTTAGTTTTACTTGAATACATCATTTTAGAGTTATAGAATCTTATTCTGTACATCTATAATACTTATTTTTAACAATCGTTCTAGAGATTTAATTAAAATGTCTTCTTCTTTCGCAAAACCAAAACAGAGCACTGTCTTAGAGAAATTAAATTCTCTTAATGTGAAATTTCATATGAAACTTCAATGTAGTAATAGTGTTACATAAACACAAACTACCTCCATCCAATGCCTTGCAGTCCCTGGTATTCTTCATTATTCGCAAGGCTAAGAAGCATTTAGGAAAAGAAATGCATTCGTTTCAAAATTCCATTGGCCCTTGTACGAAATACGAACAAAAATGTGATGACTAATGACAAGCTACAATTTTCGTATCATTTTTTCCCGAATCCAAAGTAGATAAAGGGATTGAATGATGTTGAATTTCTAAATCCAAAGCAAACAAAGCATAATATCTCATTGTCATGTGTACCCAGAGCAAAACTAACAAAATCATTTCTATCCTAAAAGTACACGAAGAGCTAAAAATTCACACAAAAAGATGCATGACAATCGTGTTTTTGCACCATTTAAGTCCATGAATGTTTATTTCTTTGCCACAGGATCTGTTCTATGGAATTGGTATTGCTTGTTTTAGATTTCGTGACTCTGTTACAAAATGTTGAAAACTCATTCCACTTTTTGTTAACGCCTCTGGTTTAACGACAAAAAAGTTAACTCAAAGCAATTTAAGCACACATTTGTTTGTATCTTTTTTCATTAGACCCTCGTGTCCTTCGGTTTGAACACCTTCCGTATGCCGTTGAAACCGCATGCAATAAATTGCAGAAGAAATTCAATGGCTTAACATTAATCAATATGGCTACATAGACGTGTCCCAGAAACATCCCAACCCACTCTCGTTCCGTCGAAGCAAAACAAGTTTTAATCCTTTCTGTGCCATCAGTGGCATGTGTGGGAACTCTTCGTCCTTATTCCACTTTCGTTAATTAATTTTCTTTCGCTTGATAAATTTCCTTTTCTTTTTTTTTTTGCTATCGACGAGAGGGAATACGAGATGATTGAAAAACTCATTAAAATAACCTACCTCCTGTGAGCTGAGTTATTCCAGTGGCTAGATCAAAAGAGAGGACTTTGCAAGCGTTCAGTTCCGCGTAAATTATGTCACCAAGTTTTGTCGCTCTACATGCAGCGTCAGCGGTGGCAAACTCCAAGGTTCATTCAATTAGAGCCAATTTTGCAAAACTTGTCACACACACAAGCGGTTAACGGTAGCAGATATTAGTTTCCTTCCTGGGACTGATACCGACACGTCCACAAACGCACTATACACTAGTTTGTTGTGTCGAACAAAACCGCACAAAAACGTTCAACGCTTTCAGAAAGGGAAGGACATCACATCCTGTGTGATGATGTGATGCATCATGCAGATACCACTTTAAATATAATTCTCATGTCCTTGCCGTGAGCTGTACAATATCTAGTGATAGAAAATTATCCGTTCACTCCTCCGACAGGATTTTTATCTGTTCAGTTTGGCACGAAGGGATATAGGCTGATCCATGTGCGGAAAGTAAAAATTAATCACATATGGGCTTCACACTTGACAGTCCACTTTAACCCAGAACAAGGACAGCTTGTGAGAATTTTCCTCTTTTTTTTTTTTTTTAATTTTTCACTTAAAATAATTGCAATCGCCCACTGACCACAACATGATTTGGATTCGGCCTTGTTTTTTTAAATTTTTTTTCTACAACTTTTTCACTTTGTGCTTCTTGTGCACTTTTGTCCCAATTTGCTGTCGAAAACCGGAATTAGAGGAAAATTTCTTTTTTTGTTATTTATTTTGCAGAAGCGCACTCTTGCAATATTTTAAGTGGCTTCTTAGCCAAGAAGCCAACCGAAATCATTAAAATCAAAAACTTTACTGATATTCAATTGGGAAGCATCGTAGAAACTAACATCATAAAGCATATAGACCATGCGATCAGTGAGCCAGGTATAGGTTTACATACCTACTCTTTTAGTCTTGTAGAGCACATCGACGGCAGCGTTGCAAAGAAATTAAAATTAACTTTTCTTTCTTTTCAAGAATCTTAATTAAATGCTGTTGGCTGGCTTGGCTGGCTGTGGCTGTTGGCAATTGGCATATATTACCTGCAATTGTTTGTTGCATGTGTTGCGTGTTTAAAGTTTGAATAGAATGAAAGCCGAAAAGAAGACGATGCGATGTGGCGCAGGAGAAAAAAATAGAGCTAAACGAACGAATATTGGACGAAAACGGTTGATAAAGCGTGCTGGTACTTAGCACAGTTTTGACGTGCACCACAGTGTGGCCAACTTGAGGTGGTACAATTTTAAGTGTTCTGGGGATGGGAAAATACGGATGGATGCACCCAATACGAGCTTACAGTGTTCGTGTTCTTTCGTTTGACATGACCTTTTTGAGTAATTTGAGGTGAAAAACACTTGGTGTTAGTCGATGGGAAAACGCGGAGGTTTAGACATATGTAGATGGATATATAGTGCACCCCACAAGAGCTTACACGAGTCATTTGAGGGGTTAAAAAGCATCGTTTAGTTCGTGTTCTTCCATTTAACACGACCTTTTTGGGTAAATTGAGTTGAAGTAACTTATCGTGTTACTCGTCGTGAAAATGTGGTGAGTTGTCTTTATGCACTCAACGTGAGCTAACACGAGTCATTTGAGGGGTGAAAAGCATTGTTTAGTTCGTATTCTTCAGTTTAACCCGACCTTTCTGAGTAAATTGAGGTGAAAATATCGTGTTACCCGATATGAAAATGCGGAAATGTCTTTATGCGTCAACATAGGCTAACAGGAGTCATTTGATGACCCTCAAATGACTTTTGTTCATGCTCTTTCGTCGTGTTAAACAACTTTTTTTAGCAAATTGAGGAGCAACAACTCATAGCTTTACTCGTGTTGGTTCGTTTAAAACGAAACGGCTCAGTGATATCTGATGAAGAAGGTCACTGCGTTTCTTATTAATCACGCTGAAACGACCTTGCAGTCATTTTAATTGAAAACCTCAAGGTAATACTGATGTTGGATGGTTTATAGCGGAATCGCTGTCGTTTGTGATGAAAAGTTCCTTTTTTTCAATCTGAAAAGAGCTTATTGCAGTCATTTGAGTTGAAGAAGAAATAGATAATGGTGTTGCTCGATTAGCTATGGTCATTTATTGTTGTGTAGAAGCACTTAAAAAACACCAACACAGTTTTTGCGATATCAGAAATATTAAATGTTATGCCAGATATACGTTTTTTGTGCTATTTTGATAATATTATAATTTTTTTTTGTTGATTTGCTTTTTAACTCCCGGTAAGTTACTTCCTATACCTTGATACCTTGACAATCTTCTCTAGTCTTTCATTTGAAATGGTAAAGAAAAATTTATTATTATTAACTTTGCATTTTAATCACAAACCTATCGAACGACAATCCAAAAGTTGTATTGAAGTTTATGGAAAACTATAATGAAATGAGTAAATTGATTTAACCCCTGGCTGTAATTAAGTTTACTTAAAACAATCTTTTGAAATTATCATCGACAATAAGAAGCTAAACGTTAAAAAATGAATCGATCTGGGTCTAGACCAGTTAAATATTTAATATCAGCTAACACAAAACCTTCGTTTTCTTACCGTTCTATAAACAAATGGTGCTGTTACACCCAAGAGAGGTGGTTATTATTCAAAAGAATGTTAAATTGTCACGATTTTAAAAGTATATCTGCAGTGGAAAGCATCTTTGCTCCTTTTCCAATTCTCTCTGTAACTACTGACAGGGAACTCTTCGTGTCCATTTTTTCTCGAAACGATTGCCAGTTCCCCTACTGAGGTCCCATGGCTATAAGCAAACTTGTCGGTTTTAATAATATGAAACTCGTAAACGCTTAAAAGCCGTACCTACTTACTTCGAAAAACCGAGGCCTCAAATGACTTGAACAACATTGGAGCGAACTATTTTATTCTGAGTTTCTATTACCACTTACCGCCAACCCTGTATTGAAATTGGCATATCATACTCAAATAATTCATCAATATAAAAGTCTTTGTTTTTTTTTTTTTCTTTTGTGTGTAAACAAACTTTTGCTTGAACGCTTGCCTTCTAAGCACTCCAAAGCCATTTGAAAAAGTTGTTATGTGCTATATGACCGATTTATGCGTTCTCTTGCCTGTCACGAAAGTTCCCAATAGCCACAAAACAAAACAAACAGCTCGTGTTAAAAAATTATTCCCAACTTCTAACTTAACCACTTGTTATTGTAATTAAAATCATGTGGCACGGCACACAGGTATGAGTCTCATATAAAATGAGTTAGCTGAAAAGTTTAGGCATCGGGTGCTATAAAGCACTAGTTTAATACAAAATTATTTACAAAATTATTGTGGTTAGTGTTGGTTTGTGCAGTCTACTTCTTGCTAACTATAAGCCCCTTGTGTCTGATTAGGAGGCGAGAAATGTGTGTGTGTTCCTCTTTTTTTTTATTTATTCTGTCCAACTTCATGCTCTGGAGCATTTCTGGAACAATGTACAGTGTGATATTTGGTGATATGAAACGAAAATGCAGTTTATTTTTTGTACTTATGTCTGATGTATTCTTTATGTAAAGTTAAATCGGATTTCGCGTGATGTATGAGCATTTAATATGCTATAGGTAAGTGTTGGCCTGCATTAATCAGTCAGAGTTGGGAGAAAACTTATTGTACTGTATGGATGGAGTTGTTGCTGGAGGAAGATGAATATGCATGTTATGAAACACATGAATTTTTTATGTTTAAATATAAAAAATTAAATGAAAAACTGATTTGAAAGATCTAAAAAGTTCAATATGAAAATTTCTTTTGCTAGAGAAACTTTTTCAAAGCACTAAACTTTCTGTGGTTCATATTGAGGAATAAACAATTAATAAGAAAAATAGAAACAAATTTCGCGATCATAAGACACGAGCAAAGAAAACTTTGTCGAATTATGATTACACAGCCACACAACAAAAAAATTTTTGACGAGTCTGACAGTTAGACTATGCATACTATATGTTTTTGGGGTCTCTGAATTCAAATCTTACTTACTTAAGCCAGCTCGGTCCCTAGCTAGCTGTCTCCAGTTTTGCACGCCAAGTTGGTTGAGGTCCTCTCCTACTTGCGTGCGCCACCTGAGTCGCGGTCTTCCTCTACTGCGCCGTCCCTCGGGATTGGATTCGAAGACTTTCCGGGCTGGAGCGTTGGTGTCCATTCGCTCTGCATGACCCAGACATCTAAGCCGCTGGACCTTGACTCGTTTAAACAGGTCAGTGTCGCTGTACAGCCCGTACAGTTCGTGGTTAAATCTTCTTCTCCACTCTCCATCTATGCAGACGGGACCAAAAATCACCCGAAGAATTTTTCTCTCGAAGCAATAGCGTTCTCATCTATCTTTGACAAGGTCCATGCCATTGCGCCATATATATGAACAGGGATGATAAGTGTCTTATACAGGGACACTTTAGTTGCTCGAGAGAGGGCTTTACTACTCAATTGCCTTCTTAGTCCGAAGAGACAGCGATTGGCAAGAGTTATTCTTCGTTTGCATATACTTGGTCTTGCCTTCATTGACCACTAAACCCATCTTCTTCGCTTCCGTCTCAATGCTCATAAACGCGCCATTGACACCACGCTGCGTTCTTCTAATTATGTCAATATCGTCGGCATATCCGAGCAATTGAACAGATCTTTGAAAGATTGTGCCTCTTGTGTTGACGTGGGAGTTTTACACTATTCTTTCAAGAACGATGTTGAAGAAGTCGCATGACAGTGCATCGCCTTGCCTAAAACCTTTTTTGACATCGAATGTATCGGTGAGATCTTTTCCGACCCTGATCCCGAGCAGCGTGCGTTCTCCATCGTCATCCTACACAATCGGACAAGTTTGATAGGGATGCCAAAACTAGACATGGCTCTATATAACTCCTCTCTATAGATGCTGTCATATGCGGCCTTAAAATCGATAAAAAGGTGGTAGGTATCGATTTGAAGCTCCTGGGTTTTTTCCAAGATCTGCCGTAGTGTGAAGATTTGGTCTATGGTGGACTTTCCTGGTCTAAAGCCGCACTGATAAGGACCTATCAGGTTGTTGACGAACGGCTTCAGGCGTTCACACAATACGGCAGAGAGGATCTTGTATGCGATATTATAAGACTGATACCTCTGTGGTTGGCGCAGTTCAGAGGGTCTCCTTTCTTGAGGACCGGGGAAACAATGCTGAGGTTCCATTCATCGGGCATGCTTTCTTCCGAGGGCAGCCGTGGTGCAGTGGTAGAGTGTTTAGTAGATAGGCCGGACGCGTGGGTTCGAATCCCGCTCTGGGCATCTACTTTTCTTTCAGCCTCCCTGTTTCATATGGACGCCGCCCTTGAGGTTATATATGTGAAATTACTAACAACTTATTTCCAAGTACTGCAACACAAAAAAAGGGAAGACTGCTACTCTGGTAGTACAATGGACTGGATATTAGGTCTGAGTTCTCGAGATTAGCATATAAGCCTCCTCTTTTTTTTATTTAAAAAAAAAAAGTGCTTTCTTCCGACCATATTTTGCAAATGAGCTGGTGCATACTCCTGACCAGGTCATTGCCTGCCGCTTTAAACAATTCGGCAGTGAGGCCATCAGCTCCAGCAGCTTTGTTGGACTTTAGCTTGGATACTGCTGTCTTCACTTCGTTCAGGTCGGGGTGGCGGAATTGTTGGTCTACGTCGCCTAAATCGAATGGTTCTATCTCTCTAACAGCGGAATTGGGTTCATCATCGCCGTTATAGAGCTTGGAGAAGTGGTCTTTCCATATCCTCAGCATTGACTGCGGTTCAACCACGATGTTCCCTTGGTCGTCTTTGCAGGCTTCGGCTCGGGGTTTATAGCCCGAGGCTGTTGTTTTTACCTTTTGGTAAAACTTCCGAACCTCATTTCTGCTGTGGCACCCTTCTATCTCCTCGATCGCGTGCTTCTCATGCTCTCTCTTTTCTGTCTGAGAAGCCGGTGTTCGTCTCTCCTCTTCTGCTTGTAGAGCTCGTAAGCAGTTCTAGTCTTTTTGTGCAGCGCCGCTTTGTATGCTTCCTGTTTAGCTGCATGTGCTTGCCGGCATTCGTCGTCAAACCAGGGGTTTCGTTGTGGTATTCGAATTCAAATCTGAGGTCAAAAATACCTCTGCATGTCTGCGTTTTAACAAAACCTCAAAAAACGTATTTTACAAAAAAAAAATTGTTGTTTTTTGAAAAGATATAAATTTAAAAATAACCATTTTGTAATACATAACGATTTGAATAAGAAAATAAAATCTATTTACTATTATAAAATTAAAAGTTTATATATCTTTAAATCAGCATAAACAATGTTTCCATCGTTTTCTTAAAAAGAATCTAGAATTTTTTTTTTAAATCACTATTCTTTATTCGCCGTTCGTAAGTCGTGCTCATGTCAGTAGTCATTCGTATTTGGCGAGAGACTAGTTCATTCAATGACCATAGTGCGTTCTGTGTCTAGTCTAAAAAAGGAAAGCATCCATTGGTACATGTATAAGCAGAAGACAGAAACTTTTCACATTGAATATGGTAATATGTATAAAGGGTGTATTTTTAGACGTGTGATTTACAAAACAAAATAAAACGCATATAATTTAATGTTATGGTCAAGAATCTAGCTTGATTATAAAGATAAGAGTTTGGCGACCACTTTTTGCAGAATTTGGGGGCGTATGTCAGCAATAACGCTCCGTATATTGATATATTCTCTTCAAAAGCGTTAATCGTCTCAGGCTTATTTGCGTAGGCAAGTGACTTCATATAACCCTTCAAAAAACAGTCCAGCGCAGCGGTGCTCTTGCAGGCCACGCTAAATAAATTGATGCTTCGTGTATGGCATGTAGCGCCATCTTGTTAGAACCAGAGGTCGTAAACATCAATATCCTCCAATTCAGTCAAGAAAAAGTAATTAATCATGAGTCTATATCGTTCCCCATTGACTGTAACAAACAAAAGGTAACAAACTGTTCTGCGATCTCCTTAACATCGTACTTGAAAAGATTGTGCAAAACTCAAACGTCAACACTAGAAGCATCATCTTTCAGACATCGACGTTCTGGCTCGGCGGGTTTTCGAGACCACATTGCAAGGGAATTGGAAGATATTGTTTTAGGTGACGCAATCAATTGGAAGAGACCTCAACGCATTTAACAGAACTTGAGAGAGCCCGAAATTGTTATCAGAGGATGTTGATTGAGCCCTGTTTCAAACGAAGCTATATTGTCCACTTTAATTAAAAAAAGCGAGGCATTACATAATGGCTCTGAAGAGGATATTAAAATTTGAGTGCTTCTGTACACGTACTATTCTACTGTTGAGCGTTTTTCAACGTTGACGTCGCAACGATTCGAAGACCTTGCAACAAAGCAATGAGATTGCCTTTACGTTTTCCCTTAAACGTTTTTTCTGGTGATTAAATTCTTCACTTTTTCAGTTGATAAAGATGAAGTCAACAGGTGATTAGTAATATTCAATGTTGTCAATATTTCAGACTCCTTGAATCGGCGAAAGACCTGGCTCACTTGAAGAACAATATTGCACCTGATATATCAATTGCATACCCATCAATATTCTTAGCAGAATTGAGGGAAGATTCAAAACTTAACTAGTCAACTATCTCAATCCAATTACCGCATCCTTTATCAAAACAAAAGCGTAGACATAACGACAAGACCACTAAACAAAGCACCCCAATGTTGAATAAATTATTCAAGACTAACAACCACCCCACGCCAATTTTTCCCCACATAATTCAATGACGAACGCCTTGGGATGGGATAGACAATGAAAGTAAACTACTGCATAAACTTACATCAAAAAACATTTCATGGATTGAAGTCTCCTCTTCCATGAAGTCAACTTATTGCCCTCTAAACCTTAAACCTTGTTAACATGATAACCTTTTCCATAGAAAACAACGTCCTGGCCCCCTCTAAATGGGTCTGCTACTAGTTGAAATGCACTTAAAAAGAATTGTTATGTTCTCAATGCGCGGAATTGAACTCTAGCTTTGAACTTTATCGACCATTGAATGAATTGTTTTCCTTCTCATTCATCTCTTGTGTTCTTTGAAGTAAAGCAAATTGGCTTTCTTGTTGGCATTCTCGCCACATTTCACTGTCAGTATACTAGCATCACAACAGCTTACTGCTCACCAGAAACCCTTCTTTGAATGTTTCTTTTCATTTGCTGTGAGAAGCATTTGGGAGTAAGAAGATTAGCCTTACACGTTGTACCCAATTACAATCGATTGTGACTTGAATAACTATCACATACGAATACAAATTATGTGCTAACAAGCCAAATAAGATTTACTTGGATTGGAAATAGTTTTGTTTATCAACAAAGATGACTGATTTGCAATTTGCTTCCACTATTATACTAGGGCAAATGGAAATGGTAAGTGAACTTTGACTCAATGTCACGCAAACAAATTGATAAAGTTCAGTCGACCCAAACGCCAATGAGATGAAAAGAAGCTGATGCAAAAATAGCGAGCCTTTAATTGATTTCATTCAGCTCTATTGAACTTTTGGCACTTAAAACACAACTTTAACGTCACCTTAAGAGACAAAACTTTTCACAAATGAACAACGCTGACTCTAAATATTTCCACTTGAAATGCTTTACTTTAAATGCGTAAGCTGTGTTAAACATGGCTATTTATTTGTTAAGAACACTAACATTGTCAAGAGGCATAATGTTCAGAGATTTTCATTTTCTGTAAAAGCTCTTGGGGAAAATGTTTTAAGAGCTTGTTGACGAGCTCTTGGAAATGTGTGTCACGCGCGGCTTATAAGAGTCATTTATGCATTTTCGAGGGTTGTTTGGAAGAATCAACTTGAGTGTTTTTTTCTCCTTTTTTATATGTGCAAAAGCTTGCTTGATTTTTTAATAGTCGTTTAGTTGTTGAAAAGATAATGGTAATGCTTTATGTTCTATTAATGGTGCTTTTTCCAATCGTTAGTTGGATTAAAAATAATCTTGTGCAGGGTTTTTACGAGATATTGTTATAAAGTTCTTTAAAAAATATTGATGGATTAATTCTACCCTTCCAAAAATAACCAAGTGCGTGTAGAGTACATTCAAAAACCCACCGAAGCTACAACATCATCATCGAACAGAATTACACAATGAAAGTAATTTTTTAGCTTACCAGAAGCGAAAAATGAAAAATATAAAATAAACCTCTACGCTTTAAAGGGAACTTCGGTGCAATGGCTTGAATGAGTCTATTTATTTTCAGTCAGTGATCAGTGTACCTAGCACGTTCATTTAAACTTAAAGAACTTAATTTTTCGCTTTTCAATCTAAAATGAAAATGAAGTTTTTCTTGGAATTGTGTTAATTTATTCTAAAGATACCGTTGTTTACAATGTGGTGATCAAATGGGGAAGCAAAGAATCGAGTTTTTATAATTGTTTTCCCGCAGGTATTTTAAATACTAACAGGAGCACTCAGACCTACGTTACTAGTCCATTGTAACACCAGACAGAATCTTTTTTGTTAATGTTTTCAGTGCTTCCAGATGTTCAAAGAAAAGTCAGAAGACGCTGGCTCTTATCATGGCAGGTTACCAGTCTAAGTTACAAGCTATCGCAATGTCTATGCTTACTATCTGTAACTGGTTCGGAAAAATGGACTATAATCACAGATGTGTTGTCATCTTCTCCCTAGGATTCCCAGAATGTGGTTTCACCTAAGCATAATTATTGTTTCAAATACTTGAAAGAGAAGGGTGCACATTGTTCTTTTCTGCTATCGGATGGCATTAGTGTTGCCGCTTTGTTATTTATCAATGCGGAGGATAATATGAGTCTATCGGCATATCTACGATTATGCTCGGGACAGATCAATGCATTCATGTACGCCCTCACTGAGTATCGCGGCAGACCAAACGCCGCTTACGCTTACAGTTATGCCATGATGGCCTTGGCTTACTTAATTTATTTTTATTGGGCGTTATATATAATATATACAATTGATACTTATACTACATAAGTAAAAAATTTAAAAATGATGTTGTAACAATGTTGGCACATAGGGGGTCTAATCAAATACATTGTTTAGAATTAAAATAATCCTAATCCTTACTAATATTATAAATGTGAAAGTCACTGTGTCTGTCCGGCTTTCTATGTTACCGTCTCCCGCCCAAGCTACAGAACTGATTTAAATGAAATTTTGTACAGAGATAGTCTAGAACCTGAAGGAGGACATAGGCTACATATTTTATCCCTATATTCCCACGGGAACGGAAACGTATACGGGAACTTAGAAACTACAGTACCGATTTCAAAAATTCTTCCACCGTTAAAGTGTTACGCTATCCCTGAGTAACATAAACTTTAATTCATCCCAATATTCCTACGGGAACGGGAGTTTTTACAAATATAATAAGTGCGAAAGCAGCGCTGTCTGTTCGTCTTTCTATGTTACCATCTCCCGCCCAAGCTACATAACTGATTAAAATGAAATTTCATACGGAGATGATCTAAAACTTGAAGAAGGACATGGGCTATATTTCAGTCGAATATTCCCACGGGAACCGGTCCTAACTAATATTATAAATGCAAAAGTAGCTCTGTCTGTTCGCCTTTCTATGTTACCATCTCCCGCCCAAACTAATGAACAGATTTAAACGAAATTTTGAACAGAGATAGTCTAAAACCTGAGGAAGGACATAGGTTTAACATTTTATCCCTATATTCCTACGGGAACGGGAACGTATACAGGAACTTAGAAACTACAACACCGATAAAATGCTTCACTATCCCAGAGTAACATAAACTTTAATTCATCCAAATATTCCTACGGGAACGGGAGTCCTTACTAATATAATAAGTGCGAAAGTAGCTCTGTCTGTCCGTCGTTCTATGTTACCATCTCCCGCCCAAACTAATAAACCGATTTAAATGAAATTTAGATATTGTGCAACTTAAGGAAGGACATAGGCTGTATATTTTATCCCTATATTCCCACGGGAACTAGAACGTTTACGGAAGCTTTGATTCTACAGCACCGATCTCAAAAATTCTTCCACCGTTAGAATGCTACACTATCCCCAAGTAACATAGACTGTAACTCATCCCCACCTTCATACGGGATTGGTCACCATATTCCCACGGGAATGGGAGTCTTTACTAATATTAGAAGTCTGAAATTAAATCTGTCGGTCTAAATTTCTTTGTTGCCAACAACCGCCCAAACTATTAAACCTATTTATATGAATTTTGGTACAGAGATAGTCTAGAACCTGAGGATGGACATAGGTTATATATGTTATCCCTATATTCCCACTAGAGCGCGAACGTAAACGGAAACCTAGGACATACTGAACTGATTTCAAGAACTATTTCCCCGTTAGAATGCTACACTATCTCAAAGTAACATAAACTTCAAATTATCCCCATATTCCCATGGGAACGGAAGTACTTACTAACATTTTAGATCCGAAATCAACTCCGTCTGTCTGTTTTTCTTTGTTACCATCTACCGCCCAAACTATTGAACCCTTTTGTATGAATATTGGTGTAGAAATAGTCTTGAGCCTGAGGAACGACATGGGCTGTATTTGTTATCCCTATGTTCCTACGAGAACGGCAACGTAAACGGGAACCTTGAAACTACTGGATTGATTTTAAAAGTTCTTTCTCCGTGAGGTTATTTCTATCAAATTGTCGATAACACAGTTGAACTGATAAGAAATGTCTATCTTGATTTCCAAATAAATATTGGCAATCGGGAATGGCTGTGCGAAAGATCGATTTCGGCGCCGACTAATGAGATAGTTAACAATACAATTTAATAAATTATGTCAGACCTGGTGGGGAATGTTGTCTATCAGTAGACAATATTACGGACACTGAGCAAGTCACATCATACCCTATAGAGTCTATAGGGTGTATAGAGTTTCCTAATTCCTTAGGAGTATCAAGTTGGAAGTTGGTGTCCCAGTGCCAATAACGAGAAATCTAGAATTTTATACACCTACAAATTACACATCATCTGGAATGCGGCACTACAAAAGTTTTAATAATGACTGAAATGGCAAAAAGAGAAACCTTTTTTACTCCCCATATTCCTTTAATTTTTACTTGCGATTATAGGTACTATAAGGCAAGTCTTGCAATCGTGCAGAAAAAAAATTTTGAGATAACAATCAAACATGACATTACGATGATAGAGAATACGAAAAAAGTGGGTCCTGCAATTCTGTCTGTCTGTCTGTCTGTCTGTCTGTCTGTCTGTCTGTGTGTCTGTCTGTCTGTCTGTATATGGATCTACAGCCTGAACCAATGGACCGATTTTCTTCAAAATTTGCAGTTAGGGTCTGTGGAACATCCTACAGAGGGGTTTTTGGAATTGGGTCTCTAGGTTTTGAAATAACGGTACCTGCCATACAACCGATATGATAATACTTATTTTTCTCGAAAACGGCTCCAACGATTTCGATAAAATTTTGTGTGAAAGATTAATTTAAGATTGTTTTTCTTATGATGTAAAAAAAATTTTTGGAAAAGGCCTAAAAACGGTACCTCCCATAGTACCGTTTTTTTTAAAACCGACTTTCTCGTTAATGGCTGACACGATCTTGACGAAATTTTGGATTTAAGAAGTCGTTAGCTGTTAAAGAAAGACTGCATATCAATATTTAAAAAAACTTAGTTTTGGAAATTTTTATAAATTTTTTTAAAAAATTTTGATTTTTGAAAGTAACTTCGAAAACATTACTTTTATTTTTTTCAAATTTTTTGTCAAAATAATTCCTGTTAAGATCTAGAACTTTGCAAACTCGACTTTCAAAAAACAGTTTTTAAAAAAAAGTGAAAAATAAAAAACTGTTTTTTGGGAAAACTGCTCCAACGATTTTGATTAAATTTTCATCATTCATGTGTATTAGCGATTGCAAAATAATGGCGTTTTTAGATTTTTGCTTGAAACCTTTGGAATATTTAATTTAATTTTTTCATTATTTTGCGTGATTTAATTCAATTTCCATAATTAATGTGTAGTTGGCAACCCTGTACCACAAAATATATTATGAAGAGCTAATACCAAAACCTTTAACTCAGCCTTTAGATTTTGATATCGTATTTAGAACACAATCGCAAGTTCGTGCGACCCAGTCGTGCCCATTTTTTAGTTTAGTTTTAGAGTACAGTTTTCTCTGAAACCAATATTAGGTATTAGTATAAATAAGGATCAGACTCTTAAATTGCAGGTCACGTTTATCAATCCCGCAAAACCTTTTTATTTCGCAAAATATGGAAAAAGTAAGAACGTCGTGTGCAAACATGTACTTAAATAAAATAATATAAGTATAGGCTACTTTAATGCATGAATGTGTTTCATTTGCAAAATAGTTAGCCTAAAAAAAATTTGAAATGCTGCCGAAAGTCAATATTCCACGCGGACGAAGTCGCGGGCACAGCTAATAACTTTATAAAGGACCCGCCAAATAATTTTTTTTTTTTTTGAAAATGCTATAAAAAAAGCTACTGAATACTTTTTGAAATTTCTTCTTTTTTTTTTTGAAAGTACAATCCTTCCGGTTAATAACGGAAAATAATTTCATTCAAATGGCTGCCTCGGCAGACCTTGCAGTAGCCTAAACGATCGGTCCAATTTTTAGCACATTATTGATTGTGTGCAGCTGTATTTCACCATTGGCTTCACGAATATTGTCATTTAAAGCGTCAATTGTCTCTGGCTTGTCGGCGCGGCGTAACACTTATCTTATCTTTTACGGCACCCCACAAATAATAGTCCAACGGTTTCAAATCGCAGCTCCGAGGTGGCCAAACGACATCAGTTCTGCGGCTGATAATGCGATCTTCAAAAACAGGGCGCAAAATATCGAGTGTAGCTCCGGCTGTGTGGCACGTAGCGCCGTCCTGTTGAAACCGAATGTTGCCAATATCCTCCTCATCGATTTTTGTGAACAAAAATTCATTCAAAATGGCCCGATAACGATCGCCATTGACTGTAACGGGCTCTCCTTGCTCATTTTCGAAGAATGCCTCTGGACCAAAATCCGCACCAAACAGTGACTCGTTTTGGGTGTATCGTCTTTTCATTGTATGCGTGCGGGTTTTCTGTGCCCCAAATGCGACAATTTTGCTTGTTTACATACCCGCCAAGATCAAAATGAGCTTCATCTGAAAAGATGATTTTTTTGGCAAAAAAAAAGTAGCGTCGCAATATTTTCCAGCGTTGTTCAAGTGTATACACAACCATATTCGTTCAGCGGAAGAATAAAACTAATTATCTGTCAAATCAGACATGAGCTAAGTGTTACTATTCACGAAATAAGCACTAGTTGAAAAAAAAATCGTTAGATGGCGGACCCTTTATTATATAAATGAAAAAAAAATTCTTTATTATGAGTCGGCTGACTGGATTCGAACATCGAGCCTCCCACGTAACAGGCAGACAACATCACGCAAACCATTATGCCACGGTTTTGCTGAATCCGGATTGCGGACAACTAAGTTAGAAAGCGCTTTTTACGGCAATGTATTTAGACACGGAAAACTTACCACTTCACCGCGAAAGGCGATACCAATGGGAAAACTATTTTTATATTTCTAGGATTCGAACCTCAAACTGAAACGTTACAGACAGACATGCTAACCATTACGCCATGGATACCACAAAGTAACATCTTTATTCTTAAATAATCCAATTCGTACCTTCGGGAATAAAACTCCCCCGAAATTTGGTTTGTTTGTTTCTTGAAACAAATATACCATATAATCAACAGAAACTAATGGTAAAATAAATTAAAAATTGTCTTCTATGAAATCAATAAAATACTTTCATATTGTAATGCTACCAAACTCCAAAATTTATATTCTATCTGATTTATTTATTACTTTCGATAGGAACTATAAGGCAAGTTTTTCTATAGTTAACAACAATAAAACATAACATGGTGTTAATTAAGAATACAGAAAAAAAGTGGGGCCTGCAATTCTGTCTGTCTATTTGTCTGTATCTGTCCTACAGCCTGAACCGCTTGACCCATTTTCTTCAAATGCAGTTGGGCTCTGTAGGGTAGCTAGTAGCTACAGAGGGGTTTCTGGAACTGATTTCTAGGTCTTCAAATAACGGTACCTGTCATCATCTAATATGGTACTTATAAAGGGTTTTCCAAAGAGGGATCTTGAATTTGTTTTGCGGACGCACTCTTTCACTAATCACCGAATTGTCAGCGTCAATTTATTTAGTAAACTCAACATTTCTATCATTTTGAAGTCTACGAACAAGCAGCATCTGCAAATTATTAAAATTTTCTACGGAAATTCGGAATCGGTGAACGAAAATTTAAAATCATTAACTCCATTTTTCCGTCGAAATTCTCGATCTGGTAGACAGGCAATAACAAGATTAGTGCAAAAAATTTGCATTGTTGTGGGAAGCTGGTTACTGGTTGATAGCTGCCGTTTAGCAAACGATCAAAAACAGTCAATTTCATGGGAGTCCAATGTACTGCTGAAAACGACGCGACGGATGGCGGCCGCGGCGGTGGCCATATGAACAAAGTAAGTTGTTTGTCAAAACATCTTCTGGGAAGATCTTTCAACGTACCTGCTTAAAAAAAATTGTTAAAAAAAAGTAAAAAAATAAAAGCCGATTTTAAAACTTTTAGTGTCTATATGCATTGCAATTGCAAAATAATATAAAATATATATATATATAATATAAATAATGGCGTTTCGCAAACAAAACTTTGGAATATTCAATTTAGACTTTTTTAATATTTCATGTGGTTTTACTCAATTTGCATATAAACTATCTCAGTTGGCAACGCTAATAAAAAATATATTCATCTCAAAGGGTATTCCTTGTCGGGAATACCCGGTTAAAAATTGTGTGCGTTAAGTCTACCTCATGTGTCTCGTGGAAAAGGTTTCAAAACAAGAAGACAGCAGTCAATTTAAAAAGAAAATGGGTTTTTGCACCGATGATTTATGCAGAGGATGCAATGACGAAAATGAACACGAGGATAGCGGCAAAAAAATTTCTTGGCAATTACTTCATCAACAAACTAGAAGAATTAGCATACACTCCAAGAAACAGTCTTTTGAACTTCATTAAGGTCACAAAATGGTTAAAAATTGACCAACCATAAACTCATAGGTTTTTAGGACGTTACAATACTCCAGGGTATCACAATGGATCTATGTACAAGTACATTGATCTAAGTTTGGCTGAAATATGATCAATCGTCAGCCTATTCTACCTAACCTAACCTAGCACACTATTGCAAGTTTATAAGTTCCCTAATTTGAATACTGTGGTACCCTTGGTGTGATGGTTAGCATGTCCGCCTGTTAACCCAGGGGTTCGTCGTTCGAATCCCAATAGGGGTAAAAATGTTTTTTACACGGGTATTGCTTTTCGCGAGGATTTGTCAAGTCCTCCGTTAATAAATTCATTGCCATGAAAAGCGCTTTCTCGATTAGCCGTTCGAAACTGGCAGAAAATTGTAGGTCCCCTCCATTCCCTCACAAGGCATGGTTGTGAGAAATGCACTAGGACCTGGGGCTCCTCGCTCTGTTTATTTATTTTTTACATCATCTTCATACATATGAATAGTTCAGCTTTGAACAATAGGTACCTGGAAGATAATTTATAAATAGGGAATAGGTCGTAGTACTTACCCCTGGGGCACACCACAATTAACTATAAATGGACTTGAAATACCTTTGCTTTAAGGTTTTAATTTGATAGCCATTACAGAGGTAGTTGCTTAAAAGTCTTAGCGCTGTCATGGAAAAATGGAGCTTATTGCTTAGTTTAAAAACCAGTATTTGACAATGGGCACAATCAAAGTCTTTGGGAAAATGGCACCCAACTGTTCTTTGTCAAAAAAGATTGCGTTGAGTCAAGCTTAGGTTTAGGTACCTCACCTAACACCTTCGCATTCGATTGTCCTTGGTTAGCTCCATTTAATCAACGATTAACTGAAATTCAGTTTGTTCAGGCTGACATATCACATGTCGCAAATTGGAAAACAACTTCACTAAATTATCAAAAAAATCGAAGTATCTTCGCATTGATTTTAAAAAGTGTTTCATACAATCAATGATATAATGTACTACATACAAACATACAATTATAGGATTTCTTTGATTTTTTAATAATCCAAGACGTCAAAAAGGTGAACAAACAGCTTTTGGTTATCACGGATTCTTAATCATAAAGAAGAATTAAGAACAATCCTTAATAACCAATTTGCTGATTTAACCCACTGTGAACAAACTGGCCCTTGGAATCCTACACCAACGGACGTTATGACGTTATGTTACACAAAACCAATATTTGTCATATAAAACAAGTAAACATTACAGAGAACATCGACGGATGAAAAAAAACGTCAGAACAGACAGTTATTTGCGGGAAAGTGCATGATTGTATCTGTTCATTGGATCCTGTCTCGTCGAGAAATAATATCGGTTTAGAGATTAAACAGAGAATTACTTTTTTTTTGGTTAGAAGACAACGGAGAAGTTAAGCCCAGTATGGTAAAACCATGGTGACACAATCCATAAATCATTGAAAGTCTTAGTACTGCTTTATGGCGCTGAAGCATGGGCTTTCTTCTTCTTTCCGTTTCTGGCGTTACGAGTATTGATCTTGAAGCGATCACAACTCTCCCACTTCTCTGCTTCACACTAGTGATCCGCCTGTGGGGTACACCGCGTTGACCTCAGAAATCGTCGGCAAGCCTCCCGGTTTTGGATTGTTCCATGTCTGAGGCCAACCAAATGCTGCTGTTTTGCATTTGCTTGTACCAGGAGTGTTTTGGCCTGCCTTTTCTTTTTCGTCGCAAATTTGTTGAAACGTTGTACGATATTGCCTTTCGGACTGGGTTCTGCGGATCTCTCCTTTGTACATGACAATACCAACTGAGCCGGTCGTGCTGAGTTTTGTCCAAGATGGTACTTTTGACATGAAGGCTTCCACGGATCTTAGTACTTCTAATTCGATCAAGCTTTGTTACTCCTCCTGTCATCCGAAGCATCTTCATTTCGGCTGCCGTCAATTTGCTCTCATACTTTTTGTACATTGTCCAACATTGTGAACCGTATGTCAGAGCTGGACGCACAACTGCTGTGTAGAGTCTTCCCTTCAGCTTAGGAGGCATTTTTCGATCACAGAAGATAGCAGAGTTTTCTCGCCACTTCATCCACCCTACCCTTACTCGATGATTGATGTCGTCATCACAAGTTGCTTCACTATTGATCATAGATCCCAGATGTTTAAACTTTTCACACTTGAGAAGCACATTTCCATTCAAATAAATGTCTGGAATAGGCTTGTCTGGATCAGAAAAAGGGCAGCACAGGTATTCAGTCTTTTTAGCGCTAATACGGTACCCATTTCCTTCCAGAACATCAATCCAAACGTCAAGTGCTCGTTGCAGGGATGTAGGATCCTCGCTTATGATGGCTCCATCGTCAGCAAAGAATAATTGTTGTACTTTATTGTACGTTACTTTTCCT
Source organism: Melanostoma scalare (assembly GCA_949752695.1). NCBI lineage: Eukaryota > Metazoa > Arthropoda > Insecta > Diptera > Syrphidae > Melanostoma > Melanostoma scalare. The sequence continues at coordinate 148,646,601 of OX456984.1, read as the reverse complement.
TCGAGCAAATAATCCAGAACAGCAATAAATAGCAATGGACTCAAGACACTTCCCTGATGTACACCTACTGTTATTTGGAATTCTTCGGTGACTCCAGCTGGGCATCTCACTTTTGTAACTGCTCCCTCGTACATGTCCATAATTATTCGCACATAGGCTTCAGGAACTCCTCGGTGTCTGAGGGCCACCCATATCAGATCTCGTGGTTGTCGATCGAATGCTTTTTCGAAGTCAACCAACACAATATGCAAATCCTCTAAGGCATCTCGGTGTTTTTCCATAATGATCCTTATACTTTGGATTGCGTCTGTAGTTGACTTACCCGCGACAAACCCGCATTGGTCATCAGACAGCCTTATTATTTTCCGCAGTCGGCTATCCAAAACCCGATCAACGATCTTCATTGTGTGGGACATCAACTTGATCGAACGATAGTAAGTATAGTTTCTGGTATCTCCCTTTCCCTTGTACATTGGAAGAAGAAAACTTTCCCTCCATTGATTAGGCAAACTGTCACCTCTTATAAGTTTATAGATGAGAATCGTGAGCCATCTCAACCCGATGTCTCCCATATTTTTCCAAAACTCATATGGTACCTCGTCTGGCCCAATCGCTTTGCCTTTTTTGGAGTTCTTAACTGCCTCCCTAATTTCTTCGACTGTGACGTCGGATACTTCCGTAAAGTTAGGTGCAGCTGTTGGAAAGTGGCGCCGAGGAAACTGTTCATTCAAAAGATCATCACAATACTGTCGCCTTTATGTCGGGCTTTATGTAAAAAAAAGTGAGAAAGCTTTGGAAAGACAATCAAGAAAAGCTGTATGGCAAACTAAACCCAGTCGTAAGAGCACGAATCCCCAGAGGTGGAAGTTGACCTTAACCTACTTGAAGAGTAAGGCTTGACGATTTTTAACGAGTGTCAACTCGCCAAAAAGCGTTCTCGTAACTCGTTAACTATTGTACTCTTACCACCTTAGTGTGCACTGTGCAGAAGTAAGAACCACTTAAAACTTATCGAAGGTCCTTTGCACGACAGAGTTGATACGTTTTGCCTATCGATTTTCATTTTTCATCATGGGAAGAAAAAAATCGGTAAGGATTTCACATGAAGAAATTGAATCATTTTGCTTACGAGCATAGTAAAAAAGGTGTTGAAATGAAGTTTTGTTCCTCAATCTGTAAACTTGTGATCACTCCAGCGTACATAAAACACTGCCGAACATCTTCATTTGCATGTAAACATCGCAACATTGCAAACAAATTAAAATTGAAAAGGTGAGACTTTATGGAAACCATACCAACCTCTGTTTGCTCTGCTTACATTTTATAACTAATTTAAGGGAAGAGTCAGCGAATGAACAATGGAGTGAATGGAATTTGAGGACATTGCAAATGAAACGTGATTTGCTTGTGTAAATAATGCGATTCTCTGTGAGAACACGAAATAAAATCTTCTTTTTTTGTTTCCAGAAAGTCAATTATATGTATAGTCTGAGTTTACATTTAAAGCTTCCTTCGCCAGTCATTTGCAAGGGAAGTCCTTCTTTTCATTCGTGTCACTTAAAGTGAATTTCAACTTACCCCTGTGAATAAATCTTGTTTAAAATGTATAATGCTGCCCTACCTGCCATAAATGATAATATTTTCTTTTTCTATAATATTTAAATCCTTGAAAAAAATACAAACAAAATAAGGAAAAAACCCTATTATCACCCTCAATCTAATTAACTAAAAATATATATGTGTGTGATTTTGTTTATTTTCTTTCAGACGAGGTGACCGTAAAATATATCCAAGGCCTGCCACACATAACCGTTCCGCTGCCAAGTCGAAACGAAAAATGCCGTTTCGCCCTGAAGCCTGTGTCACATAAAGTATTTAACCTAATTGAAATGCTGAAATTAGAAGATCGTGGAGTTGACAGGGCGATAATTTTAAATGACGAAGGAGTGCGGATAGCCTCAACATGTAGCATAGAAAGTCTCATGGATGAACCGTTTTGGTATGTTTTTCCTTTTTTCTTTTATTTCTTACTCGTACATCTCCTTCCTATACCGAAGGCTTTATGGCAAGATAATGTTATGCAAAATGGAAAATTTTATCAATCTCACATGAAAAAGAAAGTAAAGACATGGTGGGGAACTCCTTGAGGTGGCGAAAATGCCACATACAACCCAAATGCCCAAACCAAAAGATGACATTTCGCATAAATTTAATTTAGGTACATACACGAGTATACACAAATGTATGTTTTTATATCAGGCATATCAGTTTTACGCTAAAAAGATGACAGCGATTGTAAGTTTGTAACTGCCCTGTGGTGTAGGCGTTGGAGTTTTATGGGCTTTTCCTTTTGCAAAATCATGCGTTTTCTTTTGAGAATGTCATGCTTCATCTCACATGTCACATAAATGTATGTACATGTGGTGCGTGTTGTGACCTGAGGACTGGATTATTCCAGATATTATCCTTCGCATCTGAATCAATTTGGTTCATTTGTGGATAAGGAAAGTACATACATACGAGTATGTACAAATTGTTTTTATTTTTGAAGTTTTAATGCCGTTGGGCATGAAACGGAATTTTTTTTTGTGTTATTCCAGTATCGTTAAAAATGTCAAAAATAAATATTGTGTCACTAATGACAAACACATCTATTAACACGTATTGGTACTTCTTCAACTCCATATTCCGAATTCAGAAGTCAAATGCCTCTGAGCTGACATTTAAAGCTGATTTATTGTTATAAAAATATTTGCCATCACACATTTTATTGAACAAAGCTGCATTATCCTTATGTCAACAAAAGCAACTCGTTTTGTAAATAAATTCGAACTGCCTATTCTCCCTATAAAGTATGTACATAATTGGAAATTCAATTTTACTCTTAAAGAAGCACTCAATGGACTATTGATAAAAAAGTTTCTCAGCTGAGCAGACAATGGAACAAATAAATAAATTCTGAAAACTAAAGGAGCAAAGTTTTGTCTTTCCAAATGTCTGCCAAATAATGTCAGGTCTTAGTTTTCAAGAAATGCAAAACACATGAACACAAAACGAAGTGGGAACAGACACTCTGTGCCGCTTGGTAAGGGATAGGAAACTGTTTTTTTTTTTTTGGAAAATGTAACCGTTTTTATAAGAAAAAATGATGAAAAAAAACCTAAAGGGTTGAAAAAAAACGATTTTTTAAAAAAATATTTATATTAAAGTACAACATCTGGAGAATATCTCCTGAAACTTTCAAGTCGATCTGACGAAGTTACGGCCGTTTAAAGTTGGCGCTTTTCGTTCGAGACAGTGCCACTTGGTGAGTGAATACGGTACTGCTTACCTTCGAACTTACCGACAACTTTTAGGAAGCAGATGTTGGCAGAATATTGTATATAGTGGCGATGATTAACGGTAATACATTTACGTAGTAGTGAAAAAAGTCGATCTTGATGACGAACTTTTCAAGGCAGCTGGAGATCAGTTGGAAAGGAGCATGCACCAGCTGATCTGCATGATATGGTCGAAAGAAAGCATGCCCGATGAATGGAACCTCAGTATCGTATGCCCGATCCTAAAGAAGGGAGACCCTCACAATTGCGCCAATTACAGAGGGATAAGCCTCCTTAACGTCGCTTATAAGATCTTGTCTGCTGTAATATGTGAACGTCTGAGACCCCACGTCAACAACTTGATAGGTCCTTATCAATGTGGTTTTAGACCAGAGAAGTCCACAATAGACCAAATTTTCACATTACGGCAGATCTTGGAAAAAACCCGAGAACATAATATCGATATTCACCACCTCTTTATCGATTTCAAGGCCGCGTATGACAGTATTTACAGAGACGAGCTGTACAGAGCCATGTCTAGTTTCGGCATCCCTGCAAAGCTCGTACGACTATGCAGGATGACTTTGGAGAATTCACGCTGCTCCGTCAAGGTCGGAAAAGAACTCACCGAGACCTTTGATGTCGAAAAAGGCTTTAGGCAAGGCGACAAACTGTCATGCGATTTCTTCAACATCATACTTGAATTGTAAGATTGTAAGAAACTCAAACGTCAACACCAGAGGAACAATCTTTCAAAAGTCTGTACAATTACTCGCCTATGCAGACGATATTGACGTAATGGGAAGAAAAAAGCGTGATGTCATAGGTGCTTTTGCGAGTATTGAAACAGAAGCGGCAAAAATGGGTTTGATGGTTAATGAGGGCAAAACGAAGTATATGCTGTCATCAAACAAGGACACAGAACATAGACGAATTGGACAAAACGTCACAATAGACAGACATAACTTCGAGGTAGTACAGGACTTCGTCTACCTAGGATCCGCTGTAGACACGGACAACAACATCAGTGCGGAGATCAAACGGAGAATAACTCTTGCCAACCGTTGCTTCTTTGGGTTAAGAAGGCAATTGAGAAACAAAACCCTCTCTAGAAAAACCAAGGTGACCTTAGGTTAGGTTAGGTAAAATGGGCTGACGGTTGATCTTATTACCATCACACTTAGATCAATGTAGATCCGTTGTGATACCCTGACGTATTGTAACGTCCCAGAAACCTATGATTTTATGTCTGTTCAGTGTTTAACCATTTTGTGTTCTTAGTGAAGTTTAACAGGCTGCTCTTTGGAGCGTCTGATAATTCTTCTAGTTCATTAAAGAAGTAATTTCCTAGAAATTTTTTCCTAGTATGACAGAGTGCTGGGCATTGACAAAGGAAGTGACTAGTGTCCTCATGTTCATCTTCGTCATTGCATCCTCTGCATAGGTCATCGGTGCAAAGACCCATTTTCTTTTTGTGATAACCAAGTAGGCTGTGTCCAGTTATGATACTGATAAGCGTTCGCAATGAAATTCTATTCAATGATAGCAGCTTTTCAGATTCTTTCTTATCATATTTCGGCCATAGTTTCCTGGAAGTAACACAGGAATCTAGGCATTCCCATCTTTCATTGGATTTTCGCATTATTTTGTTACCAATGATCTGTTTCATTTCACAGGGTGGGATCCTGATTGATTCATCAATGAGAGAAGGGTCAAGTGCTGATCCTTTCCTCGCTAGTTCGTCCGCTTTTTCGTTTCCCGGTATACCACTATGACCGGGGACCCAGCAGAGTCTAACGTTATGCTGTGTGCCAAGAACCCTTAGCTCTTCGCGACAGCAAGAAACAAGCCTTGATTTGATAAGAGTGGCAGAAATCGCTTTTATTGCTGCTTGGCTATCAATGAAAAAAGTGATATCAGCATGTGATAGCGCCATCATGGACACCTGTTTTGCAGCGTTTGTAACTGCCAAGATCTCGGCTTGGAAGACGCTGCTGTGATTAGGAAGTCTGAATGAACTGGCAAGTTTTAGGCTTTCTGAAAAGAAACCTGCCCCTGTTCCAACTTCCATTTTTGAACCGTCGGTATAGATTGCTATAGACGTTTCGTAAGGTGTTTCATTCTCCCAATCTTGTCTATTGGGGAAGCTAGTTGTGAAGGATTTTTTAAAGTCCAAGTATGGAGTTATGTAATCCGTGCAGATATTGTTATCTGCGTATCTTGATAAAATCTGTGCGTGTCCTATTTGGCTGGTTTTCCAGACATTACATTGGTTTAGTCTAAGTGCACTATTTGCTGCCGCTTCTTGAACGTAGAGATCAAGAGGTGTGAGATTGAGTATTACTTCCAAACTCGCGGTCGGTGTAGTTCTCATTGCACCAGTTACGCAAATACAGGCAGATCTTTGAACTTTGGTTAGGGTTTTTAAATGCGTGGATTTTTCCAACGCCTTCCACCAGACCAAGTTGCCATAAGATAGGATAGGTCTAACAATGGCAGTATACATCCACAGGATGATCTTGGGATTTGGTCCCCAGTTTTTGCCAAAAATCCTGTTGCACGAATATAGTGCTATCATAGATTTCTTATATCTTTCTTGTATATTGGGACTCCAATTTAGTTTTTTGTCTAAGATCACACCCAGGTATCTGGCTTGATCAGAGATTTTAAGAGGGGTCCCATTTAGTCTTGGTAACTCGAAAGTAGGTATTTTTCTTCTATTTGTAAAGAGTACCAGCTCTGTTTTGAGGGGGTTCACTGCAAGGCCGCACCTTTTTGTCCAAGCGCTTACCTTGGTTAGTGTGTAGTTCAATTGTGCGCTAATAGTGGAAGGGAATTTCCCCGTTGCCAGAAGAGCTAGATCATCGGCATAGGCGACCACTTTTACGCCATCATGTTTGAGAGCTACGAGGATCTCATTCATGACCAGGATCCAGAGCAGGGGTGAGAGGATACCTCCTTGTGGGGTTCCCCTTGACACACACTTTTTCAAGTTTGCACCTCCCAGTTCACTGTGGATCTGACGTTTTGTTAGCATATTCATGATCCAATTTGTTATTGTTTCTTCAACTTCTAGATCATTTAGGGCCTTCTTAATTGCACTGTTCTGTACATTGTTGAAAGCTCCTTCAATGTCCAGGAAAGCTGCCAGAGTGTATTCCTTATCTTGCAGCGTTTTTTCTATGGTTCTTACTACACAGTGAAGTGCTGTTTCCACACTTCTTCCTTTTGTGTAAGCATGTTGAAAGGTGGATATTACTTCCGGTTTCATAAAACTACGGATATGTAAATCAAGCAACCTTTCAAAAGTTTTCAGTATAAAGGAGGTCAGACTTATAGGTCTGAAGTCTTTTGCTTCTGTATGGCTGGGTTTGCCGGCTTTCGGTATGAAAACGACTTTAACTTCCCGCCATATTTTGGGAATGTAACCCCATATGAGGCTACTTTCAAAAATATTCTTGAGATGTGGGATGACTTTTTCTCTGCTTTTTTGAAGCATCATAGGAAAAATGCCATCGTGACCCGGAGATTTAAAAGGGGAGAAGGAGTTGATAGCCCATTCCAACTTCTCTTCTGTTACGATATCTGTCGGGATTTCATGTCTAGAGTAATTAGTGGTATCTACTTCACTGTTCTCTATAGGGCTGCATCCAGGGAAGTGCGAATCGAACAGATGTTCCAGACTCTCTACCGGGGATTCAGTCCAGTGGTTATCCGGTCTCTTCAGAGAACCAAGAGGTATGGTCTCCTTAGAGAGGATTTTCCGTAGTCTGGCCGATTTGTTCGTACACTCAATTTCGCTGCAAAAATTTCTCCATGAGCAGCGTTTTGCTCGTTGAGTTTCATTTTTGAATTTCCTTTGGCTGGATTTGTAATGTTCCCAGTCATTTTCGGAGCCGGTTCGTTTGGCAGCATTGAAAAGTCTTCTAGTTTCTTTCCTAATGCTGCTCAGCTCGTTGGTCCACCAAATTGGTTTTTTGTTCTTTTTTACCGTTGTGATCAGAGGACAGCTTTTATCCAGGGCATTTCTCAGAATCCCTGTGAGTTCTGCAGTCAACTTATCAAGGCTTTGCGGTTCAAGGTACCTATTTGTATTTAGGGAATCTATGTTATCGTCTACCTCCCTACTAAAGGTTGCCCAATCTGTTCGTCTATTATTACGAAAAGGTTTGATTGGGCGATCTGTAGTGGGAATGATAAAATTTATCAGACGATGGTCTGAGAAAGAGAGTTCTTCTAGTACTTTCCACTGCTCTACTGGACAAGTGTCCGAGTTATTAGTGAGGGTAATGTCAAGTACTTCTTTACGGTTTTTTGTAACAAAGGTAGGTGTGTTACCTCTGTTGATAACCAAAAGATTGTTTCTTAAAATAAATTCAAATAAGAGTTCCCCCCTAGAATTTGTGTCGGTGCTTCCCCATTGCACATGGTGTGCGTTGGCGTCACAGCCCATAATAATATCTAGTCTACTCTTACTTGTGTATTCTACCAGTTGGTAAGTAATATTCGCTGGTGGTCCTTCAATTCCATCATGTGGCATGTAGATGGAAGCTAAAATTAGAGGTGGGAGTCCCTCACGTTCCATCTTTACTGCGGTCTGGTCTATTGTGCTATAAGTAGTTAGAAGAAAAAGGTTTAACTGTTTTCTAGCTACTATGCATGTTCTGAGGTTACTTTCTGGGCTGACAAAATTAGATTTGTACAGCGTAAGTTCTTTGGAGTGTAGGCCCTTAATTTTTCCTCTTGCGACCCAAGGTTCTTGTATAAGGGCTACATCAATTTGTCTACTCTCCATGAGGTAGACCAGGTTGGCGGAGGCGGCTTTACTATGTTGGAGATTTATTTGTATTAACTTCAATTCCATGACATAATTTGTTTTATATACAACGCCTTACTAACCTGTTTTTTGATTCTGGCTATCAGCCTGAGCTTGCATCGGGTTATGCCAACGCGAACTTTAAAGCTGACTCGTCTTAAAAGTGGTATGGAGTTGTGGTTCAATCTCACAATCACTTCAGTTCCTGTCTCCGTTTTCTCCACCTTCATGATCTTCCATTGATCACTCAGAAGTTCGGCATTTAGAGAAAGGATATACCTTTCCAGCCGATCGCGGGGAATAGCGGGGCCTCTGACCAATAGTTTTCCTATTGGTCGGTTAAGATCTTTAATCTCACTGGCAGTCACAAGCCGTAAATCGGCATTCTGCCAGGGAGCTGCCGTCTTCTTCACAAACTCCTGGAGCCATTGAAGGGTCCATTCATTTTCGCAGTTCATCATCTTGAAACCATGGACGGTAGTGAGGTCCCCGAAGAGTGGCGGTGGCCTACTCTTGACGATCGCCTCGTTTACCTCTTCCAGGATTCTTAGTTCAAGTAACTGCCATTCGTCTTCACTCAGTTTGCGGTCGGGTTTCCCAAAGTCGGCGATAGCGACTGGGTGGCCCTTTACAGCAGGGACTGAGGAGGTCTTCATCCTCTTAGGTATCCTGTTGGGTGAGGAGTTATTTGGGGAGGAGCTGGCATTTCTTGCTCTTTTTGAGCAGCTCGGCAAACCGGTGTCGACAAGGGGCAGGGAGGCCACCTCGCCAGTTCCGGTACTTGCTCCGCAGCCAGCTTGTTTTTTGTTTGTTGGGTCTTGTCCAGTTCGTTTTGTTATGTCTGTTGGTGTCACTGTCCGTAGTCTTTGTTCGGACCTGACCAGCGCCCTTTTGGCCTTTACCGTTAAGGATTCGGGGTCCTTTTTCGACAGGCGTCTGACGATCCTTTCCGCGTTGCGTCTTTGTCTCAGTAGTAGTTCGTTGTTACTGAGGACCCCAGCTCGTCGTCGTTGTCCGGCATTTCTGTCGATGACAGTTGCCAGACGAAGGTGACCTTGTATAAGACCTTAATCATCCCAGTCCTGCTGTACGGCGCGGAAGCATGGACCTTATCGAAAGCGGATGAGGAAACTCTTAGTCGTTTCGAAAGAAAAATTCTCCGAATGATCTTTGGTCCCGTATGCGAAGACAATGTGTGGAGAAGAAGATACAACAACGAGCTGTATGAGCTGTACCGCGACATGGGCATAGCCAGAAGAGTACGCATCGCGAGGCTACGATGGTTGGGCCATGTAGAGCGGATGGACCCAAACGCTCCGGCTCGTCGGGTGTTCGAAAGCACATTGCAGGGAAATCGCGGAAGGGGAAGACCTCGTCTTAGGTGGCGCAATCAAGTGGATGAAGACCTCAACCGACTTGGAGTGCGAAACTGGAGAGGCTCGCCCGAGATCGAAATCGTTTTAGAATGATGTTGGTTGAGGCCCAGGTTCACCCCGAACTGTAATGCCCACCTAAGTAAGTAAGTAAGAAAAAAGTCGATGGGTGCGAAAAAACTTTTAACGTGTTTATCTCAAAACCACTTTTTTGAAGTCGGTCACCGCGATAACTCAAAAACGGTTATACCGATTATCCTCAAATTTTGCACACTTGTTTTTTTTGTTTTTTTTTTTTTTTTGTTTGAGTTTGAATTTTCTCTGAATAAAATCGATTTTATATAGCCAATTTAAAGTCCAATTTTGGGGTGAAATTCGAACTTTTTTTTTAAATACTTACTTACTTAGGTGGGCATTACAGTTCGGGGTGAACCTGGGCCTCAACCAACAACCTTCTGTAACGACTTCGATCTCGGGCGATCTCTCTCCAGTTTTGCAACCTATGTTGGTTGAGGTCTTCATCCACTTGATTGCGCCACCTAAGACAAGTTCTTCCTTTTCCGCGATTTCCCTGCAATGTGCTTTCGAAAACCCGTCGAGCCGGAGCGTTTGGGTCCATCCGCTCTACATGGCTCAACCACTGTAGCCTCGCAATTTGTACTCTTCTGGCTATGTCCATGTCGCCGTACAGCTCATACAGCTCGTTTTTGTAAGCAATCCCAAGGTCATCCGCAAAGGCTGTAAGATTTCCTCTAAACCTTTGGGAGAACAGATAATTGACAAAGATATGGAAAAATATAGGGCCGAGGACTGATCCTTGGGGTACTCCTTTATTTATGAGCACAGAATCACTTAGATGCTCGTTTATTTTGACTTTTTGAGATCTATTCTTGAGGTAAGAACTAAACCAGCATAACATGAACGCCACGAATTCCAGCATGATATAATTTATCAACGAGAATGTCGTGGTCTACCATATCGAAAGCTTTTGTTATATCGACGAAGAGTCCTGCACAGAATTTCTTATCGTCTAACCCCTTGTAAATACAATAACTGAAAGCCAAAAGAGCATCTTCAGTTGAAATACCCTCCCTAAAACCAAACTGGGAGTAGTTGAAAAAAAGTCAAAAGTTCAAAAGTTTTTGATATAGAAGAGAGCAAAGAAATTGGCCTGTAGTTGTTCTTATCTTTTTTATTTCCCTTTTTGAAAAGAGGTATAACATGGGCGCATTTTAATTTGTCTGGAAAAACTCCTTCATAAACACCCAAATTGAAAAGATAAATTAACATATGAACAAGATTTAAAGCTTTTTTTTTTAATTTGATATTTGAAACTCCATCGCAGCCACAAGAGTTAGAATTATCTAGGCTATAAATTATGTTCAAAATTTCTGATCCCTTGATGGGTTCAAAAAAAAAAGCTTCTGGGAATAATTCTGTCTTCAGTCTTCAGCTAAATCAGAGCGTGGACAGCCCATACATAAATTATTATTAGTTAGGGAATCAACACCAACAGAAGAAAAATAATTATTTAAAATATTGGCTACTAAATAAGGATCCGTAACATAATTATTATCACTATCTAGTGCAATAAAAGAATTTTGCTTAGCTTTAGATTTTCTATTGGTGATTGAATTTATTACTTCCCACTCCTTTCTAGAAATTACCTTGAGCGCTTCAAAATTTATTCTGAAAATAAGCTTCACGGCATTTTTTTATTTCATGTTTAACTTTCTTATTCAAAGTTGTATAACGAATTTTTAGCCTTCTATTTGACGGGTGTTTATGACACCTATTACACAAACTATTTTTTAGTTTGATTAGTGTGAGAACGTTCGGAGAGATCCACGGCTTCAAATTTTGATCCGATTTCGACATCTAACACATTGGAAGAGTGCCTTGCGTCGACAGCATTTTTTTCAAATGGTCACCAAAAGTTCAGAAATCGAAATTTTTGAAAACCCAGCGATGAATTACCTAAAAAATATGTTATCTAACGATATCTTTTTGTATTTTTTGTTTCAGATAATTTTCAGTTGTAATGAATATTTTGAACTGGGGAAAATAACAAAATATTGTTCAAACATGTATTAATATGTGTGCAAAATTTCGTTTAATTTCATACTTTTCCTATAAAAAAATTCACGAAAAAACGACGTTCGACGTTCCAGGTGTGACAGTGCCCTTAAGGAAGGATGTTAAATGAATGGGTGTCGGTGAATGGTAGGCATGTCTGCTTATTGCATAGGAGTTTGAGGTTCGAAACCCGAATTATTTTGCTACGGGTATTGCCTCTCGCTAGTATTTAGCCAGATTTCCGAGAGTAGTTAAAAGTGCCATGAAAAGCGCTTTCTCACTTAGCCCTTCGGAATTGACAAAAATTCCTCCTATTGTGAATAAAACATAAGCTAAAGCTAGCTATAGCTAGTCATAGCTCTAACCGGAAGCCAAAGCTAGAAAGCAGGTTTAGCGCTAGCTTATGTGAATAAAAAACAGACTAAGATAAACAGTCTTTGCCCCATCTCACACTCCAGGAAATATTTTGCCGGTTATTTGAAGTTTTCTGCTTCGGCTTCTTTTCTCTGCTCGACAAATGTCGAATATGAAACGCTATCATAGTAACCGTTCCTAGAAAAGTTACCATGGGTCATTTTAAGAAACAACCCCTGTCCGGATACTGAAAATACATGATAATCGCACAAATTGTTAGTATCCGGAATCCGGAAAGCATGTCCGGGTACTGAAAAACATCTTCAATTTCGGTTTTAGTGTACGGACACCACAAATAATGGCAAAGATTTTATTAAATTTGTTTTTTTTTTTGCAAATTGTTTTAGTTAATGATATTTCCAACGATCCATATCAATGACTTTTCATTACAATAAATTAACTCTTACTTGTTCAATTGCTTACTACTAAAAACTTTTTTTTTACACAAATCGACAAAGAGGCCGCACCTTCAAACCTTAAACAATAAAATAATGCGTAGTTCTTAAAGTACGCACTTGGAGTACCTGAAACTTTGCATGCATGTGTGGAACACATTGAAGGACCCATGCTTGTTGACGTTTGTAGGTTTTTTTGAGTGATTTATCTATTAATCGCGAAAAAATGTCAATGTGTCCGGATACTAACACTGTCCGGATACTAGTGCGTTTACCCTATAAAGAAAAAGACGGTTTTACTTTGTTAAGAATTTGAAAATAGAGAAGTAGTTTTTTAATTTCCTCATTGTCGCTCTCCTACTTTAAAGAATTACATAATTCAGTTAGTGTCATTGTTTTCCCTTCAAAAGTGCTTCTGAAGTCTCACAATACTATGAAAGCTTACGTAGTATTTATTATAGATGATTCAGAGATGTTAAGGCTAGTTGACAGGTTTCAAATCAACTATGTAAGAGGCAACTGTAAATAATAATTTTGGACTATTTGTGATGAAACTAGAAATGCATTCCCAGAACGCGAAACAATGTAGAGGCTTGGCTTCGTTGGCCGATTAAAAAGTTGGCCGTAGCCACGCAGGTTTCTATAAAACAGAAATTGAGCGTGCTTAGCATGGGGAGAGGATAAAAAAAAAAGAAAGAATATTTTGAAAAATTAACAAATAAAAGAGAGAAGAGATTTTGGTCACACTGGATATCTCAGGTCAGGTGTATTGCAGAAAATATTGTTTTTGTTTAGCTTTATATCAATCATGTTGTTTTTCTTATTTGATGTTTGAGTTTTCTTAGATTGTTTTTTTTATTTTGTTTTTGTTCTTCTGCAAATAAAAAATAAATTTAAAGAAAATCAGCAGAATTTTTTCTTCTTAATAGCCAGAATTTTGAAAAGCAGATTTTTGCTAAAAAAACAGAAATTTGAAAAGCAGAATTTTCGTTTTAAAAGCCGAATTTTGAAAAGCAGTATTTTGAAGCCAGAATTTTAACCCGCTCCCGATTAAAAAATGTCCCCATAATTTGACAGGACGATTTTACACCGCAGATGTGAATCTAGCGATTAGCTGCTTCGTATGACAACAGGAGTAAGAAAGTTTGCTCGTATTAAAAGTACCAGGGGCCCTGGAAGCCTTCACGTCAAAACTTCTATTTTGGAATAGATCGTACACGACCGGATCGTTAGGGGCCAGTTATAGCGATCAGGAAAACGAATCAGGAAAAATTTTCAAATGGAATAATAACTATGTTCCCGTCACTATTGAATAACAATTGTTATACCAATCGATGGCAAATCACTCAAAGAATTTTTTGTGCCCAAAAAATATATAATAGAACAAATATTTGCTGTTTAATTTGTATTTTTCTATTTTCCTGTTTCAATTCCATCAGGAAAATAGAAAAATACAATTTTACGGCAAAGTATTTGTTCAATTGAACATTTTCTTGGCAAAATAGATTCTCTGGGCTGTTTACTATTGATTGGTATAACATTTGTTATTCAATTGTAACAAAAATACAGTGATAATTAATTTTGAAAATTTTTCCTGATTCGTTTTACTGATCGCTATAACTGGCACCTTACTCCGTAAAAGAAGAAAAAGAAAAATACGGCACCAATCGATTGTTATTCTAAAATGATTCTATATGCTTATTCAGTTCACTTTCGACTGATTTATCTACATAGGGGCGGGGCGGCCAAGTATTACGTAACGCAATTTTCGGAGACTGGGTTTTGTAATGCGTTACGGTGCGTTAGAAGCGATACGTAACAGCTTATTATTTTAATGAAAAACTAGGAAAATAAAATCTTTCGTAATATTTTACGGGAATCCCTCAATTGTATTGTACTTTACTCTTGTTTTTGTTCTCCCAAGTTGCCAGCCCTTTTGGCTTTTATTTTACGGGGAATTTTTTTTTACTGTATTATACCTACGTGATTTTTTTAAACTTTCACATAAAATTTTATCGAAATCGTTGTAGCCGTTTTCGAGAAAATTAAGTATTATCATGTTGTATAGCAGGTACCGTTATTATAAGACCTAGAGACCGAATTCCCAAAACCCTTCTGTAGGCTGCCCCACAGACCCTAACTGCAAAACAGGCTGTAGATCCATATACGGACAGACGGAATTGCAGGATCTATTTTTTCGTATTTCCTATTTCATTACTATCTCAATTTTTTTTTTCACGATTGCAAACTTACCGCAAGTAAAACCAACGTGAAAAGAAATAAAAATAAAATTTTTATCAACGATCAAAGGCATACCAAAAATATTCGTATGCTTATAGCATTGTATATAGAAACCATAGTATTATTATGTAGACTTTTGGACAGGTGGCGAACCTATTCTCTCCGGTTCAACTTAGCAGTCTCCGTTCCAAGCCATTGGTTTCACCATTGTGTTTAGAAAAGCGAATGCTGCGCCACCGCGTTCTTCCGGCTCATAACATTGTTAAATCGACTTTTGAACTTACTACAGTTTCTATATACAATGCTTATAGTTTTTTGGTAGAAATGGGTTTCTTTCTCTGCTAAATGTTTAACACGCAAACATCAACAAAATGATATCCTGATACGATTATTGAACGCAATACATTTCACATTTCGAACACTACTACTACTTTTTCAAAATTTTCGTTTGTCACTGAAAGTAGAAAGGTCTAAAATCTTGCAAATAATAGGCGGTACACACACAGTTTTACTTCTACGAGCTTAAAAAATTTTGTTAAAAGTTATCCTCTTTGTTTTCCTTCCAGGTTGCATATTAACGATAAAAAATACAAAGTAGTTCCTCCAGAAAGAGAACGAATCTCTTCACAAGATCTTACGAAACTGGGTGACGTAAGGTCATTAGTCGGACAAGTAAGTTTGTGTTTGTTTTGAATTGAATTTCTTTATCATTTGTTCTTAACTTATTTACAGTTATACGAAGCACTTCACGTAGGCGAATATCACATGCACAAAGAACAAGAATTAGTAGCTAAATTAGAACATCTAAAATATCAGCTGACTCCCCTGGAAGAGGTGAGTTCATTTGTTATTTGTTTGGTAGTGTCTTCTGAAATGTGCATAGAAAATCATAAATACCAACCCCACAATTTCATTCATTTAAAAACACCGCTACATGTTGTTGAGATTCTGAATTGTGGCGTGTTCCTAATTCCATGTTTGTTATAACAAGAATCAACTCTTTTCCTAATCCTCCTCTTAAATAAACTGAATTTTTCTTTTCCCTTGAGTATTTGTTTTGTTAAAAAAACAAATTTCTCCACAAAATTCCACTTCCTCAAATAGTTTAGTTCAATTCATCTCCCACTAATTTGCACTATACAATTTGGCCACACAAATAAATTAGTTTATTTGAAAATGTATTATAATTCCTCATAATTTTGATTAAATTCAAAAAATCGATTTTGTTAACCACCAAAATTCAATTATTTATTTTGTATTGGTTACAGAGACAAACAGAACTGAGTGCAGAGGCATCACGTAGAGCAAACTTATTTACATGGGCCGGATTAGGGTTTATGTCAGTACAGTTTGGAATACTAGCCCGTCTGACCTGGTGGGAGTACTCTTGGGATATTATGGAACCGGTTACCTATTTTGTCACCTACGGTACAGCGATGGCCGGCTATGCATACTATTGCACAACAAAAACGGTAGAATTTTAAATGTTAAAAGAAAATTGTTTAATCCTTTTATTTCTTTGTAGGAATATAACTATCCCGAGGTTAAGGACCGACAATACCTCCTTACACTACACAAACGTGCCAAAAAGAAGCGATTCGATGTTGAAGAGTACAACTCACTGAAACGTCAAATCGCTGATATCGAATATGATTTGAGACGACTCCGTGATCCGCTCAATTTGCAACTTGGGCAGCACATAGAAAGAGGGACCAATCGAAAACATCCTATAAACAATCCACCTACATCAAGAGGTGTTGCTAGTTGTCCCAGCGATAGTGATAGTGATTCCAGCACAACTTCAACAGCTACAAATTTAGTTTTTACAGAAAAAGCGCCGCGCACAGCCGCTAGTGCCATCAAAGAGCTTCTATCGCTCACTAGTAGAAAAAAGAAACCTGACCAATAGACCAATGCTTAATTTTGTATTTAAAAAAAAGCAAACACAAGAAAATTTTTTAAACAAAGAATTCATTTTAAGTGCCCTTTTTTTCTGTTACAAAAATTAATCAAACAAAATCAAATCAAAGCAAAGATTTCACAAAAAAAATTGTAATTGTAACAGTTGAATCTGGGACCCACAAACGACTTATATTTTTAACCGGACAGAGGCTTTGTAATTTGTAGAACAATCAATTTTTCGACTCAACGATTCGAAAAAGGACTGCATTTAATCTAATTCAGTAGCTCAGACTTTGGCGAAACTTTGAAGTTTTGTTCCTGTAAAAA
This sequence comes from Melanostoma scalare, assembly GCA_949752695.1. Classification (NCBI taxonomy): domain Eukaryota; kingdom Metazoa; phylum Arthropoda; class Insecta; order Diptera; family Syrphidae; genus Melanostoma; species Melanostoma scalare. Next base: position 148,629,737 of record OX456984.1, on the reverse strand, counting down.
AGCAATGTGCGATGAATAGCCAATTTGTCTATAGGAAAAATTATAGTCTTTTCGTGGGATACCCGTTTAGTTATACATAGGTGAATTTTAAAACTAGTTAAAAAAATAATTAAATGAAATTGTTATTTATTGCCAACTCTTGATATCGTTTAAGGCACACACACACATGTTTTCAAATCGACTTGAATATTATTTTTAATTTATTCTGCGTGCTATTTGTTTCTTTGGTTGTTTTCTTTAATTTCAAGAAAACTTGTTGTGCTTAATCGAAAAACACAATATATGTTCATTGTATTTATAAACATGATACCATTTCTTCTCATGCAACAATAACGCACATAATGCACACACAATGTTTTTTTTTAACATTTACGAACTGTTTTGCAATACTTAAATGTTGTTATTGATAAATTTATATATATTCGTAGTTTGTTTGTTAGTTTTTTGTTTATGTGACAAACACGAAACTTTCATACGTATATTTGGAATGTTGTAACTAAATAAATTGAGTTTTGAGTGTTATGTTATTTTTTTTTTTTTTTCTGTTCAAAAACATTTTTGTTAAACGCCACCGTTATTGACACCTCGTTTCTCACATTTTGATTATCTGTCTTGGTTTATACAGTAAAACGAGGTTTAAAGAAAGAATCAGTAAAAATTACTATTTTCCTTAATTAAATTTACTGGAATTCATTTAGTTATTGATTAGCAGCATACATTAAAATTAGTTTTTACTTTTCATTATTGGAAAATGATAAAACCAATATTTGTCTCATTTTGTTGGAACCGCTTGAGGTGAAATTTGTGTTTAATATGTTTGTCTAGCTAAATTAGGGGTACATAATATGTATGTGGTTTAATCTATCAGATAATGTATTGTTAGTTCAAATAAAGACTCATCAACATATAAAAGAGTAGTTCAAGAGAAGACTTTCCATTCACACAACAACTTCTCATTCAAGAAACAAATTTACTTCTACTTCATTTCAATGATTTATTTAAAAATTTGTTGGAATATTGAAAATATTAGTTGAATGAGATATCAAAGTACTTCTTGAGCGAAATCTACCTTCAAATCAAGAAAAGAAGCAATCTTCTTAAAATGGTCATAAGATGTTTTGTTGTTACACTAAAATGGAAGACTTCTGAGCGCTTCATTTCTCGAAATTGCAAGTTCAACCATATCATTACGTTTAAGAGCATTTCTTTCAGTCCCGCTGTAGATAAGAAAACATTTTATTTGATATGGTGAGCTTATATTGTAACTCTTGCACTGCCGGGTCTACGTGGTACCTATGGTGCTATTCCAAGTGAGGTTCTAGAGTCTAGAGCAGTTCCATGAGCTTAGCAGATTTTGTATTTGCGTAGATTTGAGTCTTTTTTTTAAGGGACGATCTAATCAATTTTCATTGGATTTTGAAAGATTTAACCGAGAACTAGGTACTCCTTTCCTTCTTTTATTTTTCAATTTGTTTTTTCTTTTTTTTTTAGTAAAGGAATAAATCCCTTGTTTACTTATTCATAACTTGTAACAATCCACAACCTATAGCTTGAAACACATATTTACCATAAACAAATTTTTTTTCTTTTAGCATTCATCATGAAGTAAAATTTTCGCTGAAGTTAATTCAGTCTGTTTCTTTACTTTCTGGGTAGAGTTTAAGAAAAGGTTGGAACTCGAACCTTTTTAATGTTGTTTTTGTCATTTTTGGGGTGCCCTGTTGCGTGGGAGTTTGAGGTTTGAATTCCAGACACATATAAATGTCTTTCCACTAGCCCTTTGCCTTTTGTGGTGAATTGGCAAGTCTTTAACACTGCCATGAAAGGCCCTTTCTCACTTTACCGTTCAGAATCGGCAAAAATTTAAAACGTACCTTGCATTGAATCACATGGTTTGGTTGAGAGAAATGGGCTAGGCCCCGAGACACCCCGATATCTGTTCTGCTACTCAATTTACTTTTTTTAGACGTTAGAAACTGCAAAATAATTAAAATTTATTTATCTAGCAAAAGAACAAAGAAAGAGTACACTTTCCTTCTTTTCTGTTTTACTTAAGATAAGAATTTGATTTCAATTGAATATTTCTGAACGTCTTATTTGACTTGTTAAATGAAAGATTTTCAACAGTTAAAACATTTTTTATATATTTCCTCAAATGTACATTTCGGAAGCAATGGTTCCATCGTTAGTAAGATTTATAGTGCACTAGCCAGTTATTGTTTTCAGAGCTCTCCTTGTAAGCTTGTAGAGAAATTTTTTGTTTTATATGGTTCTGAGGCCAGATTGAGTCTTAATATTAATATTTTCTCTTAGGCAACGAATCGGCTGCTTCCGTTTTTCAATGCAATCGTGAGAGGAAACGCTTCGGTCATGAAAATGTTAACACTGGCACCAATTGTTTAATTGATGTCTGACCGGAGGAGGTTTAACATGTCGTTATGTTATACAAATAACATTTCAATTTTCAATTTCAATCTTAATTTAATTTCATATTTATGTTTTGAAGTGGTGTTTATTCACTCTATTTAACGGTTCATATCTGACAAATGCCTCAGATGTGCCGCCCTTTCCTAAACTGTAGGCCATTTCAGGGTCGTAGTTTTTTTTTGTGTTTCGTTCCAAAGACCCTCATTGTCATTATGAGTAACGAATCGAACTATTTCGAACAGCCCGATTCTGCCCAAAAGTCACAAGTCACGACGTTGTGACCTACTGAGAACCACATCAGAATTTAAAAGTTTAATAGAATAGAAAGCTGGAAAGTTGTGACTTATGAGGAATCAGTGATTTTGGATTGAATCGGGCTGTAAGTGTACACATATGGTTCTTTCGTTGAAGCCCTGGGTAGTCAATGGCAGGCATACGTGGTTTCATGGTTGAGCGCTTCAAGAAAACCGGAAAACTCAGGCTTCCTTGCCAACTCATAGGGTTGAGAAGACAATCTGCATCAACCCTAAGTAAATTTCGAGGAACGAAGTTGGTTTAAGTTAGTGCCTTTTTGTAAAATTTTTTGGCTGGCTTTTTTTGATATACGTGAATATGTGTAGATGTGCGTATATTTAATACGTTAAGTATAATTCTCGTGTTTGTTTTCTCAACCAACAAAGGTTTTGTCATGCTTCATTCGAACATTTTTTTGTACTTATCTTATGCTCCTTCTCATTTGTTTTTCTATACCTCAATCTACGAAAGTTCAAGAAAATGTGCATTGCAAGTTCATTCCAAAATTACTTTGGGCTTCAGAACAGAGGAATCTTTGATCTTGAATGAGCTTGACGATCTGATATTTGTGAGACAATTTGTGCTCATACGCTGTCAAGTTCTTATTTTCTGTTTCTAGGAAAAATAGTTTTCGAAAAAAAATATTTTGAATTGGACAAATATCTTATTGCTACTCCACTCTTTCATTTAAAGAGGAATTTGGAGTGAATTGAATTGAACAATAGGAGATGAGGAAAATCCGTTATATCAACTTAGCAGATTACTTTCCTTCCTACTTCCTGAAGTCTTCCCAATAGTCTGTTTTTATTTGAAACCATCTACAATTCAAAATAATAGTTAATAATATAATAATAATAAAAGAGGTCATGAATTGACTTCCGTTTAATCATTACTTGTCCTTTACCAAAACTCTATCACCTTCACGATCCTTAAACATTGTAGGTATAAAACAAAGTCGCTTTGCGCTGTCTGTCTGTATACTTCTATAATTTTTTTTTATTTCGATGAGGTTTTTTTTAATAGATAGAGTGATCCAAGAAAAAGGTTCATATTATGTATGTATATTTTATCCCCATTTTTTTCGAGATTGGGAAGCTAGACATCGAGGTAACCGTCGGAACGGAGTTTTCTCCGCAACGCATCCTTTTTCGGAGATTCAATTTCGCTTCGAAGTATTTGTCACCGTAAAAAAAATTTCACAAATGCGGCAACGCATTGCATTCCCAAAACTAAAACTTTCCGCAGCTAAAACTTATCGGAGGACGTCGGATCGGCCGATCGGAGAAATACTACGAAGCAAAATGTCTCCGAAACGTAGAAAATCGGATAGAATTCCGCTCCGACGGTTAGCTCGATAGGGCCGAGAGGCTGCTTGAGCGATTTCAAAATTCTTTCACCTTTAGAATGCTAAAATGCTACATTTTTAATAGTAATATAGCCTATATTAAATTTTGTTTGTCTTTGAATCTACGTTATCCCTCAGCAAGATAGTCTACATCTCATCCCCCCTAATATTTCCATGCGAAAAGGAACATGAATTGAGAAACTACTGGACCGATTTCCAAAATTCTTTGACCGCTACAATGCTAAAATGCTACATTTTTAAAAGTAGTATAGCCTATATTAAATTTTGTTTGTCTTTGAATCTACGGGACATATTTCATCCTTAAATTCTCCCTTTAATTAGAAAGGGAAACTTAAAACTTTCATAAAACCTTCAGCTTTGCGAGCGGCTGTTCCTGGAAATTTTTGGTAATTTTGTGTAAACAACGTTTTTGCAAGTTAGACTCGAGCAACGCCGGAAGGGTCAGATAGTAATGAATAAAGGAAGATGTCGATCTACGAGATAGACTATCTTAGAATGTTCAACATGCCTTGAGGTGCAAAGTACGGAATATAGAAAGGGACAGCTTCATTGAAACCTATTATTGCCCTGTCAATTGAAAGAAGCACGCTATAAAGATGCAAAAACATTGAATGGGAAAAATCTGAAATTCACTCTATACATACATTGAAACTACACAGATACCGAGCTGAGACTATTAACGAAGTTTTCCAACTTTTCATTTAACGTGACTTTTTTCAATTTTTGATATACTTATAATTATTTTTTAACTCTATCAATAAGTTCATTTATTTAGCTTAACATGCACAAAGATACTTCTTAAGATTCGAAAGCATTTACGTATTATACTTTTCCAATAAACATTTTAAGTTGACAATCAGCAACGAAGAATTAAAATAGATTTATGTGAAATGAATTTATTTAATATAAATGTACCTTTAAATATAGCTCAGCTATAGCAAAATAATTTTCCGTCTATCTGTAATTATACTAAAACTATAATTTATTACAAAGCCACCATTTAACTTAACAAAATAAACATAAAACGAATTGTTGTGCTGAAATATAACAAATTATTGATAAAACTATAGATAAGTTGTTAGTTAACATTAAATTAGAAAGTAAATAGCTAATAGCATGTACATAAATATTAACACATAACTGTTGGTTGTGTTATAAAACGTAAAAGAAATAATGTTAAATCAAGAATCATGTAACAAACAATTTTGAAAAAAAAAATATGGAAATACACCCAACACACATTTTTAGTACCTACTCAATCTTAAAAACTCACTAAGGCGACTCCCTAAAGAAACAAAAAGCTTTGAAATTTGTCTTTAATGCACCAAAACATAAAAAATCATTAAATCTTACACTTAAATCTTTTACCTAAACGCTAAATAAAATCATATTAAATACAAACTACTTAAAACAAAACTAAATTATAAACTTTTTAAAAAATGGAACCTAAATAATCTTTGAACTTAACTCTACTTTTAAAATAAAATGCATTGTGATTTAATTATAAAAATAATAAACAAAACAACTTACTTTTAGCTTGAATCTAATTAATTAACTTAACAAAATATAAATCATTTTCCTATTGGTAATTGTTTAAATTGATACACAAAAAATACACACACACACACACTTTAAACATTTACATAACCCTATCTTACTACTACGAAATTAAAAATTATTTTTAAAGAAAACTAGACAAAAATATTTAAGATAAATTCAAATATTCCATATTTCGTTCGAAACAAAGATATGTAAGATAAAATTGTAATTTAATGGCCAAAGACTAAACAAAAATGAAAAAAGAAAATTGTATTTAAAAGTAAAATTTATGAACATATAAAGTTTAAACTCTTTTTTACACATATTTATATTTAAACAACAAGACAAAGAAAAAAAGAATATTGATTAAAACTAATACAAGAACCTAATGTTTGCCATTTTTTGCTGTTTAATCTCTCGTCAACACAGACGAAAGTGTTTTCATTTTATTTTTATCAAAACGTTTAATACAAAATTTAAGAAATACGAGTATATAACTAAATCAAATACTAAATTAAATTTATCTATTTATATATTTATATATAAGTGCTTTATCAACTCCTATAATGGTTTTGTTTGTTAAACTTTTTAGCTTATAGAATTTAGTTTAATTAAGGTAAATTATCTAACTAATACAGTGATACATCTGTATTTTATAACAACATTTTGATTTTTTTAAACTTACATATTTATTTTATGCAAAAATTGTTATATTATGGCGAAATCCCGTACTGGTAAAATGAATAAAACTATGAACAAAGGTATTTCATCGAAAAGAGGGCTATGAGTTTTTTTGGGTAAAATATTAAATATTGAGGAACGAGACTTTTTTGGGATTTTTTACTGACAACAGTTAAAGTGTTAGTGTTGCAATTTCCAAATGATCAACGTTAATATGACCAGGAGAACCACGTTACAATTTGAGTATTGAGTGGAAAGTTCTATACTCGTAGTTTGTGACTTGTGAGTTATCTGAGATGTGGGAAAGAATTTTAAAAGCTGTTTTCTTCAACATAACAATTTTTATTATTTTCGTAAGTTAAAAAATCTGCATATTTAGTAAACTCAATTCAATAAATAAAAATTTTGGGTGTTTCGAGCAAAGGGGCTATGAGTTGACTATGACTTCCTCCACGTAATTGGACCCCCTAAAACGAGGTCTTTCCATTCCGCGATTTCCCTGCTATGTGCTTTCGAAAACACACCGAGCCGGAGCGTTGATTTCCATCGATTCTTCATGGCCCATATACATCGTTACCTCGCGGTACAAACTCTTCCAGCAATGCCCATGTCGCGGTATAGCTCATATAGCTCGTTGTTGTATCTTTTTCTCCTGTATGCGAAGACAATTTGTGGAAAGACCATTCGGAGTATTTTTGTTTCTCAATTGTCTTCCCAAAAAAGTAACGGTTGGCAAGAATTATTCTCCGTTTAATCTCCGCACTAATGCTGTTTTCCGTGTTTACAGCAGATCCTAGCCTAGGTCGACGAGGTCCTGTACTACCTCGAAGTTTTGTCTGCCTATTGTGACGTTCTGTCCAATTCGTCGGTTCTCTGACAGCATATGCTGCCTTATTGACATCAAAGACGATGAACATGATCATCTGTAGTATAGGAGCTTCATCTGTGGCCATAGTTTTATTCGGTCAAGTGCTAGTATACTTAGTGAAAATTATTAAAATAAGAAAAATAGTAATAAATTAAAATAATAGCGAAAATAACAGAAAATTGCTTTGACACAATCATAAGAACTTTGAAAAGCGATATCGAGTTTCTCTTTTTAAATTTCGCGCTTTATGATCTACTATCGACCTGCCCCGGCTTCGCACGGGTACAATGCCGATACTAAATACACTACAGAAAACTGTGAACATTTAAATTTGGAGTAAAACAATTCCCCTTTCCCTATACCATGAAGATTTCCTGCTATCTTTGGAATATTCACACAGAACATTTTTACTTATTTACTTTTTACATTTTTACCTCGCAATTTATAGGTCCCTATTATGAGTAGCGAATCGAACGTTCGACTGGAAGCGAATGTTTTAGAGAAACTCATTTATTGGATTATTATCATTAAAATTCGTCCATTCTTTTATCTGACATACCTTAAACGTCGAAAAAAAAAGTTTTCTACAAAGTTTTTGTTTCTACAACCTATAATACCTACCGCTATAAAAGAAGCTCGCAAAAACATTCGCTTCCAAGCGAACTCATAATAGGGACCTTAAATCAGTAATATCTTCGAAAATATTCATTTAAATCACATGCAATTTTGATCTACATGAAATGCTCAACGTATCTAATGTATTAAATTGGATAAGGAAAGATACTGTATCGTTTAAAATAGCTTGGTAAATAAGCCATATTTTTTTTAATATGTAAAAGATAAAAATGGTTACTGTGGGTTATCCTTAGGAGATAAACATATGATGTCGCTGAGTTTTTTTTTCATCTTTTTAAGATATACAATATATTTACATATACACCCCTGTTCTGATTTTCGTTCGGATACCATATCCTCCCGTTTTAGAATTTTTGCGGTTCTCAATTCCGAATCCGTACGTCTTCAATTCGCTTATCATTTTGTTAGCGGAATTGAATCCGGTTAATGAATTCTGTAGAACATTATTTATTGCTAGAAATGAAAAATAATAAACTTATATTAGCACTAACATGTTCTAAAGCTGTAAACAGTTCCAATGAACACAAAAATTTAATTTCCAACACGTTTTTGTGACAAATGACCAGTAGTGAATCCGTTCGGAAATAAGAACACACTTTTTAAATCCGTACGGATTCAATTTCGGTTTTCGTTTTAATTCCGTACGAAAATCAGAACAGCCATGATAGATACATCCGCAGAAAAATATGTTTGTTAAGGTTTTTCTCTACTATAATATGCATGTATTATACATATAAACCTTCCTCTTGAATCACTCTATTCATTAAAAAAAAAACCGCATCAAAATCCGTTGCGTAGTTTTAAAAATCTAAGCATACATAGGGACAGATAAAGCGACTTTGTTTTATACTATGTAGTGATATCCATCTCGATTTACTCCTCTGCGCTTCTGTACTAGCAGATGCATTATGAGTTTATGTACTGGCAGCATGGGCGTAGCCAGGGGGGGGGGTTTCAGGGGTTCAAACCTCCCATTGAGAAATAAATTTGTCAAAGAGTACGATCATCTATATTAAGAAACAAATTTGATGCTCGATGAAAATGCTGGTACACTGCAAATGTTACCTATCGTTGGAAGGATACTTAATCGCGTTAAAACTTCTGCGTCAAAATAAATTAATTCGTGCCATTTCTAGAGCACACAATTCACCAATTAACCGAGAGGCTTGCGAAACACCGTAAAGTAGTATTGCCATCATCTGGTGTGCTACCTTCAAATTTTGCGGTCAGTTCTGAAATTGAAGACGCAATTTTTATGTATTCGGCATGGTAGTGCTACCCGAAAGGAGTACATCCTATGACTATCTCCTCCCCTAGTCCAAAATCTGCTTTGGAATGCTTGGATAAGTGCGATAACACATTTTGTCCAGTTATTTACACGTTGCTACAGATATTGGCTACCATACCTGTTTCCACTGCTACACCAGAAAGGACTTTTTCAAGTCTACGGAGACTTAAAAACTACTTGCGGAACACAACGAGTGAAGACTGAACAGCTTGCCTTTTATGAATATTCACTACGGGATAGATATTGGCGTAGATTTATGGCACTTTCCATTGGACGAAAAGAACCGTCCAGGAGCGTCCAGAAGCATTCTCATACCGTTCCATTGGTTCAAAAAGATCGCTTCTCATGATTCTGAGGAGTGACAGCCGCTTCTCGATTTGAAATGAGAATCGACTCAAGAAGCACTAACACATATTACTCAAATGTCAAAAAGAAAATTTTCTTCAAGGAATATTTTTTAAGAGCCATAGGTGATTCACTCACACAAAGGCAATTACGTTAAACTGAACAGAAACTATTTTGGGTGTTCCATTGTTTTTAAAATGAGTGCTTCCCCGGGTGAAACCAATGGAAAGTGCCAGAAGTAGTGGATATATTTAAAAACAGAAACAGAAGATTGATTATATAATGCATATTGTAATGAACACCCAACATTTATACCAATTTCCTAATCGAAAACGTTTAACCGAAAACACAACTGGCAACACTATAATGGAATGGTATAAAATGACAGGCATTGTTTGTAAGCCAGTGTGTGTGAGTGTAGAGATGCTTGACAGCAAATGTGGAAACCATGGAGAAGAAACTGGAACGCTCTAGATAAGTATTGTTCTATATAAATAGGCCGCTGACGCAACGAGCAGTCAGTTCTGATTATAGAGTGATAAAGTTAAGAGTGAATTGTTGTGAACAAGTGATAGTCCAAAAGTCGAGTTGAGTTCGAATAAAGTATTGATACTGAATAAAAGTGGTAGAAATTAAATAGAAAAGTGAAGTTTTATTTTTGCGAACTAAGCGCACGTTACATTGGTGTCAGAAGTGTAAATAAAACTTATTTGACTAATAAAGTGTAAAAAAAAAAAAAAAAAGTAAAAGTAAAAAGAAAAATAATAATTATATACAGTGAAAATGGGTAAGTTGTTAGAAGAGCTCAACTGCATTGAGCTTAAAAGTGAGTTAGGTAAGCGAAATCTTTCTAGAGCGGGATCGAAAAATGAGCTCGTCCTGCGTTTGCGTAACTATTTGGAACAGCAAGGGGAAGACGTAAACACTTTTGTTTTTGAAATAGAAGTGGAAGAAGAGGAAGTAAGTGAAAGTGTAGATTTTTCTAGTATGATGAAACTTTTGTTAGAACAGCGAAACGAGCAAAAGAAGGAACAGCAGAATGTTCTCGAACGACTCGAAGTACAACAAAAGAAGCTGATTGAAGAGCAACAGCAGAATATTCTCGGACGTCTGGAAGAGCAGAGAAACGATCAAAAGAAGGAACAGCAGAATGTTCTCGAACAACTGGAAGCACAACGAAACGAGCAAAAGAAGGAACAGCAGAATGTTCTCGAACAACTTGAAACACAAAGAAACGAACAAAAGAAGCTGATTGATGAACAACGAAACGAGCAAAAGGTGGAACAACAGAATATTCTCGAAAGACTTGAGGCGCAACAGAATGTTTTGGAAGGTCAGAAAAACATTCTAGAAAGCAAATTGGGTAACATTGAGAAAAATGTTTGTGGCCTAGAAAAACGCATTGAATGTGTTGAGAAACGATTTTCCAAGCTTGAGAGTCAATGCGAAAGTCAGCTTGTCACTTTGGAGAAACGAATCGAAAACATGGCTAAGGAAATAGACCAGATGCGGAAAATGGAGCTACGGAAAACTTGTGGAGATTGTCTAAAGCAAAGAGAAGTACAACCACCAACATTCGATGGACAGTCGTCTTGGTCAGTTTACAGGAGACAATTCGAGGCAGCTGCGACAGCAAATGGCTGGGTTGACGAAGACAAATACACAGCACTGACTCTTGCTCTTAGAGGACCAGCAGCTGAATTACTTCAAACTGTTCCAGCTGGTAAGAGCAACGATTTCAGTTCTCTCGTGGCAGCTATAGATAAACGCTTTGGTGATAGCCACTTGAAAGAAGTCTTCCGAGTCCAACTCAATAACAGAGTCCAGAAAAGGGGTGAAAGTCTACAGCAGCTCCAAGCAGACGTTGAAAGACTGGTTCACCTGGCATACCCGGATGCTGGAGAAGAAATCATCAACCATCTGGCTGTTGAGTCCTTCGTTCGTGCCATTTCTGACAAACATCTTCAGAGATCTGTGCGAACTGCTAGAACACGAAATCTTTCTGAAACTCTAGAGTTTGCATTAATGATGGAAGCATCTGAGCAAGCTTCTCAAATGGTACATTGTCAAAGAGAAGCTATATTCGAGGCTGGATCATGCACAGGAGTTAAGCTACAAAGGAACTAGCGGAACGGACTTGCCAGATGTTGGAATTGTAATAAGACGGGGCACTTACAGTGACAATGCCGGTTTCCACCAATTAAAACTGAAACTTCTTGTCGACGTTGTGAAGTCCAAGAAAATCAATCCGTGAGCTGTAGAGTAAGACCGCAGACTTATCAATACCGAATTGGACATCAGGTAGAAAACCCCCAATGGAATTGCTGGGGGAAAGTAGAGACCAAGACTCAGCGGATGAGAATGGAACCCATATTCGGATGGAACAAGGAAGAATTGAGGTCTGCTCAAACGAAGGATCCAGACATCGGACCGATTCTCAAATGGAAAGAGAACAACACGAAACCTGACTGGGACGACATTTCTGACCAAAGCCCTGTTGTCAAAGCCTATTGGGCACAGTGGGATTCGCTTCGCGTGCAAGAAGGAGTACTCCAGCGCAAATGGGAATCTCCTGACGGTAAATCTTTTGTAATGCAGCTTATTGTTCCTCAATCGAAAATCAAGGAGGTTTTACAAAAGATGCATAGAAGCCCTACAGGAAGCCACCTGGGAGTCAACAAGACGCTGGAGAACGTGCGAAAACGCTTTTACTGGCTGCATGTTAGAGGTGACGTGGAGAAGTGGTTCCGAAATTGTTATGTCTGTGATTCAAACATAGAGGTGGGTAGGCTTACAGATAGACCTAATAGAACAGGGACATGGGCCACAGTGTATGGCGACCGGATGAAGACCCGGTATGACACAAAAGCGACAAAGGTAGGATTCCAAGCAGGAGATCGTGTGTGGCTTTATAATCCTCATCGTCAAAAGGGATTGTCACCGAAACTTCAGCAGAACTGGGAAGGTCCTTATACTGTTGTCACGAGGATTAACGACGTGGTTTACCGCATCCAAAGAGGATTAAGAGGCAAGTTAAAAGTAGTTCATTGTGACCGGCTGCATCGATATAGTGGCGAGGCTGCAGATGGAATTATTCGGGACGAACAATCTTAAGGAGGGGGCAGTGTAATGAACACCCAACATTTATACCAATTTCCTAATCGAAAACGTTTAACCGAAAACACAACTGGCAACACTATAATGGAATGGTATAAAATGACAGGCATTGTTTGTAAGCCAGTGTGTGTGAGTGTAGAGATGCTTGACAGCAAATGTGGAAACCATGGAGAAGAAACTGGAACGCTCTAGATAAGTATTGTTCTATATAAATAGGCCGCTGACGCAACGAGCAGTCAGTTCTGATTATAGAGTGATAAAGTTAAGAGTGAATTGTTGTGAACAAGTGATAGTCCAAAAGTCGAGTTGAGTTCGAATAAAGTATTGATACTGAATAAAAGTGGTAGAAATAAATAGAAAAGTGAAGTTTTATTTTTGCGAACTAAGCGCACGTTACAATATGTTATCAAATGAACCTTCTTTTTTCATATAATATAAACGCTATTTATTTCATCCACTTCCATTAGTTTTATGGAATAGTTTCATCAAAAACACTTTGGCAACTCTATATTCAGCAGAATACATGTATCACAGATAGATCTTGTGTTACAAAACCAACAATAGCCGAGTTTTATTGGGAATTTTTATATTCACTTCACTTAGGCGCTCAATATAATGCTGTACTCACTTACACAACTTTATTCCATAAACGCCATTTACAAGCCATCCCTGTTGTTCACTTCTGCAAGTGAGTTATTTTTTGTCCATTTACGTTGTTCACTTTAAAGTTGTTGTTTTTCCATGAGCGATGTTTTGCGATGTTTTGCTGAAGTGAATATAAATTCTCATTGAAACACGGCTAATGTAAACAAATGGAAGTTGCGGGGCATGAGAAGTAACGGTTTTCCCTCATGTTATTTATTCCTCTAACACCCTACCCATCACTACTGTCCTCAAAATGACTTCACACACACCACTTTATTTTCAGATTTCAAAACCAATTTGAAATCCGAAAATAAAGTGGGGTTAGTAATGCCACTGACACAACTTTATTTTCAGCTGAGTATGTGTATCACAGATAGATCTCGTGTTACAAAAGCAACAAATATAAACAAATGGAAGTTTCGGGGTAAGAGAAGTAATGGTTTTCCCTTTTGTTCTTTATTCCTCTATGGTGAACATATTGGGGGCGTTCGAGAATCGTATCCGGATAGCTTGTTGTTGTTGTTTACGTGTTAAACTTTTAGCAGAGTCACACACCCATTTCAACTAAAAAGCTATCTAAAGGTATCCGAGTATTTTTGGTATACCTTTCTATTCAAGCGATCAGCTGATAGAAAATTTATTTTTATTTCTTTTCATGTTGATTTTTTGTTTTGGTGTGCATTTATTTCAGCATAATGCTATGTCCGCACCTGAAGATAACCTAGGTTTCGTTCCAGGATGGTTTGAGTTAACCAAGTAGTGTCCGCATATGCAAAAAATTTTGAGTTTATCTTTTTGTCTTAAGTTAAAAAGAGACAGACATACAAGTGTGAGCAGAACGTCAACGACGTATGAGAGAATTCATTCTCTCTCCACTCACTTCCACTCTCTTAAATGTCAAATTCAATGGAATATTGGAAATAGTGCATTCAGCGCCTTTGGTTTCGAGTAGCTTATCTCGAAACCCAGTGACTAAAAAGGTTTCACTTTGTATGGCAAACCACTTGGTTATCATGTTGGTTTGGGATTGTTTTGAGTTAAACAAGTTTAACTCTCAGGTGCGGACATAGCATAAGAGTCTTTTAAAACGCATGGGAAATCGAAAAAAATAAGTTATAAGCTTTGCGCAAACCAATGCGGTGAGTGCGTGCGATGCGCTTGCGATAAGTGGAATCCCTATGCATTAAGTCAAACGTCTATAAGATTACATAGGGATTTGACTTATCACAATCGCATAGCACGCACTCACCGCATTGGTTTGCGCAAGGCTATAATCGTCTAGCAATGATATTTTGAATGTTTTTCTATTTTCAAAAATCGAATTTTAATATTTCAGCAGCTGTTGTCTGCAGCAATCTGGTAAAAGATATCTGGATCGTTCAAAAAGGTATCCAAGATACGGCTATCCGAGATAGGTTATCCGCTAGGTTCTCGAACGCGCCCATTGAGCCACAGCCGCATGTAGAGCCGCAGCGGCAGCCACAAGAAATGTCAAAATATTAGATTTATGTGAATACAACAAGAGGCCAAACCACACACACAACCCGGCATCTGCCCTCAAACTGACTTCACAAACACCACTTTATTTTCAGATTTCAAAACCAGTTTAAAAAACTATATTCCTCTATGACCGATAGCTTGTCACATCTTGACCGTGTAGCCACAAGGCTTGCTTTCTTCGGTGTGTTCTTATTATTATTTTTCTTTTGTAACACCAATTTAAGATAAGACGAAGCACGTCACAAGTTTCTAGTTAAAAACTCAAAGGCAATAAATCTAAGTAGACGCTTTCTGTGCTTGAAAATCTGTCACAAACGTCAATTCATGTGTTATTGCTCATAAAAAATAATTTTGAATGATATCGAAGTAAAAAAAATGCTTTCAAAGTATTCAGGTCTCATCCCTAGTTTAAGATAGGAACAGCACCATCTAGCAGACAGATCATATCAACCACGAGCTGTGTGGCACGAACGAGCTGCTATCTGCATGTCAGATTACCAAACAAATGACAGTTCGGATGCACTTTTCTAAATGACAGCCTATCCACCCCGGTAGTATCAAAAATCCCACCACAGCCATGTTTTTAAGAGTAATTGTCCCCATTTAAGAGCATGTTTTCTCGATTCCCCACGAAGTTCCACTAAAAAATCAAAAGTAAAATTTACTTTGTTCAATCTTCACACAAAACCCATTCGGTGTAGGGTGCGTCAGCTTTTTGAAGTGTGTACCGTGCTCCGTATCGCCGCTGTCGCTAAAATTTTCGCCGTCTCCTTGTCAAAAGTAGCACGTTTAGTTATCTTTTAATCGTTGAAGCACTTAAATCAACTCAGAATATTGCATTTCAACCATTTTTCCGGTTGAAAAAGTTTCTAAAAACTGAAAAATTCTCGCCAGAACACAACCCGACCGAAGAAAGAAAAAAAATCAACGAATAAGCAGAATCAAAGAATAGGCAACAAAGTGAAAACGCAAAGTGAAGCAATATTAGCTCCACACAGTGTGTTTTGTGAGTTTATGTCGTGGTCGTCGTGTGAAAGGAAAAAAGTCGGGCGTGGATAAAAAAGAAAATTTTTAAATTCACACTGAATTTAATAATAAAATTTCGTTAATTTGCTACTCCCTCAACCGGAATTCGAACTCGTTTATTCATTATTCAAATCGTGTTTTCTTAATTATTCTCGCATCTTTCCGGTATTGGTAAAATAAAATCTCCACTCCATCGCGACTGAAAGAAAATCTCAGTTCAGTACTAGAACTCGCCGAAAAGAAAATGAAATGCGAAAAATGTACCACTCCTGCAAATTTTCTGTGGAAAATGTGAAATATAATTTGATAGGAAAAACCTTTTTTTGTTTGTTCGGTAGAAATAAGTGAATTGCATTACAAATTCTATAATTTTTCTCGAAAAGAAATTCATATGAATAATTTATAAAAAGGAAAAAGAATAGAAAAAAAAATATATAGAATAGAATCAAAGTGGAATTTCATACATATACACGACGGACGACAACGAAGTATAGAGAGAAGGAGTGGTGAAAAGGGCATAATTAGAAGAGACCGCTAAAGCTGAAGTTGGGAAGAACAAACACAAGAAGGAAAGCAGAAAATAATAAATCAAAATGGCGCACCAACTGGCCCCATCCGTGAATTGCTCGTTAGACGATATCGATTTGAATGCTTTGAAGGTAAATTTATTTTTTATACCAAATGTTTTGGGGCCCTGGCCAAAAAGGTTATTCGTTTTTTGTATTTTTGAAACACAGGTAAAATGTTCATTTTAAAGTCTGTAGTCTGATTTGAGATTTAGAGTATTTTGGACCTTTTGTGGAAGGTGTGGCAACTGCAAAGCAAAGCAATGAGTTCTTAATGTTTGAACAGAAGGAAGCAAGAACAAATTACAGATTATTCTTTGGAAGAAATCAGTTTCAGTATTCGGCGAGCAAATCGAATAGAAAAAAATTAACCCGAAGAGAACTAAACGAACGAGATGTATACTTTTTGTTTTCAGTTTTTCATCCCACATCGTCTCTTTAGTTTGATTCTCTTTAGTTGGATCTTTGGTGTTTCTGTTTGGTCTTTGCTGTTCCTGTTGTCAATTTAATTCAATGTTTTGTGTGGATGGATATGGGATAGTGTTGATAGGTAGGTAGGTAGGTTATTGCAAGCAAAAAATGTATTAATAATACTACTTTTGGAGAATTAGAAAGTATGCAGGTAAGCAGCCATAGTTAAAAAGTGATTTACTTGAGTGAGATTAGAAGTCAACGACCAGGGTTCTTGTTATGAGAGTAAATAATAAAAACGATGTTTTTGTATGTAAGTAGATTTTGGAACAAGTTATTCAGCAAATTATCATCCATTGCCATTCCATAAAAGAGTTGATACAAAATTTACCGATCGCTTAATCAGAGATCAAGGAGAGGTCATTGAACGCTGGTTCATCGAATGAAAGACATATTCTTACTCATACTCATTGAACATAAGATAAGGAGACCTTACCCAATGTTAATTTGAATGTAGCAAGCATTGCAATTATTCTTATCAGTAATTCGGAATACATACTCAAATGATTGTAAGGTTCTTTTGCGGAGCCGATAACGAATGAAACTATGGGTTTTTGTGAGGATAAACAGGAAATGCCTGTTGGATCACCTTATTTCATGACGTTTGACATGTCTGCTAAATAATTATTGAATATCTATCTATGTGGGCCTAGTAAATTGAGATTATTTCACAATAATCAAACAAATTGTTCAGCTAAAGGTAGCAACTCTTGGCCTTAGTTTCTTAGACTTTGCTTCAAATTTCTGTTTGGATCTAACGCCCTAATCGCGAGGCTACATGGCCCAAAACGCTCCCTCTACGGAAGGGGAAGACCTCGTCTTAGGTGGCGCAATCAACTGGGAGAAAACCTCAACCGACCTAGAGTGCAAAACTGGAGAGAGCTCGCCCGAAATCGAAGTCGTTATAGAAGGATGTTGGTTGAGACCCAGGTTCACCCCGAATACTCACCTAAGTAAGTAAGTAAGGAAGTAGCTAGTTAAGTCTAAATTGAATTCGGTAGGTATTAAAAATGATCGGAACGTTTACCCCAATTCGAAATTGCCAATCGGCGTAGTATAGACGCACCTTAAGTTTTGTATATGGAAAGGTATTTGTTCCTTATTATCAACACAGTAAAAAATGCAGTTAATGCAGCAAAAACTGAGAAGCAAACGATTGCTAGTTTCCAGGAGACATTCCCAACAACACAAAAAAAAAAAGACCTGTGGTTAAATTGAGAAGATGAAGCAGCGATAAGTAAGAAGAATCGGCTTTTATAGAGTGGTCAAAGCGCACCGAAATAAAGCCGAAGAAGCAACCGCTTTCAAAAAAAAAAAAAAAAACGCCCATAAAGGGAAAAATGTTTGAGAAATTCGTATACCGAAGTTTGAAATGGTGTTTTGAGGGAACAAAGCAATAACCAACAGGTGAATCTAACTTAACGGGACGACCCAACATCACACACGAAAAAGTTCTTTGGGAGTTGATGGTCTTCATAAACAATAGGGACTTATCTTAAGTCAACTTCTGCCTATGTGGCTAGTAGCCACTGGCTACCTTTCCGTAACCGCTCGGTAGCTAGAGTCCTTAAAGATCTTAATATACATAAATCTGCTGGTCCAGATGGCACCGTGCTTGAAAAGGTGTTCTTCCACGCTGGCAAATCCACTGCGTAAGCTTTTCTATTTATCCTATTCTTCTGTGCTCTTTCTGAGCAGATGGAAAACAGCATTTGTTCAACCTGTCCCTAAAAAAGGCGAATCTGCCCCCCTTCCAACTACCGTCCAATCACAATTACGTTCCTTCTTTCCAAGGTCAGGGAAACGTTGATAAACCGTCAACTCATGAAATACCTTGAAGAACGAAAGCTTACGCTGTCTCCACTTGCTTTAAACTCATAGCAGAAAGCAGGAATATGACAGACACAAGAAAGCAGAGCAACTGATAAATTTTGTGTTGTGGGCATTTTGTATAGCATACTTTTCATACCAAACATAACAACGAAGTAACAAAATGGTGGAAAAACCTATGCAGATGACAGTTTCCTTTGCTTTAATAGCTGCTATAGATACCCTGCGATAAAAGTATGCTATCTAACGCAGGCTATGAGAATAAAGCTGCTATAATGGTCTCCACTTGCGATATTCAAAGGCTGCTGTAATAGCTGCGATAGATTTAAAGCATGTGAAGCCCAGGGGTTATCAATGACCGACAGTACGGCTTTCGTGTCAAAAGGTCCACTGGTGATTTGATGGCATATCTCACCGAAAAGTGGAACCAATCCTTACACTGTTTGGAGTAAGCAAGTGTATTGCGTTTGATAGAGTTTGGCATAAAGCTGTCTTATCAAAATTGCGTGCTTTTGGTATCGACGAGTCTCTTATTCGTTGGATTAGAAACTACCTTTCAGACCGTTCAATACAAGTTATATTGTATGGTTTGAAATCTGATACCCACCTCATAAAAGCTGGTGTGCCCCAGGGCTCCGTTTTGTCTCCGACTCTCTTCCTCATTTTCATAAATGATCTCTTGTCCAAAACTTCTAATCCACTAAATTGTTTTGCTGAAGACCCCCACTCTCAGATTCTGGTACTGGAACTGAAACTGAAACGGTTGCGTATGACTAACTCATTGAATTGGTTATAAAAACCAAGTAAAATTCAGTGCATCAAAAACCCAATGCTGTTTTCCGTCGTTAAAGCTTAATTTTCCCCCATTGCCATTATCCATAAACGGTACCTGTATCCAAGAAATCGAAAAGCTGTCAATACTCGGTATGTGTTTAAACGACGATCTTTGTTAATGACCATAATTTTGAAGTCGCCAAAAATGCTAACGAGAAATTTGTCACACCTCTGATCTGGCTACAGTTTATAACGTCCAATTAATTATTTTCATATCTTGTCAGGTGCTCCCCAAACATCTTTGCGCCTACTTGATAGGGTACAAAACAGAGCGTTGAGATTGATAGGTGATAGTTCAGTCTCAGAATCGATTATTCTCTTGAGCATCGTCGAAATGTTACTTGCCTCACTCTTTTCTCTAGTGATTATCCAGTTGCATTCCTCCCCTGACACAATTTGGCCGCAATACCCGCCTTGCAAGGAATGCTTATCAGTTCTCCCTTCAGCCCCTTCGGTCGTGCTGTTAAGTAAACAGAAGTGAGCGTGAATTATAAAAAGTAATGAAGCTGTGATAGTTACGCTCCGATCAAGCCGATGTTTCGCACTTTGAAAATCGTTGAGTGGATAGGTTTTAGTTAGAGGATTTCGAAATATAATAAGCATGTCTGGTGACCATTGTGGGCTTGTTGACTGTAAGTCAATGCGAGATGCAACAGGCATTCAATCAACGACTTGTGATCGTCTGATATGGATGGCCTTAGCTTACCTGCTGGAAAGAAACTATCTGGCACCAAATTATACTATTACACTGGTTCAAAATAAAAAATTCACATTTGACCAGACAAATCCTTTTATATGTATTTTGATGCACTGAATCCAATGATTTGACAGTTGCACTCGTCGCTACCTCAACTACCAAAAACCTTTGCTCTAGGTGAGTTGACTTTACTATGAGCTGGACCCATATTACTAAATGCGAGGAAAAAAAACGATAGCCACAAAATAGACCGTTTGGAAATTTCGAGAATGGACCAATGAAAATATTTGAACGATAACAAAAAGACCTCAATAAAAAAGTCGTGTTATGGCCACGAGCACTTTGATTGAAAGGTATGCCAATAATTCTCGGATACCCTTTTATTCAATTTTGAATAATAATTTTATAGTAAGCATGGTTTGGTGCTTCTGCTAAATATTTAATACATATGTTGTTTTTGTACAATACGGTGTCCGGATACGTTTATTGAGACAACACTGAACCGGGTCCCTAATGGGCTAGTTGAGGCAATCAGGAAAAACTTTCAATTGGAGTAACAACTTTGTGTTCTAGAGAACCCATGAAAGCTTTTCACACTAGCTCCACTTTTTAATTGCTTGAATTAATAAATTTAAGAAAACGAATTACTCTTCGCGAATTTCTTATTCGTTGCTACGAACCAGTCATACTCTATTTTTTGTTTTCCCAATTTTATTAAATTTGATCAATTAAAAGGTATGTTTATGCGTTTGAATCTCAACATAAACTACCTTTATACATATTTATTTTCCTAAGATTTTTTTTTTGAAGAACTTAGGTTCCAAACGAGCTTAAAATCTTTTTTCTTGATTTATTCGCCGTTCGTTGGTCGTGCTCGTGTAAATAGTCTTGAAGGGTTAATTAAAGCGATCCCGAATTTCAGCTGACACGAAAATTGGTTAGCATGTCTGACCTTTATTTGGGAGTTCGCGGTTCGAGTATCGCACTTTGCGGGGAAAAACTCTTTTTAACTTAGCCGTTCGGAATCGGCATAAAATTGTAGGTCCTTGAAATGCGTTCGACCCAGCCTTTGTTGCTCAACCCTATTTGTTTATTTATTCTACTTGAAAATTGAAATCGCATGGCTGCTTGGATTTACATCTCTCAAGAATTGTAGCAAAGGAAAGCCAAAAGCAAAAATTAAGGGGAGACTATCATATTCTCAAAGAGAAAATGAAGAAGAACATAAGGGTTTAGATTAGATCGTAGTTTATTTTGACACTGACGGCTGTTTCCCGTTCGAAATGTTGTAAGTCGTATAATACTCCGTGAAACGAAATGCTTTACGGTTGAACAACTTTAGGAAATATTGAAAACTCACTTCCACAGTGAGTGCTGTGTAGCCCAAACAGTACATTTTTTAAAAGAAGTTTTTTGCTGAAATGTAGCACCTATCGCAAATTACTGCTGCTGTAGCCGAGAGTGTGAACCTCAA
Organism: Melanostoma scalare; assembly: GCA_949752695.1. Lineage (NCBI taxonomy): Eukaryota > Metazoa > Arthropoda > Insecta > Diptera > Syrphidae > Melanostoma > Melanostoma scalare. Next base: position 148,608,133 of record OX456984.1, on the reverse strand, counting down.
TTCACGAGCACATTTTCACTTTTTAGTTGACGTTTTTTTTTTTTTTTTACTGAAATTACTGGTTCATGCTGGATGACGCTCCGTTTAAATTCAAAAATCGTGTTATCAATCGTCTTAGCGATGTCAATTTGCCAAAATCTTAAACGGAGTTGTGTTTTATAGTAAATGCGAATATTAATAATAAAGAAAAAAATTTAATTTCGTTCATTTCACTTCAATTTCAACAATAAACTTGTTGATTTATTTTTTGTCTTTAGTTCAAAGGGCTCTAAACAATCGAACATTGTACGGCTATGGTTTCAATACCAAGTTCGATTTGATTTTACTCGTCTTCAGGATTTTTCGATTATACCAGATTTTGGGTGTCACATATGTATGTACGAAAATTTCGTCTCACCAAAATGGAAACTGTTTTGATTTAAACGATATTCAAAGGAAGGGGCTGCGTATATGGTTGTGCTTAGTGGCTACCTAACAGGCAGATCACTAGTTTGGAGAAGATAAATATAAGAGTTGTGAAGTTCCGATCCCTTTGATCCACTGTGTTTGTGGAACGGAAAAAGGAGAAGTGGGAATGAGACATAATAATCTATATCTATCTATACATATAATAAAAACGTAACAGTGTGTTTGTTTGTGCACGCTTATCTTAGAAACGGTTTATCCTATCTAGATGGGGTTTTCAGTAATATATTGTGGTAAGCTTCACTTAACATTTAGTTTTTATTTCATGTCAATCGGTTGATAAATAAAAAAGTTATGCCAATTCTTGCGGACGAAGTCGCTGGCACACCTAGTTATATATAAATGTTCGATTAGTTCGATATCAGCTCGGTGTCACAGCCTGCGAAGCTTTTTCGAAACAAGCTCGGTGAAACCTTTTTGAGGTCTTTAGAGAGCCTTGAATGACGTTCAAGTAGTTTGGTGTTAGTTTAGTATCACTCTCTGCGAAGCAACGTCGAACCAAGTTACCCCAAATGTGTTTCGAGTGTTTACAGAGCCCTTTAAAAAGTTATAAAAAGTTATAAAAATCCAAAGTTGGTAAGAGGTTCTTGGTAGAAAAATTCGAAAACCAACAATGAAACTTCATTATGATGAATTAATGGAAGATGATCATTAAATCCAATCATTTGAATATCATTAGATGAAATATGTAATCAAATACCTACCATTAAATATAAAAAATTGTATGTATTCGTCTTCATGTTGTGTTCTATGATTAAATCCAATTATGAAAGATCTTTTTCTTTAAAAAATAGAACCATTTTATTTGTTTCACAACATTTAATTGATAATATAAATTTTTTTAATTTTATTTTTCGCAACGCGTTTAAAAACAATGCCATTGTATTTGCAGTTTAAAAAGTGCTTATTACCCTCTGATTAAGACAAATTACAACTCTTGTTGGGTTGATGTTGATGTCTACGTATCTTAAGTCGAAAGCCTTGTTCTCTTTAAAAGTGTTCAACGCATGTACTTGTTGTACAGCCAAATATAATATGCATATAGTCTCCTTTTTGCTTATTAATTTTTGCATTTTATTGGACAGTTTAATCTGTGTTACCTATGTACACAAAACTTCTTTTTTGTGTCTGGCAGCTGACACTTTTTCAATATCTCTGACTTGTCATACCATGACATTTTCCTTCAACTTTTATGTCACACAACACAACCCTTTGTTAAAAGCTTTCTCTGGTTCTTACATCGTTTAAGGTACATACTTGAAGTTAAGAAATAAAATAAAAACTTTCTCGCTGACATGACAAAAAGTCAAGTTGAGATTTTCTTTAACCATAATTTTATTACTTTTGGCATGTGGGTTATAAGTAAGCGACGATGAATTTACAAATTGAATTTTATTTTTTTATCTCTAAGAGGGTGACTTCCGTTATATTGATGTTGGTTTCCTTTAATTGAATGAATAAAAATTCTTGACCTTAAGATCAGAAACACTTTATCCATCCTACACAGGAGGAGACTTCTTTCAACCCATTGTCATAGAGAGGGTTATTCTTGTTAATGCATGAAGTGTCCACGAACACCACCAGTGTATGTTTTTCAACCACCATGAATTATAGACTCTAAAGATGACGCAATCGATCATGGTAAAGCATGCCTCAGCATGTACTCAATTATAATTATTTGTTCTTTTGATGGAGTACTTTAAGATTCAGAGATAAGATCTTGTGTGGTCATTTTGTGGTTCTTTTGACAAACTAATTGAATGGATAGCTTCAATGCTTTAACAATGACACCCTAGATTGTTTACAGAGATACCCATTATTGAGTTTTTTACTGTAATTGCCAGGAATAATATTACACACAGTAGGCTCTGTTGTTTCGTATTGATTTGATAATCATTTTTGTGTATAATCGTCAATTAGGGACCTAGTTGTCTTAGTAGTTTTGAAACAAGTTTTAGTCACTCATACAATCCATCGAATTGGAGTGGAATGAAGGTTGGTAGGTAGGTTATAGAATCTGTGCCAGATTTGTAAAGGGTGTTGTTTTTTAAGACCTTTAATTTTTAATCTGGCAATACTCTTTTCGGAGTTGGTCATTTTGACAGCTGTCACTTGATTTGATAAGTTTGGTTTGCCATTTTATCGTGGAAAAATTGAAGCCAGACGACCACTGGCACTGCAAACGTTCGGTAAATTCTCTCGAAACGAAATCACTGTTGACTCCGAATTTGACATAATTTCGAATTTTAAATCTATGAGTTGTTATACTAATTCATTGGAAGTCGTTAGCCTATTCGTCACCGTGTATACAATTATAGGGTGTTTTTTTAGACGGGAGGTTTTCAATCTGGCAATGCTTTTTTTACAGTTGGTCTTTTTGACAGCTGAATCTTGATTAATGCTCAATTTAGTTTGCCATTACATCTTGGAAGAATTTAAGCCGCACTACCACGTCGTGTTGACATCGCTGTAGACTCACATTATTTCGACTTTTAAACCTGTGAGTTACCTCCAAAATCGTGCGATTTAACACCACTAGAATACTTTGTTGGGGGTTATGTGAATTCGCTTGTCTAAGCATATAAGCTTTAGACGATTTACGTCTTGGAAGAGAATATTCGGCGCGTTATTGGTGACACTGGGCCTCTCGTTTGGAATTTCTGTTAGCCAGCCGCGACGGCCACTGTTCGATAATGATTTTTAAAACTAAATTGAAAACCCTTATCCTTATAATTAAACTAAATTCTTGCCCATAACAATAAATTATATGCGTTTTATTTTCTTTAAAACCACACGTCTAAAAAAAACCCCCTTTTGTATGCTTCGTCGATTTAAGTTATTTTGTATTACACAGATCATTCTTTTTTAAGACTGTTTCTTAGCGATATCAGCTGCTTCTGTTTTCCAACTCTTTTTTCTCATACATAGATAAGTAGGTACCTGTGATTTAAGGAAACACTGATAAAGATAACCAAAAAGACACGGGACATGACCATCCTGGACAATCTCCTATATCAACATAAGGCCGAATGAATAGATACCCAGTGGCCGGTACCAGTACCAAACCCCCAAATAAGCATCCATTACACAATGTAAGAGAAAGAGAAAGAAAAACACGAACCTCCAATCTCCAAAGTGCAAATACAAGTGCTCTTTGTCATTAGACATCACAAAAATAAAACATAATGGCAACTTGTCCTTGTCCAGTCAGTCTACTACTCTACAACACAACAACTAGCAATAGCAACGGCAACGGCAGACTTCTAGACTTGTTTAGGAAATTTGGCAACGTGCAGTAGCGTAGCAGTTGCAACTTGCAAGAGATGACATCTCCTTTTTCAAAAGTTTCAGAGAGAATTTGAAAACATAAAAAGAGAACTCTTTTATGGCTTGTTTCTTGTTCATTCGTTGATGATTTTGTAAACTTGCTTTTCTCTGAAAATTTATCAAACGGGAAGGTAGCACGTAGCGACGTAGCACGAAGATGTCGAGGATTGAGGATGACAAACACGACGACGGTGACGATGATGATGATGTTGACGATGACAAGCTGATGGCTGTTTTCTTTTCCTTTTCGCTGTGTTCATTGATAAAAAATAAAAAATAAAATTTGTAAGTGATTTACCGTTGGAATTTTTCACCTCAAAAAACATGCCTACCGGTTGGGGTAAGGGTGTAAATATTTCGCGAGTTATGACCTAAAGAATGCAAATATTCTTTATCATCATTAAAAAAAGAAAAAAAGAAACACGACGGATAAGAAGGATGATAGAAATCATAAAAAACAACGAACGAGGAAGAGAAAACAGAAACTGAAACTGCTGTTTAAAGAAATAAAAAAAGAAGAGTCTTTTGCCTCTACCATTGCTGCGTGTGTAAATTGTAATCGGTCATATTGTTTTGTATGTGTGTGTATGAATGAATCTCTTTTGCGTTGAATGTGAATATTGTTGTTGGTTGGTGCTGCATGTGCAGTGTGCACTGGCTGCATGCCTCCTTCTCTGCTTGTGTCTCCTCTTCTACAACCCTGCTCTCGGCCTCGGCCATTGACCCCTTGAAGTGGCAATAATGAAATTAATTATTCAATAGAACAAGTCTGATAAGATTTTTGTTGTTGCCCCTTTTATTTTGCCTAAGCTCCACCCTACAAAACCATGTGCCATCATGAGGCCTTAGCGTTTATTTTTGAAACGATCAACACAGGGGGAGCTCTTTACTCTTTTGTTGTCGTTTCGTTGTCTATGCGTTAAGTTAACCCACATCAATTTAACTCTTAAGTTATGCTCCCCTAAGTACACTTGAACTTAATAATCGTACATTATTTTATCTCACAATTTATGTTTTTTTTTTTTTCATTTTCAGGACCCTGCCGGTATATTCGAGCTAATCGAAGTTGTTGGTAATGGAACCTATGGCCAAGTCTACAAGGTGAGTGACTATTGATTGTATATTGCCATGACTCCTGTGAGAAACACTGCCAAGCCGATTGACTAACAGCGGGACAAAGTGTCCTTTGTTGCTTGGTAGGTATATAGGTATGTGCTATATGAGTTATGTTGTGACGCATGCCACATGACTGTGTATAAAATGTACCTATGTACCTACCTAATGTTTTATATGAGACAATAAAAACGACCAAATCGATATGTTTTCATTGTCAGATGCCATATAAGGGGATTACGTTCGGTGTTGTTGGCCAAACAAAAGCAACCAGAGGCCAAGCCTTGAAAATTCTTTTTATGCTGTAGTTGGCAAGTGTGCCAAAAAGGTTTTTTCTCTTATTATTATTTTTTTTTTTGACAATCCACCATACTTTAGTGAAGCTATTTTCATATCAAATCCAAGAACATAACAGCTTTTTGTAGAAATTAAACAAAACAGAAAAAAGAAGAACAAAAAGGAAAACGGTGTGGGAAGGTGGGTTGTTGGTTGGTTGGAATTTCATGTGTTATGGTGTTGCTGGAAAAAATACCGGAGTTAATTTGAGTTGATAGATGGTAGGTACTGAAGAAGCTCTATCAAAACAATGGGGTTGAGCCAGAACAAAATTAGGTAGCACAAAGCCATGTAAGAATGCCAAAAATGTAAACTTGGTGTGGTAGGTACATACCTAGGTGTAGGTATGGATATACCTACCCTAATGCATATGAAAACTAGAGTGCTGAAATAATTCCTATTACCTATTCCGTGGTACATATTTCTAACCTTGTTTTTCTTTCGCCCACGATAAGTGTGATATGACATGCAAAAAGGAGTGGTAGGTAGCAGTTTTTCTTGTTCAATAAATCTATCAATTTACAATTTTCGAATTAGGAAGGCAGGTACAGTGATAATTTTGAAAGCAAAATATAGATACTAGTAGCTACATACGTACGCTGTTTTCCGGATCTGATTTTACCTTACGTAAATGTAGCCCCGTAAGACTGCAGAAAAAATTGTTTGCATGCTAAATGTTTGTATTGGTTTTTGAGCCGACCTCTTAAACACCACAAAAGTCCCACAATTCTTTTGTTGCCAGGTCAGTTACAAGCTTTTGGCATTTATCGCGAAAGCTATTCACTGAATCGAAAAACAATTTGAAACAAGAACAATTGACAAGTCCCCCGAGAATAAATAGGTTTCGTTCGTTGAAATTTACTTAGGGTTGCCCCAGGTTTCCCTGACAACCATATGAGTTGTAAAAAAAAAAAAAAACAAAATTACATTTGACAGCCTTATTCTTTACCTAAACTCAATCCATCAAAAACTTAGGGCTACTTCAGGGCAAACCCAATGCTCAAAAAGCACTCAGTTGACATTCAGGGCGAGTTTAAGTTTTTCCATAAACGCTTTGTGGCGAATGGAAACCCCAGGGCTTCAATAAACAAACCTAATATACTGTCATACAAAACGTTTCCTTGTTCAGGCGTTCGGAATCGGAATAAAATTGTAGGTTCTGGAAATTCGTTAGGCCCAAGTTTCTATTGCTTTGTTGACCCACTTTATTTATTGGTTTTTTAAGCTAATTTAACCAGCGTTCAATAGCGTAATCCATTTACTGTAACAGTTGATACAGCCTCATTTCATTCATTCTAATAAGTGCCCGTGGCATGGTGTCAAGTATCTGACTGTTTCGTGAGTGTTCGAGACTCGAATCCCAGATACATCGAACTGTTTTTCGACGGATTTCAGCTTTCGCGAAGAATTGGGAAATCATCCATCCGATAGTAATTTCTCTGACATACAAAGTATATTTTCAATTAGCGTTTCGAAATCGAAAGAAAATTATAGGTTTCTTTCATTTCTTCCAATCTCCCCGCTCTTTTTGCGTCACCTTACGTGCTCTTTATTTGAAATTGGCTGCAGTTTTTGCTAAATTTAATGCAGCCTCTGAGTTCCTATTCGAGGTAAGCCTTTTGTTCTCTATTATTTCAGGAACATTTTGACCATGCCTTGAAAGCCGCTGATTAAGAGTCATCAATGCATCACCATGCTCCTGTGACTTGTTGGAAGCGTCTCTTGATTATAGACTTCTTGGAACTGCATCCCATACCTCTATGACAGTTCTTTTAGTCCTCGTTTGTCTTTCCAACATATTTCTATTCAAATCTCCGCCAACAATCAAAAACTCTTCTTTTGGGACATACTTGAGTAGATTTTGAAAATCTAGCCAAAAAGGATCTTTTCCCACCTGTTCACATCCAATTTGGGGAGCATATGCACTGACAATATTCCACTCCTATCCTAAGGGCGGCCGTGGTTCAGTGGTAGAGTGTTTAGTAGATAGGCCGGACGCGTGGGCTCGAATCCCGCTCTCTGCATCTACTTTTCTTTCAGCCTCCTAGTTTCATATGGACGCCGCCCTTGAGGTTATATGTTTGAAATTATTAACAATTTATTTCCAACTACTGCAACACAAAAAAAAAAGGGATGGCTGCTACTCTGGTAGTACAATGGACCGGATATTAGGTCTGAGTTCTCCAGATTAGCATATATGTAAGCCTCCTCTTTTTTTCTAAAAAAAAAAAAACGCCTATCCTTGCATAACCAATGAAAAAGACATCACACGGTCATTAGATTTCGAAATGGTCAATATATTGACAAAAAGCTCTTTTTGTCTTTATATCCAAAATATGGCCCCTTTTTCCTCTATTCCGCCATTTCGTTTCTTGTGCACGTAAGATCCTTACTCGACTTCTTTTCATCACTCCTTGATCGAAACTCTACTCTGTTATATTTCGAACGTTCCAATTCACGCTTCTTTAACTTCGCACAACTTATTCTCTTTCAAAATTTGTGTAGCTCTGGCCCAAACAATTCTGCTCTGTCTAGAACCATGTGAATTATTGTTAAAGCATGGGGATAGTGCCATTAAAATTTGCAATTCCATCTTCGCAGATGTGTCCAAAACGGACGAGAAGGTAAGATCTGAAGCCTTCTCATTTAGCCTTCCATAAATAGATCAATAAAGTTCTCCGGCTTTTGCAGTGTCTTCCAAGCAGAAGTAGTTGCAGTTAAGGAAACCGCAAAATACCTAGCTACATACACAAAAATTGACCAGCAAAAATATTGACATCTTCATAGACAACAAGACGACATTTAGAGCCATCTCATCCATTTCTGGCTAACGGCCCATTAGGCCATGCCTTTAAAGATTTAGTTTCAAATTTAACTTACGATATTTTAATGTATCTATAAAGTTTTTGTAAATTTTTCTATTGTGAAATAAAAATCTTAATCTAATCTAAAAAAATCTAATCATCCATTGTCACAAAATCCAAATTAGTAGATAGCTGTTGCAGTAATTTAAGTCTGGTCAACTTAACGAACACTGTATCTTTAATTTAGGTTCCAGGACATGGTGACGTAACTGGTAATTAAATGGCAGATAAGCTGGTCTAAATCGGGTTATTACTCGAATCCGGCGAAATGAATACCTCAGCACTCATGCTATTATAGCACGAAAACAAAAACAGAAGTTCTAGTAGAGCTTAGCAGCTCTCTTCGTAGACTGGCACTCTGACGGATTGCAACTCATTACGATGCGTCCTCACTATGCGGACCGACATACGGATCCATTTCATTCGGTTCGAATTCGGTTCGGCTTTCGCTAAGGAGGAAGGCCGATCGGGACGTCCTCACTAAGTCAGTATTTCCGATCGGCATGTGCCGATTGATGCCGCTCGGCATAGTGTGGACGCACCTTTAAGTACCTCCATAATGGGAATGGTCATTAGCTTATTAGATTCTCTTGAACATCGTCGAAGCGTTACCTGCCTCACTCTGTTTTATCGCTTTTTTCATAAGCAGTGCTCTAGTGAAATAGCCAGTTGCATTCCTCCCCTGAAACAATTTAGCCGCAACACTCGCCTCGCTAGGAATGCTCATCAGTTCTACCTTGAGCCCAACTTCGGGCGTACAGTCAAGTATAGAGATTCTTATTTTAGTCGCACCACCCGAATGTGGAATGCTTTACCAGGCTCTGTATTTCCCCTGCATTACGATTCACAAAGTTTCAAAAGCAATGTGCATCGGTGTCTCCTATTAAATCCTTTCCTATTTTCATAAATGCTCGCACTGTGTTCTATAACATTATAAGGGTATTCATAACCCCTTGATGTGCGCGCAAATTATAAAAAAAAAAAAACATTAGCACGAAGAGGCAAAAGAGAATGATTCCTTTTTCTGTGTGAGTAGCCAAGCTAGGCCCACATTAGAAAAAGCTATCGGAGAATACTTCTTCAATGAACTGGGTGACATCTCTAACCTTCCGTTGAACAACATCGTAAAGTACGTTCAGGGCTGCAAATGGTTCAGTGAGGGCTCTCAATATAAATAACTTATAGATTCATTGCCTCATATAACTTGACACTTGTCTGAGACTTGGAAAAAAGATGTCCCCTTTTTCTATGAGCTAACACGTATTATAACGAATGAATTTTTTTTTCCTGATTGCTGAAAAAATCAACAATAGAATGCATTTGGTTTTACGTTGAAAGTTATCAATACGACGACTGTTGTACCAATTGTCCTTGTGCCGCCGCGCCACACCGACTTCATGTCATTGACCATATAATTTCCTTTCAAGCTTCTTTGACAAAAATGTAACTGGAGTGTTAGCGATTCATTTTTAGAGCTTTTTAAGCCAAATTGGTACCAAAATCTTTGTGTATCCAATAGGATTTACATCTTTGCCATATCAGGCTTACCGCAATGAAATTGTATCTCTTGCAGAGCTTAGCTGCAGCTTTGTAATCTTCTTACACCTGATGCCATTGAAATAGCTGTGTCTCTACTACTTTTCTTGTTTGCTTTCTTATATTGGAGTGCATATTACAAAAATTTAACGTTTCTGTACTCAACTCTGAATACTTCTTATATAAAAACGATACTTAATACTTAAATTCCTAATTCTCAAAGCAAATAGCAACAAGTTTTGTAGTGGCAGGTGACTTAGTCACGATGAGTTGTTCATTAATAAGAATTTCCTGTCTAACAACTCATTCTTATCATTATTATTTATGAATAAAAGTTAAAATGACTAGCCACATTTATGCATTCCTTTAAATTCCGTGTGTGCATCATCTTCAATAAAAAAGAAAGAAAACAAAAAACACAAACACAATCAATTAAGATAAATCAAATTCAAATACACCGTGGACATTTAAAACATATATGCGTCACCATCACCACTCGAGTGCCATTCATCATTAACAGATTCACCGATCGAATATCGCATTTTGTACTTTCACCACCATACCGGGAAGTAATTTGTCCCAGAAACCATTGAATAAAATTACAAAATAAATAAAAAATAAAAAAATGAAATCCCACCAATGACTGGTTATAATCCTCTGGTTTATAGCTCAAGTCAAGATCTTGAAGAGGTGCGGTGGTTTAGCGATTCGGAATCCACAAAAGACCGTTGTTGTGTACCTGTGCAGAAAACCCACTCAGCGTCACCACATAACATAACATGAGTAATAAAGAAAAAAGTTCTCTAAAAAACAACTTTTCGCACCCTTCTTGTAGCATAGCATTTATTCAAGCACAGCTTAACGCAGCAGCAGCAGCAGCCCGAATTGTCGCGTTGAATATGTGCAAAGTCAAGTGTAACCGGTTTGATAGGTGTTTTTTGTGTTGTTGTCTTATCAGCGAACTTTTATGCGAATTTTATATTATATTTAGCCAGAAAGGCATGACTAAACTTGTTTCGATCTTTCAAAAACAACCAACATCTAGGAAAAAGAATTTGTAACCTATTTACATTAGGGTATATCATGTTTTGTTGCAAATTAGTTAATTGCAGTGTTGATAGATTGTTAAATGGAATAGGTAGGTTCAGGTACATACATCAAGGGTGACACAGTTCGATGTTGAGGCATCTCGTACTGATCCAGAGCGCAGAACTTGTATTTTATGGTTGAAAGGAGGAATATATTTGTTAATTTTTTAATCATAAAAATGATTTCAACCAACGGGAACATCCACTAGTGAGTGTCACCTTTATACGTCGGATTTCATGCAAAAAGTTCGTAATTTGTTTACAACTATAACATATAGGGTGGCACATGTGAGCCACGGGGGCTATCGCATTTCTCTCAACCATATCTAGACATTTTTGCAGATTCAAAACAGATAAGTTTATGTTTTTGGGACTCGAACCTCTAACTTCTACGTAACAGGCAGACATGTTAAGTATTACATCACGGGAACCCCTAGAATGAGTAATGGGCTCGAAATATCGTTACGTTATCATTTTTTTTTTTTTCAAATAATGAAAGAAGAAGACGTATACAAAAAAATGTGGATAGTACACTGGATTTGTTTAGAATGTGGGTGCCATTTGTTAAGTTAAAACCAATTCTAACTATTGGTGAAATAAAGGTTGAGAAAGGTGCACAAAGCTAAAATCAATCCAATAGCTACGTAACGGAAGTAATCTACTAGGCTTTTCCAAATTCAAGCCTGACGGCAATCGAAATAGAGGCCATTTTTAATGGTGAAAAGTCTTTAAGTTTCGTACATACGACCTAGCTCTATTCCCAGAACCGTTTAAATCTCATGAGGTGCAAAAAATGCAATTTTCAGTAGTGTGGATTTGAATGCGGCAATGGATGGAGGTGGTCTTTTTGGCAGCTGTCACTTCATTTAGGCTCAGTTTAGATAGCCACTTCATTGTGGAAGAAGAAGAATTGAAGCCGAAATAGCTGTTGACACCGATCGAGTTTTAAAGCTGTGAGTTACCTCCAAGATCGGACTATTTAACACCACTGGACTGTTTTTTGTGAGGTTTTGTGAAGTCGCTTGTCTAAACATATAATATTGAGACGGTTGACCTATTGGAATGAATATTGATCGCGTTACTGCTCACGCAGAGCCCAAATCCTGGAAAAAGTGGTCGAAAATTGGGCCTCCCTACTGAAATTTATTCGAGAAAGGGCTGCCAAACCCTTATCTTTAAACAAAGATAAATTTTTGAACATAACACTAGATTATCCGCGTTTTATTTCTTCTTGAAAAACACACTTCTAAAAACCCTTTGTTTTTTAAAAATAGGGTATGGTTTACAGAACGCGTTATTTATATTTTATTGATTTATTATTTTTTGCACAAATATGAATGCATACAAATCACTTGAATTACCTTGAAATAAGATAAGGAAAAATTGAAATAGCGCTAGACATTCATCACACGTAGGATATAAGCAGGTCTACTCATACATAATGTCTGTGACTTTTGTAAAACTAAATTGTCTTAGTTGAGAGAAGAAAAAAGTTTTTGTGGCTGCCGGCGCGGCGCGGCGGCATAGTCGTCGGCTGCCGCCCGAAGTAGAAATGTAAATTTTGAAAGACAGACATTGAACCTAATCGGTTGAGGCACACAAAACCATCTGTTTGTATGTTTCCTTTGTTTGAAATTTAATAATTGTTTTCCAGTTTGGAACAAGTGCCCAGAATATGAAACTTTTTTTTGTTTGTTTTGCTTGTTAACAAATCGTGTCTCATGTTCAGGTGGCTGCAAAGAAATTTAATTCATGTTCTGCTATTGTTTCAATTCTTTTAAACCTAAACCACACCTCGTTCAATGACCACTTGCCGAGATGAATCATTGCGGTCAACTTAAATGGAGATGGAGTTTGTGCCTCACTTTTAAATAAAAATCTAAAATGGCTACCTACTTGTTTCGTCGTTACTTTTTTTTTTTATTTATTTTTGTTATCACACCATGGACATCTCACATTGTGTGTTAAATTTTAATATACAAAAGACAATTTCCAAGAACTGAATATGTATTTCGTGGTGTTGTTTGAATGTCTTGAATGAGTCACGGATTATTGGTTATCACAGAAGGGGGTTTGTTGGGAAATAAAGTAAAGTGTTAATTGTAGGATTATGAATGATTGTTTTTCGTAGAACCTTATAAATAAAAATAAATTTTTTTTGGAATCGATCAATACTTTCTTATGAAAACGAAAGTAAAATACGTTGTTATAACTATAAATATGTCGATGACAGTGGTTATTGAAATTGTCATTGCTTCAGTATTTATTTAGTGATTCTCACTAGAGTCATTTATTTGAGTTTTCAAACTACACATTAGGATTGTTGCTATTTATCAGGAATATTGTTAAATAAGTCGTTCAGATGCGGGATCACGTAAGATGATAGTTAACACGCAAAACATAAGATTGCATAGTGTCTACGCACCTTTGCATAGCTAATAGTTTAAACGGATACCATTCGCAAAATAATTGTTAAATATGCAAATAAATAAAATGACACAACAGAACTCAGCTTTTGTGCCGGGCTTGCAATCTATTTACCATCTTGAGATTTTATTGACGGTTTGCCAGGATGCTTTCTATAAGTAACAATCCGTCGTCAAACTTTTCAGGAATTAAGTGAGTCATTTAAGTGCGTTGTTTAGACGGTTGCAGATGATAAATCTGGAAATCTCGAAGCTTCCAATTTTATTTCCAAAATCAGCTTCTGTGTTAGCAGAGCATTTTATTTTTGAAGTGAAACTTCTTATGCGACTTGCAAACATGAAAGCGTTATACGTTTAACATGGAATATTATTGATTGCATACTCTTTGGCACTGCTCTCAATTTGTTGCTATAACAGTTGTATTAATGACGCGTCATTATTGAAACTAGTTCTTTGTTCTTTCTTAGTGTTCAATTTGTGCCGTGTACACGGGTGTGTGTGAAAATCGTGTCTGCGAAATCGATATATATAAAATAGGATGTATATGTATGTATGTATGTATGTCCGGTGTAGAATCCTAAACCACACAACGGATTTTTATGGAACTTTCAGGGTAGACACAGTTTAGTCCAGAGATAGTTCCTGTCAAGGTTTGATCTCCATATTCCCACAGGAATGGGGGAAAATTAGAAACTACTCCACAGATTAAAAAAATTCTTTCAGCACTAGGGGTGCTACATTATCTCCCTTCCTCAGTAACTTAGACTATATTTAGTCTCTTTAATCCCACAGGAACAGAAACGGGAACGAGAACGTTAACCTTGAAGTTACTTGACCGAATTCAAAAATTCTTTCAACTCATGGATGTTACATTATCCCTCAGTGACATAGACTTATATTTCATTCACATATTTCCATGGGAACAGAAGATTCCCACAGGAACGGGGTTGGGAACGGAAACTTAGGAACTATTGGACAAATTTCAAAAATTCTTTCAGCATTAGGATGCCACATAGTCCCACAGAAAGAAATATTATATTTCATCCCCAAATTCTCACGGAAGAAGAAAAACGAGAACGGGAACCTTAAAACTACAGACCCGAGCAAAGCCAGGCGGCTCAGTTAGTAATATATATTAATACATTGATGTTTTTGCAAGAAATATTGAAAAAATAGAACTCAAACATTTCGTATCTTACTTTAGTTTTCATAATCAAATTGTAAATGTTAAAGACTTTGATATCTCTCCACTCGAAAATGATAATTAAAAGATGCGATCAGTTGTGAATTGTAACCAATGTTAATAAAGTTTGTCTTAAAGAAACAATATGAGTTCACTAAAAATCAATTTCTACCCCTTTCTATTTTCATTTTCACATTAGAAAGTTTCACTTCTTCCGCGCGGAGGGACTCCACGCAGTATTTTTTTTTCTCTCGAATTCGCAATATTTGAAGTACTTTATTCTGCAACCGGTTGCACATCAGCAATGAATTGTTCTACTTCTTAGGCTTATAAAACCTTCCAACTTTCATAGAAAATTTTCGTTTTCAAGCAAAATTTATGCTATTTCACCAGAGTTTATTATTTTTTTGCCTTTTAAGGTCTATACCTCACTGCATTTGCCTAAAATGTCAAAATGTACTAGTTAGTGAGGTGTTTATCAATAGTTTGGATTTAATGACACCATTTTAAAGTTAGAGTGATGTTAACTAGAGCCGGCACTTTCTCTTAACGCGCTGACTATAGATTTGCGGTTGCGGGTTGCGCTACTGTTTTTAAGAGAGTTGAAAATTCAATTCAAAAAGGTCATCTTCAGGAGAGTCCCACAAGATTTTCTCATTTCAATAACGCGCTCTTTTTATAAGCTTGCAGGGATCGCTGCTGACCAGATGATGATGGTCCTTGAACATGCTGGGTATCTTCATCTTTATTATTACTGCATAATTTTTCCTGCAGAATTGCTTCTTCTATTCTGCAGGGGATCCTTGTGTATTCATTCTTCATTAGAAGATACAGCCAAATGAATTTACTGCATGTTAAGGGCTGAATAAGTAGTCAACGTTAATTCGTTAAAAAAAGGCATGTTTTTACGAATTTTTTGTGAGAAACCAGTTCAAATTTCTTTATTAAAACCAATTACTCATTAAAAAGTGACATTTTAAGAATAATGTGTAAAATTTTCACAAAGAAATATTTAAAAATACGGCAGCAATTATTCGGACGTGCCTCGAAAAAAAGGCGAGTTGCGGTGCTCCTCATAACTTGGGGCTGGATCATCGGAAATCAAAAAATCTAAGTTCATTCGTTAGATAATAATTTTTACCAGGTAATGTCGAGAGGGTTTATTGAAATTTCAATTTTTCACTTTTTTGGAACACTTTGAAAAGAAAATCGCGATTTTTCGTGAAAAAAATCGGCTAGTTTGTTATTGTAAAATAACAATTATCAACAAATTTGAAAAAGCTCTTCGTCACTACCTTGTAAATTATTTACAGAAATAGTGTTCAAAATTTCAAAAGGATCGTTGCAGTAGTTTTGAAGTTATGAGAAGCACTAACTTTTAAAAAGTGAGTTGTGAGAAAAATGCTTTAAAGTTTTGAACACTAAAAAAACACAAGGAAAACACTATGCCGACAGGTACAAAAATATTCGTAACTTTGTCAATTTTGCTCAAATCCCCTTGAAATGTTAACACAATGTTCTTAAAATATTAGGCATTCATTTAAAAAACATTTAAATACGTTAACCTCTCCCCCTTAATGAAACGAAAGAAATTAGCATCTTGTTTTTAATAGTAAATACAAATATAAACTTTTTTCTTAATTCACTTTTTTTGCCAATAATGCATCCAAACAGAAACAGTAAACAAACACAAAAAAAGACTTATCGCTTGCTTTATCACCAATAACTTTTGTTCGACCGATTTTGACGCGCTGGGCGAATACAATATCGAACGTTCGCTACTCATAATTGGTCGATAACTCTAGTCGATAACTTTTTGGAATTTGAAGCGAACTTCATTTAAGCGAGTCGCTACTCATAATGCGAATACGAAATTATCGAATTCGCTTGGATTTTAGTTCGATTCGCTACTCATAATGAGGGCCTAAAATTGATGAGCATTCCAGGGAGGCGGGTTTTGCGGCCAAATTGTTTCAGGGTAGGAATGAAATTGGCTATTTCACTAGACCAGTGATTATGAAAAAGTGATTAGTGAAGCAAAAACAAAGGGCGCTCCTAAAAAAGTATCTTTTCCAGGCTAGCAGTATATGGACCCAGAACTTTATGCGCCTTAGAGTGAATGATCCGTGTATCGCTTTGACAGGGTAGTCTAGATAGAACGGTGCGTTTACCTAAGACCAAGTGACAAAAGGTTAAGTTAAAGAGTTCTTTTTATGTTGTAAAAGCGTCATAAGCTAGCTTTTGGAGTGGAACCAAGTTAACACCAAACTACTCGATCATCATTGACCTCCAAGACTATTTTCTGTGCTGGTATGGGAAGTCGCTAGTCTGCACCGTTGAATGCTGCAGAGTGATCGAAAATTCGACCTTAAGAATGTACTGCATCCGAGTCAACAGAGGTGGCCACATGACAGAAACATATTCAAATAAAAGTGTCGAAAAAATTTACATCTCTCAAATTATATTATATATCTCTAAAAAATTAATTTATTAGAATTAAATAATTCCAATCAATGGTTTGTTACGAACTATAATCAACTTTCCATGTTTCCCAGATAAACAAATTGAAACAACTTTTGTCAGTTTTCAAAAGTTTTCAGCTGATAGTTAGAAAAGTCAATGACGATGTGTTTTGTCAGTCATTCCTGATGTTTTTAGTTCTGGGCCAAGTAGGTATAAGTTTGAAACAATCTACAGTGCTAAGGAACAACGAACAAGAACATTGAATTAGGAAAATTGAATTATAAATACAAGTTATCGAATTGATATTGATATTGATAACTTGGTAACTTTTGTTGCAGTCATAGGTATACCGATACCCTTGTGCCAGAGTTGAACAAATCTTCCAAAAGCAAAGTTTATGAACCCTACACAACTTTCAAACAACATAAACTATTAGAAAGTAATTTCAATCGATAAACTATCACACAGAGAAGGCCACACAACTTCAATATTCAAATTTGATATACCTACGTGCCTAAATATGAGAAATGTGATACATTTTATAAACAAAGATAAAGTGATTGATCCAACCAACGGTATGAGACAATAAAGTGATTCAACGTCCGATAAGAACTATGAAAAAAGACCACTAAATATTCCCCTTGATGCCATCTGCCGTACTCTTGTATTCAATTTATCTGCCGATGCCCGCATTCGATAAATAAAAACGAGCTTATAAGAGCCATCAATATACACTTACACATACCCATACCCATATCCACGTTCCCACTATGTCCACAACTTTCGAAACCGAGCGATAACGAAAAAAAATATTTCAATACCTACTCTATTAGCTCTGATAAAAAAAGAGTATGTACTGTTTACTGCGCTTACTCATGCAGAGACTTAATTACTGGCAAATCACGATCATCATCAGAAACTTAATCGCACTTCTTTGCGCAATCAGCCCCCATTATCTTCGCAAAGGAGTTGGTTTTGTTTTTTTTGCTTTGCCTTTGTACTTCTTGTTTTTCTTATGGTCAAGCTGGAAAAACAAGTTAACAAGTTAATTCAAATCTGTGTTCGAAAGGAGAGTCACACCTACTACTTGGACTAATTCTAAGGATGATTGATGAACTAATTAGTTTATGAACAAGAACAAGAACATACAACTTATAGACAAAGTAATATCGTCCCTAATTTGCCTGGGAGAAGGGAACGAATATTAATACTCGTATAATGCAAGAACGACGGAAAGGGAATAATCGTCATTTATGTTCGTCTACTGGTTGGAGAGTTCTTGGAATTCGCTTTCGTGGAGTTGACAAATTTATTTTTAATTAGTCCCCCGGATGTTTTCATTTTTTGTTTCTCTTTTCTTTTTTTATGTTTTTTTTTTTCTCTAATTTTGCTCAACTTTTTGAGTGGATTCAATTAGCGAACAAATAAAAAACATATTTTTTCGGTTTTTTTTTTTTTTTTGCTTGTTTCGTTGCCATTGCCACTGAACATTTAACAATCGATGACTTTTATGGTGTTTATTGCTATACATACCACAACCTCAACGCTTATATGGAAGTGTGTCTGTGAACGTAGAATTTGACCGTCTCATGACAAATGTGTTTCCATTAAAAACAAATAGAAAGCAATTAAGTGAGTGATATAGCTTAGCTGGATGAATGTTATTATTAATTATGCCGCTTGACATATTTAGGAATTATGAATGCCAATGGTATTGCTTTGAACTGCTTACTCATTTGCATTGCTGTTAGCATGAATTTTGAAATATTATCAATTTGACGTTTACAAACATAATTGACTTATTGAGTATTCACTGGGTCACATTATACAAAATACATATATTTTTTAATGTTGCGCGCCCACATGAATTTCTGACCAGTTTTTGAATACTCAATTGCAAAATGAGATTAACAGGTCTTTGGAATTATGACAACACAATTGGGGATATAGAATTTATGTTGTTGGAAAGCTGTTGCTGTTTTCAAAATTCCACCTACTCGCATTCATAGTTGATTGATATTAGGTAAGGATCGGCATAAGAAACTGGATTTATCCGTTGTCACTGACTGACACACAGTCCACAGGCCTTGCACTGCATCAATTCATAGCAAATGCACTTTGAAAGTTCTTTTTTTTTGTTTACATATTTGAAAATATATATGTTGGTTTGTTGAGTGCGTTTTTGGTTCATTCGGTCGTCGTGCATTCATTTTTGAATTAACTATTCATTTTTCGTAATTTCAATGTCTTATGCATCATAATTTAGTCTTTTCGGAGTTGGCCTTTCAACCCAAGTCTCCAACTTGCTTTACTTAAGAAGCATACCGACTAAATGAATTCAGGGTAGCTTTAATCATACAATCTTTCGAGCTAACCCGCCTTCACAATCTTGGCTTTGTTCCTCTAAGAAAATGCTAGGCAGGGGTGCAGATTTGTTTCCAATTCTAACTTTGGTCAAATGTTACATTTCTCTGCAATTTTCTTCAAAGGGTTTAATATTTAATTATAGTGAAGAAGAAACGCGTCACGTTGTGTAGAAAGAGGTTGAACGCATTTTTTCTCGTGGTAGGTGTTGTAGTTGTAACCTCAATAGTCCTCAAAAAGTCCCGAAAAACACTGAAAATTGAAAATGTTTACTCGTTTGAAGTATACCTCCGCCTATCGCGCCTGAGCCTTTTTGACGAGGTCCTCTGGATCTAATGGTTAGCTTGGCGTAATGGTTAGAGTGCGTTTGAAATTGGCATAAAATTTGTTAGTCCTGGAAATGCGTTGAGCCCCGAGCTTTCCATAGCTTTGTTGTTGTTGCGACGCCCTATTTTTATTTATTTTCTGGATCTTTCCTTCGAACATGATAATGATAATTGAGCCGGCTATGCTTTTTTTTTTTGCAAGACGGTATTTTTAACATGAAGGGATCCACGGATCATATGGTACTCCTAAAAAGACCACGTTTCTTTTACTCCTACTGTCATGCCAAGCATCTTCATCTCAGCTGCAGTCATCTTACTCTGAAACCGTGTACATCGTATATTAAAACTGTTTGCACAACTACGGTGTAGTCTTCCTTTTAGGAGCATTTTCCTGTCACAGAAGATTGTGGAGTTTTCTTGCCACTTCAACCATCCTACACTTACTAGGTGATTGAAGTCGTCATTGAAAGTTTCTTCACTATTGATAACAACACAGGTATTCAAACCATTTTGGACTAATACGGTACACCTTCTAAAGCGTTAACCCAAACGTTAAGTGATTCTTGCAGGTATTTGGGATCCTCACTTCTGATAGCTCCATCGTCAGCGATGAATAGTCGATGACTTTAGTGTTCTGTACTTTATCTTCCAGAAGGTAGTCAAGAACGAATAAAGAGCAGAGAAATCAAGGCGCTTCCTTGGTGTACATCTTCTTAGACTTGGAATATGCTTCAGTGATTCCAGCTGGACATCTCACTGCTCGTTCATAATGATCATCTGCATATAGGGCTCTGGAACTACTCGTTGTCTGAGAACCAGCCATATTCAAACGAGTGACTGACAATTTTGAAGATTGTTGCTCCCTTACGAAAGTTGTTTGGCCGTATTTTTAAAATTGCTTGATATGTAGAGGCCGTTCCCGAAACACTTTCGCATACAGGGGAGGAGGGGTTTTGCTGAGTACAAAAAGAATTGGCAAGCTACCACAGGGAGTCTACCTCAACGTTGCTATTCAGCTTGACTATTTTGTCTAACTTTTTTTTCCAACTGGAATCGCAAACCTCTAACCGATTGCATATAAGTGCAGAGGCAAGACAGACCTTTTACTTCTACTCAATGAAAGTGTTCTAAAATCTGTCTATTTATAAAACAGAATTCAATATATTGAACTAGGCAAACTTAAGCTTGAAAGTATAAATATGACTTCAGGCGTAGTTCAAGAAAGTCACAATGGTCCCTTGTTTTTTGTCCTCTTTATTAATAATTTGCCAGTGTGCTTTTATTATTCGAGGGCTCGAGGGAGCACCTGGAGCAAATGGCATTCGGAGCTAGGTCGTGTACCAAAACTTTTCCTTGGGACTAAACTTCTTTATTTTTCTGCTTTGTTTTAGCGAGATTTCAACTGTTTTTTGTTCAAAATATTGTATTTAAAGATGTTTCCATAGTATCAAGGTCAGTTCTGCAAATTTTGTGGCTTATGATGTTTAGTCTTCTTTAAAGTGTGACGTTTCTTCCGTTTGCTTCCTATTTTCGACTCTTTTCTTTAGCCTTTGATTTGCTACCTAATGCCCGTTTTTTTTATCTTGGTGCTGATAGGTACCGAGGCAATAGCCAATTCCTCGCGTAAAGTGATACCCGTGATGACGATATGCGTAAGCGCAGGTTTGATGAATTGCTGTCTGAAAAGAAAATCTGCGATACCGCGGATGCGCGGCCAGCTCTTACAATATTGTAGAATATACAAAATGTAGGGAAGAAAGTTGACGGCAGCTAAGGTAATGAAGCTTTTTACGACAGCAGTGAACGTGTTCTGTATATCGTTCCAGTTTACACCGTTTCTCGATCGGTGTTATAGATGCGATTGTAATAGAACAGGGGTACAAAATAGAGTATGACTGTTCCAATTGGCATTGTCATTAGCCGCGTTTTATTATTGATCTGATCCGGATCAGATCATGGGTTTATTAGCGTTACAACAACAAAGCGAAATCCTGCTTTTTAGTTGGATCTATTTTTGTGATCTAAAAATTAGTTCTTCTATTTCACACAAGAGGAGACTTTCCATTGAAACGTTGGTATCATTTCCAATATTTCCAATAACAACAGTATTGCCACATGAACATTTTTATCTGTGTGAAATGAAATATATTTTAGATAGATACCGAGAAACTTCACATTTATTCATTTTTGTATAATACATGACATAATGAAAAAGTTTTACAAAACAAAACATATATTCGTGAAATTAATAAGAATTAGTGCAAAAAAATATATATTTGACAAAGTGGATAAATATCATTTTTCCCTAAAAAAAAGAACAAAAAATTAACCATTGAAAAAAAAAGTTCGTAGGGCAACTCTGCAACTCTTTTGAAATGTCAGTTGAGAGAGCGAGTCTCTCACAGCTTCCAACTGGAAATATGATGATCCAAAGCTGTTTTATTATCAAGATCTGATCCGGATTGGATCATTGTGATAATAAAACGCGGCTATTGTTGGATAGAGGATTCGGAGAACTTCTTCAAAACTTTCCGTGAAGAAAGAAGAAGAAAGACAAGACAAAATATTTTTCTTAGTCTTAGCAGATATGAAAAATCCAAAACATGGAGACTTGTAAGCTGACAAATTTTGTAAGTCGCCCAAACTAGCGATATACATTTTATAAGGCTGTTGTACCAATTTATAAACAACCGAAAACATTTGCACAACAATTCTCCAAAGTTTAGTCACCGTGCATCGGTTGAATAGTCTAGAAAGCTACAAGTTTCAATAACAAACAGACAGGTGTTTTTTTAGACGTGTGGTTTTTAATCTGGCCATACTTTTTTCGGAGTTAGTCTTTTTGAAAGCTGCCACTTTATTTATGCTCAGTTTGGTTTTCCAATTCATCGTGGAAGAATTGAAGCTGCACGACCACTGGGCGCTATGTGGATTGCCTCGAAACAAAATCGCTTTTGACTCCGATTTTTGCATAACTTCGAGTTTTAAACCTGTGAGTTACCTTCAAAATCGTGCGATTAAACACCACTGGACTATTTTTTGAAGGTTTATGTGAAGACACTTGTCTATGCAGATAAGTCCTTGACGATTGACGCCTTGAACGACAATATTCGGCTCGTTATTGCTGACATACGGTCCCAAATGTCGCAAAAAGTGGTCGAAAATTGGCCCTCTCGGCTGAAATTTATGCGAGCCAGTCGCGGCGGCTGCTAAGTGCTTACCCAGAATAGTTTTTAAAACATAATGGCAAACCCTTATCTTTTTAATACAGCCATAACATATATGCGTTTTATTTAAAAAAAAAAAAAAACACACCTTTAAATCGACTGACTAAGAAGAAGATCGCCCATAAGACCTGTACTGACAATTTACCTTGGACAGACTGTCAATAAATTCTGTTTACGTTTACCTCAAAATACCGACACATCCTTGTCGGGACTTTTACGACAGTCTGGAAAGCATTCTATAAATTTGCGAAAGACACTTCGTTGAAACACTCATATATACATAATCCCAAGACTCTTCAAATGTCATATTCAACCATCAAAGTGATAATCCATTCATTGAATTCGAAAAATTATCGTTGTTTACCCCAAATGTTAAAACAGTCTCATTTCTGTTTGAAGGGGTGGGTAATGATTGCGTCTTTATTTTGAAAATAATGCAACCGCATAAAATTCTCCCCTCCCAAAAAATCATTTTATTATTGAAGAAGAAAAAACAATCAATGAGAGGGGAGCGACATCTTCTTTCAACTGAGTTTGAGTTGTGATGATTGTTAATGAAAAAATTCACTTGTTGAATAGCAATTGGTGTTTAAAGTAGCGGCATCTGCTGTCTGGTGACTGGTGACCTGCCTCAATTACACAGAAGCGCCACACGATCGGCTGGCGGTTTGTAAACTGTCATTGCATCCGCATCACAAATATATATCACACGGAAAACGTATAGGTATGTATGTTGGCAATGGCACGACTTGGTTGTCGCCTCTAAGTGCCATGATTTTTTCTGTCCACGTTTAACTGTAAAACAGACAAAAAAGTGTATAAAATGGAGTGAGTCATCACGTAAGCAGTCAAAGTCAATCGAATGCATTTGAAGTGTCTTTCAACTCTCAACATGATGTTTTTTTTTTTTTTGAAAAATAAAAAAAATTGTTACTTGATTATTGTTTGTGCACGATGGAAACAGAGAGGTATCTGCTTAATTTAAGTGTATATTCCCATGGCCACAACAATTCTAAAACAATCTGTAATTACAGTCAAACTTCTTTATAACGAACTTCTTTATAACGTAATTCTCTCTATTGCGAGTTTTATTTCGTTCCCCTTCCCCTTAAAAAAATATCCCATACGAATTAGGTTCTTTATAACGAAGTTCCCTATAACGAAATTCTCTTTATAAGGAACTAATTTTTTTCACCCAAAAGCAAATTTGTTTCTTTTTAACGAAATGTCAATTTTCAAATTTTGAAAACAAAGCTTACTAAGATTTTTATTCCCCGATTTAATAGGGAACTCCCCGTTTTGGCAAGAATTTTCTAAAAGTTAATGTATGTAATGTATGTATGTATGTTTTGTAGAAGTACATGTGTTGTAGAAGTTTTACGCATAAAGACAGGTTTAATCGTTTAAGTTTACATTTTAAGTTCGCGAATCACTTATACAAAAATGTCGAAGCGCAAGGCTATTTCGCTTTCATAGAAATTGTTGATTATTGAAAAAGTCAAAAGAAGAGAAATGAAAAATGATATGGTTAAAAAATTTAGTGTGTTGTTTAGTACACTATCAACAATTTTAAAGAATGAATTAAAAATTTTAAAGTTTGCCGAAGCTAGTTCAAACAGAAGCCAAAAAAAAAAATAATTTAAAAAATTTAATACGGTGATGTGGATAAAGCAGTGTTCAATTCAATGCATATTTTCATCTTTCTGATTTGGAAGATTTTTTTTCATAAAACAAAAACCAAAACTGTTTATGTTCAATTAAAAATTGGTATGTTTTTAACTAAAAAATAAAAATTAATAAATTTCCTTAAAATGAGTTCTTTCTTGTACCAATGTTTTTTTTTAATATAAAAGAATACTTGCAGTGTTAAAAAATTAATTTTCTATATAACGAATTTTTTATAAAACTTCTTTATAACGAAGCAATTTTTTGTTCCCTTGAAGGTTCGTTATAAGGAAGTTTGACTGTATTTGTTTTTCTCTCTTTTACCTCAGTTTGGCTACCTACTTCCTATGGCAGGTCGTTTAATGTGTGGTTTACGTCTTCCGTTTGAGAGATACAAACACGTCTTTCCAACAACTGACAGTTGACGTTGAATTTTCATATTTGTTATTCAATCCTAGTGGTTTTTGTTTACTGTTAACAAATTTTGAAATCCAGGGATAGAAAATAAGACAATTTTTGCTTAATTGTGAGGTTCTTGGTAACGTTTTTTGTTGCAAGTCAGAGAGGTTCGTAGTCCGTAGTCCAACAACAACTGGTACACAACATTATAGTGATATCAAATAACGTCTTACGCCATAAATTACTCATTTAATTAGCACCTAAGGCAACCCAAATTGAAGCTGACTATCATAAAAAATGTCAACGCATCATAATCTCATTAGTTGATTTAACGTAGTGCCTTTTAAAGTCAAGAAAAGCTCCCGCTTTCTTGTAGATTAAGAATAAGAAACATGGAGTAGGTACCTATATGTACATTCTTTGAGTTTTTTTTTTTTATTTATTCTTTTGAGTTTGAATTTCGCATTTACTTGCTTGCTTCAAATACAAAGCAAATAAATTTGCAAAAGTTGATACCGCCTTAGTTCTAGATACATTAAACGTATGAGCATGAAGTTCGTATACGATGAGGATGTGTGTCGAGAATTTATATTCGCTATAATTTATGCTGCACTATCATAACGTAATGTATGGTTTCCTGTTTGAATATTTCATATATTTCTTTTTATTGCCTAAGAATTATTTAGCTCGAATGAAGCTGTGCATTTTTTATTGAAAAATATGTACGTATTGGTTATGAGTCTTCTTTTACAGTTGTTAAACCTTAAGCTTTCCAGTTGAATCCGAACCAATTTTGAAAAAATGGCATTTTGAATCTCAAAATGAAATGAAACTAAATGAAAAATATATGCAGCACCCTGATTGCTCTCAAACACGTTCGTGAAGTTAAAAGGAATAAATTTTGTTATCGCTTTGAGTTTGGTGCGTCATTTGAAGTAAAAATTTACAAAATGATGTAATTATCAGCATTTTAAAGTCAAGGGCATATTTTGAATTGAGATATTATTTTTTAGATGTCCGAGTTATAATTGTTTCTTCCCCGTGCAGCTTACGAACAAAAAAAAAACTGACCATGACCTTGAAGTTTGTAACTAGGTATACCAAATGAGAACATCATCGAAATTTTTGTCTTAGGGGAGCGGTAGTAGGTATTACGTAAGCATAGTTGATTGCTGATTTTACACCTCGCTCTCTAATTTTTTTTTTTACTGTAAGCCTGTTGTCCATTGGTATTTAACTGCTTAAAAGTTTGCACTCAACTTAAATCATTTATCTTGGCTTCTAATGTTGCATTATTATTTTTTGGACGGGACGCGCCGCCTCTGTGTGCGAAGGCGCTGAGGTAATACGGCGCCTCATGAAATGCCGGTGCCAATTATTGAAATTGTTTTTGTTACATAGCAACATAGTACTCTTTATAGCTGAGTTTCGATTAGTAAATAGGTAGGTACGATTCTCCCATGACTATTCACGTTTATTGTTCAAATTTACTGACCCAGTGTTTTCATTTGATGTTTAAGTTTACATTGACTGCGAAATTTAAACTCAAAAGAACGGCCAGCTTCAATGCAATAGCCCACTATTTTATAACAAAAACAGGTGCGACAAAGATTTTTCTATTTAAGTCTGCGAAAAGGTGTCAAAAGAATTGAAAAAACATCTGATCATGCCGTTATATGTATGTACATCAAAGTAAATGTATTTAAATTATATTTTTAGTAAAGAAAGTTTAATGAAACCAAAAAATTCGCTGGTAATTATGGCTTTCAGATTAGTAGATAGATGGCCGAAGTCAGTTCTGGAAACTTTGGCACACTTTACCTATATGACGGTTCATTGAAAGCATACTCAAGGTCCGTCCATGCTATGCCGAACGGCAACCAATTGGCATTATTAGTCGTGTTTTTTTCACAAGATTGTTATATACATAACATCATTTTACATGCAAAGCAAAAACAACATCCCCGACAACCAATGTTATGGATAAAAGGATGGTTAAGATTTGGTCGGGGATAGATTTTTGACGTTTAGTCGAGTATCGAATGAGTTTTTCGACTTTTAATTTTTTTATGTTGGTGCCTCTAGAGACTTTGATGTATCTCGAACCAAAGCAAAATGGGTGGCAAAGGGTCTGTTCACAAATGTGTAACTGAATAAAACCATATGCCCACTCTTACACTCCGCAATTTAGTTGCAGAAAATTTTTGATTTTTAGAATGTTATTGATTTCAAGAGTTAGATTTGCAAATGTATATTAAGATACATAAAACAACGTAATAGCAATTAAAAAGGGTCTGTTTAGTGACTGAAAGCACTTTTTGCATATATCTTTTCACATTTTTGTGTGAATGTTAACATTTTTTTCAAAGCTAATTGTTAAGTATGCCATAAAAATGGTTGTACTTTCTTATTATTAATAGTTTAATTCGTTTGAAACAAGTAACAAAATATTTTTTCCAACTCACATCTAAATCACAATCTCATATAAACTCAGCCCCAGCATGTAAACAGAGTCAAGAGAAATTCTTTGTTACCTTTGTGAACGGACCTATTTTTGACGTTTCTAAACTAACAAAAAACAGACAAAAAAAATTATTTACCTGCATTAATTTCACTACGGAACATTTTTATTATACACTCTATACAATTGCTTTAGGTTTCTAACAAACAGTTTTTTGGTTTTTGTGCGAATTTGGCAAAAAAAAATCATTTGTTGCCTTTTATTGGTTTGACAACTGATCGAGAACACCAACCCACATATAAAAAAAAACGAAGCGTTTTTTTTGGATATCATGTTATGTACATAACATCCTTGTGAAAAAAACACGCCTATTGTCTCGATCGGTCTTCTTCCTTAACGAAAGCCGACCCGAATTCGAACCGAATAAAACGGATCCGTTTACCGATCCGCATAATGTGGACGAACCTTAATGTTGTGTCTACTTAGATAAAAAAAAATTATTGCGTGTCTCAAGCGGAAGTGATATCAATAAGTGAGCTATTCAAAAATGATATACAATTTCGAGGGCTTGCAGAGGCCATTAGTCAATTTTTTTTACTATGCTGGTACACAAATGGTTACTTTTTCTGTCGCAGCCGCTAAGGTAAGACGTGGTTTCATCATTGTGAACTCGGCGATTTTCGTTTGTTATGTGTTTGTTTGGGTCTTGGCAATGCATCAACTAAGACGATTGTTTCAACGTCATGCTCTGACAGACTCTGGTCTTTCCCCTGCATTACGATTCACAAAAGTTCAAAAGCAACGTGCATCGGTGTTTACTATTAAGAACTCTACTATTTTTCTAAATGCTCGCACTGTGTTCTATAACATTATAACGGTATTTATAACCCTTTGATGTGCGCATGGTAACGCAATCAAGTGGTAGAAGACCTAAACCGACTTAGAGTGCAAAACCGCTCGAAAGCATTCATTGTTACGTTCTTAAATTCACTATAATTTTTTTAAACTAGTGTTTTATATACAATTGATAGATAATATTGAAAGGGAATTTTAAACAAAGCTTCCTTTTTCCGAGTGAAAACTTGTCAAATGGGAATTTCAATAGACACAACATGCGTCACAGTCCTCACTTATCGTAGTGAATTCTTTGATCCTTTATCTATACAATATGGTAGTTGAACTTTGGATGGAGATGATAGAGCTCATCGATACACTTGGGCTTATGTTTCTTTAATGGTCTTAAATAGTTTTTTTTTTTTATAAATTTAAGATATATGAATGATTTGTTGAATCTTTATTAAAATCTAAAATTCAGATTAAATCCGGCAGACGGCTTTCACGCTTGTATTTCTTTATTCAAATTTATAATGTAACTTTCTTAATTTGTAAATAAAGAATTATCTATCTATCTATTTATCATCTATCTAATGGTCAAAGCAATCGCACCCCTAAAAACACATTGTGTCTCTTTCACTTTGCTTAACTCTTTCCATCACAGTGGTTAGTAGAACTAACCACCTATTTATTTGCTTTTTTTATGATAAAGCGAAATCTATTGGTTTTTATTAATATGAACGACACGAGCATGTAAAATTTGAAAAGTGCTAATTGTCATACTCTGACGGCCAAAAGAAGAGCTAAACTAACAAATTAAATTCTAAGAGCTAAACTAACAAAGTAAATTCTGAAATGCAAGTATTTTATTTCATTGGCAAGTTAATATTTACAAATATGATTTATTTTTATGCTCAAATTGTTGAAATATGAAAAACCTTGTATAATAAATATGAACATCATCACATAAACATAAGAGGTTTTTGAAAATTACACGTTATTTAAAGTGGTTAGCACCTTATTTCTTCACAGTGATCACCCACAGTAATCACCCCATATCTGACCCCCCCCCCCCCCCCCCCCCCATCAACCCACTTTCGAAAAACCGCAAAATCTACCTTAAAGAAATCCTATATAATACAGAATACACAAAAATATTAGTTTTACTCGGAATATAAAAATCTGTGCCGCGAAGAGTTAAGAGAGTAAATAAGAGATTTGTGATATCACAAAAGTCCCAACAAGCCTAAGTGTGCAGTTAGTTAAGCTGACAGCCGCATTAACACAGCCTCAACTAAGTTTCCTATAGTGGTACTCGTTGCGAAAAGCGTAATGCTTAGCAGTGGCGTAGATAGGGGGGGGGGATTGGGGGATATATCCCCTCCCATTGAGATCGATAATTTTTCAACATAACCAGTCATGAACCAAAAAAGTTAAAGAAACACACTGTGAAATTTAGTACCTACTTCCTACGTGAATTAAGTCTTATTAGTACTCACAGGATTGTACATTCTATACTTTCATTCTACCGGGAAAATACAAAGTCAACATCATCTGAAAGAAATTATTATTTCGGCAAATCACTTAATTTTTTGATTTTCTTTTTTTATATCGATTTTCTACGACTGGTATGAATAAAATCTTTTCTCTTAAAATCTCTAATACAGCAGTTTACCAAACATTACTGTATTAACAGTCCAGGTGATGCTCTTGCAAAGCTTATAGTGGAAAATCTTCAAAATTGTGATTTGGACATTTCTTTTTTGATCGGCCAAGGGTACGACGGAGCAAGCAATATGTCTGATCAATACAATGGTGTTCAGGCAATTATTCGCCAAAAATTTGTTCCGCATGATCTGTACGTCCATTGTGCAGCACATTCTTTGAACCTTCTATATCTGTTTCCAGCAAAATACCAGCCATTAGAGATTGCCTAACCACAGTTGAAGCAGTTGACAATTATTTCAATACACAGAAAAAAAAAGATATGCTGCCAAAAACAATAAGTGAAAGCGAAGAGACTTCCAAAAAAAGACATTAAAAAGGCTGAATCTGACGCGATGGATCTCAAAATATCAAGCAGTTGAAGATTTTGAGGAGCTATTTCCGTTTGTGTTCGAGACTCCTGACCAAATAAGAACATTGGAAAGTGACGCAAAGAACTTAAAAAACGCTAGGATTTCTTCTTGATTAGTTTGAAGGTTATAAGTATGGTTAACCGACTCTCGTTCGTTACCGTTAAGCGAGTTTCAAAGAGTGAATATGGACTTGGTCCTAGCTATGGATCTCGCCAACGATTTAAAGGATCAACTAAAAATTCAACGAGCAGAAGACGACTCATTTTCGAAAGTATTTGAAATTGCAAAATAAATAGCTGTGGTTCTTGACATTGACGATAAACATAAGAGAATAATGAACCAACAAAAGAATCATCCGAACCCTTCGGTTCAAAGTACACAAGAATATTTTCGTGTAGCTGTTTTCAATCCTTTTCTCGATTTATATGCAACGGACCTTGGAGAAAAATTTACAAACCATGAAAATATACTAGAAGGGGTTTCGGTTCGTTTCAAGGATTCTTCGTCAGAAATAGACAAATCAGCAAAAAAAAAATTAATGAAACTGTTGAGTTTTACCAAACATATTTGGCTGCCGGAACATCTTCTGTTGAAGAATTAAAAACTTGGCAGAGATATTTGATTAGCCACACTGGCCGTTTTAACGTCAACTCCCGAAAGAACTTTCTCCTATTTAAAAAGGGTAAAAACAACATAAAGAAGCATGACCATCGAAGTGAGATTCTTAAAAATATGTCTTTTTTTAATAACAGTGTGATAAGCTTTGGATGTTTACTTATTTGCAAGATAGTTTGAATGATTTGACTGCTCTAGCTATTCATCGCGAAATACTTATAGCAGTAGACGAGGTTATAAGTGTTTTATCTAAAAAGGACAGAAATAAAAAGGATTTTATTCTATGACTTATTTTTTAAATTAATATTACATATTTCACCTATTACATCAATATTTGTTCTAGTTTATACTCAAGTTAGTGCGCATATATGTTATCTTTAAAAAATATAACTTTTTATGGATGCAGTCGCAAGCACCAAAATCTCATAAAGGGTCCATTGTGCCCCGGGGTAACGGAAGATAATGGAAGTGAAGGGATGGGTGAAGGTGATTGGTGATTATTGGATTTTTATAATTAAGGAACCCTACTGAATGATTTGGAACCAGGGCCTAGCGCATTTCTTACAGCCATGCCTTGTGAGGGAGGGGACCAAATAACAATAAATATTGTTTGAATATCTCAAAACTACGTTGTTTTTTAATTCTAGGGGACGCATCTCAATCCAATATTCGCACGGTAATCGGGACGGGAAAATTAAAACTTTCACAAAACATTCAATTAACCCAGCGAGTATTCGTGACAATTTTTATTGTTTTGCAAATTTTGTGTGAATAACGCTTTTGAATAAGTTACACTCGAGGAAAATAAGAATCAAAAATAACTTTGATTCGATTGATTCGTCAGTAGAATAGAGTTACAAAACAGAGCCCCTGATTGAATTTTATGATTTTGTTCAGTGGCACACCACCAATTTTATTAAATCTATGCAATTTCGCTGGCTTATTTATTTTAACTTCAATATGAACTATATTTCAATCATTTTCTTTGAAGAAACTATGTTCGTAATGTTTGGCACGTTCGTTAATCGTGCTTATATGAATAGTCCATTAATTTTGGCACTGATTGTTCTGATTTTTTGGTAACATTAAAATTGTGCGTTTAAGTATTTGATCGCATTGCCTTGATTTAAAATTGATGTTGTGGTTTTGAAATAGTAAGATGCTCCATTTCTCGCTACAATTCATTTTGAGCACAAATAAATGTTGCATGTTTAACTATCGTTCAAATGATGGCCACAAATCTCCTAATGTAGTAGTAGTATTAGTAGTAGTAGTAGTAGTAGTAGTATAGTGACTTTATTCAGCAATATTTATAAAATTGATGAACATAATTACTATTATAATTATTTTGTTATATCACTAATTATAGCGTTAGCTTTTGCCATCAGCCAGAAAAAGAAAGTTAAACATATAATTTGCAAAGCTTTATATAAATTCAAATTATTCAGATTGTTAAAATTGCAATTGTGAATTCTGTATGTAATTTTGTTGTTGATTAGAATGCTTCGTTCATTATTTGGCTTCGGAGGCTTAGAGCTGAAGTGACGAATTTGGCTAGTGCGGTCCAGTTCAGTCCATTTAGGATTTCTTTGACTTCCTCTACGTTCAAAATACTTTTGCTTAATAAAAGCGGCGGATCGATTTTAATATAGAGCAAACTCCTACAAAATGGAAAACATCTTCGGTTGCCTGGAGGTTACAAAAGTTGCATTGGGTTTGTTCGTTGGCGCCATGTGGTTGGTAATTTAAACGAAGCCGTTCTCCTCTAGTCTTAAAGATAAGGGATATAAACTTAATCGGTATTTGATCGATAAAATAATTGTTAGAACCCATATTAATTGTAGTTCTTTGTATAGAACTCGGGATTCACTTTGACGAGCTGACTCAGCGAAATTAACAAACATTTGCCCTTCTATTTTCTCCAATAACGGTGGGAAAACATTTTCCCAGGTTTCGGAATCCATCTCTAGTAATCGAATGCCATGTTCCAGACCAATGACGGTCCATTCTTCGAAAAATTGTGTTCTTTCCGCAAGTAAAGATCTTGCGATAACATTTGGGAGCCGATGACTTGGGAGTGCCATTACCTTTGCAATGTACTGGAAGTGCATTTTAAGCGTGCAAATGAATATCGGTGCAACTCCTGTTTCTAAATGAATCACATAATTTGGCGTGTTCATAGATAGTAGCCAAAACATCTTCTTGATAAAGTACCTTAATAGTTTTTCGACTTCTTCGTCTTGCACG
Source organism: Melanostoma scalare (assembly GCA_949752695.1). NCBI lineage: Eukaryota > Metazoa > Arthropoda > Insecta > Diptera > Syrphidae > Melanostoma > Melanostoma scalare. Next base: position 148,575,116 of record OX456984.1, on the reverse strand, counting down.
AATCCCCATACTTGAGCAGCATAGCAGAGGATCGATCTCATAACTGCTTCAAAGAGTTTGAATTTGACGCTGGGAGCAATATTTTTTTTGCAGTTGATAGCCTTTTTTGATTCTGACAGCTTCTCTTGCAAATGCTTTTTGAACGATAGCGATGGCGTAATGATAACACCCAATAACACCCAAGTATTTATATATTCTTTCACCACCTCGATGTCCGTATTCATGAATTTCCATCTCTCTTCTCTTGCGTATCGTCCAGTGCCGTTTCGGAAAATATTATTTTTGATTTACTAGTGTTAACAGTAAGGCTCCATAGCTGGCAGTACAATTGCAATTTGTTAATAATGATTTGCATCATATTTGGAGTCTCAGCGAACATGACAATATCGTCAGCGTATAAAAGTGCTTTTATTTTAGTACCAGCAAAACAAATACCTCCGTGAAGGTAGCTTGTGAGGTCATCCAGGAAAAGTGAGAAGAGAAGCGGGCTCAAGAGGCAACCTTGTTTAACTCCTGAAGTCGATGAAAACCAATCTAATACTTCGTTTCCATCCCATATTGCCGTTAAGTTATTTTCATACAGCCCTCTTAGCATTGCTATCATTTTGGTTGATATACCTAAGCAGCTTAGTTTATAGAACAGAGCTTTACGATCTCAATTGAGTCGAAGGCAGCCTTGAAATCAATGAAGAAGGCGTATAGTTTTTTACTTTTGTTAAGGTGTGAACGAGTGATACAGGTGAGGGAAAAAATGTGATCTACTGCGTAGAGTATCCTTTTCTAAATCCGGCTTGGAATTCACTTAAAGTGTTATTTTCTTGGATCCATATCGTAAGTCTGTCTAGGATCACGCCTGTAAAAACCTTCATGACACAGTTCATGAACAAAATTCCTCTGTAATTACCTGGGTCATATACATCACCTTTTTTAAAAAGTGGGAAGATGATATTTCTTTGGAAGCTTTCAGGGAAGTTTTCATTTGCGAAAATGTAGTTGTAGGCTTTCGTTAATTTCTCTACAAAGAGTTCCGAAGAAAACTTATAGAATTTGTATGGGACTCTATCGTCACCTGGAGCCTTGTTGTTCTTGCATCTTTGTAACACAATCCTCACCTCTTGAGTTGAAAAAGCTCGATCAAGGATCTCATTTTCGGTCCATGGGTACGCAAATTGAAATTGGTCTAGATTTTCTTGATTTGAAAGAAGCCGTTTAAAGTGGTCTGCTAGCAGCGAAGTGCTTATTTCGGGTTTTTTCGCGAACGGTATGCCATTTAGCTCACGTGCTATTTTACAAAAAGAACGAATCTCCTAATGTGTTGATTGCTATCTTATGAGTAACATTTCTTAGCAAAACTCACCTGATCACGTTCAAGGCAATCGATACTCTTTATGTGTGACATTTGAATCAAACAAAATATATGTATGTAACTATGAAAATTGATATTTTCTCCATTTGAAGCCATTTCTCTGTGCTGTAGCAATCATGTCCAGCTGCAATCTCAACAATAAAACGAAACCTGACATTTTTTTATTTGACCTTGCTAAGGTAAACTAACTGAATCAAAATTCCAGATGGAAACTTTTTCTTTTTTCATGGAAAATCATATCACTTAAAGTGGTTTACTTTAAAAGTTGTTCAAGTCCTGTACTTTTGGATTGGAGCATCAGTGAAACAAGCTACGTACAATGTATTAAATGTGAATTTAATAAGAAGTGCATGCCTTGTGGTAGTTTAAAAGTAAAGTAATATTAATTACTTTTTGCTGCTCATGTGAACTACTTAACGCGTGATACATAAGGTGAGAAGACAGGCAGGCAGCCATTGTGTGTTCTGAGATAATAATAATTTTAAATTTGTTGCATGTCAGAAGTGAGTAAATTTCTTAGCTTTTCATTTGTTGCAAACTGCAAACATAGGCACTTTCCTTGTAGTTGTACACAATGTCAAATTGCCATACAAACTTTTCGATATTACACGATTTAATAACACAACAGATGTTAGTCGACAAATGCGTTCACCTCAGGGGTAAATTTCTCACTTTAATTTTAGTCAATTAATTAAAACCAATTGCTAGTTGTAGCTAGATACTAGAGTAGAATATTCTACAACTGAATGCATGATTCTATGGTGCACATCCAACCTTGCTCCCAACCTCATCATGCCTCCAATTCTGAGTTACACAAATGGCAATTTCAGCATAGTACAACAACATACGAGTAATACCAAGTTTACTACACTCCAAGTGCGTTTATTTTAGTGGCTTTTGATGCTACAGCACAGTGAGACGGAGCAAACAGTAGGGGTGAAGTGGGTGCGGGTAGGCGTTAATTAACATATCTACGATAGAAACGGAATTTTCTCACTATGGAGCGAAAATGCCTTTATAAACAATGATATGACGAAAATGGTATTGGATTGTTTTGAGGGATGGAGTAGTTGGGAGGAGCGGAGGTTGTCGACGTCGGCGACGACTGCGACGCCGACGACAGACGAGGTGAATTCATTTCATGTAATGAAAGCAGTAGCTGAAAGCCAAATTCTCTCTAACTATGCCTTTCAAGTTGTTTACTTTTGTTACGCCCTCGTTTGTGGTGTAAAGTGAGATTTTTCTCACATGTGCTGCCGTTGATTTTTTTTTTTGCTGCTGCTGCAACAACAGAAATGCAATAACGTAAGCAACAGCCACAACATCCAATACATAAAGATAAAGAGCCAAAATCTTAAGAATGTTTATTTATTCTTGACTGAGCATTTGGAAATTTGAAGGGTAAATAATTTATTTTTAGAAGTTTCGCTTCCTCTGTGATTTACAGTATATCCACGGGAGCTTTTAAATTGCTTAATATTTTCTTAAAGTAGTTTAACAAAGCGTAAATGCTTAAATAAATAATTGAAAACTTTTTAAAGAAGTACGCTCCACCAATTTTGGACAACAAAATCACAAGACATGTGCGTGATGTGGTATGTAGTTGTTTTTAGGGCTTGGCTTAGTACTTAGCGGGGTATGGCTGATTTTATTGATGAAAAAAAAAGAAAAGAAAACATAAAAAATCTTTTTTAATTCCATCATGTAAATATGTTTTGGGTCTATTCAAACAAGTCAATTTTTTTTCTTTAGGGACGACATACAAAGACTGGACAATTAGCAGCCATTAAAGTGATGGATGTTACCGAAGATGAGGAAGAAGAAATAAAATTAGAAATAAACGTTCTAAAGAAATACTCGAATCATCGTAACATCGCGACATATTATGGTGCGTTTATAAAGAAATCTCCCCCAGGCAAGGATGACCAACTGTGGCTGGTAATGGAGTATTGCGGTGCTGGCTCTGTAACTGATTTGGTAAAATCAACAAAAGGACAGAGTTTAAAAGAAGAATGGATTGCATACATTTGCCGAGAAATTCTGCGAGGTCTCAGTTATTTACACTCTAATAAAGTAATCCATCGTGACATCAAAGGGCAGAATGTATTGCTGACCGACAACGCAGAAGTGAAACTTGTTGACTTTGGTGTTTCTGCACAGTTGGATCGGACGATAGGCAGACGGAATACATTTATTGGTGAGTAATTCTATTCAAAAGACAATACTATCAATGATTATGCTAACGTTTTTGGTTAAGGTACTCCTTATTGGATGGCCCCTGAGGTCATCGCATGTGATGAGAATCCAGAGGCAACATATGACAACCGATCGGATTTGTGGTCATTGGGTATCACGGCATTGGAAATGGCCGAATCACAACCACCACTCTGCGATTTGCATCCAATGAGAGCATTATTCTTGATTCCACGCAACTCTCCGCCAAGACTTAAATCTAAGAAATGGTCAAAGAAATTCCATGGATTTATTGACACGGTTCTTGGTAAGCTAATACAACAATTTTTCCCAATTAATAGAAATTACGTATATTCATTACAAAAAAAAATTATTTACAGTGAAAGACTATCATCAGAGGCCTTACACAGATCAGCTATTGAAACATGCTTTTATAAAAGATCAGCCGACTGATCGACAAGTTCGAATACAACTCAAGGATCACATTGATCGCTGCAAGAAACGAAAGCAAGAGAAAGAACGTGAGGACTATCCTTATTCTGGTTCGGATAATGATGAGGAAGAGCCTCAGATTGCCGGTGAACCAAGTTCCATTATACAGGCGCCAGGTGGTGATACTCTGCGTCGCAACTTCCAACAAATTCAAGAAGGTCGAGTGGGTGCAAATGAAGTACAGCCACAGCCGCAGGCTAACCGAAATCAAAAGCCGCCATCTGTATGAGCATTATATGATAATATCTTTCGATTTCTAATAATATTCAATGTTTCGTTTAGCGTGATCAACGGCAGCAGATTGAAGAGCCGGGTCCACCTTCTCGACCGGCACTGCCACAACGTTTAATTGTCGTTCCAGATCCCCCACAACATGCCAATCGTCCCCTGCCGCCAACTCCCAAGGGATCTGGTTCATCGCCACAATCACAGCAACAAACACCGCAGCAACAGCAACGCAACTCGCAGAATATATTCAAGCCAATGGTACGTTTCAAAGCCCTTTGGGTCTTTTTTCACAACTTCAATTCGATGTTTATCACCCGCTTCAAAACTCCTCTGTTCTATTTTTTTTTTTTTTTGTTTTATTCTTTTTTTTTAGTTAAAATTTGAATTTCTTTTTTTATTTTCATGTTAAAATTGTTTGTTGCTGTATTCAAACACAAAATTCTACTTCTACTTCTATTTTCCGCCTACAAAAAAATTACCTGTCCACTGTTAAACGCTATTGTTATTTTATATTGCTACAATATTTTGAAATAACATTTTCGTAATTGCTGTTGTTGTGTAATGCCGTACGGTGCCGAATGAAACAAAATTTTGTATCTTACATTGGGTTTTTGTATTTTTCAAAAAATAAAATAACCGCATACCAAAATACAACACACACATTGACAATGGAAATAAAATTGATTTGCCAATCATATACACAAACAAAAACTATAAACATACAAAAACTGATTGAATTTTGAAATATCAAAAATAAAAATACACAACACAGCTTCCACCGAGGAGACCAGAGGTATGTTGTTATTGAGAAACATTGTTTTTTGTGTGTGCTTTTGCCTTTTTTTAATTAATGTTTTGTTTTTGTTCTTTATTATGCTTTGAATGATAATTATTATAAACTTAAATTTCTAAGCACATTTTGTGTGTTGAAATGAAACACATTTCATTATTGCATACTCATCTTAATTACCGTCGTAAACATAGTTTTCTTTTCATACTGATTGTGAGTTTAAATTGATAGCTTACTTGTTTTCTGAGAAGTATTTTCTCAATCTTACCAAAAGAGAATTTCAACTGTACCTACTAAAATCAAAGTATTCACAGGAAATTATTTTAAGCACTAAAGCACTTGTTTGCAACAAGTAATCAAACTTTTTATGCAATGTATGTGTAAAGAAATTTCCAACGAATTTTCTCAATGAAAAAACTTTGAGTTTCTGACTTTTATTTATTTAAAATTAATAAATTGCATGCACTGTCTGCTAAATATTTGTACGATAAAGGCTATTCAATTTGCGATTTGCTTAAGCAAATCTTCTCCTTTTTGAGTTGGAAATCAACTATTTTGGATTGATTTTTGTGTAAAGCAATCGGTGTTCTACTTTATTCTTTGAATTGCTTTTTCAACGTTACCAGAGAATTGATTATAAAAATCAGTTTGGTACTTTGTGATTCTGTTCTTCAAAGAAAGGTTTTTTTTGAGTGAATTTAACGAATTTTCTGAATGAGAGTGAGTTCACTTCAAAAAAAGTTCTGTAGTTAAACCACGATGGAAATATTTGTATAAAACATTGGCTTATTTCTAATACATATTTTATTTCATAAATATCTTTTTCCTTGCATTTCTTATCTGGCTTTAACAACACTATGAGGATTTTCATTGTACATATATGAAATTTCTAGTATTATACGAAACGAAGAACGAATGTGCTAAGACCAATGTGTTTTATATGAAATCGATAGGATCTCTTCTACTGAGAAGCTGGCTCAATATCGATCGAGAATACTGTAGATTTCGAAAGGATAACCTTTCTCCTACTAGTGATTTGACTGCTGAGTATACAGCTTGTTCCTAATACGACAAAAAGAATCAAAGTCTCCGCAGGAAAGAGAAAGGTTAGATTATACAACAAAAAATAAAACAAAGACTGACACTTATGTTTTACAAACGATGAGATGGAATACCTCATTAACTAAACCATACTGAGCCTTAGATAAAACAAAGGATACGTTGAATATCTGCGTTTATCAAGTAGATCTTCGAAGAATAAATCTCCTAGATGTAGTTTATGTTTCAGGATTTGAGCAGGACATGAACAGAAGATGTGTTTGATTGCCTTCTCTTCCTCTTCGTCGAAACAGCCTTTGCAGACGTCGTTCGATAGAACACCTAATATTGCTTGTCCGATTACGACACATTACTGAGCTAATGTGCAACCTGTTTTAGGGATACAAAATGTCTAGTGCGTTTTTGATCTAGTTTTGGTCAGATTTGTTTGGTCGTTAGACAAGTGGTGATATTACTCCACGTGCTTTTTGTTTTTTACGTAGCATTCGGCATCGTAATAAGTTTGCATCTAGCGATTAGTATCCTAATGTTCATCCTGATGATTGAAATCGGTATAGTGGTTCCATTTCTGGTGAATGCTGCTGCTTGGGTCTCTGAGAAAACACGGATATTCACTAAGGATATCAAGTTTTCTTTTAGCAATGGAATTCACTGAGGATATAAAGTTTTCTTCTAGCCACGATAGGACCTCTTTTATCACTAAAATCTCTGGTTGGAACACGCTACAGTAGACTGAATGAGAGGCTAACGTTTTGTCTGACTGATCATCGGTTTTTGAGCCTACAAGTGGCTGTGAAGAAATGAATTGAATCATTAATTAGTAAAAACAGATCTTGATGGAATGGTGACTTGGAAATTCAGTCAGTTCAGTCAGCGATGATGTAGTCGCACATATAGACTTTGCTAGGACTATCATGGTAGATGATTTTGTCTAAGACAATCCGCCATACTACTGAATATCTTCAAATCACCAAAGATATTAGTTGTTGAAAACTTTTCACGCCTATTTTAGTACTTTGCTAAGAGCGAATTGCTCCGTTAGAACTTGACTATGCTTCCCCGATACCGCCATGTATGCAATCACGCCTACCACAATCATATACAATCACGTTACATATCTCAGCTTTAAAACTTACTAGAATCTCGTTCACGACTAAAAGAGGGATTAGAACTCCATATTGTGCGTTCGTCTGACGATTTTTTGGAGTGGACTTGATTCTCCTACTTAAAACATAAGAATTATGAACTGAACTTTAGAACGATGTGAATAAATTCAAAGAGTTTTATAGAGAAACCAATAGATGTGCAAATAGGATAAGTTGTGTGAGATATTAACGAACTTTAGGTTTTACTGGCAAGGTTTGTCGAGGAACTTAAGTGACTTTCTGCGAATGCTATCATAAAAAAGCAGTTTGATCAAGCTTGGTTCATCAGCTACCTTTGGCGGAGATCTGTTAAGTACGTTATATGAAGGCTATCTTGCCGCTCCGTGCAAGTGGTACCAGCTCTGCAGCGCTAACGATGTAGTCCTTTTTTTTGATATCATGAATTGACTATGTCTTCGTCACTCTTATTTTCGTCATTGGGAGGTGCCTTCTGATTGTCTAAGACTTTTGTACCTGCCGCTCGATACTGGCCTTTTCTAGGTTCTCCGGCGATTTTGGTTCTTCTCACACTAGTAAAAAATATAGTATGAAAATTAAGACAGTCCTTGCAAGTTTTCTTCAATTTTGAGATAGTGAAAGGTCTTATTTTAACTTTAAGATCAGTCAAATGAATTTCAAATCATGATCATCTTAACAATTCATATTTCCATCATTATAACAAAACGTTCATTGCATGAAACAAAGACTTATTCTTTCAAACAAAATTGCAAAGCACGCTTGCTCGCCAAACCAAAAATTAGCTATTTCAAAAACAACAAATTCGCTTTCGTGTGTGAATGTATGTATTATTCAAAAAAAAAAAAAAACATAAACAAAATAAAATTGAAAAATTATGAAATTGATTAAGAATTATGTTTCATGTAATTTTGTCACATTCACACTGTACTGCTCTCTTCCACTACCTACCACCAACCAATCACCACCATATCACAAAAACCACTACCACCACCACCACCACCACAAAAAAAAACCTACCATCTCGTAAAACCGATCCCAAAAAATGAATCACCACCTAGGACTTGGATATGTTAGCAGCGCAATTAAATGAATTGGGCGTCTCTCAACAGTCACAGCAAATGGTCTCCGCTGGAGGACAACAACAGGCTCAACCAGAAGCACCACCGAGGAACAATCGTCAATCGTCTACTTCCATGACATCTTCTTCATCGTCATCAGTGCAATTGAAACCCGCACCAGCTCCACCCATTGTGAACAATCATCATGTGCAGCCAGTGAATCCGTTGGATCCAATTGATAATAGCAGTGATTCAGATAGTGAACCCGAGGAACCGAATGAACGCGGACGTAATGATGGGACATTGCTTGCAAGTGATCCACCTAAACCGCTGTAAGTAAAATAGATTTATATTTGAGTGTTTATAATAAGTGTTTTCTGTGTGCTTCGTTACTGCAAATCATTTTCGTGATTATTGTATTTGAGATCTATTGAAAGTGATAGAAGTTAAACAAAATGCAGGCAGTATTAATGGAACTGGTCGAAAAAAAAATGAGAAAAGAACTATTAACTCTATGATAAGGCCTGTCCAACAATAGACAAGGAAAGAATCCTGAAGTTCATAAATACATAGCTTAAACTGAAATGTGTTTCTTAGCTTCTTACTTGATCATATTTTTATTTTTATTGTAAACTTCTCAGTCATGTTAATATTAACTTATTGTCCTCACCCTGGCACATTACCTAGAGAACTGGCAGCGTCTATTGGATAGCATTCATTATTGACACCGTCACCTTACTCGTTTAATTTCGTATTTCCTATTTCGATGATGCAATTAAATTATTCCAGAAACTAACGTTTTAATGGACTGGGTTTCCTTAATAATCAGAGCTGAACTTCATTCTCCAAATTGTGACCATACTTTAACATAGGGTGGCGCAACAGAGCTTGAAGCCACAGGATCTAGCGCATTTCTCACAACAATGCCTTGTGAGAGAATGGAGGAGGCCTATAATTTTCCGCCGAATCCCGAACAGCTAATTGAGAAAGCTGTCTTAATGGCAATGAATTTACTATTCCTCGCGAAAGGCGATACCCGTGGAAAAACATTTTTTGTTTCCTTTTCGGATATGAACCACGATCCTCCCGCGTAACAGGCCGAAAGGGTAACCATTACACCAAGGACACCACCGGCAAATTGTGACTATCGTTCGCAAATTCGAAAGCAGAACAGTGTTACATACATACATATATACATTACTGGGTCCCATAAAAAGCAGATTCGCTTTTTCGTTATGCTGGACGTCCAATGTAGTCCAAATATTCTCGGATACATAAAGATTGCTTTTTGGTACAAATGGACTTGTACCTTTTCTAAATTTTTTACACGTGAACCATAGCAAAAAGCTACATATTTGGATACGTTTATTGAAAACCCAATTTAGAACTTCTTAAATGTAATAGTTCTTGACGGAAATTAATTAGCCGACGTACGTATGTATGTATATTTTTTGAGTTTTGTTTTATTTGGGTTACTACGAAAAATGAATGTTTCACAGATATAAGCAAGTGTTATAATTCCACAACATTTCAAGCGATACAGACTCAAAGTTACTTGTTGTGTGTAGGCACTAGAAGACTGTCAACAATAGACAAATGTCCCAAACAAAGCACGGTCGCTTCGAGTTTGAAAAAATAAAAACAAAACAATATTTAAATGCCAATTAATTTCCATAAATTTTTTTGTCAGATTTTTAAGCTACTCATTTGTTTATACCTAAAGACTTTCCCAGCTTTGTCATTTGAGTCTTCTCTATCAATTATGCCCGCGAAACCGTTAATAGCTTTCATTCAATAGATCTCAAACCAATAGAAAAAACCAACCATTCTATTCATGTCACATATAAAACACATAGCAAAAGCAATCAACTCATTTAATATCCACTAACTCATTATGTTTCTTCGATCTAACATAAATCTCATTTCCATTTTTTCCTTCTCCTAATTTATAATCTTTTGTTTTATTTTGTGATCAAAAAAAAAAAAAAACTTTACCCACCATCATCATCACCACTGTATTTCAAAACTTTCCATTTCATTTCATACGCACAATCCATTCCGTACAACAATCATTTCATTTTGCTTTTGGCTCTTGTTTGTTTTTCTGTGTGGTTTTGGTTCGGGGTTTTTTCGTTGTTTTCTTGTGTTCCTTCGATTTTGTTAGTCCTGAATTTTCATATAGACCCGGCCTTGGACCAGTCTCCGAAGATACAACCAGTCCTCCGGTTTCTCATGGTATTGGAGGTCCACCCAATCGTCCACTTCCCCCTACTCCAGACGATGATGATCAAGCTGGTGACCGAACTTTAATTATGAAGAGGGTGAGTATCTTGCAATCAAATTTTCGACTTACTTCATTTTCAGTTCGATTTTTTGATTTATTGATTATACACACATCCGAAATGAAAGAAAACAATATTGTTCGAAATCGAAAAATTGGTGATTTTTTTTATTCCTAGCTTAGTCTTAGAGAGCATTTAATTTTTTCGAACTAAAAACTTAAGGGTTAAGGATTTTAATATGTAATAATCTCAGCTATTTGTTAAAGCAACAAAATTTATTATCATATTAACTCTGTACAATTTGTTTTAAAAAATATAATGCAAGGCTAAGAAAAAGTGAAATGTTGTGTGTCGTCGTCTGTTTAGGGGAGCACCAAGTGGAGTTTTCCCTACACATGCTAGTGTATCTAGTTAATGCATATATATAGTATACACAAAATTATAAATATTTACAAGTGGTTGTGGTTCTTTTAGAAATTATCAAGGACTATAAACGAATTATTATACCAAAAACAATAACCCAAGTGAAAGCAAGCGAGCGAAGTAAATATTTTTGTAGTTAAAAAATGTTTATATACAAAATTCTAAGTGTTTGTTGTTTTGTTTAAAAGAAAAAATAGTTATTTTTTAAGTATTGCCTTCATAATTTCTGATATCAATTCCCTCTATTTCTTTAATTTTTAAAATTAAAATTTAATTTGTTTTAAATGTTTATTAATCCTTCTGTTTCTTTCGTGTAATCAAAAAATATGAACAAGTGAATGATTTTCATATAAAAACTGCAAGGCACTTAATATCATACATACACATCAATACACCATGTTGTATATATTATATAAATGTGCAGAAAAGCACATCAAAGAATACATACATCGAATTCATATTAATTAATTTTGAAATTGTTTACAGAGTGTCTATTGTGTAGTGGTTTTAGAAACGAAGCTATCGACCAACTATCAAACAAGAGAAACTTTCTGAGAAATAAATTGAGTGCCTTCTTAGGACTATAAAAATGATCTCTTATCTTTCGACATTTACAGCAAAAAATCGACTAGGAACACGACAGTGCGTGTCAGAGCCTCCTCTAAATGGACCAATAACTCATTTGATCATTCTACCATTCTGATCTTATTCGGATCAACACCAAGTTACTCCGACTACTGGTTTCTGTAGTGGTTTTCGATAAGAACTTCCAGGTCACCATCCCAAAAAAAAAATCACTTGGGTAGATTTCTTACAATTCATTTTTACACTGATGGCTCGAAAACCGACAGAGTTGGAGTTGGTATGAGTTGGAGAGTTGGAGTTGGTATGTACTCAAAAGAACTAAATATTAGTCTATATCATTCCGGCTCCCAAACCACTGTAACGTGTTCCAAGTGGAAATCCTAGCGATCATGGGTCAGAAAAAACATGATATCTTCGACAAAAATGTTCGAATTTTTTTTAAATCACTTGGTAATGTTTCTACAATCATCCCGGAAACTGCAAGGCCGATGAACTCGCCATTAAAGGAACTTCATTGCCAATGTCACTCAATAGAATGAAAATCGGCATGCCTATCGCTACGTCCAAGATTATGCTAAAGCAAAATGCTAGAAGCGAGCACTAGATGGAGAAACACCACCACCTGTGTGGCTACCAAAAAGATCTGGTCAAGCTTTGATCCAAAACGTACCACAGTTTTGCTATCCTCTGTCCTATAAATGCCACAAGGCTCAATGTTCCATCAAACAACTTCTGTGACGAGGAAGAAGAAGAGACTGTTCCACATTTTCTTTGCACATACCCTGCCCTCTCTCAACACGTAAAACACATTTTGTCGATGTTAGAAACGAAAGCATTCTAGTCTTCATGACTTTATAGAAATCTCAAAACGGTTTAAATAAGAGGCAATTCCTCAAATATGTGCTTTGTGATAGAACATATTTGTGCTATTTGAACTTACACTCTATAATTGGTGTAAGTTTTTCGGTCGTTTTCCCGACAGCCACCTTAACTTCACCTTGGGCTAGATTTGTCATATATGGATAAAATGTGTATGGTGTATATAGATATTATATTCGTGGGATTTTTCAATGATCTGCCGTTATGTCGAAATTTTTTGGACTATACCTTTTCTGGTTGAAACCGCACCGATCAGAACCCCATACCTTAGGGTTTCAGATGTTTATATGGTCCAGCTGACAAGATCCTATCCATTCCTATTACGGCAGCTTTCATTTTCTTAAACGAGCGCTTCTCATGCCTTGTAGGTGTTGTCTCATTGTGAACATTATAAATTGCGTTAGATTAACCACACTAATTTTCTAAAAAGTGTATTTTCAATTTGAGTAGAATGCAACACTTCCGATTTTACTTTTTCGTAACTAAAAATACGCTTAGTAATAGAAGTGTAGTAGCTAACACGGTAATCGCCACGTCGGATAACGCTGACTGACACGACACGCCTCAATTCGACATTTGGGGCATCTCGGATTCGTGTGACCGTTGTCAGTAGTAAACAAGCACTATATAAATCTTATACTATTTTCATAATACCGTTACTATTTTTCGCCTTTTCTCATCGCAATAAAGCAAAAAACTGGTCATAATTGAATTTTAAATCCCAGTGTGATCTTATTCATTGAACACCCCACATTTTTCGAGGAATTAGCACCTGAGTAAAACTACCCTGAAGAGTTCTTTGGAATCTAGTCTTCATTTTTCACAGAAATTGTTAAATACACTTAATCCTGACCAATCCTTAGCTTGCTGTGCCCAAATGTAATAATTTGATAATCATACTTTTCAATGAGACCTCTTCTCCACTAATTAGTCAGGTTTAGATAGCGATACCGTTTCTAGAACTTATGCTACCCACTGATACTTTGTAAACAATTTCCTTGTAAAAATAAACGATTCTCTAAACAAAAATTCAAAAATTCTGTATAGAAACTAGAAAACCAAAAACAAAAGCCAGCAACAGATCAGGTGGGAAATGAGGCCGAAGAATCAGTGCTCCTCCGTGACTGGGATATTGAGAAATTCTTTCCAAATCGTGGTGCCAGTTTGAATCGTTCAAACACAAGTACACTAAAATCAGATCAAAAGATGGTCATGCATCGTAGCAGCATATCGGAAGTGCCTAATAATGCTGCAGCAGCAAGAAAAGCTGCAGCCATCTCCACTCCTCTAACCAGTATTTCAACATCTGCAATCTCTACAATTTCGTCTTCAAATTCACCTGCTCAAAGAAAACTATCACAACCCATACCAAATAGATCAACTAACAGTGCCTTAATAACAAACACACCAAAAAGCAACGCCATAAATATTAGCAATAAAAATCACAAAAGGCAAGAGTCTGATTCTAAGTTGCCAATGAATTTCGTTAGAGGTTTCCGCAGAGAGAATTCTGATTTCTTCCCACTAACAAAACGTCATTCTGCCGTGCTCGGCGAACGAATGGCCAATAGTGGCATCAGTGGTGTTGCGACAGGCAATAACAATAATACGCCATTGCAACAACGTGCCAGTGCGTTATTCCAACGCAGTACGAATATGTTTAAGAATGACGATGCAAAACTAAAAAGCGAGCAGAAATCCTTGAAAAAATCGGAAAGTAATAAACAAATCAATGTTTTGTCAACACCCCAAAAGTCGATAGTGAATCAAAATCAAAACCAAAACCAAAAACCCGAGCCAACTAAGTCGAGTTGGAGCAGTAGCCTTACTGGGAAGAATCTAGACTTTTTAAGGCCTCGACGTGAAAAGACTGAATCGGTTATATTTTTGCAAAACTATGCGGCGAGACAACAGTTGATAATGGCTCAGCAGCAACAACAGCAGCAGGTAAAGCATAAAAAAAATCTCATTTCGGAGATCAAAATAAAACCAAACCATATTCTTCTTTAAATGTTCCTCTTAATACTTTAATTTTTTTCTTTTTTTCACTATTTTTTTTATTGTTATTTCTTATAAGTAATGTAACTTTTGGTTTTTTATTTAAATGGCTTTACTCATTACTTCCGCTAAGACATTTTTGGCAATCATTCTAAAATTTTAAAGTTTGCATTACATTAATAAAAAAAAATATATAGTAATTTTGCTCGCTAAGTTTAGTAATCAAACAAACCATCAATAATACATATTTACCAAATCATTATCTAAAGCTGTTCATCCTAATTAGGGAAAAAGAAGAAACACACACTACTTGTTTGTGTCATAATAGAAGATATTTAGTAAAATTCTTCCCAAGCATCATAAGTTACAACTTTGAGTGTTGTATTGTGATCCTGTGATTTCAGAATCAGGCTATTCGGTTATTTGTCAAATAATGATTTTCTTTTTTGAAAAGTGTCAGTAGTGTTATGAAAATGTCTTCGTTGTTTACCTCGCAAAAGGATTTAAAAATTAATTTACATAATATGTTTTCAGAGACATAATTTCGTTAGCCTAAAAAATAGTCAGACCGAACAGGGATTTGGACCCTCTTGTTGTAACGCGCTTTATGACACCAGAGATCAGGAAATAAAAGTTGACGATTCGCACCAAAGCCTCTGATCTATTTTGGAAAACAAGATTTGTTATTAATTTGAACTCAGTAGATTAATTTTAATCTCTCTCATTTTTGCCAATTTTTAGGACTTTAAATTAGTTTTTACAGACTTTCTATTGGCCATCGACCTGCTCATAAAATCGTTGAAGTATGCCATTACTTACCAGGAGCAAAAAAAAGCAAGCCACCGTCTCTTTCATCAAGATCAACTCATTTCGAAATCAAACTCGGAATGCCGCATCTTGATTGTTGACAGTTTGAAAAAACTAGAAACCTTTAGCATTGTGCTTGGACGTTACAATTTCCGTGTGTAACTTCAACGACTTCATAGTCATCCTCTGTAGGGAAGACTGGAAGAACACTAAGTTCTTCAAGGCAAACAAAACAAACAAAACAATATTCATCTTATCAGACAGCAAAGTTGCCATAAAACACTGAGTTCACCTGTCATAAGATCCAAAGTAATACAGAGACAATCATATTATTTTCCGAAGTTGGAAGGAAAAATTTGTTGTTATTCATTGCACTCCAGCACATAAGGTGAATGATGGTAACAAGAATGCTGACGCCTTAGAAAAGGACGGTGCCTCTAAACTGTTCTTTGGCCCTGAACCATTATGTGGTGTAAATAAAAACCAAACACAAATTTGGCCGAAATTTTGAATGCCGTAATACACTCAAAAAACATCAGTATTTCTTTAAGACCTCAATAGGAAAACCTACAAAACTTGGATGGCATCCACTGTTCTGTAAAAAAATCATCCAAATCAAATGAGGCTGACTCAAAACTCTGTCTGCAAACTATGCTTCGAAAGCGAAGAAATATACCTGCACATCATAATAGAATACTTGAGTTGGGATAAACTAAAACTCAACAGCCCACAGAAGATCATTAACTTTCAGCCTAATTTAGAAGCAAAGGAAATACTCTGAGACTCGACATGAGCTAACCATGTTTTGACTAGATCACGCAGTGCCCAGATCTACATGAGCTCTTTATTTTATATAACCTAATGTACTCTTATTATCGACCGATAGAAAGTCTGTAGTGTTTTGAGGCTGTAAATTTGAAATAATTATGCAAACATCTCGTTTGACCAAACAAAGTGTTTTCTTCTTTCCTTAACGCATGAAAACATAAAGTAGCTATATATGTCAGCTTAATAGAAACTCATATTTGTACATACTTACTCCTAACCGCAACCATCAGAATATATATGTTTTTTGTTTATACATACTCTAATCGTTTAACTTGTTTTCATAAAAAATCACCAATTATTTATTTCCGTCGCAGAAAAGCACGTTTATGTTGTTTATAATTTTTTTTATTAAAAATCAATTCAACTCACATACCTATACTTAATTTCGAGCTAAATTTTAGTACAAAAGCTGGAATCAAAGAAATTGTATGAGTAATTTCTTTATAATTTTTAAGTTAAAAACTTGAATGCGTTGATTTAAATTTGTATGTGTTCCGAAGCATGATTTATTGAAATAGAAGATAGCCCTTCTTGGTAATAACTAAAACATGAATAAACGCATGTAATTTTTGCAAATATGTAGTTTGGCCTTCCTCTTCCATTATGTATACCGTATGCCCCCATTTTACCTTGGTTGCCACACCGCAACAGCTTATTTCGGTTGCATAAACACCCTTGAACCCCACTTTGAAGCAATAATGTAACAGCGATACCAACTCCAAAACTCTCAAGTAATTTCTAAAGAGCCTCTACCATTTGTAAATTATAAATTTTAACACAAAAAGTATTTCTTTGAATTTATTTAGCGACAAAATGTAAACATTTTATATCGAATATTTTTTATCTTTCTAAGCTAAGGAAATTGCAAAATGATAATATTCCTTCCAATCAATATGTACGATATGAAAATTTGTTTTTATTTAATATAAACATACTTTGTGCTAACAAATAAAACAAAAATTGTATACGATATTAATCCTTTATTGTAAATTGTTTACATTTATCGTTAAATTTATTTTTAATCTAAAAAGCTAACAATTTTATGACTTAACAGAACCCTTGGGTAACCGTAAACAGTAAAACAAGTTGATATTTGAAATTTCCTTAATCTAACCAAGTATTTGTCGTTATTAACTTTCCAAAATTAATTTAAATCAAGTACTCAAATACCAAAAAACTAAAAATTGAAAAACAATACGATGCTTCTTCTTGGATACGGAATGCTAATGAGGAAATTTATTTAAAATGATTCGTTTTAATGAGGAAAAGGGGCAATGCAAGAAAAGCTAATGGCTGTTGAGAGAAGAATTAAAATTTCTTTCGTTAATAATATTGCGCTTAGAATGTTGGATTGAAATAATAAAAAAAGTGTAGTTTGGATAATTATATTCTTTAGGCATCATCATCAAAATAATATTTTTGTCCTTTAATCATTTGTTACTGCGTTTCGTATGTGTACCCGCTTAAGTATAAGTCTTAAATGTTTTAATTTTGTAAACTCATTATGTTCATACAATTGTCATTCAATCAATCTATTTAATGGATGGACCTTCCAAACGAATACACAATTTAGTCAAGAAAACAATCATACTACTAACAAAACATTTACAATTAAATATACGTATCTTCGATCATCAACAAGAACTGCCTCTGCCTACATCGCATATTCTACATATGTATACCGATGTTTCAACAAAACAACTACTGAAACAAAGTTGAATTTTGGCTGGCTTTTTTTTTTTAACTGGGTACACATTTTTATAAATTATTTAATAACATTTTTTGGAGATTGCATTAATGTAGATGTTTTTTATTTTATAATGCTGTTTGCTTATATTTTTAGGTTTGTATTTTTTTACAATACTGGTAGACAGGATGAGAAAAGATTTTAAAATTAAACATTTATCAGAAAGAATTTGGTTTGGAGATGAACTTATTGTTTCAAATACAAAATTTTTACATTTTAGTTGTTGTTGAGGAGTCACTTCGTGTTTAATCAACCTTATTATATATACATATATATCTCTCTCAAAACATTCCATACAAAAATAATAAACAAAAGACTACACGAGTTACATAAAGTTGATCTAAATATTTTAAGAAAAAAATATTTTAAGAAAAGAAAGCAGAACATCTCGTTCGTGTTTTAAATGTTTCACTTTTGACTTGACTGTCTCAATCGAAAATAGATATGTATGTACTTAAAGTTAAAGCTCAGTGTTTTCAGTTTTCTTATGGCCTTCGGATACTGGAAAGTTCCCATAGGAAAATGATGCATCGACAATTTATGGATTGGGAAGCAGCAAAATTGTGCAGGGATCAAGTAGGATGACTTTTATTTGTGTACCTCGTGTGACTATTGAATAGAAACAAACATTTTCCTTAGATCAGAGTATTTAGTTTTTGTGAATCTATTAACAAAAAATGTTGTTTTATTTCTTAAAGAGTGATAATGCATAGCTAATGGAATTGCATTGTGTGTATATTTCAGTCCTATTCTGCAACTCGTTCAGGGGACACACTGGTCTCAACGATCAATGTTTTATAATGGTAAACCCCAAAGTACCGCTTGTCAAACTTGCTGGATCGTTCTCAAATATTTTTAATAATTTTGTTTTAGAATGAGGTCCGACGACAAGTCTGATAAGTTTGAAATTTGAACGCAAATTACATTTACAATTTATTTACTTTCATTTACAAATCTGTCCAACTTACTGCGTATTGTGTGAACCGCCCTAATGCCAAACCCAATGACAATTTTAAATTTGGGTGCTAATAAGTTCATTGTGAAGATTAGCTAACGAAACACTCGGCATCGCGGCTTCTTTGCAGGAAAATCTTTTTTTTACTCAAGGGCTATTACTATCAAGCCAAGTATTTAAAATTTGAAACATATGAACTTGTACATATAAATGTTTGAAAATCAAATCAGCGGCGTTCGCCCCCACATGAGAATCACTAGTGTAAAGCAGATAAGTAAGAGAGTTCTTAATTGTGATCACTTCAAGAAATGTTTGAAAATCAAACTTTAGCAACCACGCCCCTGCTTGGCTTTGTATTTGATTCTAATTGAGCTAAGTAGTGAAAAATTTAAACAAATATTCTTCTAAGGTATCGGTCCCTACTGATGTAAAAATTAATCGACCACGCGTCCCTTACATAGACAGATTAAAGTATAAGACTGCAATTTCACTACTTCTATACATTTTCTTTCATCGTGATGTCGTTCCACAGGGACTAACTGAATCCTGTTTTGAGAAATGAAAAAGAAATCTTTTCTTAAGAAAGAATTGATAACATGTCCAAAATTAATGTAATTAATTATCTGCATTGCCTTATATATCGGACTGCACACAGTTTATGGGAAGTATTTGTTGAATCTGGGCTTTCAAATAAACGGAGTGTGAACGATCGAGATTTTAACTGCCCATTGATGTGCCGGGTAACTGGTAGAAATAGACTAAGTACAAAAATTTAGTTTCTAATTCTCTTCCGCTCTGAATTATTTCTATCGTTTGGTCTTATCATCTGCATAAGTCTAGCAGAATTTCTCCTTCCTACAGAAATTATACCATACAAATTGTAAAAACTAAACAATTTAATTCCTCTGTAGCTCAGAGACTTCAAGTAACATTTTTTTTTTTGTTTAACCGTATGGCTTATGAATAAGAAAAAGATTTATTTATAAAACAGTGAAACCCTTGATTGTTCACAGTAATAGGCTCACAATAAAAAGAGTCTAGAAGGAGGCAAGTTACACGATAGAGCCCAAATGATAAAACTTTAGTGTCAAGTCGTTATCATACTTTAGCTATTTGACAAATGTTCACTCCACTAACAGTTTCGTGCCTTTTGGAACAAATAGTTTCATTTAGTTTTATTCAAAGGAATAAGTTTCTTTGAATCATCTTTTTTGTGTATATACTTGCCATTATAGTAATGTTAATACGGCACTTTTGAATGAAGGTTTCCACATTCTCCTCTATCGAAAAAAATTAAATTAGCAAAAAAAAATGTTACTAAAGGTGCCCGGTTGAGGGAACAACCTTGCCGAAGTTGATTCTCTGGTCCTACTCTGTGGTTTACACTATGGCTAAAAGTCGGACAAAGTCAGTTTAAATATCCCTGTTTTAATTGTTACAATTTATTTGGAAAAAATGTTTTTCTTTCTCATGGGTTAAAGACTAATTATGACTTTGATATCCCTTAAAAATGTGTTTCTGCCACTGATTCAGTAGGTTGGTATATATAAAAATGAATAAACAATTTTTTGTAAATATTTCGACCAATTTAGCGTGAAAGTTATGACACTCAACATTTGATTATGGCTGCACTACGTAAGGGAATGAGAAGAACTCTCAAGGTCTTTAGTAAAGAAATATAAAAATGAAGAACTAAGTCTTTTGTTGCCTAAAGTATTAAATTTAATTGAACATAATAGAAACTAACTGCTTACCATAAACTTTAAAATTGATGAAATTATTAAGAAAAGAAAGTCGTTCACCAGTGTTGTAAAGAAATACATACCAGTTCTCATGGGTTATGGCTTAACATGACAGTCTTATTAATTAAATTTACTCAAACTTGTGCTCGTCCAATTTAAAACAAACAAACAAAAAAAAAAGCAAAACTTAAAATCAATTTTTAAATCAAGTCGCATCATTTTCAATATGTTTTATTTCCTTATTGGCATTCAAGCGATTTCGATTTATTAAGTCGCAAAAGAAAAATCATTCTCAATTCAATACATCACTTTGGTTCGTCCTTATGTGAAATTTTATATGACATGTTTAGATTTAAATATAATTGTATTTATTAATTTTGAAACATTAGAACCGAAGCGGAGAGAGTAGTGGCTTGGGTACTCCTGGGACTCGTACGAGTAGCGTTCTACCAGACCTACTTAGTCAAGCATCGCCGGCAACTCCACCACGCCATGATAAATCCTCCAGTGAAGAGGTAAGTCTTACGTTTCTTTTATACTTTGTCATAGTGTTATGATTTGTTAACTCTTCGTACATCCGATCTATAACAAAACAACGGTATTTTTTAATTTTTTTTTTGTTATTTTGATTTGATTAAAAACTTGTGAGCTTTACCATAGTACCATCATAAAAGAGAAGAAAGGAAGCTTTATTAGCTTATAACTTTAATATTGATTGACTATTTAACTACAAACAAAAATAAAGTAATAAATTAATTCATATATCTTTTTAAAAGAAACAAATGAGACAGTGTTGTTGTGTGACTAATCATTTGGTTTGGATTTTTATTTTTATTTCATTTTTATTTTTTTTCGTAGAGCATCATCTTAGATTTTAAGATAAAAATTTTTCTGATTCAAACTTAAAAAAATGTAGTGAAAAAATATCATAATCGTAATAGAGTTTAGTGTTTTGTGCATTTGTTTATTTTTTTACTCCGATGAATGTACTTGGAAAGCAAAAGTGAATGAAATCTTTTTTTTTATTGAAAACTTAACATGATTCTTATTTGAGTTAAATGAATGTTTACAAAATTTAAAAAAACAAAAACCAAAATCAAAGAAAAACCTTTTATAACGAATTTTATTCTTCATTGTGTTTTGTCTTTCCGCGACGTTTGAGCTGATGGCCACATCATCGAAACCACTATAAAATTCTCAAAAAATGAAAATATTTCAAAAAATAGTAAGTATCTCTCCCAAAACAACAAAGCAAAAATACAAAATTTTCAAACAAACATCAACAAAACAAAAAGATTGTTATTTTTGTTTGTTTCTCTTTCTTTTGTATAGAATTCATTAAAATATTATTCTCTTTCACTAAACAAATAAATTTAACCATAAAAATCGAGTATTCGAGAAAAAACTATTTTTCGTTTAGTTTAATTTGTTACACTTCCTTCAGTGGATTTGTGTAGAAAAGTTCTCTGTCGTATACTTATTTATTTTTTACATATCTATTTTTTGCTGCAGTATTTTTTTTTTCTTTTTTTTTTTAATACAAATAATTTCTTGTTTATTTACTGTTGATTTTAATGGATGGAGTCTCGTAATGCGTATTCTGCAGTA
This sequence comes from Melanostoma scalare, assembly GCA_949752695.1. Lineage (NCBI taxonomy): Eukaryota > Metazoa > Arthropoda > Insecta > Diptera > Syrphidae > Melanostoma > Melanostoma scalare. Next base: position 148,552,952 of record OX456984.1, on the reverse strand, counting down.
GAAGAGATATTAAACTCTTAGCAATTTGTATGGATGGAAACGTTTTGTTTTGTTCTTAATCTCCATGTAATAATTGGTTAATGAAACACAAAAATTATGATTATATGAATATTTGTGGCATGACAACTCATCGCAATTTATCGTAAATACACTTTTATGTAACGAAATGGACCTTTTTCTTGTATTAATTTAATTAATTTTACTACCGTCGGTATTGTCGGAATATATTTTGAGCGTAACTAACAACTGATTTAACTCGCAATTCCGATCATCAAATAGCTTACCTCCAAAGAATTATTATTAAAAATAAATAATTCACAATTGTGCGATAACTTAATAAATACATTTGTATACATATGTATATGTACTCATAGATTGAATGTCGATTATAAGAGTTTCATATCATTTATTGAATTATTTTATATACATTCACTCATAAAAATTTCAGATCGAAGACATTAACTATAAATAGGTCGGTATACTAACACCAATTACTTAATTTGTAGGCATTAATTTCCGTAGAATATTACAAATAAGGGATTATTGAGGCTTTAAGTTTTATATAAGTCAGTAAACATCGACTAAACGTTTGCGTCTTAGAAAGGTTAGCCAGCAACTAACTGATGAGCCCACTTGTTGTACCTCAGACAAACGCATTTCGGAGTTAAGGTCACTTGAACTTAATCAACTTTTTTTCAAAAATATTTATTTTTATTGTTTGAAAGACAACCGTCTAAAGAAACTTTTTAAATGCTTATGATCAAAAGCAAGACAACAAATTGACTATAAAAACTGACAGCCACGAGGCTAATCATAAAAAGAAGGCCATACATTACAGCCGCTTTTGAACAAATCAATTGTAAAAGAAACAAAAAAGAATCAATAAAATTTCAATTCAGTTTAAAATTATTTATTCAGAATAGTGATCTAAGGGAATACGCCTCATATCAGAAGGTTGCCTTCACCCACTTCATTGTTCTGATTTCCATGAGGAAAACCGTGTGCACACGAGTTTATTACTTCCATTTTTGAGGGTAGAGGTGATTGTTGAATTAAATGGAAGAACTACCAGAAATTGTAAGAATATCGGTGAATGAACTCTGATGTTCTATCTTGTGTTTCTCCTTTACAGTATCGTATTTGTCAAAATACTCTAATTTCTTTTAAAAAGTGGAGAGATTGCTGTGACAGAATATGGACGTGTGTATGCGCGGAGCTAGATGAAATTTTTAGTTCGTGCCATTTTGAAATAAAGATAAATCTTCAAATTTTCCAAATGAACCTCATTGCATGTATACATTTCATGTTGTACCCGTATAAGCAAGGCCTTTTGTTGTCTTTTCTAAACACGACAAAGAAAAAAATAAAGAAAAATGAATACTGTGAGGCATCAAACCTTTAGAGACCTCGGGGTCTAACGCATTTCAAGGGCCTACAATTTTATGAAATCGGTTGAGTTCAGAAATTGTTTGCATTAAAGAAGGGACACATTAAGCAAATGTCACCGTTTTCGCGTCTTAAATGTCAATCTCACTGAAATAGTTCGTTCAGCACAAAAGGATTCAGAAGGTTTCGATCTAGTAAGTGAGAATGTTTCATTTTGTATGGCAAACCGCGAAGTTTTGAGTAAAACCAGTGCAATTTGGAAACATAACATTTGACACCCACATTCACATTCCAAGCGAGACGTTTGCCATTTTAATAAATATGGCAGTACGTGTCGAAAAAAAGCAGCGGCAGTCAAGTCCTTGAGGTTCTACTAAACCCTCTACCTAGGTACTTCGAGATCGATACAGGAATGCAAGGGTGGGTGAGTTTATTTTGTTTTCATGGCATTGTAGGAAATGAGGTCGTTGATGAAGTTTCGATCATGAATTTCTAAAATCTTTCTGAAGACCCTTACCAGCCAACTCCGTCATATCCATTTTTATTCAGCCACAGAATTTCGATTCATTGAATAGGTCTTGTGCTTCAATTAGGTTCAAGAACAGACATAATACCATTTGCTAAACATCTATTTTATCACTTTAACATTAACGTATTTTTAAGCAAAATAAAACTGTTTCCATATTCCATCAACTCAAATATTATAATCTTATGCAATTTTTTTAGTTGATTTGATTTGTTTCATCTTTTTAACAACATGGCGTCTGGGAAAGACTAATCACACATTATCTGTATAAAATAATAATATATTTTCATTTTAATGTTTTTTGTTTTTTATTATAGCTTAAGTTTGGTATCATTGGTACTTTTATTTAATGCCTCCAACTAACATGAATGATTTCTCTATTTGGTTTTGTTCAAGTATATTTTAATTTTAATCATAAGTGATCTCTTGATCAATTTTATTTTTAGTTTCTTTTATTGTTTTGATCTGATAAAAGTAATAAAAAGCTACACTTGCATGAAATCACTACCTACTTAGTATATGAGCATTGAAAAGAAAAAGAAAAATTTGTTTTCAATGGCAGCGAAAGAATAACTAAAATAAACTTTAATGGCACTTTAAAATTGTTGCTTGTTTGCGTGTGAGTGAAATATTTTTTTATTAATGATGGTTTTACCATTTTTAAACATTTTTCTAGTATCGAGCGGCCGTTAGTTCATCTGTCCATTCCACACCTTCCAAGTCGTTTATCGCGTCCAATAGCTCACCACAATCGACTATTTCGTCGTCGTCACGACAAAATAGTCCAAATCATTCGATTACTAAAACTAGATCGAGTAGTAGTATTAATAATAATAATAAATCAATAACGCCACCTTCACTTCCGCCCCATGCCTATGCTCTCCAACAGAAACAAAGGAGCTTCCTTACTTTTGGATTTGGTGCTGGTGGGTCGGGACCTTCCCGCCGTGAGAGTCATGTAAATGTCAATGTGACCCCGACGTCTCATGACGCATCGAGTGACACACCCGAAATTCGGAAGTATAAGAAGCGTTTCAATTCGGAGATCTTGTGTGCAGCATTGTGGGGTGTCAATTTGCTGATAGGAACCGAAAATGGTTTGATGTTGCTCGATCGATCGGGACAAGGAAAGGTAAAAGGATTTATTTTTTAATTGTACAGTTTTCATTTATTATATGTACTATTTTTTATGCAGGTCTATCAATTGATCTCCCGTCGCCGTTTCCAACAAATGGAGGTTCTCGAAGGCCAGAACATTTTGGTAACAATATCTGGAAAGAAGAACCGTGTACGTGTATACTATCTCTCATGGTTGAAATCAAAGATCCTCAGAACCGATGGTCTATCAGACGTAAGTTTGTTTTAGTTATTCGAAGAATGCGTTGGTGAAACAAAAAAATTTTTTTCACAGCAAGTAGAAAGACGCAATGGCTGGATAAATGTCGGAGATCTACAAGGTGCTGTACATTTCAAAATAGTTAAATACGAAAGGATTAAGTTCCTAGTGATTGCATTAAAAGACTCGATTGAAATTTATGCGTGGGCGCCAAAGCCCTATCATAAGTTCATGGCATTCAAAGTGAGTTTTATTCTGAGTTTATTATTTTGTCCATTGTTTAATTTTGACTTTTTTTATTCAGAATTTTGGTGAACTTGAACATCGTCCTCTACTAGTGGATCTCACAATAGAAGATCAATCCAGATTGAAAGTTATTTACGGCTCAGCCGAAGGTTTCCACGCTGTCGATCTGGACTCTGCTGAAGTTTATGATATCTATCTTCCTAAACATGTAAGTATTCAATAAGAACGGATTGATTGATCAGTTTTGTAACCTTTTAAACCTTTTATTTTTGTTTTGCAGACTCAGGGTGCAATTATACCACATTGTATCGTAGCGCTTCCAAATTCGAACGGGATGCAATTACTTTTGTGCTATGATAACGAAGGAGTTTATGTGAATACAGTCGGTCGGGTATCGAAGAATATTGTATTGCAGGTTAGTTTTGAGTTAAAGAGTTAAAATGAAAAAGAGGCAGAAATGTTTTTCCACGGGTATTGCCTTTCGCGAGGAATTGGCAAGTCCTCCGTTAGTAAATTCATTGCCATGAAAAGCGCTTTCTCAATTAGCCGTTCGGAACCGGCAGAAAATTGTAAGTCCCCTCCATTCCCTCACAAGGCATGGTTGTGAGAAATGCGCTAGGCCCAGGGGCTCCTCGCTCTGTTGCGCCATCCTATTTATTATTTTAAACAAATACCTGAAAATCTATTAATGTAAGTTCCGGGTTCTTTTGGAAATACATACATAATAAGTATGCATTTCGTTAGGATATGATATTAGGTTATTGGCCCTTATGCCTATTATAAATGTTTCACTACCCCACATCAAGCACCCAGTTTTAACCTAATTTCTCAATTTTACTTTCAGTGGGGTGAGATGCCTACATCAGTAGCTTACATTGGTACTGGACAAATCATGGGCTGGGGCAATAAAGCAATTGAAGTATGTGAATGCAGCTAATTTATGGTTTTGCTAATCATTGATGATGAATTAAAAATTTCTTACAGATTCGTTCAGTTGAAACCGGCCACTTGGACGGTGTATTCATGCACAAAAAAGCTCAACGTTTGAAATTCCTATGCGAAAGGAATGACAAGGTGTTCTTCAGCAGTGCCAAAGGTGCTTCGTCGTGTCAAATATACTTTATGACACTCAATAAGCCTGGTATGGCTAATTGGTAGATAAGCTAAGTCTAAAGAAAATCGAAAAACAAACAAAACAACATATTCAGTTAAACTACAAAAATGAGAAAAGATCGAAAGAAAGAATAACAAAAATAGAAGTAAACACAAAAAGCAACAACAACAAAGTTATAAAACTAATTTATATTATTAAACGCATTTTTTTATTAAAAACAAAACAAAAATATTCTTATAATTATGATTACTTATTATTAAACACAAGAAATATATGAAACAAAAAAATATATATATTAAAAGTGAGAGTGCAAGAGAATAGAAAGAAGAACCACAATTTTTATCATCGTGTGTGTATAAACGCAAAAATAATATTAGAACAAACAAACAAACAAAGAAAAAAAAATAAGGAATATAATATCAAACGCTTTTTTTGAATATAAATGAATAGTATAAAAAGAAAACTGAAAGTCTTTTTTTATTATCAACTTGAAAACTTAATGCGTCTTTTTTAATAAACTACAATTTTTTATTATTGTTTATTTTTATCTATTTTAAATGTAACTGATAATAAATATATGTTTTTTTGTTTTTGAATAGGTAAAAAATGTAACGTATTATTTATCTTATTGGCATACACAGTTTTGGCGTATAAATGTAGAAAGGAATTTGAATTTTCATACATAATAGATAGATTTTTTTGCATTAATGGGTATTGTGTTTAAATTTTGATTTCCTTGTCTCGAACATCGGTTTATTAAAGTACGTACCCGGTTAAGACTCTTAAAGTTTATATTGAATATCCAATATGAACTTTGATGTTTGGGCTCTGATGTATGAGCATTATCCGTGCCTGTTCATTTAACAATTTATAATTAGTTAAAAAGTTGAAATTTAGAATGTTAATTGTTGGATTTATTAATGATTGATCTTTGAAATATGGCTTTTAATTATCCCTGGTAAGATACACAACCCTTCGAAGAAAATTGAAAGGGAGGAAAAAGATTTATAAAAGTATTGGTTTAGCTTCTGGGCTGCAAAGCGATGGGTTTGAGTTGGGTACACATTAAAAAAGATTATTTAATATAACTGAATTACATAAACACTATTTGACATCTATAATTATTATTTTAGTTCTCTAATGCAATATTTTTTACTCAATTTGCTTTGCTTTGTTTTGTATTTCAAACGCCATTTTAAAATATAAGTGAATATAACATCTTAATATAGCAGAAACATAAATATTGACAGTTTTCTTCCTGTAAATTATCAACTTACTTTTAATTCATTTCATTGGTTCTTGTTCTTTTGTTTCAATTTTGAATTTATAGCAAAAATATGGTTATTTATATGCACATCTTGATTGGAAAAGTCCTATCTGTGCGTTTTGGAAAAAAAAGAAATATTTGCTATGTTTGTTTTTTTTTTTATATAATATTGTTTTGGCAATACTTTATAAGTCTTATCTAATTTTTCTTTTTATTAACAAAGATTTAATTTTTGTGTATATTTTCTTTTAATTTTTATTAGAACTTATGTAGTTGATGAAATATATTTCTAAAAGTGCTTTTTTGTTTAAATTGTTTTCGATTTTCAAGGATTTGTTTTTGTTTGGTTTGTTTGGTTACTAAAAGTAATTTGTATTGCATTTTAGGTTGCTAAAAAACACTTATATGCTTACGGAAACGTTTATGGATAGACGACAACAGCCTTCGAATGGATGTAACAAATTTGATATAATGCAATCGTTAGGGAAGTAATTTAAAAGTTATGATAGTATCGTGTTATGCAAAAATCTCCAAATGAAATCGAGTACCCAAATATTTGAAATAAAATTATATAATTTAGATTTGTTTAAGTAAATTGGTTGTTTATTATTTTTTCAATTTCTACTTTTGTTGGACGCTAGTTAGTGAAAATCTTATTTTATTTTACTTTTAGTCATAAAATATTGTGATGGAGATTAGGAATAGCAAACGCGAGATCATGGTTGAGTTTCTCAATGCATGTTTGCAGCTTGACTTTAATATTTGCATAACTACTGCGTTTTGGGGCAGTCTAGTTAGCAATCCTTTTTATATTTGCAATATACTTGCATAAGGATCTAGATCGATCTAGCGTAGAATAAAGCAGCTTTTGGGATTCAGTGACCATAATCTTGCTCCGAGTAAGAATGTAAGATTCGAGCACAGTGTCAAAATAAGCTGTTGAAAATTTGCTTAAAATATTTTTACTTAGGCGGGCATTACAATTCCGCATGCACCAAGGCCTCGAACAACATCTTTCACTAAGGACTTCGATTTCGGGCGAGCTCTTTCCAATTTTGCACTCTGAGATGTTCGAGGTCTTGTTTGACTAGTTTGCGCCGCCTAATACGAGGTCTTCCCCTTCCGTGACTTCCCTGCAATGTGTTTTCGAAAACCCGTTGAGTCGGGGCGTTGATATCCATCCGCTCTACATGTCCCAGCCATCGTAGCCTCGCGATGAGTACTCTTTTAGCTATACCATATCTTCGCACTGTTATTGTTTCCCGTGTCTCTAGTGGATCCTAGGTAGATGAAGTCCTGTACTAACCCGAAGTTATGTCTGTCTGTTTTGACCTTCTGTCTAATGTTTTATGTCCTTATTTGTTGACAGCATACACTTCGTTTTGCCTTCAATAACCATAAAACCCATTTTTTTTTTTAAAAGCACCTATGATATCACGCTTGCTTCTTCCCATTACGTCAATATGGTCTGCGTAAGCGAGTAATTCTACACCGAGTAGCAATACGTATTCTGCCCTATCGAGGTAACCGTCCGCAACAAAAACTTGTCGGAGAACTACCACGAAGCAAAATCTCCGACGGTTACCATTTTCTGTTGGAGGTTTTTAAAATACTAGCTGGAGCACTCTGACCTAAGTAACGGTCCATTGTTCTACCAACAGTAAGTATACCAACTTTGCACCCTGCGATGGGCTGTCTGAATCGTTTCGCTACATTTGACAATTATAAATACATAGTTTGTGAATATTTGAATCTTGTATTTCATTTTCGAAAACTTTTATGGTAAAATCATATGAGATGTTAGTTTAGTTTTGACTCGAATGTTTGCTAATATGCATTTTTACTTTAATGGACACTAAACATATTTTTGCAAGCTAAAGTCCCAAAATATTTGTAGTTTTTTATAACAACTGACTTTTGGCATCAGCTGGCTCTGTTCAGCCTGACATTTTTCATACTTCTTGCTCTGCTCTGCCTTTGAAATAGAAATAATTTTTATATTTAATTTTTTTTTATTTTTTATTTTTATTTTAAATAATAATTAATCAATTAATAATAATTGCCATTAAACACAATTTATGTATACTTTGCACATTATTCCATTAATCGTTTTACTAAAATGGGAGCTCTACAGTTGCAACATGGAATAAAACAAAAAGCAGAGATGAATGCCTTATTTTAATTTAAAACAACTGTCTGTTTACGCTCGGTTAAACGATTAGTAAAGTAAGGGTGAACATTTAGCAAACGTTGGATATGACAAAAAAAAAAAGTTCTACTGGAGTTTCGTCGAAATTGCTTTGACAGTGTGCCAACAACTACTAAACTTAAAAAAAACTTGGTATAAACTCCACCCGAGTATGAGGCTGTGCATAACAAATCCTTGTAGTTTAAACATTTTTCTATGTTTTATCTTTGACTTTGTGTGCGGCTTAAAAGTGTGGAAATTGAATAATCTGTTAATTAGAATATGAATTTCAGTGATGCAGTGTTTTTTTTTTTAAGTAACTAATAGTTAAAATATTTTGAATCATACACCACATCATCAATATTAAAAAGAAATGTAGAAAACAGTCATCTTTTTTAATCTCAAAACAGAAACATTTCCGCTACGTCATGCTGTCACGTTTATGAACTAAACCATTTCCTTCCAGTCGATAAAACACGAAGGCTGTTGGACCTTCACACATTTTTTAACGGTTACAGATCAATATGTATCTAATTTAAACTAAAATATCAAAGTCAAGTACATAATCAGAACTGAATGAAATGAATCCTTTTTAAAGCTTTTTTAATAGTTCATAGCCACTTAAGGAATTATGATTATGACTACCTATGGATATTAGTACCGGTGCATATTAGTTTTAAATTTCGAATATTTGGTAGAGCTGGACAAAGCATTCTTTGTTCGCGGAGTGTGTGACTAACTAAATAAATAGGGTAGCAAAATAAGGTTCGGGGAATCTTGGGGCCTTTCAAGGACCTTCAATTTTATGCTTCTGGGATCCGAACCTCGAATCTCCACCTAACAGGTGTATGCGAACTATGACACAACAGGCACACAATCTCTGTGTGGCACATCAATTGACGAGTGTCTTAGAAGCTTACGGTTGAGTTGTTTTAGAAAGGGAATGTGATTGTCTACCTCAGTAGTAGAGCACTGTTTAATAAATGATAAAAAGCAAGAAACTTTGGGAGTCCATTTGAGACGCTTCATACGATCCCATCAAAACATTCCTGAAATCTCACTTTCCTGGGTGACCAAAATGTAAAAAGCTCCATATCTCGAGAACGAAGCGAGATAGACGAAAAATAACGATTTTTTGAGGGTTGTACGAAGGGGGGACTCCATTTGACACGCTTCATACGATCCCATCAAAACATTCCTGAAATCACACTTTCCTGGGTGACCAAAATGTAAAAAGCTCCATATCTCGAAAACGAAGCGAGATAGACGAAAAATAAAGATTTTTTTAGGGTTGAACGAAGGAGGACTCCATTTGACACGCTTCATACGATCCCATCAAAAAATTCCTAAAATCTCACTCTCCTGGGTGACCAAAATGTAAAAAGCTCCATATGTCGAGAACGAAGCGAGATAGACGAAAAATAACGATTTTTTGGGGGTTGTACGAAGGTGGTCTCCATTTGAGACGCTTCATACGATCCCATCAAAACATTCCTAAAATCTCACTTTCCTGGGTGACCAAAATGTAAAAAGCTCCATATCTCGAGAACGAAGCGAGATAGACGAAAAATAACGATTTTTTTGGGGTTGAACGAAGGGGACTCCATTTGAGACGCTTCATGCGATCCCATCAAAACATTCCTGAAATCTCACTTTCCTGGGTGACCAAAATGTAAAAAGCCTCATATCTCGAGAACGAAGCGAGATAGACGAAAAATAACGATTTTTTTAAGGTTGTACGAAGGGGGGCTCCATTCGAGACGCTTCATACGATCCCATCAAAACATTCCTGAAATCTCACTTTCCTGGGTGACCGAAATGTAAAAAGCTCCATATCTCGAAAACGAAGCGAGATAGACGAAAAATAAAGATTTTTTTAGGGTTGAACGAAGGAGAACTCCATTTGACACGCTTCATACGATCCCATCAAAACATTCCTAAAATCTCACTTTCCTGGGTGACCAAAATGTAGAAAGCTCCATATCTCGAGAACGAAGCGAGATAGACGAAAAATAACGATTTTTTGAAGTTTGTACGAAGGAGGGACTCCATTCGAGATGCTTCATACGATCCCATCAAAACATTCCTGAAATCTCACTTTCCTGGGTGACCGAAATGTAAAAAGCTCCATATCTCGAAAACGAAGCGAGATAGACGAAAAATAAAGATTTTTTTAGGGTTGAACGAAGGGGGACTCCATTTGAGACGCTTCATGCGATCCCATCAAAACATTCCTGAAAACTCACTTTCCTGGGTGACCAAAATGTAAAAAGCTCCATATCTCGAGAACGAAGCGAGATAGACGAAAAATAACGATTTTTTGAGGGTTGTACGAAGGGGGACTCCATTCGAGATGTTTCATACGATCCCATCAAAACATTCCTAAAATCTCACTTTCCTGGCTGACCAAAATGTAAAAAGCCTTATATCTCGAGAACGAAGCGAGATAGACGAAAAATAACGATTTTTTTAAGGTTGAACGAAGGGGGGCTCCATTCGAGACGCTTCATGCGATCCCATCAAAACATTCCTGAAATCTCACTTTCCTGGGTGACCGAAATGTAAAAAGCTCCATATCTCGAGAACGAAGCGAGATAGACGAAAAATAACGATTTTTTTAAGGTTGAACGAAGGGGGACTCCATTCGAGATGTTTCATACGATCCCATCAAAACATTCCTAAAATCTCACTTTCCTGGCTGACCAAAATGTAAAAAGCCTTATATCTCGAGAACGAAGCGAGATAGACGAAAAATAACGATTTTTTTAAGGTTGAACGAAGGGGGACTCCATTCGAGATGCTTCATACGATCCCATCAAAACATTCCTGAAATCTCACTTTCCTGGGTGACCAAAATGTAAAAAGCCTCATATCTCGAGAACGAAGCGAGATAGACGAAAAATAACGATTTTTTTAAGGTTGAACGAAGGGGGGCTCCATTCGAGACGCTTCATACGATCCCATCAAAACATTCCTGAAATCTCACTTTCCTGGGTGACCGAAATGTAAAAAGCTCCATATCTCGAAAACGAAGCGAGATAGACGAAAAATAAAGATTTTTTTAGGGTTGAACGAAGGGGGACTCCATTTGAGACGCTTCATGCGATCCCATCAAAACATTCCTGAAATCTCACTTTCCTGGGTGACCAAAATGTAAAAAGCTCCATATCTCGAGAACGAAGCGAGATAGACGAAAAATAACGATTTTTTGAAAGTTGAACGAAGGGGGACTCCATTCGAGATGCTTCATACGATCCCATCAAAACATTCCTAAAATCTCACTTTCCTGGGTGACCAAAATGTAAAAAGCCTCATATCTCGAGAACGAAGCGAGATAGACGAAAAATAACGATTTTTTGGAGGTTGTACGAAGGGGGGACTCCATTTGAGACGCTTCATGCGATCCCATCAAAACATTCCTGAAATCTCACTTTCCTGGGTGACCAAAATGTAAAAGGCTCCATATCTCGAGAACGAAGCGAGAAAGACGAAAAATAACGATTTTTTGGGGATTGTACGAAGGGGGAACTCCTTTTGAGACACTTCATACGATCCCATCAAAACATTCCTGAAATCACACTTTCCTGGGTGACCAAAATGTAAAAAGCCTCATATCTCGAGAACGAAGCGAGAAAGACGAAAAATAACGATTTTTTGGAGGTTGTACGAAGGGGGGACTCCATTTGAGACGCTTCATGCGATCCCATCAAAACATTCCTGAAATCTCACTTTCCTGGGTGACCAAAATGTAAAAAGCTCCATATCTCGAGAACGAAGCGAGATAGACGAAAAATAACGATTTTTTGAGGGTTGTACGAAGGGGGGACTCCATTTGACACGCTTCATACGATCCCATCAAAACATTCCTGAAATCACACTTTCCTGGGTGACCAAAATGTAAAAAGCTCCATATCTCGAAAACGAAGCGAGATAGACGAAAAATAAAGATTTTTTTAGGGTTGAACGAAGGAGAACTCCATTTGACACGCTTCATACGATCCCATCAAAACATTCCTAAAATCTCACTTTCCTGGGTGACCAAAATGTAAAAAGCTCCATATCTCGAAAACGAAGCGAGATAGACGAAAAATAACGATTTTTTGAAAGTTGAACGAAGGGGGACTCCATTCGAGATGCTTCATACGATCCCATCAAAACATTCCTGAAATCTCACTTTCCTGGGTGACCAAAATGTAAAAAGCTCAATATCTCGAGAACGAAGCGAGATAGACGAAAACTAACGATTTTTTGGGGGTTGTACGAAGGGGGGACTTCATTTGAGACGCTTCATACGATCCCATCAAAACATTTCTGAAATCTCACTTTCCTGGGTGACCAAAATGTAGAAAGCTCCATATCTCGAAAACGAAGCGAGATAGACGAAAAATAAAGATTTTTTAAGGTTCTACGAAGGGGGACTGCATTCGAGACGCTTCATACGATCCCATCAAAACATTCCTAAAATCTCACTTTCCTGGGTGACCGAAATGTAAAAAGCTCCATATCTCGAAAACGAAGCGAGATAGACGAAAAATAACGATTTTTTTGGGGTTGTACGAAGGGGGACTCCATTTGAGACGCTTCATGCGATCCCATCAAAACATTCCTGAAATCTCACTTTCCTGGGTGACCAAAATGTTAAAAGCTCCATACCTCGAAAACGAAGCGAGATAGACGAAAAATAACGATTTTTTTAAGGTTGAACGAAGGGGGACTCCATTCGAGATGTTTCATACGATCCCATCAAAACATTCCTAAAATCTCACTTTCCTGGCTGACCAAAATGTAAAAAGCCTTATATCTCGAGAACGAAGCGAGATAGACGAAAAATAACGATTTTTTTAAGGTTGAACGAAGGGGGACTCCATTCGAGATGCTTCATACGATCCCATCAAAACATTCCTAAAATCTCACTTTCCTGGGTGACCAAAATGTAAAAAGCCTCATATCTCGAGAACGAAGCGAGATAGACGAAAAATAACGATTTTTTTAAGGTTGAACGAAGGGGGGCTCCATTCGAGACGCTTCATACGATCCCATCAAAACATTCCTGAAATCTCACTTTCCTGGGTGACCGAAATGTAAAAAGCTCCATATCTCGAAAACGAAGCGAGATAGACGAAAAATAAAGATTTTTTTAGGGTTGAACGAAGGGGGACTCCATTTGAGACGCTTCATGCGATCCCATCAAAACATTCCTGAAAACTCACTTTCCTGGGTGACCAAAATGTAAAAAGCTCCATATCTCGAGAACGAAGCGAGATAGACGAAAAATAACGATTTTTTGAGGGTTGTACGAAGGGGGACTCCATTCGAGATGTTTCATACGATCCCATCAAAACATTCCTAAAATCTCACTTTCCTGGCTGACCAAAATGTAAAAAGCCTTATATCTCGAGAACGAAGCGAGATAGACGAAAAATAACGATTTTTTTAAGGTTGAACGAAGGGGGACTCCATTCGAGATGCTTCATACGATCCCATCAAAACATTCCTAAAATCTCACTTTCCTGGCTGACCAAAATGTAAAAAGCCTTATATCTCGAGAACGAAGCGAGATAGACGAAAAATAACGATTTTTTTAAGGTTGAACGAAGGGGGACTCCATTCGAGATGCTTCATACGATCCCATCAAAACATTCCTAAAATCTCACTTTCCTGGGTGACCAAAATGTAAAAAGCCTCATATCTCGAGAACGAAGCGAGATAGACGAAAAATAACGATTTTTTTTAGGTTGAACGAAGGGGGGCTCCATTCGAGACGCTTCATGCGATCCCATCAAAACATTCCTGAAATCTCACTTTCCTGGGTGACCGAAATGTAAAAAGCTCCATATCTCGAGAACGAAGCGAGATAGACGAAAAATAACGATTTTTTTAAGGTTGAACGAAGGGGGACTCCATTCGAGATGTTTCATACGATCCCATCAAAACATTCCTAAAATCTCACTTTCCTGGCTGACCAAAATGTAAAAAGCCTTATATCTCGAGAACGAAGCGAGATAGACGAAAAATAACGATTTTTTTAAGGTTGAACGAAGGGGGACTCCATTCGAGATGCTTCATACGATCCCATCAAAACATTCCTGAAATCTCACTTTCCTGGGTGACCAAAATGTAAAAAGCCTCATATCTCGAGAACGAAGCGAGATAGACGAAAAATAACGATTTTTTTAAGGTTGAACGAAGGGGGGCTCCATTCGAGACGCTTCATACGATCCCATCAAAACATTCCTGAAATCTCACTTTCCTGGGTGACCGAAATGTAAAAAGCTCCATATCTCGAAAACGAAGCGAGATAGACGAAAAATAAAGATTTTTTTAGGGTTGAACGAAGGGGGACTCCATTTGAGACGCTTCATGCGATCCCATCAAAACATTCCTGAAATCTCACTTTCCTGGGTGACCAAAATGTAAAAAGCTCCATATCTCGAGAACGAAGCGAGATAGACGAAAAATAACGATTTTTTGAAAGTTGAACGAAGGGGGACTCCATTCGAGATGCTTCATACGATCCCATCAAAACATTCCTAAAATCTCACTTTCCTGGGTGACCAAAATGTAAAAAGCCTCATATCTCGAGAACGAAGCGAGATAGACGAAAAATAACGATTTTTTGGAGGTTGTACGAAGGGGGGACTCCATTTGAGACGCTTCATGCGATCCCATCAAAACATTCCTGAAATCTCACTTTCCTGGGTGACCAAAATGTAAAAGGCTCCATATCTCGAGAACGAAGCGAGAAAGACGAAAAATAACGATTTTTTGGGGATTGTACGAAGGGGGAACTCCTTTTGAGACACTTCATACGATCCCATCAAAACATTCCTGAAATCACACTTTCCTGGGTGACCAAAATGTAAAAAGCCTCATATCTCGAGAACGAAGCGAGAAAGACGAAAAATAACGATTTTTTGGAGGTTGTACGAAGGGGGGACTCCATTTGAGACGCTTCATGCGATCCCATCAAAACATTCCTGAAATCTCACTTTCCTGGGTGACCAAAATGTAAAAAGCTCCATACGAAGGGGGGACAGCATTTGAGACGCTTCATGCGATCCCATCAAAACATTCCTGAAATCTCACTTTCCTGGGTGACCAAAATGTAAAAAGCTCCATATCTCGAAAACGAAGCGAGATAGACGAAAAATAACAATTTTTTGAAGTTTGTACGAAGGAGGGACTCCATTCGAGATGCTTCATACGATCCCATCAAAACATTTCTGAAATCTCACTTTCCTGGGTGACCAAAATGTTAAAAGCTCCATATCTCGAGAACGAAGCGAGATAGACGAAAAATAACGATTTTGTTAAGATTGAACGAAGGGGGACTCCATTCGAGATGCTTCATACGATCCCATCAAAAAATTCCTAAAATCTCACTTTCCTGGGTGACCAAAATGTAAAAAGCCTCATATCTCGAGAACGAAGCGAGATAGACGAAAAATAACGATTTTTTGGGGGTTGTACGAAGGGGGCTCCATTCGAGACGCTTCATACGATCCCATCAAAACATTCCTGAAATCTCACTTTCCTGGGTGACCGAAATGTAAAAAGCTCCATATCTCGAGAACGAAGCGAGATAGACGAAAAATAACAATTTTTTGGGGGTTTTACGAAGGGGGGACTCCATTCGAGACGCTTCATACGATCCCATCAAAACATTCCTGAAATCTCACTTTCCTGGGTGACCGAAATGTAAAAAGCTCCATATCTCGAAAACGAAGTGAGATAGACGAAAAATAACGATTTTTTGAGGGTTGAACGAAGGGGGACTCCATTCGAGATGCTTCATACGATCCCATCAAAACATTCCTAAAATCTCACTTTCCTGGGTGACCAAAATGTAAAAAGCCTCATATCTCGAGAACGAAGCGAGATAGACGAAAAATAACGATTTTTTTTAGGTTGAACGAAGGGGGGCTCCATTCGAGACGCTTCATGCGATCCCATCAAAACATTCCTGAAATCTCACTTTCCTGGGTGACCGAAATGTAAAAAGCTCCATATCTCGAGAACGAAGCGAGATAGACGAAAAATAACGATTTTTTTAAGGTTGAACGAAGGGGGACTCCATTCGAGATGTTTCATACGATCCCATCAAAACATTCCTAAAATCTCACTTTCCTGGCTGACCAAAATGTAAAAAGCCTTATATCTCGAGAACGAAGCGAGATAGACGAAAAATAACGATTTTTTTAAGGTTGAACGAAGGGGGACTCCATTCGAGATGCTTCATACGATCCCATCAAAACATTCCTGAAATCTCACTTTCCTGGGTGACCAAAATGTAAAAAGCCTCATATCTCGAGAACGAAGCGAGATAGACGAAAAATAACGATTTTTTTAAGGTTGAACGAAGGGGGGCTCCATTCGAGACGCTTCATACGATCCCATCAAAACATTCCTGAAATCTCACTTTCCTGGGTGACCGAAATGTAAAAAGCTCCATATCTCGAAAACGAAGCGAGATAGACGAAAAATAAAGATTTTTTTAGGGTTGAACGAAGGGGGACTCCATTTGAGACGCTTCATGCGATCCCATCAAAACATTCCTGAAATCTCACTTTCCTGGGTGACCAAAATGTAAAAAGCTCCATATCTCGAGAACGAAGCGAGATAGACGAAAAATAACGATTTTTTGAAAGTTGAACGAAGGGGGACTCCATTCGAGATGCTTCATACGATCCCATCAAAACATTCCTAAAATCTCACTTTCCTGGGTGACCAAAATGTAAAAAGCCTCATATCTCGAGAACGAAGCGAGATAGACGAAAAATAACGATTTTTTGGAGGTTGTACGAAGGGGGGACTCCATTTGAGACGCTTCATGCGATCCCATCAAAACATTCCTGAAATCTCACTTTCCTGGGTGACCAAAATGTAAAAGGCTCCATATCTCGAGAACGAAGCGAGAAAGACGAAAAATAACGATTTTTTGGGCATTGTACGAAGGGGGAACTCCTTTTGAGACACTTCATACGATCCCATCAAAACATTCCTGAAATCACACTTTCCTGGGTGACCAAAATGTAAAAAGCCTCATATCTCGAGAACGAAGCGAGAAAGACGAAAAATAACGATTTTTTGGAGGTTGTACGAAGGGGGGACTCCATTTGAGACGCTTCATGCGATCCCATCAAAACATTCCTGAAATCTCACTTTCCTGGGTGACCAAAATGTAAAAAGCTCCATACGAAGGGGGGACAGCATTTGAGACGCTTCATGCGATCCCATCAAAACATTCCTGAAATCTCACTTTCCTGGGTGACCAAAATGTAAAAAGCTCCATATCTCGAAAACGAAGCGAGATAGACGAAAAATAACAATTTTTTGAAGTTTGTACGAAGGAGGGACTCCATTCGAGATGCTTCATACGATCCCATCAAAACATTTCTGAAATCTCACTTTCCTGGGTGACCAAAATGTTAAAAGCTCCATATCTCGAGAACGAAGCGAGATAGACGAAAAATAACGATTTTGTTAAGATTGAACGAAGGGGGACTCCATTCGAGATGCTTCATACGATCCCATCAAAAAATTCCTAAAATCTCACTTTCCTGGGTGACCAAAATGTAAAAAGCCTCATATCTCGAGAACGAAGCGAGATAGACGAAAAATAACGATTTTTTGGGGGTTGTACGAAGGGGGCTCCATTCGAGACGCTTCATACGATCCCATCAAAACATTCCTGAAATCTCACTTTCCTGGGTGACCGAAATGTAAAAAGCTCCATATCTCGAGAACGAAGCGAGATAGACGAAAAATAACAATTTTTTGGGGGTTTTACGAAGGGGGGACTCCATTCGAGACGCTTCATACGATCCCATCAAAACATTCCTGAAATCTCACTTTCCTGGGTGACCGAAATGTAAAAAGCTCCATATCTCGAAAACGAAGTGAGATAGACGAAAAATAACGATTTTTTGAGGGTTGAACGAAGGGGGACTCCATTCGAGATGCTTCATACGATCCCATCAAAACATTCCTAAAATCTCACTTTCCTGGGTGACCAAAATGTAAAAAGCCTCATATCTCGAGAACGAAGCGAGATAGACGAAAAATAAAGATTTTTTTAGGGTTGAACGAAGGGGGACTCCATTTGAGACGCTTCATGCGATCCCATCAAAACATTCCTGAAATCTCACTTTCCTGGGTGACCAAAATGTAAAAAGCTCCATATCTCGAGAACGAAGCGAGATAGACGAAAAATAACGATTTTTTGAAAGTTGAACGAAGGGGGACTCCATTCGAGATGCTTCATACGATCCCATCAAAACATTCCTAAAATCTCACTTTCCTGGGTGACCAAAATGTAAAAAGCCTCATATCTCGAGAACAAAGCGAGATAGACGAAAAATAACGATTTTTTGGAGGTTGTACGAAGGGGGAACTCCATTTGAGACGCTTCATGCGATCCCATCAAAACATTCCTGAAATCTCACTTTCCTGGGTGACCAAAATGTAAAAGGCTCCATATCTCGAGAACGAAGCGAGAAAGACGAAAAATAACGATTTTTTGGGGATTGTACGAAGGGGGAACTCCTTTTGAGACACTTCATACGATCCCATCAAAACATTCCTGAAATCACACTTTCCTGGGTGACCAAAATGTAAAAAGCCTCATATCTCGAGAACGAAGCGAGAAAGACGAAAAATAACGATTTTTTGGAGGTTGTACGAAGGGGGGACTCCATTTGAGACGCTTCATGCGATCCCATCAAAACATTCCTGAAATCTCACTTTCCTGGGTGACCAAAATGTAAAAAGCTCCATACGAAGGGGGGACAGCATTTGAGACGCTTCATGCGATCCCATCAAAACATTCCTGAAATCTCACTTTCCTGGGTGACCAAAATGTAAAAAGCTCCATATCTCGAAAACGAAGCGAGATAGACGAAAAATAACAATTTTTTGAAGTTTGTACGAAGGAGGGACTCCATTCGAGATGCTTCATACGATCCCATCAAAACATTTCTGAAATCTCACTTTCCTGGGTGACCAAAATGTTAAAAGCTCCATATCTCGAGAACGAAGCGAGATAGACGAAAAATAACGATTTTGTTAAGATTGAACGAAGGGGGACTCCATTCGAGATGCTTCATACGATCCCATCAAAAAATTCCTAAAATCTCACTTTCCTGGGTGACCAAAATGTAAAAAGCCTCATATCTCGAGAACGAAGCGAGATAGACGAAAAATAACGATTTTTTGGGGGTTGTACGAAGGGGGCTCCATTCGAGACGCTTCATACGATCCCATCAAAACATTCCTGAAATCTCACTTTCCTGGGTGACCAAAATGTAAAAGGCTCCATATCTCGAGAACGAAGCGAGAAAGACGAAAAATAACGATTTTTTGGGGATTGTACGAAAGGGGGACTCCATTTGAGACGCTTCATACGATCCCATCAAAACATTCCTGAAATCTCACTTTCCTGGGTGACCGAAATGTAAAAAGCTCCATATCTCGAAAACGAAGCGAGATAGACGAAAAATAACGATTTTTTGAGGGTTGAACGAAGGGGGACTCCATTCGAGATGCTTCATACGATCCCATCAAAACATTCCTAAAATCTCACTTTCCTGGGTGACCAAAATGTAAAAAGCCTCATATCTCGAGAACGAAGCGAGATAGACGAAAAATAACGATTTTTTGGAGGTTGTACGAAGGGGGACTCCATTTGAGACGCTTCATGCGATCCCATCAAAACATTCCTGAAATCTCACTTTCCTGGGTGACCAAAATGTAAAAAGCTCCATATCTCGAGAACGCAGCGAGGTAGACGAAAAATAAAGATTTTTTTAGGGTTGAACGAAGGGGGACTCCATTTGAGACGCTTCATGCGATCCCATCAAAACATTCCTGAAATCTCACTTTCCTGGGTGACCAAAATGTAAAAAGCCTCATATCTCGAGAACGAAGCGAGATAGACGAAAAATAACGATTTTTTGGAGGTTGTACGAAGGGGGGACTCAATTTGAGACGCTTCATGCGATCCCATCAAAACATTCCTGAAATCTCACTTTCCTGGGTGACCAAAATGTAAAAGGCTCCATATCTCGAGAACGAAGCGAGAAAGACGAAAAATAACAATTTTTTGGGGATTGTACGAAGGGGGATCCCCTTTTGAGACACTTCATACGATCCCATCAAAACATTCCTGAAATCACACTTTCCTGGGTGACCAAAATGTAAAAAGCCTCATATCTCGAGAACGAAGCGAGATAGACGAAAAATAACGATTTTTTGGAGGTTGTACGAAGGGGGGACTGCATTTGAGACGCTTCATGCGATCCCATCAAAACATTCCTGAAATCTCACTTTCCTGGGTGACCAAAATGTAAAAAGCTCCATATCTCGAGAACGAAGCGAGGTAGACGAAAAATAAAGATTTTTTGAAGGTTGTACGAAGGGGGACTCCTTTTGAGAAGCTTCATACGATCCCATCAAAACATTCCTGAAATCTCACTTTCCTGGGTGACCAAAATGTAAAAAGCTCCATATCTCGAGAACGAAGCGAGATAGACGAAAAATAACGATTTTTTGGGGGCTGTACGAAGGGGGGACTTCATTTGAGACGCTTCATACGATCCCATCAAAACATTTCTGAAATCTCACTTTCCTGGGTGACCAAAATGTAGAAAGCTCCATATCTCGAAAACGAAGCGAGATAGACGAAAAATAAAGTTTTTTTAGGGTTGAACGAAGGAGGACTCGATTTGACACGCTTCATACGATCCCATCAAAACATTCCTAAAATCTCACTTTCCTGGGTGACCAAAATGTAGAAAGCTCCATATCTCGAGAACGAAGCGATATAGACGAAAAATAACGATTTCTTGAAGTTTGTACAAAGGGGGGACTCCATTTGAGACGCTTCATACGATCCCATCAAAACATATCTGAAATCTCACTTTCCTGGGTGACCAAAATGTAAAAAGCTCCATATCTCGCGAACGAAGCGAGATAGACGAAAAATAACGATGTTTTGAAGTTTGTACGAAGGGGAGACACCATTTGAGACGCTTCATACGATCCCATCAAAACATTCCTGAAATCTCACTTTCCTGGGTGACCAAAATGTAAAAAGCTCCATATCTCGAGAACAAAGTGATATAGACGAAAAATAACGATTTCTTGAAGTTTGTACAAAGGGGGGACTCCATTTGAGACGCTTCATACGATCCCATCAAAACATTCCTGAAATCTCACTTTCCTGGGTGACCAAAATGTAAAAAGCTCCATATCTCGCGAACGAAGCGAGATAGACGAAAAATAACGATGTTTTGAAGTTTGTACGAAGGGGAGACACCATTTGAGACGCTTCATACGATCCCATCAAAACATTCCTGAAATCTCACTTTCCTGTGTGACCAAAATGTAGAAAGCTCCATATCTCGAAAACGAAGCGAGGTAGACGAAAAATAAAGATTTTTTGAGGGTTCTACGAAGGGGGACTGCATTCGAGACGCTTCATACGATCCCATCAAAACATTTCTGAAATCTCACTTTCCTGGGTGACCAAAATGTTAAAAGCTCCATATCTCGAAAACGAAGCGAGAAAGACGAAAAATAACGATTTTTTGAAGGTTGTACGAAGGGGGGACTCCATTTGAGACGCTTCATGCGATCCCATCAAAACATTCCTGAAATCTCACTTTCCTGGGTGACCAAAATGTAAAAAGCTCCATATCTCGAGAACGAAGCGAGGTAGACGAAAAATAAAGATTTTTTTAGGGTTGAACGAAGGGGGACTCCATTTGAGACGCTTCATGCGATCCCATCAAAACATTCCTGAAATCTCACTTTCCTGGGTGACCAAAATGTAAAAAGCTCCATATCTCGAGAACGAAGCGAGATAGACGAAAAATAACGATTTTTTGAGGGTTGTACGAAGGGGGACTCCATTCGAGATGCTTCATACGATCCCATCAAAACATTCCTAAAATCTCACTTTCCTGGGTGACCAAAATGTAAAAAGCCTCATATCTCGAGAACGAAGCGAGATAGACGAAAAATAACGATTTTTTGAAGGTTGTACGAAGGGGGACTCCTTTTGAGACGCTTCATGCGATCCCATCAAAACATTCCTGAAATCTCTTCTTTTCCTGGGTGACCAAAATGTAAAAAGCTCCATATCTCGAGAACGAAGCGAGGTAGACGAAAAATAAAGATTTTTTTAGGGTTGAACGAAGGGGGACTCCATTTGAGACGCTTCATGCGATCCCATCAAAACATTCCTGAAATCTCACTTTCCTGGGTGACCAAAATGTAAAAAGCTCCATATCTCGAGAACGAAGCGAGATAGACGAAAAATAACGATTTTTTGAGGGTTGTACGAAGGGGGACTCCATTCGAGATGCTTCATACGATCCCATCAAAACATTCCTGAAATCTCACTTTCCTGGGTGACCAAAATGTAAATAAGCCTCATATCTCGAGAACGAAGCGAGATAGACGAAAAATAACGATTTTTTGGAGGTTGTACGAAGGGGGGACTGCATTTGAGACGCTTCATGCGATCCCATCAAAACATTCCTGAAATCTCACTTTCCTGGGTGACCAAAATGTAAAAGGCTCCATATCTCGAGAACGAAGCGAGAAAGACGAAAAATAACAATTTTTTGGGGATTGTACGAAGGGGGAACTCCTTTTGAGACACTTCATACGATCCCATCAAAACATTCCTGAAATCACACTTTCCTGGGTGACCAAAATGTAAATAAGCCTCATATCTCGAGAACGAAGCGAGATAGACGAAAAATAACGATTTTTTGGAGGTTGTACGAAGGGGGGACTGCATTTGAGACGCTTCATGCGATCCCATCAAAACATTCCTGAAATCTCACTTTCCTGGGTGACCAAAATGTAAAAAGCTCAATATCTCGAGAACGAAGCGAGGTAGACGAAAAATAAAGATTTTTTTAGGGTTGAACGAAGGGGGACTCCATTTGAGACGCTTCATACGATCCCATCAAAACATTCCTGAAATCACACTTTCCTGGGTGACCAAAATGTAAAAAGCTCCATATCTCGCGAACGAAGCGAGATAGACGAAAAATAACGATGTTTTGAAGTTTGTACGAAGGGGAGACACCATTTGAGACGCTTCATACGATCCCATCAAAACATTCCTGAAATCTCACTTTCCTGTGTGACCAAAATGTAGAAAGCTCCATATCTCGAAAACGAAGCGAGGTAGACAAAAAATAAAGATTTTTTGAGGGTTCTACGAAGGGGGACTGCATTCGAGACGCTTCATACGATCCCATCAAAACATTTCTGAAATCTCACTTTCCTGGGTGACCAAAATGTTAAAAGCTCCATATCTCGAAAACGAAGCGAGAAAGACGAAAAATAACGATTTTTTGAAGGTTGTACGAAGGGGGGACTCCATTTGAGACGCTTCATGCGATCCCATCAAAACATTCCTGAAATCTCACTTTCCTGGGTGACCAAAATGTAAAAAGCTCCATATCTCGAGAACGAAGCGAGGTAGACGAAAAATAAATATTTTTTTAGGGTTGAACGAAGGAGGACTCCATTTGACACGCTTCATGCGATCCCATCAAAACATTCCTGAAATCTCACTTTCCTGGGTGACCAAAATGTAAAAAGCTCCATATCTCGAGAACGAAGCGAGATAGACGAAAAATAACGATTTTTTGAGGGTTGTACGAAGGGGGACTCCATTCGAGATGCTTCATACGATCCCATCAAAACATTCCTAAAATCTCACTTTCCTGGGTGACCAAAATGTAAAAAGCCTCATATCTCGAGAACGAAGCGAGATAGACGAAAAATAACGATTTTTTGGAGGTTGTACGAAGGGGGACTCCTTTTGAGACGCTTCATGCGATCCCATCAAAACATTCCTGAAATCTCTTCTTTTCCTGGGTGACCAAAATGTAAAAAGCTCCATATCTCGAGAACGAAGCGAGGTAGACGAAAAATAAAGATTTTTTTAGGGTTGAACGAAGGGGGACTCCATTTGAGACGCTTCATGCGATCCCATCAAAACATTCCTGAAATCTCACTTTCCTGGGTGACCAAAATGTAAAAAGCTCCATATCTCGAGAACGAAGCGAGATAGACGAAAAATAACGATTTTTTGAGGGTTGTACGAAGGGGGACTCCATTCGAGATGCTTCATACGATCCCATCAAAACATTCCTGAAATCTCACTTTCCTGGGTGACCAAAATGTAAATAAGCCTCATATCTCGAGAACGAAGCGAGATAGACGAAAAATAACGATTTTTTGGAGGTTGTACGAAGGGGGGACTGCATTTGAGACGCTTCATGCGATCCCATCAAAACATTCCTGAAATCTCACTTTCCTGGGTGACCAAAATGTAAAAGGCTCCATATCTCGAGAACGAAGCGAGAAAGACGAAAAATAACAATTTTTTGGGGTATGTACGAAGGGGGAACTCCTTTTGAGACACTTCATACGATCCCATCAAAACATTCCTGAAATCACACTTTCCTGGGTGACGAAAATGTAAAAAGCTCTATATCTCGAGAACGAAGCGAGATAGACGAAAAATAACGATTTTTTGAGGGTTGTACGAAGGGGGACTCCTTTTGAGACGCTTCATACGATCCCATCAAAACATTCCTGAAATCTCACTTTCCTGGGTGACCAAAATGTAAAAGGCTCCATATCTCGAGAACGAAGCGAGAAAGACGAAAAATAACAATTTTTTGGGGATTGTACGAAGGGGGAACTCCTTTTGAGACACTTCATACGATCCCATCAAAACATTCCTGAAATCACACTTTCCTGGGTGACCAAAATGTAAATAAGCCTCATATCTCGAGAACGAAGCGAGATAGACGAAAAATAACGATTTTTTGGAGGTTGTACGAAGGGGGGACTGCATTTGAGACGCTTCATGCGATCCCATCAAAACATTCCTGAAATCTCACTTTCCTGGGTGACCAAAATGTAAAAAGCTCAATATCTCGAGAACGAAGCGAGGTAGACGAAAAATAAAGATTTTTTTAGGGTTGAACGAAGGGGGACTCCATTTGAGACGCTTCATACGATCCCATCAAAACATTCCTGAAATCACACTTTCCTGGGTGACGAAAATGTAAAAAGCTCTATATCTCGAGAACGAAGCGAGATAGACGAAAAATAACGATTTTTTGAGGGTTGTGCGAAGGGGGACTCCTTTTGAAACGCTTCATACGATCCCATCAAAACATTCCTGAAATCTCACTTTCCTGGGTGATCAAAATTTAAAAAGCTCCATATCTCGAGAACGAAGCGAGATAGACGAAAAATAACGATTTTTTGAAAGTTGAACGAAGGGGGACTCCATTCGAGATGCTTCATACGATCCCATCAAAACCTTCCTGAAATCTCACTTTCCTGGGTGACCAAAATGTAAAAAGCTCCATATCTCGAGAACGAAGCGAGATAGACGAAAAATAACGATTTTTTGGGGGTTGTACGAAGGGGGGACTACATTTGAAACGCTTCATACGATCCCATCAAAACATTTCTGAAATCTCACTTTCCTGGGTGACCAAAATGTAGAAAGCTCCATATCTCGAAAACGAAGCGAGATAGACGAAAAATAAAGATTTTTTAGGGTTGAACGAAGGAGGACTCCATGTGACACGCTTCATACGATCCCATCAAAACATTCCTGAAATCTCACTTTCCTGGGTGATCAAAATGTAAAAAGCTCCATATCTCGCGAACGAAGCGAGATAGACGAAAAATAACGATTTTTTGGGGGTTGTACGAAGGGGGGACTTCATTTGAGATGCTTCATACGATCCCATCAAAACATTCCTAAAATCTCACTTTCCTGGGTGACCAAAATGTAGAAAGCTCCATATCTCGAGAACGAAGCGAGATAGATGAAAAATAACGATTTTTTGGGGGTTGTACGAAGGGGGGACTCCATTTGAGACGCTTCATACGATCCCATCAAAACATTCCTGAAATCTCACTTTCCTGGGTGACCAAAATGTAAAAAGCTCCATATCTCGAGAACAAAGCGATATAGACGAAAAATAACGATTTCTTGAAGTTTGAACAAAGGGGGGACTCCATTTGAGACGCTTCATACGATCCCATCAAAACATATCTGAAATCTCACTTTCCTGGGTGACCAAAATGTAAAAAGCTCCATATCTCGAAAACGAAGCGAGATAGACGAAAAATAAAGAATTTTTGAGGGTTCTACGAAGGGGGACTGCATTCGAGACGCTTCATACGATCCCATCAAAACATTCCTAAAATCTCACTTTCCTGGGTGACCGAAATGTAAAAAGCTCCATATCTCGAGAACGAAGCGAGATAGATGAAAAATAACGATTTTTTGGGGGTTGAACGAAGGGGGGACTCCATTTGAGACGCTTCATACGATCCCATCAAAACATTCCTGAAATCTCACTTTGCTGGGTGACCAAAATGTAGAAAGCTCCATATCTCGAGAACGAAGCGAGATAGATGAAAAATAACGATTTTTTGGGGATTGTACGAAGGGGGAACTCCTTTTGAGACACTTCATACGATCCCATCAAAACATTCCTGAAATCTCACTTTCCTGGGTGACCAAAATGTAAAAAGCTCCATATCTCGAGAACAAAGCGATATAGACGAAAAATAACGATTTCTTGAAGTTTGAACAAAGGGGGGACTCCATTTGAGACGCTTCATACGATCCCATCAAAACATTCCTAAAATCTCACTTTCCTGGGTGACCAAAATGTAGAAAGCTCCATATCTCGAGAACGAAGCGAGATAGATGAAAAATAACGATTTTTTGGGGATTGTACGAAGGGGGAACTCCTTTTGAGACACTTCATACGATCCCATCAAAACATTCCTGAAATCTCACTTTCCTGGGTGACCAAAATGTAAAAAGCTCCATATCTCGAGAACAAAGCGATATAGACGAAAAATAACGATTTCTTGAAGTTTGAACAAAGGGGGGACTCCATTTGAGACGCTTCATACGATCCCATCAAAACATATCTGAAATCTCACTTTCCTGGGTGACCAAAATGTAAAAAGCTCCATATCTCGAAAACGAAGCGAGATAGACGAAAAATAAAGAATTTTTGAGGGTTCTACGAAGGGGGACTGCATTCGAGACGCTTCATACGATCCCATCAAAACATTCCTAAAATCTCACTTTCCTGGGTGACCAAAATGTAGAAAGCTCCATATCTCGAGAACGAAGCGAGATAGATGAAAAATAACGATTTTTTGGGGGTTGTACGAAGGGGGACTCCATTTGAGACGCTTCATACGATCCCATCAAAACATTCCTGAAATCTCACTTTCCTGGGTGACCAAAATGTAAAAAGCTCCATATCTCGAGAACAAAGCGATATAGACGAAAAATAACGATTTCTTGAAGTTTGAACAAAGGGGAGACTCCATTTGAGACGCTTCATACGATCCCATCAAAACATATCTGAAATCTCACTTTCCTGGGTGACCAAAATGTAAAAAGCTCCATATCTCGAAAACGAAGCGAGATAGACGAAAAATAAAGACTTTTTGAGGGTTATACGAAGGGGGACTGCATTCAAGACGCTTCATACGATCCCATCAAAACATTCCTAAAATCTCACTTTCCTGGGTGACCAAAATGTAAAAAGCTCCATATCTCGAGAACGAAGCGAGATAGATGAAAAATAACGATTTTTTGGGGGTTGTACGAAGGGGGGACTCCATTTGAGACGCTTCATACGATCCCATCAAAACATTCCTGAAATCTCACTTTCCTGGGTGACCAAAATGTAAAAAGCTCCATATCTCGAGAACAAAGCGATATAGACGAAAAATA
This sequence comes from Melanostoma scalare, assembly GCA_949752695.1. Taxonomy (NCBI): domain Eukaryota; kingdom Metazoa; phylum Arthropoda; class Insecta; order Diptera; family Syrphidae; genus Melanostoma; species Melanostoma scalare. The sequence continues at coordinate 148,525,067 of OX456984.1, read as the reverse complement.
ACGATTTCTTGAAGTTTGTACAAAGGGGGGACTCCATTTGAGACGCTTCATACGATCCCATCAAAACATATCTGAAATCCCACTTTCCTGGGTGACCAAAATGTAAAAAGCTCCATATCTCGCGAACGAAGCGAGATAGACGAAAAATAACGATGTTTTGAAGTTTGTACGAAGGGGAGACACCATTTGAGACGCTTCATACGATCCCATCAAAACATTCCTGAAATCTCACTTTCCTGTGTGACCAAAATGTAGAAAGCTCCATATCTCGAGAACGAAGCGAGAAAGATGAAAAATAACGATTTTTTGGGGATTGTACGAAGGGGGAACTCCTTTTGAGACACTTCATACGATCCCATCAAAACATTCCTGAAATCACACTTTCCTGGGTGACCAAAATGTAAAAAGCCTCATATCTCGAGAACGAAGCGAGATAGACGAAAAATAACAATTTTTTGGGGGTTGTACGAAGGGGGGACTTCATTTGAGACGCTTCATACGATCCCATCAAAACATTCCTGAAATCTCTCTTTCCTGTGTGACCAAAATGTAGAAAGCTCCATATCTCGAAAACGAAGCGAGATAGACGAAAAATAAAGAATTTTTGAGGGTTCTACGAAGAGGGACTGCAGTCGAGACGCTTCATACGATCCCATCAAAACATTTCTGAAATCTCACTTTCCTGGGTGACCAAAATGTTAAAAGCTCCATATCTCGAAAACGAAGCGAGAAAGACGAAAAATAACGATTTTTTGGAGGTTGTACGAAGGGGGGACTCCATTTGAGACGCTTCATGCGATCCCATCAAAACATTCCTGAAATCTCACTTTCCTGGGTGACCAAAATGTAAAAAGCTCCATATCTCGAGAACGAAGCGAGGTAGACGAAAAATAAAGATTTTTTAGGGCTGAACGAAGGGGGACTCCATTTGAGACGCTTCATGCGATCCCATCAAAACATTCCTGAAATCTCACTTTCCTGGGTGACCAAAATGTAAAAAGCTCCATATCTCGAGAACGAAGCGAGGTAGACGAAAAATAAAGATTTTTTAGGGCTGAACGAAGGGGGACTCCATTCGAGACGCTTCATGCGATCCCATCAAAACATTCCTGAAATCTCACTTTCCTGGGTGACCAAAATGTAAAAAGCTCCATATCTCGAGAACAAAGCGATATAGACGAAAAATAACGATTTCTTGAAGTTTGTACAAAGGGGGGACTCCATTTGAGACGCTTCATACGATCCCATCAAAACATATCTGAAATCTCACTTTCCTGGGTGACCAAAATGTAAAAAGCTCCATATCTCGCGAACGAAGCGAGATAGACGAAAAATAACGATGTTTTGAAGTTTGTACGAAGGGGAGACACCATTTGAGACGCTTCATACGATCCCATCAAAACATTCCTGAAATCTCACTTTCCTGTGTGACCAAAATGTAGAAAGCTCCATATCTCGAGAACGAAGCGAGAAAGATGAAAAATAACGATTTTTTGGGGATTGTACGAAGGGGGAACTCCTTTTGAGACACTTCATACGATCCCATCAAAACATTCCTGAAATCACACTTTCCTGGGTGACCAAAATGTAAAAAGCCTCATATCTCGAGAACGAAGCGAGATAGACGAAAAATAACAATTTTTTGGGGGTTGTACGAAGGGGGGACTTCATTTGAGACGCTTCATACGATCCCATCAAAACATTCCTGAAATCTCTCTTTCCTGTGTGACCAAAATGTAGAAAGCTCCATATCTCGAAAACGAAGCGAGATAGACGAAAAATAAAGAATTTTTGAGGGTTCTACGAAGAGGGACTGCAGTCGAGACGCTTCATACGATCCCATCAAAACATTTCTGAAATCTCACTTTCCTGGGTGACCAAAATGTTAAAAGCTCCATATCTCGAAAACGAAGCGAGAAAGACGAAAAATAACGATTTTTTGGAGGTTGTACGAAGGGGGGACTCCATTTGAGACGCTTCATGCGATCCCATCAAAACATTCCTGAAATCTCACTTTCCTGGGTGACCAAAATGTAAAAAGCTCCATATCTCGAGAACGAAGCGAGGTAGACGAAAAATAAAGATTTTTTAGGGCTGAACGAAGGGGGACTCCATTCGAGACGCTTCATGCGATCCCATCAAAACATTCCTGAAATCTCACTTTCCTGGGTGACCAAAATGTAAAAAGCCTCATATCTCGAGAACGAAGCGAGATAGACGAAAAATAACGATTTTTTGGAGGTTGTACGAAGGGGGGACACCATTTGAGACGCTTCATGCGATCCCATCAAAACATTCCTGAAATCTCACTTTCCTGGGTGACCAAAATGTAAAAGGCTCCATATCTTGAGAACGAAGCGAGAAAGACGAAAAATAACGATTTTTTGGGGATTGTACGAAGGGGGACTCCATTCGAGACGCTTCATGCGATCCCATCAAAACATTCCTGAAATCTCACTTTCCTGGGTGACCAAAATGTAAAAAGCCTCATATCTCGAGAACGAAGCGAGATAGACGAAAAATAACGATTTTTTGGAGGTTGTACGAAGGGGGGACACCATTTGAGACGCTTCATGCGATCCCATCAAAACATTCCTGAAATCTCACTTTCCTGGGTGACCAAAATGTAAAAAGCCTCATATCTCGAGAACGAAGCGAGATAGACGAAAAATAACGATTTTTTGGAGGTTGTACGAAGGGGGGACACCATTTGAGACGCTTCATGCGATCCCATCAAAACATTCCTGAAATCTCACTTTCCTGGGTGACCAAAATGTAAAAAGCTCCATATCTCGAGAACGAAGCGAGGTAGACGAAAAATAAAGATTTTTTAGGGCTGAACGAAGGGGGACTCCATTCGAGACGCTTCATGCGATCCCATCAAAACATTCCTGAAATCTCACTTTCCTGGGTGACCAAAATGTAAAAAGCCTCATATCTCGAGAACGAAGCGAGATAGACGAAAAATAACAATTTTTTGGAGGTTGTACGAAGGGGGGACTGCATTTGAGACGCTTCATGCGATCCCATCAAAACATTCCTGAAATCTCACTTTCCTGGGTGACCAAAATGTAAAAAGCTCCATATCTCGAGAACGAAGCGAGATAGACGAAAAATAACGATTTTTTGAAGATTGTACGAAGGGGGACTCCATTTGAGACGCTTCATACGATCCCATCAAAACATTCCTGAAATCTCACTTTCCTGTGTGACCAAAATGTTAAAAGCTCCATATCTCGAAAACGAAGCGAGATAGACGAAAAATAACGATTTTTTGAAGATTGTACGAAGGGGGACTCCATTTGAGACGCTTCATACGATCCCATCAAAACATTCCTGAAATCTCACTTTCCTGTGTGACCAAAATGTTAAAAGCTCCATATCTCGAAAACGAAGCGAGATAGACGAAAAATAAAAATTTTTTAGGGTTGAACGAAGGAGGACTCCATTTGACACGCTTCATACGATCCCATCAAAACATTCCTGAAATCACACTTTCCTGGGTGACCAAAATGTAAAAAGCCTCATATCTCGAGAACGAAGCGAGATAGACGAAAAATAACAATTTTTTGGTGGTTGTACGAAGGGGGAACTGCATTTGAGACGCTTCATGCGATCCCATCAAAACATTCCTGAAATCTCACTTTCCTGGGTGACCAAAATGTTAAAAGCTCCATATCTCGAAAACGAAGCGAGATAGACGAAAAATAAAGATTTTTTAGGGTTGAACGAAGGAGGACTCCATTTGACACGCTTCATACGATCCCATCAAAACATTCCTAAAATCTCACTTTCCTGGGTGACCAAAATGAAAAAAGGTCCATATCTCGAAAACGAAGCGAGATAGACGAAAAATAACGATTTTTTGAAGATTGTACGAAGGGGGGACTCCATTTGAGACGCTTCATACGATCCCATCAAAACATTCCTGAAATCTCACTTTCCTGTGTGACCAAAATGTTAAAAGCTCCATATCTCGAAAACGAAGCGAGATAGACGAAAAATAAAGATTTTTTAGGGTTGAACGAAGGAGGACTCCATTTGACACGCTTCATACGATCCCATCAAAACATTCCTAAAATCTCACTTTCCTGGGTGACCAAAATGTAAAAAGCTCCATATCTCGCGAACGAAGCGAGATAGACGAAAAATAACGATTTTTTGAAGATTGTACGAAGGGGGAACTCCATTTGAGACGCTTCATACGATCCCATCAAAACATTCCTGAAATCTCACTTTCCTGTGTGACCAAAATGTTAAAAGCTCCATATCTCGAAAACGAAGCGAGATAGACGAAAAATAAAGATTTTTTAGGGTTGAACGAAGGAGGACTCCATTTGACACGCTTCATACGATCCCATCAAAACATTCCTAAAATCTCACTTTCCTGGGTGACCAAAATGTAAAAAGCTCCATATCTCGCGAACGAAGCGAGATAGACGAAAACTAACGATTTTTTGAAAGTTGAACGAAGGGGGACTCCATTCGAGATGCTTCATACGATCCCATCAAAACATTCCTATAATCTCACTTTCCTGGGTGACCAAAATGTAAAAAGCTCCATATGTCGAGAACGAAGCGAGATAGACGAAAAATAACGATTTTTTTAAGGTTGAACGAAGGGGGACTCCATTCGAGATGCTTCATACGATCCCATCAAAACATTCCTAAAATCTCACTTTCCTGGGTGACCAAAATGTAGAAAGCTCCATATCTCGAAAACGAAGCGAGATAGACGAAAAATAACGATTTTTTTAAGGTTGAACGAAGGGGGACTGCATTCGAGACGCTTCATACGATCCCATCAAAACATTTCTGAAATCTCACTTTCCTGGGTGACCAAAATGTTAAAAGCTCCATATCTCGAAAACGAAGCGAGAAAGACGAAAAATAACGATTTTTTGGAGGTTGTACGAAGGGGGGACTCCATTTGAGACGCTTCATGCGATCCCATCAAAACATTCCTGAAATCTCACTTTCCTGGGTGACCAAAATGTAAAAAGCTCAATATCTCGAGAACGAAGCGAGATAGACGAAAAATAACGATTTCTTGAAGTTTGAACAAAGGGGGGACTCCATTTGAGACGCTTCATACGATCCCATCAAAACATATCTGAAATCTCACTTTCCTGGGTGACCAAAATGTAAAAAGCTCCATATCTCGAAAACGAAGCGAGATAGACGAAAAATAAAGAATTTTTGAAGGTTCTACGAAGGGGGACTGCATTCGAGACGCTTCATACGATCCCATCAAAACATTTCTGAAATCTCACTTTCCTGGGTGACCAAAATGTAAAAAGCTCCATATCTCGAGAACGAAGCGAGATAGACGAAAAATAACGATTTTTTGGGGGTTGTACGAAGGGGGGACTTCATTTGAGACGCTTCATACGATCCCATCAAAACATTCCTGAAATCTCACTTTCCTGGGTGACCAAAATGTAAAAAGCTCCATATCTCGAGAACAAAGCGATATAGACGAAAAATAACGATTTCTTGAAGTTTGTACAAAGGGGGGACTCCATTTGAGACGCTTCATACGATCCCATCAAAACATATCTGAAATCTCACTTTCCTGGGTGACCAAAATGTAAAAAGCTCCATATCTCGCGAACGAAGCGAGATAGACGAAAAATAACGATGTTTTGAAGTTTGTACGAAGGGGAGACACCATTTGAGACGCTTCATACGATCCCATCAAAGCATTCCTGAAATCTCACTTTCCTGTGTGACCAAAATGTAGAGCTCCATATCTCGAAAACGAAGCGAGATAGACGAAAAATAAAGAATTTTTGAGGGTTCTACGAAGGGGGACTGCAGTCGAGACGCTTCATACGATCCCATCAAAACATTTCTGAAATCTCACTTTCCTGGGTGACCAAAATGTTAAAAGCTCCATATCTCGAAAACGAAGCGAGAAAGACGAAAAATAACGATTTTTTGGAGGTTGTACGAAGGGGGGACTCCATTTGAGACGCTTCATGCGATCCCATCAAAACATTCCTGAAATCTCACTTTCCTGGGTGACCAAAATGTAAAAAGCTCCATATCTCGAGAACAAAGCGATATAGACGAAAAATAACGATTTCTTGAAGTTTGAACAAAGGGGGGACTCCATTTGAGACGCTTCATACGATCCCATCAAAACATATCTGAAATCTCACTTTCCTGGGTGACCAAAATGTAAAAAGCTCCATATCTCGAGAACAAAGCGATATAGACGAAAAATAACGATTTCTTGAAGTTTGTACAAAGGGGGGACTCCATTTGAGACGCTTCATACGATCCCATCAAAACATATCTGAAATCTCACTTTCCTGGGTGACCAAAATGTAAAAAGCTCCATATCTCGCGAACGAAGCGAGATAGACGAAAAATAACGATGTTTTGAAGTTTGTACGAAGGGGAGACACCATTTGAGACGCTTCATACGATCCCATCAAAGCATTCCTGAAATCTCACTTTCCTGTGTGACCAAAATGTAGAGCTCCATATCTCGAAAACGAAGCGAGATAGACGAAAAATAAAGAATTTTTGAGGGTTCTACGAAGGGGGACTGCAGTCGAGACGCTTCATACGATCCCATCAAAACATTCCTAAAATCTCACTTTCCTGGGTGACCAAAATGTAGAAAGCTCCATATCTCGAGAACGAAGCGAGATAGATGAAAAATAACGATTTTTTGGGGATTGTACGAAGGGGGAACTCCTTTTGAGACACTTCATACGATCCCATCAAAACATTCCTGAAATCTCACTTTCCTGGGTGACCAAAATGTAAAAAGCTCCATATCTCGAGAACAAAGCGATATAGACGAAAAATAACGATTTCTTGAAGTTTGAACAAAGGGGGGACTCCATTTGAGACGCTTCATACGATCCCATCAAAACATATCTGAAATCTCACTTTCCTGGGTGACCAAAATGTAAAAAGCTCCATATCTCGAAAACGAAGCGAGATAGACGAAAAATAAAGAATTTTTGAGGGTTCTACGAAGGGGGACTGCATTCGAGACGCTTCATACGATCCCATCAAAACATTCCTAAAATCTCACTTTCCTGGGTGACCAAAATGTAGAAAGCTCCATATCTCGAGAACGAAGCGAGATAGATGAAAAATAACGATTTTTTGGGGGTTGTACGAAGGGGGGACTCCATTTGAGACGCTTCATACGATCCCATCAAAACATTCCTGAAATCTCACTTTCCTGGGTGACCAAAATGTAAAAAGCTCCATATCTCGAGAACAAAGCGATATAGACGAAAAATAACGATTTCTTGAAGTTTGAACAAAGGGGGGACTCCATTTGAGACGCTTCATACGATCCCATCAAAACATATCTGAAATCTCACTTTCCTGGGTGACCAAAATGTAAAAAGCTCCATATCTCGAAAACGAAGCGAGATAGACGAAAAATAAAGAATTTTTGAGGGTTCTACGAAGGGGGACTGCATTCGAGACGCTTCATACGATCCCATCAAAACATTCCTAAAATCTCACTTTCCTGGGTGACCAAAATGTAGAAAGCTCCATATCTCGAGAACGAAGCGAGATAGATGAAAAATAACGATTTTTTGGGGATTGTACGAAGGGGGAACTCCTTTTGAGACACTTCATACGATCCCATCAAAACATTCCTGAAATCTCACTTTCCTGGGTGACCAAAATGTAAAAAGCTCCATATCTCGAGAACAAAGCGATATAGACGAAAAATAACGATTTCTTGAAGTTTGAACAAAGGGGGGACTCCATTTGAGACGCTTCATACGATCCCATCAAAACATCTGAAATCTCACTTTCCTGGGTGACCAAAATGTAAAAAGCTCCATATCTCGAAAACGAAGCGAGATAGACGAAAAATAAAGAATTTTTGAGGGTTCTACGAGGGGGGACTGCATTCGAGACGCTTCATAAGATCCCATCAAAACATTCCTAAAATCTCACTTTCCTGGGTGACCAAAATGTAGAAAGCTCCATATCTCGAGAACGAAGCGAGATAGATGAAAAATAACGATTTTTTGGGGGTTGTACGAAGGGGGGACTCCATTTGAGACGCTTCATACGATCCCATCAAAACATTCCTGAAATCTCACTTTCCTGGGTGACCAAAATGTAAAAAGCTCCATATCTCGAGAACAAAGCGATATAGACGAAAAATAACGATTTCTTGAAGTTTGTACAAAGGGGGGACACCATTTGAGACGCTTCATACGATCCCATCAAAACATATCTGAAATCTCACTTTCCTGGGTGACCAAAATGTAAAAAGCTCCATATCTCGAAAACGAAGCGAGATAGACGAAAAATAAAGAATTTTTGAGGGTTCTACGAAGGGGGACTGCATTCGAGACGCTTCATACGATCCCATCAAAACATTCCTAAAATCTCACTTTCCTGGGTGACCAAAATGTAGAAAGCTCCATATCTCGAGAACGAAGCGAGATAGATGAAAAATAACGATTTTTTGGGGGTTGTACGAAGGGGGGACTCCATTTGAGACGCTTCATACGATCCCATCAAAACATTCCTGAAATCTCACTTTCCTGTGTGACCAAAATGTAGAAAGCTCCATATCTCGAGAACGAAGCGAGAAAGATGAAAAATAACGATTTTTTGGGGATTGTACGAAGGGGGAACTCCTTTTGAGACACTTCATACGATCCCATCAAAACATTCCTGAAATCACACTTTCCTGGGTGACCAAAATGTAAAAAGCCTCATATCTCGAGAACGAAGCGAGATAGACGAAAAATAACAATTTTTTGGAGGTTGTACGAAGGGGGGACTGCATTTGAGACGCTTCATGCGATCCCATCAAAACATTCCTGAAATCTCACTTTCCTGGGTGACCAAAATGTTAAAAGCTCCATATCTCGAGAACGAAGCGAGATAGACGAAAAATAAAGAATTTTTGAGGGTTCTACGAAGGGGGACTGCAGTCGAGACGCTTCATACGATCCCATCAAAACATTTCTGAAATCTCACTTTCCTGGGTGACCAAAATGTAAAAAGCCTCATATCTCGAGAACGAAGCGAGATAGACGAAAAATAACAATTTTTTGGAGGTTGTACGAAGGAGGGACTTCATTTGAGACGCTTCATACGATCCCATCAAAACATTCCTGAAATCTCTCTTTCCTGTGTGGCCAAAATGTAGAAAGCTCCATATCTCGAAAACGAAGCGAGATAGACGAAAAATAAAGAATTTTTGAGGGTTCTACGAAGGGGGACTGCAGTCGAGACGCTTCATACGATCCCATCAAAACATTTCTGAAATCTCACTTTCCTGGGTGACCAAAATGTTAAAAGCTCCATATCTCGAAAACGAAGCGAGAAAGACGAAAAATAACGATTTTTTGGAGGTTGTACGAAGGGGGGACTCCATTTGAGACGCTTCATGCGATCCCATCAAAACATTCCTGAAATCTCACTTTCCTGGGTGACCAAAATGTAAAAAGCTCCATATCTCGAGAACGAAGCGAGGTAGACGAAAAATAAAGATTTTTTAGGGCTGAACGAAGGGGGACTCCATTCGAGACGCTTCATGCGATCCCATCAAAACATTCCTGAAATCTCACTTTCCTGGGTGACCAAAATGTAAAAAGCTCCATATCTCGAGAACGAAGCGAGATAGACGAAAAATAACGATTTTTTGAGGGTTGTACGAAGGGGGACTCCATTCGAGATGCTTCATACGATCCCATCAAAACATTCCTAAAATCTCACTTTCCTGGGTGACCAAAATGTAAAAAGCCTCATATCTCGAGAACGAAGCGAGATAGACGAAAAATAACGATTTTTTGGAGGTTGTACGAAGGGGGGACTCCATTTGAGACGCTTCATGCGATCCCATCAAAACATTCCTGAAATCTCACTTTCCTGGGTGACCAAAATGTAAAAGGCTCCATATCTCGAGAACGAAGCGAGAAAGACGAAAAATAACGATTTTTTGGGGATTGTACGAAGGGGGAACTCCTTTTGAGACACTTCATACGATCCCATCAAAACATTCCTGAAATCACACTTTCCTGGGTGACCAAAATGTAAAAAGCCTCATATCTCGAGAACGAAGCGAGATAGACGAAAAATAACAATTTTTTGGAGGTTGTACGAAGGGGGGACTGCATTTGAGACGCTTCATGCGATCCCATCAAAACATTCCTGAAATCTCACTTTCCTGGGTGACCAAAATGTAAAAAGCTCCATATCTCGAGAACGAAGCGAGATAGACGAAAAATAAAGATTTTTTTAGGGTTGAACGAAGGGGGACTCCATTTGAGACGCTTCATGCGATCCCATCAAAACATTCCTGAAATCTCACTTTCCTGGGTGACCAAAATGTAAAAAGCTCCATATCTCGAGAACGAAGCGAGATAGACGAAAAATAACGATTTTTTGAAGATTGTACGAAGGGGGACTCCATTTGAGACGCTTCATACGATCCCATCAAAACATTCCTGAAATCTCACTTTCCTGTGTGACCAAAATGTTAAAAGCTCCATATCTCGAAAACGAAGCGAGATAGACGAAAAATAACGATATTTTGAAGATTGTACGAAGGGGGACTCCATTTGAGACGCTTCATACGATCCCATCAAAACATTCCTGAAATCTCACTTTCCTGTGTGACCAAAATGTTAAAAGCTCCATATCTCGAAAACGAAGCGAGATAGACGAAAAATAAAAATTTTTTAGGGTTGAACGAAGGAGGACTCCATTTGACACGCTTCATACGATCCCATCAAAACATTCCTGAAATCACACTTTCCTGGGTGACCAAAATGTAAAAAGCCTCATATCTCGAGAACGAAGCGAGATAGACGAAAAATAACAATTTTTTGGTGGTTGTACGAAGGGGGAACTGCATTTGAGACGCTTCATGCGATCCCATCAAAACATTCCTGAAATCTCACTTTCCTGGGTGACCAAAATGTTAAAAGCTCCATATCTCGAAAACGAAGCGAGATAGACGAAAAATAAAGATTTTTTAGGGTTGAACGAAGGAGGACTCCATTTGACACGCTTCATACGATCCCATCAAAACATTCCTAAAATCTCACTTTCCTGGGTGACCAAAATGTAAAAAGCTCCATATCTCGCGAACGAAGCGAGATAGACGAAAAATAACGATTTTTTGAAAATTGTACGAAGGGGGGACTCCATTTGAGACGCTTCATACGATCCCATCAAAACATTCCTGAAATCTCACTTTCCTGTGTGACCAAAATGTTAAAAGCTCCATATCTCGAAAACGAAGCGAGATAGACGAAAAATAAAGATTTTTTAGGGTTGAACGAAGGAGGACTCCATTTGACACGCTTCATACGATCCCGTCAAAACATTCCTAAAATCTCACTTTCCTGGGTGACCAAAATGTAAAAAGCTCCATATCTCGCGAACGAAGCGAGATAGACGAAAAATAACGATTTTTTGAAGATTGTACGAAGGGGGAACTCCATTTGAGACGCTTCATACGATCCCATCAAAACATTCCTGAAATCTCACTTTCCTGTGTGACCAAAATGTTAAAAGCTCTATATCTCGAAAACGAAGCGAGATAGACGAAAAATAAAGATTTTTTAGGGTTGAACGAAGGAGGACTCCATTTGACACGCTTCATACGATCCCATCAAAACATTCCTAAAATCTCACTTTCCTGGGTGACCAAAATGTAAAAAGCTCCATATCTCGCGAACGAAGCGAGATAGACGAAAAATAACGATTTTTTGAAAGTTGAACGAAGGGGGACTCCATTCGAGATGCTTCATACGATCCCATCAAAACATTCCTATAATCTCACTTTCCTGGGTGACCAAAATGTAAAAAGCTCCATATGTCGAGAACGAAGCGAGATAGACGAAAAATAACGATTTTTTTAAGGTTGAACGAAGGGGGACTCCATTCGAGATGCTTCATACGATCCCATCAAAACATTCCTAAAATCTCACTTTCCTGGGTGACCAAAATGTAGAAAGCTCCATATCTCGAAAACGAAGCGAGATAGACGAAAAATAACGATTTTTTTAAGGTTGAACGAAGGGGGACTGCATTCGAGACGCTTCATACGATCCCATCAAAACATTTCTGAAATCTCACTTTCCTGGGTGACCAAAATGTTAAAAGCTCCATATCTCGAAAACGAAGCGAGAAAGACGAAAAATAACGATTTTTTGGAGGTTGTACGAAGGGGGGCTCCATTTGAGACGCTTCATGCGATCCCATCAAAACATTCCTGAAATCTCACTTTCCTGGGTGACCAAAATGTAAAAAGCTCCATATCTCGAGAACGAAGCGAGGTAGACGAACCATTTCCATTTGAGACGCTTCATACGATCCCATCAAAACATTTCTGAAATCTCACTTTCCTGGGTGACCAAAATGTAAAAAGGTCCATATCTCGAGAACGAAGCGAGATAGACGAAAAATAACGATTTTTTGGGGGTTGTACGAAGGGGGGACTTCATTTGAGACGCTTCATACGATCCCATCAAAACATTTCTGAAATCTCACTTTCCTGGGTGACCAAAATGTAGAAAGCTCCATATCTCGAAAACGAAGCGAGATAGACGAAAAATAAAGATTTTTTAGGGTTGAACGAAGGAGGACTCCATTTGACACGCTTCATACGATCCCATCAAAACATTCCTAAAATCTCACTTTCCTGGGTGACCAAAATGTAGAAAGCTCCATATCTCGAGAACGAAGCGAGATAGATGAAAAATAACGATTTTTTGGGGGTTGTACGAAGGGGGGACTCCATTTGAGACGCTTCATACGATCCCATCAAAACATTCCTGAAATCTCACTTTCCTGGGTGACCAAAATGTAAAAAGCTCCATATCTCGAGAACGAAGCGAGATAGACGAAAAATAACGATTTTTTGGGGGTAGTACGAAGGCGGGACTCCATTTGAGACGCTTCATACGATGTATTAGAGACATATAGAGCAATTCGAATCAAGATGTGAATATGAAAAGTAGGGCAGTAGGTACAAGTAATTTTTTAATCAAATCGAGGTCAGTGTTAAGAATCTATCCACGGTAAACTAAGTTCAAGTAAGTTCGCTGATGGTTTGAATCTGAAAATACTACTTCTGATCTTCTAGCGATCATGTTTATTCCATTGTTTGGTAGTTTTAGCAATCGCGGAATATACGAAAAAACTACGAAATTCGTTCGTATGCAAACGTTCCAAAAATACGAATTTTATAACTGGGATTTCTATAAAAGTGAAATCAAAATTTACTTTCTGCTACGTATTTCCTTAATTTTAAACAACTGAGAAGGACACTCATATCGGCAATGGAAGTAGGGAGGAAAGAAAAATCTGGAAATCCATTTGAAATATGTACATCTTGAACGATAAGCGTGCATGGTACATCCATCATGTCTAAGTTGCTGTTTTGGAAAGCAATAGTTTGTCTTTGTATATTCATTTCTGGACCTTTTGTGTGAATGAAAGAAGGTTTTTACAAATATAGGTATAAATTTAATAAAACTCTTTTAAAAGATAAATATTGCATTTACATTTACACACAGGAATGAAAAACATTAAATCATGCTTCGAATCTGCGGATAAGAGATTCTCGTCCAATAGATAACAAAAATCTATTTTTTGTCAGGCTTCCTTACACCACAACCGCAAGGATGTTCGCCTGGTGACTTGTCAGCAAAAGCATTAATGCCCATCGTAAAAGTTACTTCTCCTGCTTCAAATTTTTTATTGTGCTCCTCAACTTTGACTTTTGTATCCATGTAGTTTTTGCGGCGCATTGTTTCTTCTTCCTCATCTTTGTATTCCTTGTTGAATTTTATCTATAAAAATAAATACATTTATTTTTTCGTAAACTTTTGTGTTCTTCGACTGAATTAATTGTTGAATCATACTTTATATTCCTCCCATTCTTTATCTAGATCAGCAGACATCTTGTTTTTGTTTTGGAAATATACTGAATGTCTTGGCTGGAGTTTCAAATGCAATTGATTAAACTTGGTTGTGAAAATATTTATTTTATTTAATTGATATAAACATTTAACAAAGAAAAAAATGACTCACTTATGACGTTTGACAGAGATGCTGGTTGATATGGGTTTTTTTTGTCAAATGTCAGCTGAGAGAAAGGTGCTGCCAAACAAATACTACCGAAACCGTCAACAACAAAAAATTGGACTAGATTACTACAGAGTATGTAGCTCCGAATAGATAGGGTCAATTCGTACGTACCCTCTTTGTCTGAAACACCCAAACATTTTTTCTGTTGTAAAATATAAGACAGGGTCTTATTTGAATCAATGGATCTCGTTATAGTTTAGTTTCGTTTTTTGAACTTAGTAAATTGGCAATTTGAATGAAGTTTAAAAGTTCTAAGCTAGGTGGGCTCAGCAATCATATGATCAGCTCAGTGGATTTCGCCAATGAACACAAAAACAAATCAAAACTGAGCACGTTTAGCCCAGTATGATTAGTGTTCAGTGCATTGCAGCAGACGAAGTGGTTGAAAATTTGATTTGTTGAAACTTTGTGTGAATATATGCGACTGTTTTCTTGTTCTCCTTCTGTTACACCAATTTGTCGGTATTGACTTGCGGTCGATTCGTTGAACAGGGATGTGTGTTTAAGGAGTGTTGCTTCAACAAATCGACCAGCTCGACCAGTATGAACATCGCCAAAAGTGCAACTACAGTTGCAAGTCCAAAAATGTCAAAAATACGTTCACTTTTTTCAATGGATTTCAAACCAATCGACACAGAGAGTGGCGAGAGTTCTTGGTTTTTGGCACAGAGTAGATAATACATAGTATCCACTTCCACCCCTTTAGCCCGAAACACCCGCAAAAATTTTTTCAATATGGCGTCCTATTTCTGAGTTTGAGGCTCTGTGCTCACTAGTATGAACTGTAAAAACTTAACAAAACGCCTGCATCGGTATGAAATTTTTTTTACTAATTTTTGTCTTTTACAGGGAAATACTGGTCAAAATGGAAAAAAAAGTTAGTTTCTGCAACTTCAATTCATTTTTTTAAGTTGTAGGCTGTATGAAAATTAAAAATTATCGATTTTTTTTGCAACCAAAAAAAATTTTTTTACTTTTCAAACTCGACTGACTGACGGCAGTGGTAAGTGAAGGCCAGTGAGGGCATCCGGGTGAGGGCATCCGGTCTAGTTTAGCTTGTAGGCAAAACGCACTACCTTGCTGTAGTGGACTCTCTGGTTATACTCTGTGGTTTTTGGCTTGTCATTTAGCTTGTCAACAGAGATAAGAAATTAATTAGATGGCAATCCCTTACTTCTCTTGCCCCGCAACAACCATTTGTTTACATTGTTGTTTTTGTAATCTCATCCTCTGTCTGTGAATACGTGAAAGCTGTACTCAAAGTGGTAATAGTGAGATTTGCTGTACTCAAAGTGGTAGTAGTTAGATTTTGTGTGTGGACTGGAAGCTGTACTCAAAGTTGTAGAGGTGATTTTCGGTAAATCAGCTTGTAGGCAGTTTCAATGTGTGTGTGAAGTTTGCCATCTAATTAATTTCTTATCTCTGCTTGTCAACAAGCTGACACTACCTTGCCTGTCAATTGACACTCCGGTTCAACTCTGTTTTGCTAACACCCCTGTCTACTTTGAAGATTACTTGGCAGAGTTGGCTAACCTGAAAAAGTGACATTTTCCATTCCTTCGTGTTTTTCCTTTTTCTCTTTCTTTTCTTTTTCAAAAGGCTTTCGGTACGTGTTGTGTTGCTAAAATAATCCTAAAAAATTTCAGAAAATTGCAATCATCATTGCTTTAAATAATTCTTATTGCAATGTCTAAAGTGTTTTCTATATGTGCACATAAATATTTTCTGAGATTATTTCTGATTTACCCCTCAAATAGTTATTACAGTTTTAGTCTGTTTTGTGAACTAATTCTTGGTGCTTTTTTTTGTTGCAGATCTTAAAAGCCAACAATGGGTCGCGTTATTCGTGCACAACGTAAGGGAGCTGGGTCAGTTTTCAAGGCCCACGTTAAGAGCCGCAAGGGAGCAGCCAAGCTCAGGTCTTTGGACTTTGCTGAGCGTCATGGCTACATCAGAGGTGTAGTCAAAGTGAGTTGGTATTATAAAATTGATTTAAGTAGAAACTAAATGTTGTTTTCTTATAAGGAAATCATTCACGATCCAGGTCGTGGTGCTCCATTGGCAGTTGTTCACTTCCGTGATCCCTACCGGTACAAGATCCGCAAGGAAATGTTCATTGCCCCCGAGGGTATGCACACTGGTCAGTTCGTATATTGCGGACGCAAAGCAACCCTCCAAATTGGAAATGTGATGCCACTTTCCCAGATGCCCGAAGGTACCATCATCTGTAACTTGGAAGAGAAGACAGGTGATCGTGGTCGTTTGGCTCGTACGTCTGGCAACTACGCCACCGTAATTGCCCATAACCCAGACACCAAGAAGACCCGTGTTAAGTTGCCTTCTGGTGCCAAGAAAGTCGTTCCATCTGCAAACCGTGCCATGGTTGGCATTGTTGCTGGCGGTGGTCGTATTGACAAGCCAATCCTCAAGGCTGGACGTGCATACCACAAGTACAAGGTGAAGAGGAACAGCTGGCCAAAGGTACGTGGTGTTGCCATGAACCCTGTTGAACATCCTCACGGAGGTGGTAACCATCAACATATTGGAAAGGCCTCTACCGTCAAGCGAGGAACATCTGCCGGTCGTAAGGTTGGTCTTATTGCCGCCCGTCGTACCGGTAGGATACGTGGTGGTAAGGTTGACACCAAGAAGGACGCTAAGTAGATTAACTCCCGTTAAATTTGTGTACTTTTATTTTCGAAAGACGTAATATCAGTGCGCAATAAAAAATAAAATCTTTTTTTTAAGGAATTTCGTTTATTTTGGAGTTAGAGGAAAAATTTAACTTTCAGGTAAAGGTGAAGAGAAGGACTGCTGCTGTTATTATTTGAGAAATAGAAACTGACTTTGGGCATTTGGAATTAAGAAGACCTTTAAGGTGAACTAAACTCGAAAAGCTTTAAACTGACTAGGAGCTGGAATTTTGAATAGGAATGGGTTAGAGAAATAAATTTACTGTCTGGCTACACCCCCCCCCCCCCCCCCCCCCCCAAAACCACTAGGAAGCAAAGGGTTAATTATGAGTGTGTTTTAAGATCCACTTATGTACATAGAAGCAGACACTATAGTCTTGAGTGGAAATTAACTTAATTATTCGTTAGTAAGATTCCCTTTTACAATCTTAAAGGGTTGTTTTCCCGAAGACTAGCGGCTATTGCTTTTATTACCAAATTGGCTATATATGAATCTATAGGCGATAGAAGAGTACAGAGTCAGAAATTGGGAGTTCTATTGCTAAATTTCTTATTTATTCGTTTTCCTTTCATCTTTGAGCAGATAAAGTTTTTCGCCAGGTAGCCTAAAGAACCACAGAAGCAGTCTTTGAAATAAAAGTGTGTTGGAAGTGTTATATTTTTGCTTCACAGGTATGACAAGTATTATTCCAACTCGGTCACCGCGGCGTATCCACAAGTGAATGTCTAGTGTAAATGAATTATGTGGGAGAGCTGTGATCCCTTACAGACCACGATGTTCCTAACGCCGGAAAAGGATGATAACAAGTGTGATTTCCAGAAGAAGTGCTTAATTCTATGTTGCTAACATAATATGGCTATGCCATTCAAATTCGGTAAGTGTGGGTAGAGTTTTTATTTCTCACGAAAAATCTTGTAAGTTTCAAATCAAAAATCTTTACAACTAACTTCCGGTTGTCAGGTATTCAAATAAGGTATTGTAAACGTTTAACTAATGCTTACTAGATGACACTGAGCTCTTAAAAGAGTTTTTTTAAGTGCTAAGCACAAGTATTTCTGTTCTTCTATCGTGTGATTCGTGTGATTGATTATGTGAAAAGTTTTTTAGTTGGTAAAAAAAAGTCAAATTTAATATCAAAAATCCGTAGGGGAATGTTTATACTGGGACCGGATTCTGTAACGTTTTAGACGACTGTTGTCTGAATTTTAGGCAGTAAAAAACGTGTTTAAGGCCTTGAAAAAGTGGAAAAAATTTGTAAGACGATAGTAAAATAGCTGTCCACCAACCACTGAAAGCAAGATTATATGAAACAATCTTTAGGTGACGCAATCTACGATAAACGATTGAACGATAATCGTCTGAAAAGTTACGCAATGACCTCCTGGTAGATTTATTGAGCAGTTTGTTGGCAAAGAGGTAAGATATGGTAGTTGAAGGTATGGTTCTCAAATCAAATCAAAAGGAACTTTTGATAGTTCATGTGAATGGAGCGATTGCCTTCCTTCTCTGGTACTCCAAACTGTAGCTTTATGGTATAATTTTTCATCTGCAGCCATAATCCTATTCGTTTCTCTTTTTAACTTATGTGCTTTATAATGCTGGGTTTACATGCTCTGCAACTGCGGAAGTGCAGAAAAGTAAAGCGGTACGGATGAAGATTATAAAGACTGCTATTATACGGTGAAATTTGTTGCACGAAACTACTTCGAATTCTTCTTTGTTCTGTCATCCCGTGTCGCAAGTGTTATTACATGATGAAATCCAGTTTCATGAAACTAGTTTCACATTTCTCTTTATCTTTCATTCGGTGTTTTTATTTTTGGGGAAAAATAGTTATCTAGTAGTGCCTGGTTGCTTCAAAACCTCTTTTATTGGCAGTTGAAAAACAAAAAAGTCATTATTATTAGTATTATTACTTATTATTGAACCAAATGAAACAGAATAAACAGAAACACGAACAAAGACAAAGGGGGCGTTCGAGAATCGTATCCGGATAGCTTGTTGTTGTTGTTGTTATTTACTGTTTTTTTTTATTTTTATGCTGGGCTTATATGCATCTGCAACTGCGAAAGTTCAGAAAAGTAAAGCGAGACGGATGAAGATTACAAAGCACAAAGGTTAAAAAGAGAGACGAATAGGATTATGGTTGCAGATGAAAAATTATGGTTGCAGATGAACATGTTCATCTGCACCCATAATTTTTCATCTGCAACCATAACTAGGAAGTTCATTCCCTCTCTATCAGACAAGTATGAATTTTACATCTTCTGTCTTTTTCCGATTTTCATCTGCACTTGCAGATGCATGTAAATCCACCTCCACCATTATTGTTGTTATTTTTGGTATACCTTTCTATTCAAGTGATCAGCTGATAGAAAATTTATTTTTATTTCTTTCCATGTTGATTTTTTGTTTTGGTGTGCATTTATTTCAGCAAAAGAGTCTTTCAAAACGCATGGGAAACCGAAAAAAATAAGTTATAATCGTCTAGCAATGATATTTTGAATGTTTTATTGTTTTTAAAAGTCGAATTTTAATATTTCACAGCTGTTGTCTGCAGCAATCTGGAAAAAGATATCTGGATCGTTCAAAAAGGTATCCAAGATACGGCTATCCGAGATAGGCTATCCGATAGGTTCTCGAACCCACCCAAAGAGAAACGTCAAAGCTGTTTCACGAAACCATAACCCATGGCGACACACGGTAGCACTTTGTCCATCTCTGTTTTTCGAACTTTCGTTCTCTTTTGCACTTATGGTGTTCGAACAGTTTCGTGCAACAAATTGCACCGTATAATAGCAGTCTTTGTCATCTGCATCCTATAGTTAAATATGTCTTCCCTCTCTATCAGACAAGTATGAATTTTACATCTTAGGTCTATTTCCTATTTTCATCTGCACTTGCAGATGCATGTATGCGGTGTTGTGGTCGAGTTTTTTAAAAATCTGGTCTATTCGTTGCTTCTTTAAATCAAGCGTAAGCTTCGTCATGTGTAAACCAATACGCAAAACTAAAACAAAACGTTTTTTAATTTAAGAAAAAACATTCAAGTAATTCTAGTCTCAAAAAACCTTGCCAAAATGTTTTTCTGCAAACTTTGCTGAATTCTTCTATCTTTTTCACTACATTTTTTCGTCTGGTGGTTGCTAGCGAAACTAGTATGACATCTCGTTGTCGTTCCAAATGTAAATACAAACAACCCTCCCTTCCTGTTTTTCAATGTATATGTGTGTATTCGTATCGATTTGCCACAAAACAGACTGAAGTGAGCGACGACCCCACAAGAGGAAAAGTTATCCCAGCTACGCCGAGTATAAAAAAAATCTAAATCGGTGACGGAGCAGGAAAAATTTGTTCACCAAATTTGCCAGTTTTCAGTGAATTACAAAACAAAAAAGAATAATAAGTAACGATTTGATGAACTCCTTGTTCCAGTGCGTTTAAGTAAACCGAAGTTAAAGTTCCAAGGAAAACCAGTTACATCAGTGAAAGGCCTTAAAAGGTACGCTACTCCCTCCACTGTCCATGTATTTTCAATTTTCACCCATTTCAGCGTGCACTTGTCTTTTTCTCTGACCATGAAATCTGAAAAAAACTAGAAATTTTTGATTGGAGATTTTTTGTTATTAGTTATTGTTTTAACAAAAATTGTATGTTAAATTGGGTGTAGTTTTGGTACATGTGTACTTATATTATCATAACATTGCCTAATTCGCTTCAAACGATTCCAGGAACAAAATTTTAAAAAATTTAGTAATCCACTTAACATGTGTTTTTGTTTTGCTGCTGTTTAAGGAGTCTCAATGGCGAGACCATAAATGTTTCTATTATTGGTTTTGATTTGAATTACGGAAAGAACAACGTGTGTGTGTACATCTCTGACGTCACACGTCAGTCAATTTCTTCTTAGGTACTGCGAACATGTTTATCTATTTACTGCAAATAAGAAACCTTACTTACAAACTAAGCCACTACCTACAACAAACAGCTTTGTTTACATTAATTAAAAGCCTCGGCCTCGATTTCGTAGAGAGTGACAAACTTTTACAAATAATTTTAAAATGCGATATGTAGAATGTAGGTGCAAAAACAAAAACAAAGACAAAAACAAAACAAGTTCGCCTCAATCGTCACTCAAGTTTCACATTTTATTTGTTGCAATGATTTTCGACGACGACGACGACGCTTCACAGCAACTGTGGGTTCACATCATATCCCTTGTACAAAGAAGGGTACAATTAACAACAACGACTTCTGGTTATTGCTTATTATTATTACTTTCCATTTGAATACAAATTAAGATATCTTTGCACTAAACGGTTGTGCATAGAATATCAATTATCATTGTTATCCAACCCATGCACCCCACAACATTAAAAACAGACGATCGTAGCCGTAACGAAATTGTTTTATTATGCCTAATTCTCAACACCAATTCCTCAATTTGTGGTAGGTAAATTGGTACACTTTCTTATTAGAACAAACAAAAGGCTTTAAAAATGTTGGATTTTCGTTTTGCTTTTTCTGATTTTTCAAGTAAAAATTTCTATAGCCTTTAGAGAGTTATTCCTAAATGCAGGCCTACATTGTTAGTTTTGAGTTTTTTTTTTTTTAGCAATGAGAAAACTTATGGTCGATGATGTACGTGCTATGTTGCCAGTAAAAACAAAGGTTGAAATAAATTTCGATTTTTCTGTCTTTAAACTATTTAAAACAGTTGCGTTGTGATATCGGCACGTAGGTATGTCTGAAATGATATTGCTCTTTAGTCTAATACCAGTACATAAAGAAAAGCTTAACTTGTAACAAACGCTGTCCGAATCAATCGCAATCCCCAACGTTGTACATATCTGTTATTATTTTTACCGAAATTGTCATTGCAAGCGATTGCAATGTGAACGTGAATAATGTGAACAGTTCAACTTGGGTGCGCTTTTCATGAAAGACTACACTTGAATTTAGATATAATGAAGTCTTTCATTTAACTAAGTTTTCAAATGAACCTATTCGCATTCTTCTTCTTCTTTTCATTTCCGGCGTTACGAGTAGTGATCTTGAGCGATCACAACTCTCCCACTTTTCTGCTTCACACTAGTGATCCGCCTGTGGGGTACGCCGCGTTGACCTCAGAAAGCGTCGGCAAGCCTCCCGGTTTTGGATTGTTCCATGTCTGAGGCCAACCAAATGCTGCTGTTTTTGCATTTGCTTGTACCAGGAGTGTTTTGGCCTGCCTTTTCTTTTTCGTCGCGAATTTGTTGAAACGTTGTACGATTTTGCCTTTTGGACGGGGTTCTGCGGATCTCTCCTTTGAACATGACAATACTTTTGATCAATTCGATCAAGCTTTGTTACTCCTGCTGTCATCCGAAGCATCTTTATTTCGGCTGCCGTCAATTTGCTTTCATACTTTTTGTACCTTGTCCAACATTGTGAACCGTATGTCAGAGCTGGACGGACAACTGCTGGGCAGAGTCTTCCCTTCAGCTTAGGGGGCATTTTTCGATCACAGAAGATAGCGGATGATTGATGTCGTCATCACAAGTTGCTACACTATTGATCATAGATCCCAGATATTTAAACTATTCAAACTTGGGAAGCACATTTCCATTCAAATAAATGTCTGGAATAGGCTTGTCTGGATCAGAAAAGGGGCAGCACAGGTATTCAGTCTTTTTAGCGCTAATACGGTACCCATTTCCTTCCAAAACATCAATCCAAACGTCAAGTGCTCGTTGCAGGGATGTAGGATCCTCGCTTATGATGTCTCCATCGTCAGCAAAGAATAATTGTTGTACTTTACTGTACGTTACTTTTCCTTCGAGCAAATAATCCAGAACAGCAATGAAAAGCAGTGGACTCAAGACACTTCCCTGATGTACACCTACTGTTATTTGGAATTCTTCGGTGACTCCAGCTTGGCATCTCACTTTTGTAACTGCTGCCTCGTACATGTCCATGAACTTATTCGCATTACACATCAAATATTGGCATTTGCCGTTAGTTAGAAATATAAACTTTGAGAGCTTTATATAAATTCAAAAATATTTAAGTGGCTTTATTAACTTTGTTTGAAATTTGTAGTTGTGTATTCTGCAACTACTTCGTTGATTTTTTGATTTCGGTAGCTTAGAGCTCAAATTACGAAATTGGACAGGACTGTCGAGTTTTGTCTATTTAGGATATCATTGACTTCATTCAGACTTAATGTGTTTTTTCCCCAATTAAAACGATAGATCGATTGTACTATAAGACAAATTCCAAGGAATAACATCTTCGGTTGCAATGTGGTTTCATAAGGTACATTAAGTTCAAGTAAAGTATAGTTATCTTCTAGTCTTAAATATTATAGATACAAACTTGATAGTATTCCGGTCAATAAAAAAATTGTTTGGACCCAATCAAATCGCAATTCCTTGTTCCCTTTACCGAGCTGACACTGCGAACTTAGAAAAACATTTTTTCTTATATTTTTCCTAGAAGATTCTACCAGGGGCCCAATTACCGCGTCATTAGTGGAGTGAGTGAGTGAGGTGAGGTTCCATTAGTAAATACCTTGCTATAATATTTGAGAGACAATGGCTTGGAAGAGCCATTTACCTTCACAATCTATTGCAAGGGCATTTAAAGTCTGTGGTCTCCGTGACGTTATAGTTAGCATGTCTTCCTATTACGTAAGAAATTCGAGGTTCGAATCCTAGAAACATCAAGGAAAAAAATGTGGGTATCGCCTTTGAAGACGTTTTGGCAATTTCTCCGATAGTGAATTCATGCCATGAAAAGCGCTTAATCGAGTAGCCGTTCGGAGTCGGTAAAAAATTGTAGGTTCTTTCCATTCCCTCACAAGGTATTGTTGAGAGGAATAAGCCCTGGGGCTCACCGCTCAGTTGAAATACCTTATTTTTTAATTTTAAGTCTGAAGATGTAAATCGGTGGAGATCCAGTTTTCAAATGCAGCATATAGTTTGGATCCAGAACATCTTTTTGATGAAATGTCTCAGATATTTTTTGACCTCTTCGTATTGTAAAAAACCTTATGCTTGTTCAGCATAGTAGATGATTGGTCTCATAACCGCCTCATTAAGTTTGAAACTAACGTTGGGAGCCACATATTTCCACTTGCAGTTAACAGCCTTTCTGGCTTCTAGCAGCTGCTGCTGAAGGTGCTTTTAAAATATACTAAAGACGTAATGGCAAAAACTAAGTATTTTTACTCTTTGACTCCCTTAATATCCACAAACATAAACTTTCATGTGTGCTCTCTTACGTAATTTTCTGCGTTCTGAATATCCTCATTTTTGTTTTGCCAGTATTAAAGATTGTAATTGGTTTATTATAAAAATCTATATCTTCTATATCTTCTTCTTTACATATTATTATATTATATTATATTATATTACATATAATAAAAACGTAACAGTTTCTTTGTTTGTGCACGCTAATCTCAGAAACGGCTTATCCTATCTAGATGGGGTTTTCAGTAATATATTGTGGTAAGCTTCACTTAACATTTAGTTTTTATTTCATGTCAATCGGTTGATAAATAAAAAAGTTATGCCAATTATTGCGGAAGAAGTCGCTGGCACACCTAGAATAAATAAATAGGGTGGCGCAACAGAGCGAGGAGCCCCAGGGCCTAGCAATTTTCTGCCGGTTCCGAACAGCTATTTGAAACAGCGCTTTTCATTGCAATTTATTTACTAACGTAGGACTTGCCAATTCCTCGCGAAAGGCGATACCCGTGGAAACACATTTTCCCTCTGTTTATTTTATAATTTGGGTCATATTTGCAGTCTCTGCTAGTACATATGACAATGTCGACTGCATATAAAAGTACTTTTATGCTTGTGCCACCAAAACAGATGCCACCGGGAAGAAATCCAGTGAGGTCATCCAGAAAAAGTGGAAAGGGGATTCGACTTAAGAGACTGCCTTGTTTTACGCCTAAGGTCAATTCAAAGCATTCAAATAATTCGTTTTCAACCCATATTGCAATTAAATAATTGTCATACACTTACTTACTTACTTAAGGTGGCGCTACAATCCGGGTCAGACTAGGGCCTCAACCAACATGCTTCTCCAGCCAGCTCGGTCCCTAGCTAGCTGCCTCCAGTTTTGCACGCCAAGTTTGTTGAGGTCCTCTCCTACTTGCGAGCGCCACCTAAGTCGCGGCCTTCCTCTACTGCGCCGTCCATCGGGATTGGATTCGAAGACTTTCCGGAGCGTTGGCGTCCATTCGCTCTACATGACCCAGCCATCTAAGCCGCTGGACCTTGACTCGTTTGACAAGGTCAGTGTCGCTGTACAGCCCGTATAATTCTTCGTTAAATCTTCTCCACTCTCCATCTATGCAGACGGGACCAAAAATCACCCGAAGAATTTTTCTCTCGAAGCATCCTAAAGCGTTCTCGTCTGCCTTTGACAAGGTCCATGTTTCTGCGCCATATATAAGAACCGGGATGATAAGTGTCTTATACAGGGACACTTTAGTTGCTTGAGAGTGTTGGTGTTGGGTGTCCTTTCTTGATGACGGCATATACTTGGTCTTGCCTCATTTATCACTAAACCCATGTTCTTCGCTTCCGTCTCAATGCTCATAAACGCGCCATTTTGACATCACGCTGCGTTCTTCCAATTATGTCAATATCGTCGGCATATCCGAGCAATTGGACGGATCTGTGAAAGATTGTGCCTCTTATGTTGACGTGGGAGTTTTGCACTATTCTTTCAAGAACGATGTTGAAGAAGTCGCCTTGCCTTAAACCTTTTTTGACATCGAATGTATCGATGAGATCTTTTCCGACCCTGATGAAGCAGCTTGCGTTCTCCATCGTCATCCTACACAATCGGACAAGTTTGGTAGGGATGCCAAAACTAGACATGGCTCTATATAACTCCTCTCTATAGATGCTGTCTTACGCGGCCTTAAAGTCGATAAAAAGGTGGTTAGTATCGATTTGAAGCTCCTGGGTTTTTTCCAAGGTCTGCCGTAGTGTGAAGATTTGGTCTATGATGGACTTTCCTGGTCTAAGGCCGCACTGATAAGGACCTATCAGGTTGTTGACGAATGGCTTCAGACGCTCACACAATACGGCAGAGAGGATCTTGTACGCGATGTTAAGAAGACTGATACCTCTGTAGTTGGCGCAGTTCAGAGGGTCTCCTTTCTTGAGGACCGGGGAAACAATGCTGAGGTTCCATTCATCGGGCATGCTTTCTTCCGAGGGCAGCCGTGGTGCAGTGGTAGAGTGTTTAGTAGATAGGCCGGACGCGTGGGTTCGAATCCCGCTCTGGGCATCTACTTTTCTTTCAGCCTCCCAGTTTCATATGGACGCCGCCCTTGAGGTTATATATGTGAAATTACTAACAACTTATTTCCAACTACTGCAACACAAAAAAAAGGGAAGGCTGCTACTCTGGTAGTACAATGGACTGGATATTAGGTCTGAGTTCTCCAGATTAGCATATAAGCCTCCTCTTTTTTTTATTTAAAAAAAAAAAAGTGCTTTCTTCCGACCATATTTTGCAAATGAGCTGGTGCATACTCCTAACCAGGTCATCGTCTGCCGCTTTAAACAATTCGGCAGTGAGGCCATCAGCTCCAGCAGCTTTGTTGGACTTTAGCTTAAATACTGCTGTCTTCACTTCGTTCAGGTCGGGGTGGCGGAATTGTTGGTCTACGTCGCCTAAATCGAATGGTTCTATCTCTCTAACAGCGGAATTGGGTTCATCATCGCCTTTATAGAGTTTGGAGAAGTGGTCTTTCCATATCCTCAGCATTGACTGCGGTTCCACCACGACGTTCCCTTGATCGTCTTTGCAGGCTTCGGCTAGGGGTTTATAGCCGGAGGCTGTTGTTTTCACCTTTTGGTAAAACTTCCGAACCTCATTCCTGCTGTGGCACCCTTCTATCTCCTCGATCGCGCGCTTTTCATGCTCTCTCTTTTTCCGTCTAAAAAGCCGGTGTTCGTCTCTCCTCTTCTGCTTGCATAGCTCGTAAGCAGTTTTAGTCTTTTTGTGCAGCGCCGCTTTGTATGCTTCCTGTTTAGCTGCATGTGATTGCCGGCATTCGTCGTCAAACCAGGGGTTTCGTTGTGGTGGCCGTGTGAAACCCAGCACTTCAGAGGCGGCATCTCTGATGGCTGATTGGCAGTGCTGCCACTGGTTCTCTATACTTGATGCTGGCGGCATAGGACTCCTTAAGAGGTTGTAAGAGACTTGATCGGAAAAGGACTTGGCGATCTCTTGCGATTGTAGTCGTCCAAAGTCGAATTTTCTTTTCATTGTTACAATTGTTAAAATCAAATCAATTGACGGAAAAATGTGATTTCTTTTTGGGTATTCTTTGGATTCTCTTACTAACTTACTTAGGTGGGCATTACAGCTTGGGATGAACCAGGTCCTCAGTCAATATCTTTCGATTGCGTCTTTGATTTCGGGCTCTCTAATTTTACACTAAAAGTCGGTTGAGGTCTTTTTCCACTTGATTGCGCCACCCTAAGACGAGGTCTCCCCCTTTCGCAATTTCCCAGTTTTTGAATGTGCTTTCGAAAATCCGTCCATCCGCTCTACATGTCCCAGCCATCGTAGTTTTACAATGCGTACTTTTCTAGCTATGTCCATGTCGCGGTACAGCTCATTCAGCTCGTTCTTGTATCTTCTTTTTTGCATACGGATTCTTGGAATTCACTAAGTATATTATTTTCTTCGTTCGACATCGTTAGTCTGTAAAGATTCACACTTGTAACAATCGCAAATGAAATAGCTCTATAATAGATCGGGTAATTTACATCGTCTTTCTTATAAACTGGGAAGATGATATACCTTCGGAAGCTTTCAGGGAAGTTTTCACTTAGGAATATGTAGTTGTAGGCGTTTGTTAATTTATTTGTAAACTTATAAAATTCATATAGGATTCTATCATCTTTTAGTTCCCTGTTAGTCCTGCATCTCTGTAAAACAATCCTCATCTCTCATTTTCCGTAAATGGATAAGCGAACAGAATTTGGCCTTGGAATAGAAATTATTCGTTTAAAGTTGTCGACTCGCAGTGTAGTGTTCATTCTAGTTTTTTTTTTTGGCAAATAGTTTCATAACTTCGAGGTAGTACAGGACTTCGTCTACCTAGGATCCGCTGTAGACACGGACAACAACATCAGTGCGGAGATCAAACGGAGAATAACTCTTGCCAACCGTTGCTTCTTTGGGTTAAGAAGGCAATTGAGAAACAAAACCCTCTCCAGAAAAACCAAGATAACCTTATATAAGACCTTAATCATCCCAGTCCTGCTTTACGGCGCGGAAGCATGGACCTTATCGAAAGCGGATGAGGAAACCCTTGGTCGTTTCGAAAGAAAAATTCTCCGAATGATCTATGGTCCCGTATGCGAAGGCAATGTGTGGAGAAGAAGATACAACAACGAGCTGTATGAGCTGTACCGCGACATGGGCATAGCCAGAAGAGTACGCATCGCGAGGCTACGATGGTTGAGCCATGTTGAGCGGATGGACCCAAACGCTCCGGCTCGTCGGGTGTTCGAAAGCACATTGCAGGGAAATCGCGGAAGGGGAAGACCTCGTCTTAGGTGGCGCAATCAAGTGGAAGAAGACCTCAACCGACTTGGAGTGCGAAACTGGAGAGAGCTCGCCCGAAATAGAACTCGTTATCGAAGGATGTTGGTTGAGGCCCAGGTTCACCCCGAACTGTAATGCCCACCTAAGTAAGTAAGTAAGTAAGTTTCATATTTAGTTCTCGGGAAATTTTCCAGAAAGAATGGCTGTCCCTAACATCAAACAGCCTTTCCATGAGCTGTCGTCAATCTGATTCTGCTTTTTCTTGCATAGCTTGAATTTTTTTAGTCTGTCTGTTCCATACGAAATATCCCCAATAATTTCACTCACTTAGCTAGTGCCTTTTTGGATTGAAAACTTCTATCTCCGACTAAATACAGCTTTCGTCAAGTCTCTTAGTTCAATTCCAGTGGTTTTGGATGGTTTCAAGTCTGATATTCATCGAATCCTTTTTATTATTATAATTTAGTTACTTCTATTTGATCCCTTACGATTCTTTCCATACAATCCACTCACCCCTGAGGATATTGAAGTGAGTTTTTTCATATTCTCATATTCGAACTCTGTTTTTGTCTTTGTTTGGCAGCACAGGTGGAATGAATGGCAAAGTATTTATGTTAAACTTAATAAACTCCGACCTTAAAAGCATAGTTAAGTATGACCTTGTAAAACGTGTAGACTTAAATGTTTCAAAATTACAATGATGTCTTCTATTCTTTGCAAAATCTCAAACTACTTTAGCGTTACTGGCCATAATACAAATTCGAACAGAAAAAAAACTTGAAGGTAATAGAAATGTAACCCACGCGATTGTTTCTCTTCTACCGTTGTAACGTTTACTGTCTTGCCTAGTTTTATTTATTTTTCCATTATCAAAGCTCGGAAATTCGCGACGAAATTCGCGACGAAAAAGAAAAGGCAGGCCAAAACACTCCTGGTACAAGCAAATGCAAAAACAACAGCATTTGGTTGTTCCATGTCTGAAACAATCCAAAACCGGGAGGCTTGCCGACGCTTTCTGAGGTCAACGCGGCGTACCCCACAGGCGGATCACTAGTGTGAAGCAGAAAAGTGGGAGAGTTGTGATCGCTTCAAGATCACTACTCGTAACGCCGGAAATGGAAAGAAGAAGAAGAGAAGATCAAAGCTCGGACAAAATAGCTAATTGCCGTAATACTACTACTTCTTCTAAATCACATCAGCTTACAGTCCTATTCTTTAAAGTTACTCCTCTCTAATTGTCAACGTTTTATTGAACAAAGAGTATTTCTAATACAGATAGTCCTTTGTTAAGTGCGCCACACTTATGTGAAATATTTTGACCAACTCTCCCCATTGCTTGACCAACCAGCGTTAAATCTCACTTGTTCAAAACTAATGCATACCAGTATCTACATTCTTCCTTTCCTCTTCATCTACCCACTAATTCTGTGTTCTTTTAAACTCATAAATGGTATCTTATAACCCCTTGTGGATGAGTACATTATAAAAAAAGTCTGAAATTATAAATAAAAGGAAAACTATTTATCTCTATCTATCTATCCTTGCAATGGTTTTTTCAAGCCAGAAGTAAGACCAAAATGTTACACTGGTTTTCATCAGAGGATGGTGAACGGTACGACTTTTGAAGCAACTACGCATAAAGCAGAGTTTTCAACTATTTAAAAGGTAGTTTATCACTCATTCATTGCCATGAAAAGTGCTTTCTCGATTAGCCGTTCGGAACCGGCAGAAAATTGTAGGTCCCCTCCATTTCCTCCAAAGGCATGGTTGTGAGAAATGCGCAAGGCCCAAGGGCTCCTCGCTCTGTTGCGCCACCCTATTTATTTATTTTTATTTATTTATCACTCATTCCCACCACAACAAAAAAAGAAAATAAGACAGACGACGATTGAATTTGAAATCATGACGATTTTACCTATTGCTCCAAACCTAAAAGTAAGCCCCACTCTTAGAGTATAAGTTATTATGAAATGGATACGAGCATTAGCCATAAATCTTCTCATCTAAACTATGCTGTATAAGATGTTTATTGCATTAATGGGTCTAACATTTGTTGTTATAAAGATAAGTGTGCCGATTTAAGACACTCGTCTGTTCTAAGATTTAATTAATACTTGGTCTTCGTCTCTACACAAACAAAAATATGATGAGATGAATTCAGAATAAAATATTAAGTTCCCGCAAACCGATACCATTTGTGCAAACATTATATATATCTCAACAGCTCGTGTACACTTGTTTTTATACACAGTCAAATTTTTAACGCCTTTTGGTTTTGTGAGTCATCAGCCATACTCGTGCATTTCACAAGAATAACATTACCAACACTCGAAAGCAAAGTTGATATCCATCTTTTGCCATTAATCACCGGTGAGTCTGTCTACGTCGGCAACGCTTGAGTTCAAAAACTTCAAGCAAAAAAGAAATATTTACATGTTATCCATCTTATCAGTTACTCATTGATAACATTTAACAAAAAAAAAAAAATTATTTGCTTGAAATACGAAATCATTTTTTGTTAAACCGACTTTGTGACTTGCAGCAGTTGAACTTTAGTTAATGGTGGTTTATGATAGATACTTTCAATCCCAAGTATAATAAAAAGCTTATCTTTCAAGAAAATAACAATAAAATATAATGACTTGATTTATCTACGTATATTGTTACATAAATATTTTTTTTTTTTAGATCACGAACCGTCAGTTAGATATCATTGATCAAAATGGCAAATAGACAGCCGCCCATGGAGGAATTACCACCACCAAAAGCCGACTTCAGTGCTCCGCCACCGTACGAGCTTTCAAGTTCAGATCTTCATGAAATCCCACACAGTAAACTCCCCACATACGAAGAGGTACAAATGGAGAAATCATTGAATGGTGAACTTCCACCTTCATTGACCGCCCATCTAGTTATGCCGCCACCGCCTCCGCCGCCACATCATCAACTTACCCAGACTCGAACAACCAGCACAGGCACACAGCCAGCTCTAACATTCATCGCTATTGACACATCAGACGCCGAGAATCTCACCAGCGATCACAGTTTGCTGGGCACAGACATAATCTTTGTAGCAGCATTCATGGTAGCATTTCTGTTCAATTGGATTGGATTTTTGATGCTTACCTGTTTTTGTCACACAATTGCGGCTCGGTATGGGGCCCTTTCGGGGTTTGGTCTATCGCTTGCTAAATGGACGTTGATCGTCAAACACTCTACCGATTTGGCATCACACGAAAACTCTTGGCTGTGGTGGTTAATCATGGCTTTTGGGTTTCTCATTTGTGTGCGAGCTCTCGTCCAGTACATCAGCATTAAGCGTACCTGGCGGCTCCTGTCCGCATCGGCGCAGGAGCGATTATTGTTTTTTTACTAAGCATAGGAGCATAAGCAAAAACTATTTTTTAATCATAACATCGCTATCGATACTTTAAACCTTTAATTAATGTAAATGAGGATACCACTATCGAGGGGATTAAAAATCATAAAGTAAACAAACAATTGTGGAATGGAATTTTGTACTGCAGCTGGACTATGTTTAGTTGCAGTTTCCAAGCGAGAATTGATAAAAATTAATGATCTGTTATCGATCATTAAAACTGCACTTAACACAAACCCACACAAAACATACAAAAAGAAAGCTATAGATAGAGTACACACTAATGCAACCTTGAGTTCGGTCAAACGAGAGAATGAGGTGCTCATCACAGTGAATTGAAAATTGCCAATCTACGCGCATTGTAAATACAGATGAAATTAGCTCCACAAAGGCAAAAACAAAACAGGTTAGCTTGCAACGTCGCGTCGTTAGTAGCTACTTATAGTTAAAATGTTGCTTGCAATGTGGCTTTTGAGTTTCCAGGTTGTTATTGTCGTGGTCAAAAATGCAGTAGCAGAACTAAAACAAAATCCTTAACGTCCCGGAACCCGGTTATTAGTTATATTTTCCTTTTGTAATTGTATAAATGTACAAGATTTACGAATTATTTTTATGGACAAATATATTAAGTAAATAATTTGGTCGTAATTGAAGAGAAATGTTTTTTTTTATTTATTTTAAAAAGCCCGGTTCTTCCACAAATAATAAAGTCACAACTTCTGAGAAACACACTACTTGAGAATTGTGTGAAAAGTTGTGGTTTGACTGAAACAACGTGTTTTGTGATGAATAGCTATTATAGTTATCTTGAGGGAAGATCGGTGATTTTCTTTAATCTTCATCCATCGAATTATTTTAATTTGAAGAGACAAAGAAAAAAATTATTTTAATTACGTTTCTATTGTAGATCGGATGGACACTAACGGAGGGTTTTTAAAAGTACACTGCAGGGAAGTCTTGAAAGAAAACAACCTCGAGGAGGAGGATCTCAACCGACTTTGAGTGCAAAACTGAACGTCCGAAATCGAAATTTTTGCCTAAAGATATTAGATAAGGCCCAGGTTAACCCCAAATTGCAAAGCACCTTAAATAAGTAAGTAGGTTTCATTCTCTCAGCAACGCTTGCACTTAATCCCATTCTGGGACAATTCCCAGGTCCCATATGTTTTAATCATAAAGATGGAAGCCAGGCAGGGCCTTACTGGCCTCTTCCAACAAAAACAGAAATCCAGTCCTGCGAATATGAACACGTAGTGAACCCAACTAGTTTGACACCTTTGAGCAGTTGATATAAGTTTTTATCCCTAAATGCACCTTTGGCTTAAATTTTCAGCTATCCCTTTTGGGGAATAGTGAAAAAAATGCAAACCCACACTCTCTTGCTTCGTCTAATAGATAAATAGATTAGAATAGCTAATAAAATTAGTAAGGCGTGGTTTGAGAACTATGTTATTTCCATCTATTAACCACACCAAGCAAATTAATATTCATTATTACTCGACCTTTTCATGGAAATATGTCCTCCGTACATTGGATTATAGTCTTAGCTAATAAAAAAAGCAGAAATCTATGATCAGTTGGTTTGTTTTAAACATTCAATAGACATTATAAATACCTATTTATAAACTTTGAATTGTTATTAAAAATACGCCGCGATATTAACAGAAAAAAAACTATTAAGGCGTGTGAAATACGTGAACAGCTTTTTGCCAGGAACATTTTTTGTTCGCCCGGAATTTTAAAAGCTATTGAGTTTCCCGTGAACAAAATTCCAGGTTTACAATTTCTACGTTTTTGTTGTTCACTAGTTCGCCTCACAAAAATAAGTGAAATAAATTGCTCTCTTTATGGAGAAAAATAGCTCATAATAAGGGAAATTTTTCGAACATGGATATTTTTTTACCCGAAACTCATAATAAGTGAACAGTGAAATGGGATCTTTTTGGAGGGGAATACTTTTTTTGCACCAGAAACGGTTTTAGAATGCTCCTGAAAGTTCTTTCCGTCCAATGGAAAACGACATTACTAAAACAAAAGTGGTTCAACCCGGCTAAGGTTGACAGAAAAAAATCACAAGTCTTGCAAGAGTAATGAGCAAAAGCAACCGTCCCAAGCGCCTTAGATTCCATAATTTTCTTGCTATTATTTATAAAAAAAACTATTTTACTTAAGTTTCAATTGTCGAGCCTCGAATAAGAAATTTGGAGGTAGGTATAGGCCCACATCGCTATCAGAATCGTGTTACAACCAGAATTGATGTTGGAACACCTTTTCAGTGCATGCAGTGCGAAATATACGGAGGTAGGGAAGTTCCCATTCAGAGATCACTCCCGCAAGTGCGTTAATTAGGCTGGCTTGATTTCTCCCGAGCTCTCTTCAGACCTATCCTCACCCACGGCCACGGTGTTATAATATGGTGGACTGCACTAGACAAAGCAATTTATCGTGACAATCTCATCAAAGTGCAACGTTCAGCATGCATAGGTATGAACGGTGCCTTACGCACCACTCCTTGAGCGGCACTGGACATCCTGTTTCACCTTGTCCCACTTGACATCTACAGTAAACAAACAGCTGCGAATTCGGCTATTCGATTTCAAGAAGTCTCACAATGGACCAACAACAATATTGGTAATGCTGACATTCTAAAGAAACCCGGAATCCCCAAACTAAAAACAGATTACACCACACCCAAACTCGAATTTGACACAAATTTCCGACCGACCATTCTATCCAGAACAGACTGGGAGCGAAAATCATTCTTGGAAAACTAACGTCCATTTTTATACAGAGGGTTTAAAAACGAATGAAGGTGTTGGTTGTGGTGTTTATTCAGACGAAATGAAATTAAACATCTCGCTTCGTCTTCCAGATCATTGTAGCGTGTTTCAAGCGGAAGGGAAGGCAATTAGCGAAGCTTGTAACGGGCTATTGGTTTCATCGGGGTCGTGCTGGCATGCTGGTCCGGCTCCTGCTCGCCGTTGGGCGTGGGAACTTGACCCCTTAAACCCGCTGACAAAAATCATGCCAGACTTTCGTGCTGTCAAGGTGTTTTTAGCACACGAGAAATTGCCTCTACCCTCCCTACCTTGTCACCTTACTCGCCTCGGTGACCCTTAACTGGCATCATCCCCTACCTAAGCGATCATCCTTTCCTCTTTAGACTCCTCATCCCATTTTGATCAATTTAGTTAATACACATTTTATCTTCAATTTCCGATTTCATATATTTGAAAATTTCCTACTCATATTTCACAATACTATTTACATGCGTCGTAACTGTGTGTATTTCTTGCTCGTGATTGGCTTTAGGTTTACTTTATGATGTGTGTATGTTTAAATTAGTGATTTAAGCAACTGGACTTGTAAAATGTTCAACTTCTATGTTCTTTGTATTGTTCTTTTAAATGTACTAAGCACTTTCTATGTATTCAAATTTTTAAACGTAGCTCTTTGTGCACGTAATTAAACAAACAGATTAAAATTATACAATTAATGAAATTATAAAAAAATAACGAATCCGAAACTAATTTCAATACACGCAAGACAAAAAAAAATACCGGGATTTAACTTCCTCTTTTACACGATTAAATTTAAAGCAAGCAATGGTCCCCACTTAACCCCAAAAACCAGATATATATATGTAAATTTTAATATAGTAAAAAGTGACAGGGCGCATAAAAGACTTACCAAGTGTCGATGATTTCGTTGTTGTGGCCACAGCATCCAAATCCTCGATGGTCTTTCCCGTCGTAACTATTATTTCGCTTTTGTTCTCGAATTTTTAAGCTAATTAAAATCAATATATATAAACTGGTTAGCAAACAAATTAAAATTACGTTAACGCGCGTATTTGCTGTTAATATCGGATTCACTTCACAAAATTTAAAAGAATTAAGAACAAAAAAAAACTGAGCACACACTAATTAACATAAATTTGCTCGTTGCCTCGAAAGGTTTGAAATCAGCCTCCTACACTCAATATCCGAAGCCTTTCCTTCCGGATTACACCACCTTTATATCTCTCCTGACGAAGAGCCTACTTGCAGGCTAGTTAAATATGTAGCGCACCACTTAATTAATTAAGTGTATTTTTATTCTCTCAGGTAAGGTGCTTCCTATTCAAATAAATACAGGTCATTGAATAACTATATATAGAAGCTGACACCCGAAATAAACAACTTTCTCAAACTCGGCATAAGAAGATTGTTACCTAGCAATAGTCACACTATTTATTATTGTTTATGTTTTTGTCTCTGCTTTTCTATTTTGATACACAAACCATTTTCAAATGAAGGAAATTTGGCAGTTTAAATTTTGAAATATGTTTCGTAAGGAACCCTTAGGGATTTATTATAATTGATTATAATCAAATACATAATACACTAAATCTCCATCATCATTTCAAACCTATTTATAATCTTAACAACCTCTTCGGTAACCAGCAAAAAAATAATAAAAAATATCCTTTGGGACTAAATTTGCAAAAGGTTGGTGAACTAACTAGCTCCAATATCGATACTAGCGGCATAAGAACTCCTAGTGGCGATTTATTCCGGTGTCACTTCTATATATAATTATTCAATGTACAGGTACTTTTGGTACCATAAAAGAAAATAAGTATGGCTGCAAACCATTCACCGACAGAAAATTTTACCTGCTAAATTATGGCAGCTGAATATATATTATTTCCTGCAGAAACCTTCTGGGCAATTTTACTTCTCAGCAAGTACAAAATATTCCTAGTTATCTATAACAATTATACGTTATACACTTTAAAAAAAACTATTTACTTAAAAAAAACTTACACGAACGAAATAACCTTCATCGGCAAAATAACCATGAAATTGGTTTTCCTTGGAACTTCTGGTCCGTTTGACTTTGAATTTGCTAATGACGCAAACAGCACAATGTCAAACGGATTCAGAATCTCAATGTTATGTTTCACCGCTTATTTGAGAGGTCATAACGTTCTTTTTTTTTTTTTTTT
The DNA here is from genome assembly GCA_949752695.1 of Melanostoma scalare. Classification (NCBI taxonomy): domain Eukaryota; kingdom Metazoa; phylum Arthropoda; class Insecta; order Diptera; family Syrphidae; genus Melanostoma; species Melanostoma scalare. The sequence goes on along the minus strand of OX456984.1, from coordinate 148,488,321 downwards.
TCTCTTTTCCCTGCTCTAAACAATTCCTATCTTCCTTCTTAGCAACATTTATAACATCTACCATATAAACGAGTTTAGCATATGCTTAAACCATCTTTCTCTTTCCTAACCACTTTCTGACCACCTACTAGGGAATTTTTATGTGTCAAATTGACAAGACCTTCCTCCACCTGTCATAAGTGTTGTTTACCTTTTACCTTAAGTATTTTCCGACTCGTGCGCGAAATAATTTGTTTAGTGGTTTTATTTGTGTTTATTTAAATAAAAAAACATATTTCGTTACAGGGCTTCGCTATTTTGGATGCGTTAAAGCATTCAAAACACGCGAACGAACCCACGTACCCATAAATCGCCCTACTTTATTCCTATTCTTATCTGTCCATACAAAAATTTTTCTTCGCGAGCCCGAGGCGGCGAGAAAAGATAAAACGTAAAGAATAACCTAATAAAAAGTAGTTTTCGGATGGTGTGTGCTAAAATTGAGAAAATGAAGGGGAACAGCGAAAACAAAAAAAAATATAAATATAAATAAGATAAAAAAAAATATATCACTAAAATCACCCCCAGTGTAAAAAGTGTACAGTGAGTGAAATGTGTATATACACAAAAAAATATACAAAAAAAGTAAAAATATGATTTTTAAAACAACGCCGGATCAGCTTTACCTCATAACGTGGGTGCCGAACCTACATAAAAGCCGGGCTGTATTTTGCGTCAGATAAGTATTTACTATTATTTCTGGATTGGGGAACCGATACTTTGTGGAACGTTTTCTCTTGCTTTCAGGTTATTGTTTGATGTCTTTGGCGTGGTAGATACCTATAAGTTTACCATTCAGCGTTTCCAGTTCGTACATGCAACTGCCTACCACTCTGCGGACACGACATTTGACAAACTTAGGAAGCAGTTTTGCATTGATTCCCTTTTCAAAGCTGCTCTGCGTAAAGTTTCGATGAAAAACTTCTTGGCCAACTTTAAAAGACACGGGATTTGAACGTAAGTTGTATGTTTTTCTTGACTTAACGTGTGCCCTGAGTAAGTTCTCTGATAACCTTTGTCTAGTAATGGCAGTTTTAGCACAGTTTGGTACAACCAACAATTCGGGGTCAGTCAGAGCATTCAAATCTCGTAATAAACGATAAGATGAACCATGGGATATCATCGTTTGTCCAAACAACGCGAAGTATGGCTGGCATCCGATAGATTCGTGCATGTCGGATCTCAATGCACATGCTATACTGGACAGATGAATATCCCAATCGTTTTGCTCCTTGGAAATGAGCACTCGCAGTTTACTTAAAAGATTACGATTGACTCTCTCCGAATTGTTAGCTTGTGGTAAATACAATGCCGTACGAATGTGCTTAATGCCCTAGTTTGCCAATAAGTTTTTGAACTCATTGGAGACAAACTGACATCCGTTATCAGAATGAACAAACTCAGGGGTGCCGAAAGTATGAAATATTTCACATTCCAAAAACTGAGGAATTCGTGTCGCGGTGGCTTTCGGGAGTGCTTTCAAGAAAGTAAATTTAGTAAAGTGATCTAACGCACTAAATATATAAACGCTTCCTCGTTTTGTTCGTGGGTAAGGTCCTAATAGATCGACGAATAAACGTTGCATCGGTCTTTCCGAAACGATTTGGTTATTGATTGGCGGGCGAAGGGTTACATTTGGAGCTTTTACGGTTTTGCACGTCTCGCATTCACTCACGAACGTTTTTATATCCGTTACCATTTTCGGCCAGAAATATTTTTCGCGTATTCGAGCGTACGTTTTAGCGAAGCCGCTATGGCAGTTCAGCTTAGTATTATGGGACATTTCGATACATTTGTGAGTGAGTGCATCGGGTAACCAGAGCCTCCACAGCGAATCCTCGTCGCTTACATCGCCGTTCCTGAACCTTACTCTTTTGTATATATATTTTCCCGATACAACAAGGTCAGGAAGTGCAGGTTGATTGGAGTTGACATTTTCTCGCAGTTGGGAATATTGCTCCGAATTGAACTGATCCGAGTCGAGGTCGACCTCTGCGCCTAATGGTATCAAAGAAAGCTCATCCATTTCCATTCGCGATAGAGTATCCGGAACGACGTTGAGAGATCCTTTTCGGTGTTCGATCGAAAAATCAAAACCTTGAAGTTCCAAGCTCCACCTTGCCAATCGTCCACTCAAGTCTTTCATGGACATGAGCCACTTAAGGCTTGAGTGATCTGTGATGATCGTAAAAGGTAATCCATCAACATACGCTCGGAACTTTCGAATACTCAATACCGCTGCAAGACATTCTTGCTCTGTCACTGTATAATTTTTCTGAGCTTTGTTAAGCTTCTTTGACATATAGGCAATCGGTTTTTCATTCAAATTCTCATCCAACTGAAAGAGAACACCACCCACTCCTTCTGAGGATGCATCGCACTGGATAGTGAACGGCTTTTTAAAATCTGGTTGCGATAGCACGGGAGCCGAAGAAAGCGCAGTTTTGAGTTTATTAAACCCATCTAAAGCTTCAGGTGTTAGCTCAAATTTACTCTTCTTTTTCAACCAATCTGTTAGAGGAGCTGAAAGATCGGAATAATTCTGAATGAACCTCCTGTACCAACCGGTTAAACCTATAAACCTACGAACTTGTCGTTGAGTTTTGGGAATCGGGAAATTGACCATGGCTTCGATTTTAGCAGGATCGGTTTTTAGAGTTCCTTGGCCGATAATGTATCCAAGATACTTAATCTCTCGCATGCAGAACTTGCTTTTGTCGAGGTTGATGGTTAAGTTCGCCTTGCGGAGACATGCAGCAACTTCGTTTAATATCCGAATGTGCGATTCGAAATCGGATGTACATATGAGGAGGTCGTCCAAGTAGACGAAAACATTCTCTCTGAGGGATTGAGGCAACATTTTATCAATGACGCGTGACATTGTCGAACCAGCATTGCTCAAACCAAAAGGCATAACCTTGAATTGGTAGAGTGGTCTACCTGGTACTGCAAATGCGGTCTTCTCTCTTGACTTTTCATCAAGAGGAATTTGCCAATAAGCGTCCTTCAAATCCAACCCCGTGATAAAATGAGTGTCTTTTATTCTACTTAACAACCCCTCAATATGTGGTAACGGATACGCATCTTTCACCGTTACTGCATTCACTTTCCGGAAATCCAGGCAAAGGCGAACCTTACCGGGTTTTCTGACTAAAACCACAGGACAACACCACGGTGAGTTGCTAACCTCAATTACTCCAAGCTCTAGCATGCGATCCAGCTCCTTATAAGCCTCTTCTTGTCGCACTGGAGACATAGGATAGTGGCGAGATTTAATCGGAACCGCGTTACCTGTATCGATCGTGTGACCACCTAGCGTTGATTTACCTAAACCTAAGACTATAAAGTTAGGAAACAGCTTCTTTGTTAATTCTAACTGAACAGATTGCTCTGGAGACAGCGCAATCAACTCAGCATCATCTTTCATGTTGACATCTCCTTCATGTGACCAGACATCAGTTTGGATTTCGCTTAATTCAGGTATAAGATGGAATTCTCTCCAAAAATTCATCCCAAGGTAGAGTTTTTGAGTTAGATTGGGAATCAGGTAATAAGAAATGGGTTTAGTGACACCTTTGTACTTGGTCTGAATTTGGCAATGACCAACAATGGCATGGGACTTCCCATCGGCAGTACGCACAACATTTTTGTACGACTTCACTTCAACTCCAATTCTTTTTACCAAATCCCAACACGCTACCTAGCACAGAAATAGAAGCTCCGCTATCCAGTAAACCAAAAACCGGTTCATTGTTCAGTTGAACATTGGCGTACATTCTACCATCTGCGTCCGACGAAATGATGGAATCCAAAATTGCTTTGCGAAAGTGTTGGCGATTTCTGAACCGATGCCGACACTTTTGTATTTGGGAGCTAGCTACACTATTATCAGTTCCCATAATTCGAGAACGAACCTTATAATAGTTAAGCTTACGCTCATGAAGGGATTTAAGGTTGTGAACAATTATAGGGTGAGTTTCGACATCACTTGATTTTTCGTGTTCCAAGATCTTGAGTGGAACACGGTTGTCACTTGTAGTGTGATTTAGTTCTGTTTCGGGTGGTCGGGGTTGTTGTTCGCCGGACGAAGATCCCCGCCCCTCCTTTCGTCCCTGTAGGAGTTTCCCGGATGCTTGGTGCATTCTGGAGTACTGACTCCTTTGGTTCCACACACGAAACAAAACAGCTTTCTCACATGAGAGGGACACATATAAAAGCTGTGACCTTGCTGATCACAGTTCCAGCAGATGAAATTTGCTGTGGAGTTTGTCCTCTTAGGCGGACCCATGGCCGCGATTTCCTCACCAGTCAAGTCCATTACTTCGTCGCTATCGAGAACAGAAACTTCATGAACTGACTTTTGTGAAGAGAACCTCTTCGCCAAAAACCTTTCCGCAACTCTAGCCTTGTTTCTTAATTGCTCAAGACAGTTGCAATCAGCTGACAGCAGGATTTCTCCAAGTCTGTCCTTAGCATTATTTCGCAAAACATCAACCAGTTTCTTTTCATCAAAAGGCTCCTTAAGACGGTCGTTAAGAACAACGACGGAATTATAAAAATCGTCAAACGATTCCTTGTACCCCTGCCTACGAGTAAGTATGCGCATGTACACATCTACATCGTTCTCCAACCGCCCAAACTCCTTTTTCATTGCCCTCTTCACTTCCGCAAATTGAACTTCCGGGTTCCTTTTTAAATAGGACCAAAACCAACTATTGGCTCTTCCAGTCAACAACGTATGGAAGTTAGAAGTTAGTTGCTCATCGGTGTATTCACACGAAATTTGAAGGCGGTCCACCTTAAATAAAAAGTCGGTAACATTTTCGGTGCCGTCATACTTAATATTCCAACGGTCTAGTCGACACTTATTCGTGGAACTTGAAAATGCGTTGGACAATGAACTTCGGGGTCTGGGGGTAGGTTGGAGACCGCGAGATGTGCTAGCCTCTGCACCTGTGCAGGTCTGGCTGCTTCTCGCAGTATCAAGGGCACTCGGAATCGAACTAGGCCGACTGACGTCCTCCATCTTGTTTATGATATTGACCATAAACTGATCCATTTGTTGGAAGAAACGGACTTGATTTAACATCAAGCTTCGGTCAATTTGCGAAGCCAAGCTTTCTACGCTTACCAGACCACTGGCACTAGCACGATTTCCTTCTCTGACGTTTTGAAGGTCATCACGATCCCCGTCCTCTAACTGCCTATTATCATTCATTTCGAAGGATAAATCTGAGTTTGTTGAGTTTAACTCTGAGAAACTGAATGATCTATCTAAGTTGAACCTGTCTATTCGACTGTAATATCTTTGGTAGAACCTCTCAAATTGTTCTGCGGACTGAACTTGATACAAATCAAAATCTTCAACGATTGAAACTCTACGATTTGAGCTCATAACTGAACCACTCAGAAAACTCACAACTAAACCACCCCAACAATCAACACTCAATGCAATATCACACAATTAAAAAAAAAGTATGCCACAAAAATTGAAACTAAAAAGAAGAAAAGATAAACTTTCTAAAATATGCTAACACTAAAAAAAAATTAAAAGAACCTAAAAGTAAAAACACTAATGTTACTACTGGCCTAAACCACTTACACTTCTGCTTATTGAAAAGAAAACGAAGTTCTAAACAATCTTATAAAAGAATGGACGTAAAACCAACCCAAAAAACTCACAATTCCTGTAAGTATGCTGAATCTCAAATAAAATTTCAAAATATTAATAAAAATGTTCATAAATATCAAGGGATGAGGATTGCTGTCTTGAGGAAAGACCACTTTTAATGGCAGGGGAGATGCCTTCGACCTGCGAGCCAAAAATAAAAAAGGTAACTAAAGCATTAGCTACTATACTAAACTGAATCTAATAACAAAAATTTTTCTTCCAGGACATATGCCACCAAATGCTTAGTCGCAAAGACTCTAGAAGAATGACTCAAGATTAAAGCAGGACTTCGAAACAACATCCGTTCGCATTGTCGAGTCTCCACTTGATTAATTTCGGTAGTTGTATGCAGATAGTACCGGACATTGGACTACTCGCTATACAAATAGCTCAAGACTCGGTACTTGCACATTCTATTGCGGAGTTAAAACAATTTTGGTTTCCTTTCCCTTATCGCAACGCGATACCGAAGACATTACCTTCAGTCACCGGGACTTATAAAGGCGAGGAAGCCATTGTTTGAATTAAATTGAAAAAAAAATGAAAATTTAAAAGAAATGAAAAAAAATTTTAAATGAAATGAAAAAAAGAAACTAATAAAACTAAAAAAGTAAACTAAAACAAATGAAACGGCTCAAAAAAAATAACTGCCTCGCTATCAATGATAGCGGGCTCCACGTTCAAGGGCGCCATTTTGTAACGGGCTATTGGTTTCATCGGGGTCGTGCTGGCATGCTGGTCCGGCTCCTGCTCGCCGTTGGGCGTGGGAACTTGACCCCTTAAACCCGCTGACAAAAATCATGCCAGACTTTCGTGCTGTCAAGGTGTTTTTAGCACACGAGAAATTGCCTCTACCCTCCCTACCTTGTCACCTTACTCGCCTCGGTGACCCTTAACTGGCATCATCCCCTACCTAAGCGATCATCCTTTCCTCTTTAGACTCCTCATCCCATTTTGATCAATTTAGTTAATACACATTTTATCTTCAATTTCCGATTTCATATATTTGAAAATTTCCTACTCATATTTCACAATACTATTTACATGCGTCGTAACTGTGTGTATTTCTTGCTCGTGATTGGCTTTAGGTTTACTTTATGATGTGTGTATGTTTAAATTAGTGATTTAAGCAACTGGACTTGTAAAATGTTCAACTTCTATGTTCTTTGTATTGTTCTTTTAAATGTACTAAGCACTTTCTATGTATTCAAATTTTTAAACGTAGCTCTTTGTGCACGTAATTAAACAAACAGATTAAAATTATACAATTAATGAAATTATAAAAAAATAACGAATCCGAAACTAATTTCAATACACGCAAGACAAAAAAAAATACCGGGATTTAACTTCCTCTTTTACACGATTAAATTTAAAGCAAGCAATGGTCCCCACTTAACCCCAAAAACCAGATATATATATGTAAATTTTAATATAGTAAAAAGTGACAGGGCGCATAAAAGACTTACCAAGTGTCGATGATTTCGTTGTTGTGGCCACAGCATCCAAATCCTCGATGGTCTTTCCCGTCGTAACTATTATTTCGCTTTTGTTCTCGAATTTTTGAGCTAATTAAAATCAATATATATAAACTGGTTAGCAAACAAATTAAAATTACGTTAACGCGCGTATTTGCTGTTAATATCGGATTCACTTCACAAAATTTAAAAGAATTAAGAACAAAAAAAAACTGAGCACACACTAATTAACATAAATTTGCTCGTTGCCTCGAAAGGTTTGAAATCAGCCTCCTACACTCAATATCCGAAGCCTTTCCTTCCGGATTACACCACCTTTATATCTCTCCTGACGAAGAGCCTACTTGCAGGCTAGTTAAATATGTAGCGCACCACTTAATTAATTAAGTGTATTTTTATTCTCTCAGGTAAGGTGCTTCCTATTCAAATAAATACAGGTCATTGAATAACTATATATAGAAGCTGACACCCGAAATAAACAACTTTCTCAAACTCGGCATAAGAAGATTGTTACCTAGCAATAGTCACACTATTTATTATTGTTTATGTTTTTGTCTCTGCTTTTCTATTTTGATACACAAACCATTTTCAAATGAAGGAAATTTGGCAGTTTAAATTTTGAAATATGTTTCGTAAGGAACCCTTAGGGATTTATTATAATTGATTATAATCAAATACATAATACACTAAATCTCCATCATCATTTCAAACCTATTTATAATCTTAACAACCTCTTCGGTAACCAGCAAAAAAATAATAAAAAATATCCTTTGGGACTAAATTTGCAAAAGGTTGGTGAACTAACTAGCTCCAATATCGATACTAGCGGCATAAGAACTCCTAGTGGCGATTTATTCCGGTGTCACTTCTATATATAATTATTCAATGTACAGGTACTTTTGGTACCATAAAAGAAAATAAGTATGGCTGCAAACCATTCACCGACAGAAAATTTTACCTGCTAAATTATGGCAGCTGAATATATATTATTTCCTGCAGAAACCTTCTGGGCAATTTTACTTCTCAGCAAGTACAAAATATTCCTAGTTATCTATAACAATTATACGTTATACACTTTAAAAAAAACTATTTACTTAAAAAAAACTTACACGAACGAAATAACCTTCATCGGCAAAATAACCATGAAATTGGTTTTCCTTGGAACTTCTGGTCCGTTTGACTTTGAATTTGCTAATGACGCAAACAGCACAATGTCAAACGGATTCAGAATCTCAATGTTATGTTTCACCGCTTATTTGAGAGGTCATAACGTTCTTTTTTTTTTTTTTTTCTCTTTTCCCTGCTCTAAACAATTCCTATCTTCCTTCTTAGCAACATTTATAACATCTACCATATAAACGAGTTTAGCATATGCTTAAACCATCTTTCTCTTTCCTAACCACTTTCTGACCACCTACTAGGGAATTTTTATGTGTCAAATTGACAAGACCTTCCTCCACCTGTCATAAGTGTTGTTTACCTTTTACCTTAAGTATTTTCCGACTCGTGCGCGAAATAATTTGTTTAGTGGTTTTATTTGTGTTTATTTAAATAAAAAAACATATTTCGTTACAAGCTCTGTCTTGGCTCAGAGAAAACATGATATCTAAAAAGGATATATGCATCTTCTCAGACAGTCAGGCGGCCAACAAATTCTTTCAACTCTGTTCTAGCTCTTAACTGCCGATCATCTCTCAGGGAGATGTCAGAGCAGTTTGACATTCACCTGTGCTGGGTGCCGGGGCAAAGAGACATTCCAGGAAACTGCAAAGCAGATGAACTCGCCAGAAACGGAACATTTCTGCCCTTCTCACCGATATCGGAGAGTATCGGCATACCAATCGCTACATACAAACTCTTGCTCAAGCAGGCATACAAGAAATGTATTCTGAGATCGTCAAGCAGTTTAACGTATAACGTATAAACAAATCTACCCCAAGCTAGATCTTAAGCGGTCGAACGGCTTGATCTCTCTCAACAGAAAACACATTAGTGCGACTATAGGCTAGAAGTCGTCTCAAACATAACTACAACAACAAACTATTTCCCACCTTCTCTGTTCATGTCCAGCTTTAGCTAACAAACGTAGGATACACCTAGGCATTTATGTGATGCCCCTAGTGATCTTACTCACATCGACGGTTTCTCCCGCTTAATAGCTCGAAATGGTTCCATTAGGATAAGGATACATTAGATCCATTGTGGTATCAAAATAGGCCGAACGGGCCTAAGCGTGCTTGCCTAGCAAACAGCCACTTTAACCTAACCTAACCTCTTCTGTTTTGCACTTCAAGTCGGTTAAGATCTCTTCCACTTTCATGTGACTTGAAAAATCCTGACGATCTAAAAACAGGTTATACTATATTTTTTGTAAATTGTTTTTAATCAAATGTATCTCAACATAGATCTTTGTCAGAAGTCCTTGGACCATAAAGAACGAAACGAATATCTATACGATGGCAATAAAAGGCTGGTATTCTGGCAAAGGTTGACCTGTCTTTACCCATTGTAAAATTCGTTCAAAATAAAAAGTAAATACAAAAAATAGTGTGACGAAACAAAGCTATGGAAACCTCAGGCTTAACACATTTCAAAAACCTAGGTATAACTTAATGCCGGTTCCGAACGACTGAATTTAGAATGCGCTTTTCATGTCAGTGTGTGACATTTCAAACATCAGTACATCTTTACGGAATGATCAGCGACTTTCAGAAGATTGAATTTGTACTATAAGCTTTTATTTTGTAAGAAAAAAAGAATGAACAAAATTTCTTTGACGATAAAAAGTTAACGTTAAATATAAAAAAAACACAAACAGTCACAAGTCGCCCTCGGTCTCGGTCTCACATAAATGTAAGTTTGGTGCGGCCCATGTTAACTTGCCAGACGTTTAGCTCCTCGTAGTCCTCAATACATTTATCCACTTGGTCTGGCTTGAATCCCTTCGTCGTACAACGGTCCATGACATCGGAAATTTTAACTGTTTTGTTCGAACCAGCCAGCTCACGAACAATGTAGAAGATTTTGTCTGAAGTATTCGGAAGGCTGTAATGAAAAAATTATTTTAGAGTGCTGGATGATGACAACAGTTTGGTAAAACTTACTGTCCCTTTTGATGCTCGTGGATTTGGTTTAGGGAGTCTTTTGACATCTCTAACAATCGAAGGGCTTCTGCTACATCATCTTTTTCTACGGCGTCCGACAATCGCAGACGAGCCAATGCAGTTGATAAACGCAATATCCCCAACAAGTTTCTTGCCGAAGTGAATGTCATATCTTTACGATTCCTAGCTTCTCTTCGTAGCTCGACGTAGGCGCCGACAATGTATTCGGTTAGTTCGTCTGGAATTGTGGGATTCATGCGTTTGCACAAATTTATGTAACGACGCATGAGATTCATGTCTAGAGACTTTACTTTGGTCGGAGGCTGAATACCGTGACTGTGGACAAAAGTGATATGCTTAGCCAAACGAAGATCATTCTCACGGTCAGGCTTGTCTTGGATTAACCAAAGCAAGTCGAAACGAGACAATAGAGCCGCAGGCAATTGAATGTTCTGTTCCACAGTGCGGCGTGGGTTATAGCGACCAAAAGCAGGATTAGCAGCAGCAAGAATAGAAACTCTTGCATTGAGTGTTGTCATAATTCCTGCCTTAGCAATGGATATGGTCTGTTGTTCCATGACCTCATGGATTGCTGTACGATCATTGTCAGCCATTTTGTCAAACTCGTCAATGCAGCAAACACCCTGATCCGCCAAAACAAGAGCACCTCCCTCGAGCGTCATTTCTCCCGTGAGTGGGTCTTTCATAACAGCCGCTGTTAGACCAACGCCCGATGAACCGCGTCCAGTTGTATATTGACTGCGAATTGCCAATCGACTTATATAACCCAAGAGTTGCGATTTGGCAACACCAGGATCTCCCATAAGACAAATATTGATGTTGCCACGGATCTTCATTCCATCTGGACGTTTATCGACTCCACCTACCAAAAGAAGCAACAAAGCCTTCTTAACGTCCAAGTGACCGTAAATTTCTGGAGCCAAGCTGGTGGCCAAACGTTCATAGAAATCATCTTGTGCAAGTTCTGCCAGCTCTTCTGCAGAAAGCTCCGAGTCCTTTTCAGTGACATCAGTGTTTTTGTTGATGCATATTATGCGCTGAAAAAAAGAAATTTCATTTTACTTACAAATTTCACAATAAGTAAATTCAAACTTACATAGGCGTCCAAGTAAGTTTCTGACAACAGCCCGGATACCAGTTGTCTAAATCCAGACCGCATGAGAGGCAGGAATGTTCCTGAAATGCACACATGGTCACCAGGCTGTGCTTGCCTAGTTACTTCTCCGCGACACATAACAGTTAAGGAGCGCGGTATATGACCAACCGGAACTTGATCACTGTGCTCTTGAATTTTAATCTCTTGGAACTTTATGAACTTTGATCCACGTGTCTGTAAGTACAGTCGTCCACCAGCCTTGTTTACACGGCAGTCATCCGAAGGACAGTCCTGAACAGGCATGAAGCTCAAAGAGTTGACTGGCTGGTAAGTTTCGGAACCACATCTGTCGCAAGTATAAGTTGCCACGACCATCATGGGCTTCACCTCAGTGCACCGAGTGACAATACCGCGAACAGTCACAAGCTTACCGATTTGTTCGGCTTTTATTTCACGAATAGAGCTGGTTTTTTCAGTGGAAACAGGCTTGAAACCAACTTCGCTGTTTCATGAAATATAAAAACATATTATAAAAGATGCATTTGTGAAATAATTGCAAAATGAACTTACAATCTTTTCATAAGCTCGCTCGGGAAACGATTCCTTTCGTCCCGCATTTCCATTTGATTTCTCGAGCGCGACTCCATTAGCAAACGATGTTCGATGTATACATCAAGAGCATCTTTGGCGTGAACCTCTCGCTCCTTATAGTTAGGAAGAATTTCCATTATAACATCAGAAAACATGCTAGCATAGCGTCGGCTGTTTTCAATTACCGCCTCAACCAAGCCCTCATTAAACTCTTGCAAGTGATCCAAGTCAATTGTTAAGAGTACCTGTTAAAGTTTTTGTTTATTAAGACAAAAATTGAATGGGATATCACATTATCTGTTTGTACCTGCTCCCTGTGAGCAATTTTTACTAATTGGTTGGCATAAACGAACTCCTTTTTACCATCTTCATCAGTTTTACAGAATTCTCCCAGGAATGTTTTGATGGATTCTGTGAAGGAGAACCGCAATAGATTGATCGAAAATTGCCACAATGTAAATTCAATTTACCTCTATCTTGAGCGTAGTCTCGGCGAGCCATTCTTTGAAATATATTGTAACAAACAAAGCTGGGGGATTTATAAAATTAGATTATTTATTGAAAACTGATGCGGCTTCGAGGAGGAACGTTTTTTTTTGATTTCAATAGTTTGCGCGCCAAATTAAACTGACAGGTGTAGAATAGGGTGCTGCCAAATTTTTATTCAAATTTTGGGTAGAGTTCAGCGATATATCAATTTTTAAGAGAGTTTTTATTTGTGCCTGTCCAGACGGGTTATGCTGTTAACGTTATGCTGTTAACACCTACAGCCATATGCTATGTCCGCACCTGAAGATAACCTGGGTTTCGTTCCAGGATGGTTTGAGTTAACCAAGTAGTGTCCGCATATGCAGAAAAGTTTTGAGTTTATCTTTTTGTCTTAAGCCTAGTACGCTGCTGAAACGAAAAGAAAAATCCCATACAAAAATGACAGGACGGAATCGTAAACGAAAAATTTCGCTCACCTTTTCGTCGTGCAGTACGCTGCTGCTCTGCGAAAAGGGTTTTATAGGTGGATAATTGTAGTAGATCTTTTTATTACAATTTTTAAACTCTCCACAATTCTCCGTCCATCATTTATCTCCCGGGACAATAAATGCTTGCGAAATTTTGACAGTTCTATTTTTTTTTTGGTTTGTTTATTAATTGTGCCATTTCAATAGAATTTATTAAATGGAAAATAGAAGAATTTTATTTAAACAAAGTTTGAAATAAATAGATAAAGTAGTTTTGAAGTGGGTGTGAATAGTGAACATGGACTTTGAAAAAGTAATTTTGAATGTTTAGCTGCACGTCGGAGGCGAATCAATACGAGCAACCCAATTGCTATTCTAACCAAGTATGAAAGGAAGCTCTGAATCTGGCCTTGCTGAATTGATTGGATTACGTTTCAAAATGTTTCGCCCCGATGAGTAGCTTCTATTTAGCACAGAATGTATTTATGACCAGTGGATGCGTTCAATTGCCAGGTACACTTTCTTAGAAGACAACTTCCAAGTTACAATTTTAAAGAAAATCATTTTCCAGGACTCAAAGAGCGGATCTCTAAGGAATTACTAGAGATGAGGCTTTTCCAATCACCGCACAAAATTTTTAACGGCTGATTCAGCAAGTTTGAATGCCTGGTTTGGAGCAAGAGACAAAAAAAACCGACTATGAAGAACAAGGTGGCGAACATTTCAAAGAACACCCAACCAGCAACAATTTTTTCAGCACACCAACACTCATTGTAGTCGAAACATCGGCCGAATCAATGAAAACTGAATAAAAAGGTTTATTTACTTTTGGATTTCTTATCTTTTATTTAAAAAACAGTTGAAATTTGGAAATTTACTTCGTGCTGTTCAAGTTTTTCCGTCGTATTTTTGTTGGAACCACCTGGATAGCGAAACTGAGGTTTCCTGTGGATGAGAAGTTGTCCCTCCTCAACTCGAATTCACGGACCTTAAAGCCACGCTACAAAATCTCTTCGGCCTTAGTGCCACGAACTGTGCAGTGAACAGTGATGTTTTTATTACGTCTGATGCCGAAAGAACGTACGGTTACGGTATAACGAGTCTTTAAAAACACTGGTTGTTGACCAGCCAATTGTTCCGATACCTGAATGTTGACAAAAAATGTTTATTCGTTGAGTATTCAACTAATGCACTTTATATTCCTGAGCTTACCTTAGCGGCACGAGTCAACCTGTCACCGGATTCACCCACACAAATATTCAAGCACAGTATTCGAAAGTTTAGGTCCTGGATATGGTTCTTAGTTAGTTTTGTTAACACATTTTATGTTAAAAATATTAATTTGTTTTATTGCTTCTGGTGACACTTTTGACTTGACTTTGACTGTCACTTTTCCGAAACAGCTGATTATACTCTACAAAAATATTTTCCGCTGAGTGTTCGTTCACGATTCCGTCGTGCTCGTGGAGATCAACGAAAATTTTCGTTTCGCATCAGCAGCGTACTAGGCTTTAAGTTAAAAAGAGACAGACATACAAGTGTGAGCAGAACGTCAACGACGTATGAGAGAATTCATTCTCTCTCCACTCTCTTAAATGTCAAATTCAATGGAATATTGGAAATAGTGCATTCAGCGCCTTTGTTTTCGAGTTGGTTATCTCGAAACCCAGTGACTAAAAAGGTTTCATTTTGTATGGCAAACCACTTGGTTATCAAGTTGGTTTGGGATTGTTTTGAGTTAAACAAGTTTAATGGTGGATTTACATGCATCTGCAAGTGCGGATGAAAATCGAACAAAGACACAAGCAGTCGTATTTATTAGATTTCCCTAAATAGCTCTGAACAGATGAATAGTTATGTAGTGAATAGCACGTTGAATAAATTCTTATTTATAAACCATTATAGTTATGATGTGTATATCTTACCTATCTATAATCTATAATATAATTTATAGCATTGAGCGGTAATACACAGGTGTTCTTCACTATCGAAAACAAACCGGTCTCTGAAAGCCATCTATGTATCCGCCGGCGTACTAACAGTCCCCTGTCATTTCAAAATAGCGAAGACACAAATTTATTCAGTCACTATACTACCTAAATCGGCGTTCAGCCTATGTAACGTTCAAAAAGTTTTATAAATACCATTTTCTGTTCAGAGATATTATAAGAGGAACATAGCGCTATTCACTCCCTATTATTGGTTTATAAATAAGGCTGAAGATGTAAAATTCATACTTGTCTGATAGAGAGGGAACGAACTTCCTAGTTATGGTTGCAGATGAAAAATTATGGGTGCAGATGAACACGTTCATCTGCAACCATAATTTTTCATCTGCAACCATAATCCTATTCGTCTCTCTTTTTAACTTTTGTGCTTTGTAATCTTCATCCGTCTCGCTTTACTTTTCTGCACTTTCGCAGTTGCAGATGCATGTAAACCCAGCATAACTCTCAGGTGTGGACATAGCATTATTTATAAACCCATAATAGGGAGTGAATAGCGCTATGTTCCTCTTATAATATCTCTGAAAAGAAAAACGTATTTATAAAACTTTTTGAACGTAACATAGAGGTAGAATATGCTGAACGCCGATTTAGGTAGTATAGCGACTGAATAGGTTTTTGTCATCGCTACTGTGAAATGACAAGGATATGTTAGTACGCCGGCGGATACATAGATGGCTTTCAGCGACCGGTTTGTTTTCGATAGTGAAGTACACCTGTGTATTACCGCTCAATGCTATAAATTATATTATAGATTATAGATAGGTAAGATATACTCATCATAACTATAATGGTTTATAAATAAGAATTTATTCAACGAAGAATAGAGTGCTATTCACTACATAACTATTCATGCGTTCAGAGCTATTTAAGGAAATCTAATAAATACGGCTGCTAGTGTCCAGACGTTGTTATAATTCCTCACACAAATTCTCCATTTTGTGTTGGAAATTGTATTGAAACAAGCATAACGTTATGAGCATAACCCGTCTGGACACGCCAAGTGTACTGCTTAGGCAGATAAATCAAATTTCATTTTGCGCATCCAGCATCTTTCTTCCTCACCCCTTTTGCCCAGAAACGACCGATATAACGTTATTGTAATAACACGTGTGGACAGGGACTTAAAAAAAAGGAGTCTTCCCCCCTTTTCCACCACATGCACTGTTTTAATCAGAAGAAATCTATTTTAATCAGAAGCTACAAGAATTACTCAAAATTCGTCCACCTTAATAGACTACGTTGTAACAAACTACGCAAAATGTACAAGCTAAAGGGGCTGTTTTTTTGGGAAGAAGTCCGGTACCTTGTATTGTAAATACATGTAAAGCAAAAACAACAAAAGATACAGGGGATAAAAGGATGAGTAGATCTTACAAGGGATAGATTTTTCGATATCGAATAAGTTTTTCGATGTTTCATTTTTAAATGTTGGTGCGACTAGAGACTTTCATGTATCTCGAACAACAGAAAAAGGGGGTGTTCACAAGTGAATAGAAATGAATTTTGTACAAGAATAGAATAGAATAGAAAAGAATTTTGGTAACGATTTTTGAATTGTAGAAATTTATTGATTTTGATTATTAAATTTGCAGGTTCATAAGTATTTAATAATATATCATAAATAAATAAGAAACGAAAAAAGCTCTGTTAAACTATTTTTTTGTTCTTTTTTGCATAGTTCCTTAACACATTTTTCGGTGAATGTTGACATTTTTTTCCAATAGCATTTACTACGTCTTATCTTAAAATAGATTTATTTATTGATTACTAGCAGACCCGGCCACGCGTTGCTGTAGGTCACCATCTGTGAGGTGCAAGGGACAATGTTTTACAGTTCTCTGTAAAGAAATTCGCTTAAGGTGCCATCTGTTCCAGATTTATGCAATCTATGATTAATAACAACAAAAGCGCCATCTGTTCCAGACTTATTTAATCTACAATTAATAACCATTGTATATACAAGGAATAGTAAACTCGATTTCGTTTTTAGCGTGTAGCGCCACCATACAACTTCGGTCACAGCTCAAAAGTGCTTTTACATTTATAAGGAAGTGACCATTGCGCCTCCCCGTGGCCTCGGTCCGAAGAATTAGTAAATGCGAAATCGAGTTTACTATTCTTTATACATATATACCATGAAGCGGAAGTTGATTCTTATACAGATAAGAATCCGCTTGTGTCTAGTTTCTTAAGACACTTTTAAAATATAAGTATTAGACTTTTAAACTTCTAAGTAATGTATTTTAGCGGATTACCGACATTTAAAAGTTTTTCGCACTTGTTCTCATTCACTCTCAAGTGAACTGAACCCAAGCGTGTAAACAGAGAAAAAAAAAACCACAAGAAAATACTTTCATACTTTTGTGAACACCGCTATTTTGTTTGTTTATTGTCGATTTCCTTTCACCAATTTGCAGTCGACTGCAGTCGCTACTAAATTCGATTCTTTTTTGGGTATTTAGGAAATTAAAAAGTAGCGATTTTCTTTTTTATAAATGTATGTGTGTCCAACTGACTAATGAAGAAAAACAAGCACCATGGAACAAAACAATTACTTTCATATTGTTAAGCACACAATTTTTATATTTTTTTTCACCAAATGTTTTCCAAATTCACAACAAAATACAAAACAATTCTGCTTCCTTAAATTTGTTTCATATGCTGATGTTTTTGTTTGCCGTTTTCGATCTGTCAAAATTGTTGTGTGTGTGAAAATTTGTGTGCAAATCCGTCTCAAAAAAGAGATCGACGGCAAGTCGATTTTTTTCCTCCTAAATGAATTCCTTTCAAAAAAAAATTGACTGCAGTCGACTGCAGTCGATTTTTTTTTTGAAAGGAATTCGACATATGTTTGTGCCTGTCCAGACGGGTTATTTCAATAACGTTATGCTGTTAACGCTAGGTGTCTACACGTTGTTATAATTCCTCGCACAAGTTCTCCATTTTGTGTTGGAAAGTGTATTAAAAAAAGCATAACGTTATGAGTATAACCCGTCTGGACACGCCAAGTGTACTGCTTAGGCAGATAAATCTGATTTCGTTTTGCGCATCCAACCTCTTTCTTCCTCACCCCTTTTGCCCAGAAACGACCGATATAACGTTATTGGAATAACACGTGTGGACAGGGACTTTGACAACTCGTCACGGATACCAACCATCAAACGCGAACCGTTTTTTTGGATTTACAATACAAGGTACCGGACAGCCTCCCAAAAAAACACGCCTATTGTCACAATTGTGAGGGCCTCTCCTTTCAGAATCTGGCATACAATAGGTCTGTTCGTTGAACTTTCCCCAGGGTTGACCCAGGCTTTCTTGACAACCCTATGAGTTATCAAAAAAAAACCTGGGTTTTCCAGTCTTCAGAAAACGCTTAACTACAAATCACCACACATTCCTGTCATTAAAAAAAAATACATACATGCCATTTGACAGCTCTCAACTCGCCACAGAAAAAAGCTAGGGCGAGTTTATGGAAAACCGTCAACCCTAGGGCTCAAAAACCATTCAATTTGACATTCAGTGCGACTTTGGGCTTCTCTAAAAACGCTTTATGGTGACCCCAGGGCGACCCTAGGGCTTCAACGAACAAACCTAATACTGAGGATACATTCATCGGGCATAATATACTTTTCAATGATCAAATCATACAGATCAGCTGGCTTATGCTCCTTTCCAACTGATTTCCAGCTGCCTTGAATAGTTCGGCATTGTATTCTTATTTGACTTAAGTTTGCATATGGTAAGCTTAACTTCTAGGTTTAGCGGCATTCTTGATCATCGTCAAAGTTAAATAGGGCCTTCTAAAAGGGGAGTTAAGCCTTGCGCAAACCAATGCGGTGAGTGCGTGCGATGCGATTGCGATAAGTCAAATCCCTATGCATTAAATCAAACGTCCATAAGATTACATAGGGATTTGACTTATAGCAATCGCATCGCACGCACTCACCGCATTGGTTTGCGCAAGGCTTTAGTGTCCTCATCGCCCATAAGCAGTCTGCAGAAGTGGTCTTTCCAAATCCTCAGTAGCGAGTGCGTCTCTATTACTATGTTTCCCTCTTTACAGGCTTGAGTTCAGGCTTTGCCACTCTGCGAGATCTTTTTTCCTTTTGGTAAAACTTCCGAACCTTATTCCTGTCATGACATCTCTCAACTTCCTCAACCGAGCGCTTCTGATGCTGCTTC
This sequence comes from Melanostoma scalare, assembly GCA_949752695.1. Taxonomy (NCBI): domain Eukaryota; kingdom Metazoa; phylum Arthropoda; class Insecta; order Diptera; family Syrphidae; genus Melanostoma; species Melanostoma scalare. The sequence continues at coordinate 148,469,174 of OX456984.1, read as the reverse complement.
TTTTTCTTTTTGAGAATGCTGTGTTCTTCCCTTCTTTTTTCTTCGTAAATCTCTTTGTTCTGGTCGAAAGCAGCATTATTTTGTTTTCTTCTGTACCAATTTTTGTCGTGCTTTTTGTTTTGCTGCATTTGCCTGTCTGCATTTTTTATTAAACCATGAGTTTCGTTAGGAGGCCGAGCGAAACCTAGAATCTCAGAGGAGACTTGTTGGCATTGGTCTTCAATGATTATGCTGGCTGCATAAGATACAAAGATAGTTGGAGGGACACTCGATTAGAGAAGGCACTGGCAATCTCTTGCGATTGCAGATTTTTGACATCATATCTCTTCTCGCCAGAAAAGGAGCTTTCATACCAATGTAATCCACCAGGATGAAAATTGTATGCCTGTCGCTACGTGTCTCCAAACTTATGCTAAAGCAAGATGAAAAACACCAGGTGGACGAACATTACACCATTCAAAATCCATGATCCAAAACGAAGATTGTTAATCGGTATTGTAACAAGACGTTATAGTTAGACATGCCGCTCGTTCGATGTCTCATCAAATGACTTCTGTGTCAGCTGCATGGACGAAGAGGAAGAAAATTTACATTATTTTGGGTGTTTTGTATGGAAGCAGATTCTTCTTGTTCTACAGCTTCAGCTTCGCGAACTGTTCGACAATTCCCTGTTTTTCAACCAATACAGCTTCTGCAGCACGAGCAGCTTGCAAAGCCCTTTCAGCCAACTGAGCTGTAATCTGAGTTGTCCGGTTTGAGCATTTGATGCTGCTTTTGCCTCTTGTGCAGCTAGATGCTTTTTGCTTTGATAACCCCTCATACCTCTGTTAGATTGGCAATTAGTTTGGAGTTTCTTTATTTAGGTGTTCCGAGTCGCCAAACCTACATATGTTTGAAACTAAAATGAAATTAAATTTAAATCTCGATAGTTTTGACAACCGAAAAAAAACTCTCATCAAAAAATGTATGTATTTTCAATAATTTCCTTGATTAAGTTTTGACATATAGACTGGAAAATGGAACGATTTTTGAATAACCCCTTAGGGCCGGTATGTTCAAGCTTAGTTATTTCTAACCAATGATTATTCCAGATGATAATCATGGATTCGGTTTGTTCACGAAGTATTTAATCAAGGAATCTCTGATCAGAGCTTTTAATCATAGATTTTGCTAACCAAGCAATTTTTCTGGGTTAGCTCCATTTAAACAACGATTAACTGAAATTCAGTTTGTACAGGCTTAATTTTTGCTCAAATCACAGCTATTCCTTCAAAATAAAAAATTGTCAGGGTGACATATCACACAAAATATTTTTTTGGAAATCAATAAACATCTTCACTGAATGGTTTGAAATAGATTAAATTCTTCTATAAATTTATTAATGAAGAGATTCTACCAGATGTGCATGAAGAAAACATAGCATATTATAGGTCCAATAAAAATACCCTCTGAAGAAGTTGGAAAATAACCAACGAAACGTCAGGATAAAGTTTTTTAAAAATGGATTAATTTATTAATTGCATATAAAAGTAATAGATCAAAAAGCCCAATAAAATCAATCGAAAACATAGCACTTGTTTGATCAATTAATGTCGCCAGGATGAAATTAAATTCAAATCTCGATAGTTTTGACAACCAAAAAAAAACTGACTCTATCATGAAAAAATTTATGTATTTTCAATAATTTCCTTGATTGAGTTTTGACGTATAGACTGGAAAACGGAACGATTTTTGAATAACCCATGATTTGCTAACCAAGCTATGAAAAAGGTGAACAAACACTCTTTGGTGATAACCAAATTGCTTATTTAACCCGCTCTGAACAAACCGGCCCTTAACTGTTTGGTAAAATATGTGTTTTTTATTTCATAGATACCAAATACCTGAATTTTTCCTAGCGAAGTCTCAAAATGTTTGTTTGTTTTTCCACAACTGACTTTTGACACCAACCGACTCTGTTCTAAGCTGCCTGACATTTTACATGATTCTGTTCTGTCTTGAGCTGATTAAGATGCCTTATATGCATGTGCAGAAATTGGCTAGCAGAGGATTAAAAGAACACCGGTTATTATGAAGCAAATCATATTAGGATTCTGCTTCATGTCTCTATTTCTTCACTTATATGTGATAATTAGGGTTATCGGGAAATTTATTTCCCATGGATTTTCCCCCCAAATTCGAAAAATTGGTATCGGGAACTTCTTTTCGAAATTGGAAATAAAAATTCCTAGGGAAAAATACCTATCGGGAACTCATTTATTATGAATTTGGGAAAAATCCATTGGAAAAAAGTTCCCAAAATATTAGATATTATTAAAGGGAAGGGAAACATTTATTGGGAAAAATATTTCCCAAGGAATTTCCGATAAGGCTGAATGAAAAGAAAAAGATCGATCGTCGGCATTCCATATTTCTGGATCAAATGTCTACCACGTCTTTTTTTTTATTTCTTTTTGATGGCTTCTCTTTACTTTTCTCTGTCTCACGAGTCATTCTTTCCATATATGTATAAAAAAAAAAAAAAAAATTAAATAAGAAACGACACAACTAATTTTCTTAACAAACTTTTATTTCTTTCTGTTTATACATAGCATAAATTTTGAAAAAATTATATAAAAAAGCGAGTAGATAGTAAACCTTGTGTTAATCATTATAATAATTTAATAATAATAAAAAAGAATTAAAACCTGCTATTGCATCCATTCATGTAGAAAACAAAAGATTTACTGATTTTTATTGTTTTCTCAATTGAAAATAATAACATAATATAAGGTAGAAATGAAGAAAACTAGTTACTATTTTTCCGTATTTATTTTTCTCTTGCACAGTAACATTGAAATAATTTAGTGTTGTTCTGTTTCCTTCTTATTTGTTTTCGAATAATAATAATTACATTTTTGAATGGTATAGTACTTTTTGTTTTGTTTTAACTTAGTTCCGTACTTATAATAGTTTAATTACATAGAATCCTCATTTTAGTTTTTGCCTCAGTTAGTTCTTTATTTATTAATTTAAATTAAAACACAGTTTTTATTCACTTCATTATTTTTGTTTTTTTTTTTCTTCTAATTATGTAAATACAATACATCATATTTTTCCTTATAAGTCTTTGAATTTTGGACTCATAAACACTCATTCAAGTATGTACTGAATTTATTTTTATTATACTAAATATTATGTCGTATATCGTTTTGTTTTCTTCTTAAACGGTACTATAAAATAAATCTGTGCGGTTTTGTTTTAATTTTTTTTTTTGTTTGTAACGTTAAACCAATTATTTAGTAAAATTCTATATACACGGGGAATTTATATTTAAGGAAGAATTACACCTATTTTAATTTTATGAATAAAAGAACTATGTTTTGTGCTATTTTTGTGTTTTACTTTAATTTAATATAATATGCCTATTTCATGGATAAATTAACATTGATAGTATATTTTTGTTAGACAAAAACACTTTTTTTCATTGGTACATAATTTCAATTATTTAATAAGTTCTATCTAATGATACCTAATAATTTATTCTTTTTAAATTTTGTTTCAAAACAATGACCATAGCAAAGATTTTTGTTGTAGGAATGCGTAACTGCATTGACTTGCATGGAGAATTAAAGGTTTATTTTTTTTTAATTTACAACAAATTTGAATCAGTGCCTTTTTTCATTCTTCAAATGAAACTTTGTTTCTTTCGAAGTTCATAAGTATAACATGATAATTATTTATTTTAATTTGTTTGTAACCATATTGATAATGTGAGTCGTAGGCTCGTAGGTATATCTAAAGTTCACATTTCACATCAGAAAGGCTAAATCAATATTTATTTTGTTTTTTGCTGAATATGTTCTTCCTTAGATCTTAAGTAAACACATAAACTTTGTTCTTGAATAGTTTAATTTTAACTGTTTTGTGTAGAAAATGAAAATAATTTTGACTAGATATTCCAAATTATAAAAATGCTCTAAAAAAACGATTGGGATGAAAATTGCGATTTGAACGAGGTTAGAAATTGTGGTAAACACGCATATCTCACAGCAGAGGCCGAATTTTGAAAGCACTTTTTTTCAATTTCAATTAGTTTCATAGCCAAAAGTCATAAAAACAGCTGACTAATGTCTAACCGTATTGATTCGTTTTTCACAAACATGTTTAATTCACTAACAAACATAAACTACACAGATAGTTTCCTTCTGCATAAGTTTTCGTCTTTCAGCAACTGTTTAACGAGAAAAATCACATTGCTTGTATCGGGTCTTTAATTAATCAAAGATCTTATTTAGGAAACTATCATGCGGTTGAATTAGGAGTTTTTAATGTGCTGCTATGCAGTTTTAGTTATACACTTTTTGGAAAAACTGATAAAAATATAATAAACTAGCTATGAGGTTTGTAAGAACCACGACCTAACCGCAGAGTGTTGTTGGGCACAATGTATTGGCAAATATAAAGAACCTTCCCACACAACATAATATTCTCTTAAAACTTAAAAATCACATGCAATATTCTATGACAAAATATATAAAATATATTATAAATTATTTAATTTATGAAACGAGAATTGATGATAATATTATAACATCACAAATGAGATATTTAGAGTTTTTCTTTTATTGCAGTAGGTAAGTAACATGATTGGTGGTAGAATAAGGCTTGATGATTAATTAAAAAAGAAACAAACGAAAACTTTAAAGTGCTTTAACTTACTTTGTTAGATTTTGAAATTTATGCCACTTTAAACTTTAGTATTCTCAATTTCAATTCAAGGATAAAATGCAAATTTAAACCAAAAATGACCTTCTATCAGCGGGCTCCCAGCATGTGCGAGAATCTTAACTATTCTTTTATAGTATAAGTTATTTTGGAGGCTGAAGAACTTGATTTCTAACAAATCATTTCCAATAAAATGTAGTCAACCAAATAAAAGGAAAATCAAGTAATAAAGTTATTTTATGAATGGCTTCGGATAATTTTAAAATTGAGTTGTAGACGAAATGAGAAAAGTTAATAAGTAAAATTGTTTCAAATTTGTGTTTTCAAAGCAAAACGGAATAGCTGAATATGCGCAAACATTACATCCTTTGTACTTTGTTTCGTATTATCCAAAATTTATTCATTTTGCTGTGGCGCTTCAGACACATCCATCGGCTTCCTGTGCCAGTAACAGTGCAATCCCTTCTTAAGAGACTCCATACTTGATCATTTCTCCAATTTTCTTTATCAAACTCAGATACATAAAAAAATTTTAATTTTTCTATTTTATCTGAGTTTACCGCTTAAATTCAAGAAAACAAATTCCGGTTTAGTAACCCTTAGTGTCAAGACAATTCTAGTTTCCCTACAACAATTGAAAAAGCTCGAAAGACATTAGCCCTTCTACAGATTGCTGCCAAGTTGTGGTAAATGCTCAATATAAACTTTACAATTCATACTCATTTTTTAAGTGTTGGAACTTAAAAATCCCAAACAAATCTCATCTGTAACAGCTCTTGATAGATGGTGCTTTCAATAAATATGCTTAACTGCTGGAGAAACATGAGAAATAATCAGAAACCACAGTCATTAGGAATAAAATAAAAACAAAACTAAGAACTTTGTAAAAACAAAAATCAAAAACATTTACATTTTCAGAAACGTTAATTGCTTTAACACAACATGATTTTATTTTTGTGGATTTCTTTCTTTTACAAGCATCAGGGAAGGACACAAATTAAACAGGGAACTTAAAGCTCCCCTGATAACTCACTCCAGTTCTCTATTTTTCCTGTCACTCTACATAAAACTCTAACATATTCAGTTTGTTTGTATCAACAATCCCTAAAAAATATACAATCAATTCTTATTAGTTACATATACATAACTACATTATGTGTCTGTATATATTTTAGTCATATTTTGTTTGTTAATAGTAAAGTTTATATATATCATTTGTTTATGTTTTCTAAATAGTAAGGAAGGTATAAAGATACCTGCCTTGTGTAAGGATAGTACTTTGTTACATTTCTAGATTAATTTTACATAATAAGTTTTTGTTTTAATTTATTACATTGTTTATTAATTTGTTTTATAATTTTTTACATTTCACCTATACATTTCGGTTTTTTATTCGTGCAATTTTTAATAACAAAGAAAAAAAGAAATAAAAAACCTTTTGCTTTAAACTTTGATGATAAGACCACTAAATACAACAAAAGTATATCATAAGATTTGTTTTTTTTTGATGTATCAATTTGGAACACTTCTTTTTCTACTTGAATATTCTAACAAAATCGAATCTATCCGCTCACATGGAAATACTTATATATGTGTTTTAGGAGCATATTTCTTTTGCAAGTATGTATTGGGAAAAACATAAATTTGATAGCACAGTTGTACAAAACTCAAAAAAAAAAAAGAAAATAAACTCTTAAAGTTATTCAAAATATAAAGTCATTTAGTTTTTATGTATATCTTTTATCATATGAATTTGCTGTTTTAATTTTCTTTATGGCACATGAAGCAGTGTTTCAATTATACTTTATTGGTAGTTTGTGATGGGATTAGAGTAAAGATTAAAAAAAACAATAATTGAGTGCAGATAAATACTTTTTGTTGAATACATAGCTATGTAAGTAGGTTCTGTTTTTTTTTTAATCTTTTCTTTTGGTTGTTGTTTCCATTGTTTTCTGTCTGTTTTTTTTAATTTAACTAAAAAAAAACGTCCTAAGGCTATATTGATATACCAGATGCATTTATGCGCGTTTGGCAAAATTTTCTTTTCTTTTTGCCAATTTTCGTTTGTTTTTGTTCTTCTTATTTGTAAATTTCTTTCAACTAAATTTTGTTTTTAGTTTAAATTATTTGTTTTTTGTTTTTAGTTATGATTTTTGTTTTTGGAAAATAGGGATTTAGAGTCGATGGAGTTCTTTCAGCGCCAAGAGAAGCACCGACTGGATACAAGTAAAACTAAGACTAGGAAGATTGGAAGATTTTCTATTCTAAGATTTGAAGACGATGACTTCGTTTCATTGACATCGTCACTACGTGGACTAACTGGCTCTTCGGGCGATGATGCAGGGCCTGCACCTGAAATGTAAAAAAGAACATAAATTAAAATTTGTAATAGAAGGTCACATTCATTAAAAAAAAGAAACACACAAGTTTTAAGTTGCCGTTTGCGTGGGAATACGAGTATGAAATATAGCCTATGTTTCAGAGATAATGTAATATTCTAATGGTGAAAGAATTCTTAAGATCGGTAAAGTAGTTTTCAAAATCACACCTAACATCATCATTTCGCTTTTAGGGTGTCGCAATATTCATAGAGGTCTATTTCTTTTCCTTTCGTGTAAGGTTTGGAAAAAAGCGCGAGAATTTAAGAAACGCATTTCAGAATGTTCGACTGTGTGTCGTTTGATATGAACTTTGAGTAGATACATATAGCAAATAAACTTATAAATAACTTGGTTTTAAGAACCTGTTAAAATGAGAATAGCAGCTGTACACTGCACACTTACCAATTTTTGTGTCGGAAAAGAACAAGCGCAGGTTATATTTTTATTTTTCCGTGATCATCAAAGACAAGTTCAATGAACATTTTCGAATAAGCTGATTTCACAAACAAGTTGATTTGACAAGTAAGAAAGTACAGGAGCAAATTATGTGAATAAGATATAAAAACGAGAACAAAATCCAAAAAACCTCGAACGTCAGAAAATAGTAAAGAGTAACGTTTTGGAATCTTGCTGGCTCCCGTGGGTGGGTACAGAAACATACCTCACGTGTCGAAAAACAGAGCAGAGAGTTTGCCAAACTCCGAAAAATTTCTGTCATTGTAGACGAACTCGCAAATAAACATCTCACCAGTCCACCAAGCAAAAAAGATACTGCTACTCATAAAACTAGTCATGCATATAATACAAATGCTGGGTTCAGAGCTATTTTGAAAGTTATAAAAATAATGCAACAGATTGGACACATTTTAAAAGCTACGAATCGGAACGTTGCGTCGCGCCGCGATGATGGCTTATAAATTGGTGCCTCTGAGGAAAAGTCCAAGCAGAAGGATGGATACATATGCATTCTGTCTAGATTTCCACCAACTACTTCAGGGGGCCTACCATGTAACTCGATTCTACAATAAAAACGTTCGAATGCCCTTTATAATATAATAACTTTCGAATGATTCGAAAGTAGAATTGAGTTACATAGTAGGGCCCCAGGACATTCCAATAGATGAAGCTATGCAAAACGACGAGAGGAACAATCCTAGAAAATATATTCTAAGTTTGTGTATGTCATACCTGCATACGATCTCATCTGTGTGACACCATCAATGCAGTCCAGAAAGCGTTGAGACAGCCAAATCATTAGTTTAGGGATTTCAGAGTGGTACTACCAAACGACTATCAGTGGAATACAGAAGCTGCGAGAATAAAAAATGGGCCCAAATTTAAGTAATGTAGCTCACATCTGGAGCAATAAGAAATGTTTCCCCAAGTTTTTCAAAAACTACTACAAAGTATTTTGAGAGAGTTCACAACCAACATCCAAACAGCTGTTTCAAGAAGGAGAAATGATCAGATATTTTGAAACTGAAAAAATTGGATGAGCCTTACAAAAAAATCTGTTTAAAATTTATCAAACTTAATGGGGATGTTTACACTTGTTGATTTGTTTAATAGTTTGTAGACAAAGAGGTAAAGGAGGGCATTTGAAGGGGTATTTCCACGCACCGTTGAAACTTATTGCGAATAAAGCGAATATTTCCTTCTCTGTTACTCCAATTCAATGTAAATATAAACTTTGTCTAAACAAATCGCATTGTAGGCAAAGAAAGATTTAACTTTTATACTCTTTTATCAACGGTCGACAATCGGTTTCAATGAACCTAATGAACCCCTTACTCAGGGGTAAACTCAAGGCAGGCGCGGATCCAGAATTTTGATAAGGGGGGGGGGGGGGGGGGGGGGGGCAGTTTTCCTTCCTTTTCAATGATTTGCAGTTATTAAATATAAACTCAATCAAATATAAGAATACATTTTTTATTTAAAAGAATTAGAAAAATGGTTTAAAAAAAAATAAGTTAAATTAGTTTAAAACAGTTAATTAAATGCTAAAATCTAACTTTTTGCTGGAGCCGGCTTTTGAAAACCTTGTTATTAATTTTCAACATCGATCGGGATTTGTCTGTGGATGTGCATAAATGCCAGACCGCAAAGGCGAATTTCACTCATTGTGGACCATAAATAGGATTTAAGGCGCCGCAATGAAGAAAAAGACCGCTCTGCCGAAGAATTCGTAACCGGAAGCGTTGCAAGGATTAAAAAAAAACTGTGTATACTGTATAATGCCAAACACATCCTTATTGCATTTATCCATCAACTCAAGAGCAGTAACGGAAAGATGGTTGTTCTGCTCCTTTACCGTTAGTCATTTTTCCCGCCACAACACCAGCTCATCTTTGAGCATAAAACAGGCTGTGTCTGTATTTTACTCTAAGAGTTGTATCCAACTCATCAGTATTAGGTTTGTTCGTTGAAGCTATGGGGTTGCCCTAGGGTCGCCACAAAGCGTTTTTTGAGAAACCTAAATTCGCCCAGAATGTCAAATTGAGTGTTTTTTGAGCCATAGGTTTGCCATAGGTTTGCCCCAACTCGCCCTACCTTTTGCTGTGGCGACTTGAGGACTGACAGGGATGTGTGGTGATTTGTGGTGTAGTGTTTTTTGAGGACTGGAAAACCCAGGTTTTTTAACAACTCATAGGGTTGTCAAGAAAACCTGGGTCAACCCTGGGGAAAGTTCAACGAACGGACCTATTATATCGAATTGCATTTCCGGAATGAAAATTGTAGGTTTAAACATCTACCGCCGTATTAATAAACGTGGAATAGCTGGGTTAAGCCTTATTCCATGGATTAAGTTCAAAATGGTATAAAGGTAGCTTTAATTAAGTGGAAAATGGTATAATGGTAACTTAATCCATGGAATAATAATAACCCAGCTATTCCGCGTTTATTAATACGGGGGCTAAGGTTTCCGGTCGAAATCTTTCATGCAAATCGGTCAGGACAAAGTCAATTAGAGGTGCATATAACGAGATTCTGTAGTATACCTCAGCTGAATTAGTGTCAAAATTAGCTCGGTGTATTTGGCGTCCACCATGACGTGGAATACGAGGAATTCTCAACTCAACATTCAACTGATCGCATAAATTCTTTGCATGCTGCCAGATGTTGTGGAAACTGGTATCTATGTTCTCCCGGCGACCTTGAAGAACAGAAATCATGTTCTTCACCAGCATTGCGCTGCTATTCAGGTCAAGAGATTTAGATTGTAGTAACTTGCTCAAGGACTGTGTTAAAGACAACGCACATCACTCAAACACAAAACTAATACAATAAACTGTGAATTAAATAAAGATGTTATAAGTAAGGAAGCCCTGCCAGCCGTGCTTGGGTGACGCCAATGCGATATCGTTTCGAATGCTTCCACAATTTTGATGAGGTCCATAGAAAATTGAAGTTCACCTTCATGTCGTTCTACCCACCTTGTTTCGCAAAGTGATGTGAGGGCACACCCCAAGGTGCTCATGAGTATAGTTTTTCGTTTCGGATGCGATTTGGAGAAGAAGATAACCTCTTTCATTATAGCAACAGCGTCTCGAATGGCAGGTACTTTTGAACTCTCTGAAATGGAGTTATTAAGCTTATGACTGTAGCATGGAGTCCTAACAGCATTTTTCGCTTCTCTCTGAATTTCCATGACAGCACCTCGAACTTCTGAAAGCATAACAGCACATCCGTCTGTCCCTTTTCCCACACAGCATTCAAGAGGAAGTTTGACCTTTTTCTTCAGTTACAATTTGGCCAATGGCTTTGCCAGTTAGAGATAACTCCTTAGATTTAAAATTTCCATGCAATTTCTCTTGGGCAGCAAGTTTTTTTCTAGTTTCCCTCCAGCTTTTCTCATCAGATTCGTATTCTTCATCAGATCTGGAATAAGCTATTTCCTCAAATGCATCCACGAAAGAGACAAAATCCTCACGAATGTTGGGAGAGGTGAGATGTATCAGTTGTTTCACCAAAAAGTATTGAATAATATTGTGAATCCCGAACGTTACTCGAAATTTGATCAAAAACTTCTTTTTTGTAGCGAATACGTACAGTCTGCTTCAAACTTAATAGACAGAGTTAAGGGGAGGGGGGGGGGGCAATTGCCCCCCCCCCCCCCCTGGATCCGCGCCTGGCTCAGGGGAAAGGTTAAAAAAATGAGAACCTTTTGACTCAAGTGAATCCCAGTGGTAACTCTGGCTTCTTGTGAATGACGACAACAATTTATAAGGGTTGTTACAGTAGGTTCGTTCGTTGAACTTTAGTCAGGGTTGACAGCCTCAAGAGTTGTCAAATAACTTTCATTACACATATCTTACAATTGCTAAATTACATGGTATTTGACATCCTTGCGTGAGTTGAGGGTAAACCAGGGATCAAAAAACACTCAGTTTGGGTAAATGGCAAACCCAAGGCTTCAACGAACAAATCTAGTTTTATAATGATCTTCTAGACTAGACGAACAGTTTCTTCGATGGCAATATTTAATAGCTGAACCTATAACTTTACGGAAGAACCTGCCATCGTTTTAAAAAAATTTGTGAGACGGTTAGGAGCTCGAAAAAAGTCAAAAGGCTTGGGTACGATGAGATAATATGTGAGTTCGGGAAGCTTCAAACAGCTTGACGACTAACAGCCTTAGAAAGATGAGCCGAACTATTTGCAATTTCATGTGAGGTTACACATAAAAAGAAATGTAGAGGATGAGGATAACCAACACTTTCTTATTTACTGTCCAACAGTATTCGCCTAAAATAGAACTTTTCCTATATTTTTCTTAAGAAACCAACATTGATATAAATGTAATGGAAGCCAAAAAAAATGTCAGCAAACAAAAGGGCGATATCAATGATCATCAGATGTGAAGCTACATTATTTATATTCAACTTCGCATTAATCTCCAATCCAAGCCCAGAAAAATCTATTTATTCTTCCATAAAAATTAGCTACTAGTTTCAATGGACTAATTTCCTAGTAAGCCAAGAACAATTCTTTCAACTAATCAATAAAAGAACGTTGACCTCCGCCTGCCACTTATAATTACTCAACTTCTAGGAGAAATATAAACTGACCACTTGATCATTGTTAGACGTAAGTCAAAGAACAAGTCAATCAATCAATTTATTAATCAGACTTTTTAAAAGTAGCTATGTGTTTTCAACTTACCCTCGCCAGATCCTTCACCCGATGCATGCAAATTGTCCTCTTCGTCATCATTATCGTCTGGCAGTCGACCAGAACCTTCTTCGTCATGTCTTGCCATGTCACTTTGAATATCGGAGTATGAGCGTGTAGTTGAAGGAATCTAGACAAAGAACAAGAGATTTTCAAATGAAAACCAATGGACAATTTTAAATCTCCAATTCTCATATATGATTATTTTATGATTGAACAGAAAAGCAAACCATGTTTCTACTTACCGCACTACCAATTGATGAGCGAATCTTAATTAATTTATCGACCAATTCATTCAATTTGGTTGACTGGGCATATGAATGCTGCACAAGGGGCACTTCTGGATTATACTTTTGTGCATCTAGACCACTGGTCATTGCTACTTGATTATAATCACCGATTCGATCACCGGTCCAGCAGTGCCGATCGCTTCTTTGGACGTCTTCATCTTCGCAGACACTGCAAAAAAAAAAAAGAAGAAAAAACACATTCAAAAATGGAATTGTATGAAAATAAATTTACATTAATTTCTTATTGAAAAATAGTGCTCTTCCAAAGAAGAAAGAAAAAAACTGTTTAATTTAAATTCACATTCCTTAAGTTTGGATAACTAAATTCAATGAAAGGCGCCACAATTTAGCATTAATGGAAATTTTTAAACGAGCGATTCGTATTTAGGAGATATTTATAGCACAAGGTGTTAGTCTAAGCCACGATTTAGTTAATGTTTATTAGAAGAATGGCATGATATTTTGATAATTCCTCAACAAAACAGAAGAAACTATGCAAATGAACCATCATTAAATTTTGAGGGCGTTCATATGCATATAATAAATTTAAAATCAAACAAATCTAGTTCTAGAAGGTTGAGGTTAAAAAGCTTTATAAGAAAGATCTTCAAATACATCCCACATAAAATTGTTGAACGATTGTGTCACTTAAAATATTTTAGGTAACTTTACTTAAAAAAACTATCAAGTGGTTAGGTATACGACCATGCATGTCAATGAAAGCAGAAAAAATAATTTTAGTTGGCCTTTTAGAAGGGAGCCTGCAGCTGAAGTTAACTTCGTGCAAAGAACTATAAATTGTTAAAATTTATTCAAGAAACTCTTAAAACAAAAACCGTTCGGAATCGGCAAAAACTCACAGGTCCCCTCAATTCCTCATCTAGATATGGTTGAAAGAAATTAATGAAAGAAATAAGGGTCACGAGTTGAAACGATGCGTGTATGACTGGTCGAAGTTTCGAGCTTGAACAGATTATGAGAAGAAAGCGAACAAACACCTTGTGCGTCCAAAAAACTAAATTTCAGAATACAGGCAATGCGGCACGTTCTTTGAGTGTAAAGTAAAAAGCATACAAGATTTTCTGCTAAAAAAAGGGTCAGAGTAAAAACGGAATCTGTATTATCCTTGCGGAGAAGTGACCGTTTGATGTCTCTCCTAAAATAGAAATGGTGGAAGAAAGGTGTGGAATATTGTCGATACATATGCGCTCTAAATTAGAAGTGAGCAGATTGTAAGGATGTATTTTGGCTACAAATTTTTACAACCTACTTGTGTATTCTTACTGTGTTAGATGTTAATATTCAAATAAATACTAAATACTAAATACTTAAGGATATGGAAAAAGAGCAGTTTTATTTGTTGATCGGTATTGAATGCACATATTGGAAAAATACACGGGGATTATGAGGACTGCCATGGAGGTATAAAACAGTACCAGGATCCCTTCTGTCGAAGATATGCTAAGTATGTGCAAATCATATGGTTTCATCCCGTTAAATGACATGTTGATCAAACAAAATTGACGGTAACCAAATTTATGAAGTCTCGATTAAAAGACTGAATCAAGAATTAAGTAGTATAACTTGGACAAAGGCTAGCAAATCACTTCCAACATGTATAGTTATCTGTGTAGCACCATTTGCACAGTCCCAAGGGTAGAAAGTACAGCACAAAGTACTTCTGAAAGTCTACAAGAAACTTGCTCAAAGAAAGACAAATCATTTCTAGGAGTATCAAAGGGACACTGCCATCAAGCCACAAAAGACATGGTGCTGGATTGATAAAGTTAAAGCAGTTATAAGTAAGAAAAATTGCTTTTCAAATAACAGAGATGCAAAGGTTCCCCTCTAAGTGGAATACAGAAGCTGCAAAAAAAGAAGCTAAGTGAACCTAGCTCCAAGCAAAGATCAAGGACAGCATGCATCGGGAGCAGGAAAAAGTATCTGCCCCGACTACTGTTGCCATCGAAACTATTCAAGAAAGAAATGAAATTCTGAAATTCCCTCGCCGAAGTTCTTTATGCTCAAGGACCGCGTCTGAAGATGAAGATAAAATTCTACACAGGTCGCGACAGTATTGTGATGTCACCTTGAAGGAACAGTTTCCTCGAGAGAACTGTCCAGAACTAACTTTACGAAAATACCCGACATTATAATGAAATAAGTTAGTGAAACCGTTAAGAAATTCAAAAAAGTCAAAGGTGAGAGGACAGACGAGATAGCCAATGAGTTTTGGAAAATGATGGGACACATCGGACGTAGATGGCTCACGATTCTCATCCCCAAACTTATGAGAGGATACAGAATGCCTCAGAAATGGAAGGAAAGTTAAGTTCTACAAATGTAGGGAGTCAAGCTGATGTTTTGAGCGACTGCGAAAAAAAGCTATCTGATAACCAATGCGAGCTTGTTAGCAGCTGATGCAATCGAAAAGAATTTTATGCACGAATGATCAAGAATACGTAAGAAGGAGCAATGGCGAAGGTAAGACGCCCATCAGGAGTCACCGAAGCTTTTGGTGTACACCAATGAAGCGTTTTAAGTTCCCTCCTCTTTATTATAGTCCTTGACTAGCTGCTGCAAGATAGAGTATAGAACAATCAAATAAAAACATCAACTGTTCTTTGCTGAAGATGGCACCATCATAAGCGAGTATCCTACCTAACTGCAAGGATCACTTAATATAGGGGTTAAAGGTGTAGAAGGTAGTAGTAGGTACCGTATTAGCCCAAAAAAGACTGAGTACTTGTGCTACCCGTTTTATGATGTAGATATGATTTTCCCAAGTGTAAAAAGTTTAAATATCTGGGCTCTATATGATGAATAGTTAAGCAGCTTGACCACATTAATGACGATAGAAAAATGTCCCCTATGTTGAAGGGAAAACTCTACACCGCGGTTGTGTGCTCAGCACTAACATATATTTTACAATGTTGAACAATGTTAAATAATATGAGACTAAGTTGACGGCAGCTGAGATGAAGGTGCTCCGTGCAACATCAAGAGCAACTAAACTTGATCGCATTAGAATAAATAAATAAAAAATAAATAAATAGGGTGGCGCAACAGAGCGAGGAGCCCCTGGGCCTAGCGCTTTTCTCACAACCATGCCTTGTGAGGGAATGGAGGGGACCTACAATTTTCTGCCGGTTTCGAACGGCTAATTGAGAAAGCGCTTTTCATGGCAATGAATTTACTAACGGAGGACTTGCCAATTCCTCGCGAAAGGCGATACCCGTGGAAAAACATTTTTGCCTCTGCTGGGTTTTGAACCTCAAACCTCTGGGTTAGCAGGTGGACATGCTAACCATCACGCCACGGGTACCATCGTATCCGTATTAGAATACCTTGCAAAAATCTTAGTTGGTGTTGTCATGTTCAAAAGAGAGATCCAGAGAACCCTGTCAAAAAAGCAATATCATACAATGTTCAAACCCAATCGGGAAGAAATAAAAAGAAAGGCATGTATACCAAAACACTCCTGGTAGAGACAAATGAAACATTATCAGCATTTGGATCATAACAGACTATAAACAATTTAAAAGCAGGCTTGTCAACGCTTTCTGAGGTCAATGCTGCACGGCGTACTCCACGTTTGGATCCTTGGAATGAAATTGATAAATGGGAGAGCTGTGAACCTCTTGAGATCACTATACTTATTATCTAATTATAGTTTATAAACACAATTGTACAGCTTCGATCTAACAAAAAATTCTGCGTAGAAAGGACATAGGACCTATCTCGTATTTTTCTAATAGAGCTGTTCACATTGTAGTTGGTGTTGGACAAACTTGGTCTGATGGATGTTTAAGAAAAATTATCAAAAAGAACGAGTGATTTTTTAAGAGCTACCGGAAATTAAAAAAAAAAACACATGAAATTCAGAAAAAGGCATGAAAACTCAATTGGACCATTGTTAAGCTTGCTGTGTCCTGTGTGGCATATGGCATCGTCTTTTGAAACCACATGTTATGCAAGTTAAGCTCTTCGATTTCGCACCATTGACAGAAACGGTGAAGAATCGATAACTCACGGTCATCACTAACAATTGCCGATGCAGCTGCGATATTTTCCAAATTGTTGGTGGGTTAATGTCTAATAATGTAAATTTGGTGATAAATTTAGTTCCGATAGCCCGAATAGCCGCCTTAGTAGGTTGAAGGTCGATCAAACTGACCAAAAAATGGAAGAAACGTTCGATAACTTTCTTAACAGTTGATAACAAATTTAATAATTTGCAAGCGTTGTTCGTTTGTAAGACGATTCATGGTTAAATTATGGACCAAACTGAAGACACAAGTGACACAAAACACGCAACGTTCTTGACCCAAGTGTTGCCAAAAAAGAAAATAGGAAAAAAAAAAAAAATACCCACCCAACAAGTCGGACAAGCTGTCGTTTGAAGGTTCATATTATCCAACATTAGTCGTTTGCTCCAAAGTTAGTATAACTTGCAGTACAGTTAGAACTGCCCTAATGAGAATTTTAAAACTCTTTCCGTTTTTACTTAAAAATGTAAACTTGAACATGTTTAGCAAAAAAAAAAAATAGTAAACAAAAGCGCTATCGTTTTATATTTCAAAATTTGACTATTTGTTTAGTTGAAATTAAAATTTAAGAGGAAAAAAAGTTTAAATTACACATGCATCTAAATTTAAGTTGTATCTTTGAACATGTCCCCTTCATTTGGAAAGAACTACGAACTTTTATATTAACGTGCAACAATTTTTCACTACCATTCAGACCAAATGTAATTTTACTTCACTTCTTCTATGTATCATTACTTTTGTCATTCTTTTTAATTACAGAACTCATGTACTTGCCGTCACTGTAATACTAATAAGGAATTCGTACTCAATGTTCTATTTATATCTGTGGTGATTGTGGCGCCTCTGGTAGCAGCTCTGATCGATAAGAAGCACTTGCCAGATGCTCAATAGCATTTATGTACATACATATAAAAGGTTTACTTACTTATTGACTATTCTCGAGTAGAATTCCTTCGACTTTTCTATGGTGGAAAGAAATTTAAGAAGTTCGGCATCTGGTGGAGTAGCCCATTTGATACTGCCTTGCTGTCCAGGACGAATTTCAGCCACTGGTTCCTCTTTAGTGGGTAGCAGCTTTGGAGTTCCACAAGTTTTTTTGACCTAAAAATAAAAAAAAGAATAAAAATTAAAGAAAGACTGACAACAATAATTGACTTTGCCTTTAAATCATTCCCGGGTCGATTCTTAAACATAGGAAATCAAGCCTCACTCTCACATCCAACAAAACGAGGTAAAAGGAAATTTGAACCTTTCATTTCGATTGTCATTGTCGTCATGGTTCATTGATGGCTTCCACCACAGACTTATCTTGAAATTACATTCATTTAATGAGCTAGGGGCCTGTCTGGGTATAGTAGAATGTTGCCCTACGTAGCATTTGTGTTAAGATAGTTCCCATCCTCAGTCCTAGAGTAATACTGACTTTCACATTTCAGGTGAATGTCTTTATACCATCAATGATACTGAACTTGAGATAAAATACTCTCTGCAACTTTTCCTAGCTGCGGGCCAAGTATTTTCAGATGAGAAATTCTATTCAAGTGCTGAAGGTAAAATGTATTTATGTTACATTTTGAAGATACCCAGACAGCAACGTAAAGCATAAGGGTTATTGACTCATACTTGCCCAGCAGGATACCAGGGAAATACACAGTTACAAGCAACTTGTACAGACACAATTAGGTAGGAAAATGATGGTAATTGGAGAAACGACGTTTGTATGAAATGTTAAATCAGAAGGCGAGGAACACAACTTTTGGTTTTGTTGCCTTTCATCTGCTTCAACTTTGCATCAAACTCATAAAACATAAAGATCCAGGGGTGAGTTGAAATGTAAGTAACCATTTCGCTTTCAAAGCTTATTGGAATCACTCACCCAGCTTTATTTCAAAGAACCACCCTTACTCAACGCATTGAGATTAAATAAAAATGCAATCACAGATTTTCAATTAAAAAAAAAACCAAATTAATTGTTCAGCATAGGCCTTTCTTCATCCAAGAATAGCACACTTTCGTCCTAGTTAACCATTGAGCATCATTCATAAAGAATGTAGAATGTGCAGACAAGCAGCAAGTTCCCGCTTGACAAGGCCAACAGCTTATAGTGTTCTCGGGCGAAATAATTTATAAATAAAGAAAGTAAAATACCTAGGGATGTGTTACACATTCTTTTACTTAAAAAGACGGACGAAATGAATGCGGTGTATAGTGCCACTACTATTCCCTTTCCAAACATCATAACGAGTTAACCTTATTTCGATGGATGGAGCCCTGTTGTTGACCCCGAACAGACCACTTATACGCATTTGTCCTCGACTCTAGAGAGCATACTCTCCCAAGTCAAAAACGGAATAAATACCTCGTGAAATGAGTTGCTATATCTTGTGAGTAGAACCCTTCCGACTATAGGAAAACCTCAGCTTCTGCTTTAAAGCTATGAATTGCCATTCATTATTCCTACAGGGTGAGAGTATTGTTGCGTTGGTCGTGTCGCTGGCTTCTGTGTATACTATAGCCTTTAAATAAATGAATTCCTTTTCACCTGTACACCACCCAGGGACGGAACAAATTGGGTTGCAAAGATGGGTGTCCTTTTCAGATGGTAACCACTTTGTCTATACAGCCTGCCTTCTATTAAGTGTGGTGAACTCTTTTGTTGTAAGCGTTCATAGACTGAATGGTATTTAGTATTCGGTGTAGTGCACACACAGTGCGATCATAATTGTAATGCATGTAAACTAATTAGGAATTCTTTCGTTGGCATAGTAATTGACGTACTTTTGTGGAATTTTAAATGAAGCCTTCGAGGCACAAAGTTCTTTGGGGGAGGTCTGTGTGTGTGTGTTTCTTTTCTTGTATTGTCTATGAACGAGTGATACTTTTCAGACTGAGTTTGCACTCAGTTGGCGTATACGAGTATGGACAAGATATTCGAAGAGATAGGGTGATGACTGATGAGAGTTACAATGAACTTTTATGTGTAAAGTTCAGTGCCTTATTCAAAGGATGTGGGAACAGTGGGTCCCTTCAAATTGGCATGGTATACCTACATATATATTTGGAGCGTAGCCACATTACCAGCGGAATGACTTTGACTCCAAAAGAAGCAGAAAAAGTATTGATGAAAGGAAAACTATTCTGAACAGAATGAAGCTTCTCACATGTTCATTAGACTGTGCCAAAAAACGATCGATATTTTATTTTCTCGTTCACCGTAGAAAATTTCAAAAAAAAATCTAGTCAAAAGCGGTTCCAAAAAAAGGTTCCTCAAGGAAAAGAGGTTTCGACCTTAAAAATAACAAGAAAAAGGTGAGGAGTAATTTTTTTTTTTTTTGAAATCCGTTTATAAATCTTACAAAGCATAAAATTTGGAACAAAAAATCTCATTGAGCCATTTGATTTTTGACAGAGCTTTAAGCTTACAACTTTCAATTGTTTCAATTGTTGCCCATTTCAGCTTAACTATATAAGTTAAATGTTAAGGTTCAGTAGCATTTAGTAGCCTGTCTCGAGGACCACAAAAAAGTTCCTTGTCTATTTATATCGTCAATATTTGAAAAACAACAGTGGAGATAAAAACTTCGATGAAGAACCTCTAAACAATAAAATTATGAGCTCTGGGGCTAGATTCCGCAAGATTGAATTTTAAATGTGTACACGAAAAATTGTGCACACACTCTAATTTGGATTCCGCAAGGGTGAAGTGGAGTTTTTTTGACAGAAGACGTGTAGACTATCTTTCAAATTTATTCACGGTCTTTCAGAGCGTGAGTTTTCAGAGGGCCGTGAGTGTGAGTTTTTTATACTCACTCTTGCGGAATCTAGCCAAATCAAAGCAAATTTTTCTATGATATTTTGGGCTTAGAGGGAGAAAAAACCGACTATCGCCAATATTTTCAGCAATATGGCTAATTTCATGCATATGGCAAATATTTTCCTTAACCCACATGGCCAATCTTTTCAGTTCCAAATCAAATTCTATTTCGAAGTGAAGAAAAAGCTTTTAATAACTCATTAAGAAGATCAGGAAATGTTTATATGAAGGCATAAATCAAAGCTCCTTCGTATATAACCCCACAAAAAGCATCGTGAAAGAACTTTTGTATATTAAAATAAAAAATTCTCTGGTACTTTTGATTTCTGTTGTTTTGGCAAAGAGCACTATGCTTAATTTCTTTTATTTTCTGAAAGCTCATGAGGACTGGAGAGAAATTCAGCGTCCGTGGGTCGAAAAGCTTAATACTTTCAAGGATTTAAAGCAAGTCTTTCAACAAACGACTTGAGGAATACTCCCGCGAGCGTTTTTCACATTTCTCAGGTAAAAGCCATACGAGCCTGAATAAGCAAATTTGTCATTACAAGAAAAGAACCCTAACAAAAATTTTAAGTCTAGTCCTGGCTGGTGGCGAAAGATGTGAAAAACTGATTCATTTTGATTATCTGTACAGCTTCGGTAATGGTTATTATCGGAAACACCCAAATACGCTCTCAGCAATCAACCGAATTCCTGTGGTTTTTACAATGATCCTGGCTATGTCAGGCGTGGTCCTGCATATAAAAACAATTTATCGGATTTTTCAATGGGCCCCCTGATCACAAAAAATTTACATAGGAATAACCAATTTTAATGTCAAATCTATAGGGCTTTTTTCTTTCTAGTGTACAAAAGCTTTTATTCTCGTCGTATAGACGCAGTGTAGGTAAAGCAGATAAGTGGGAGAATTGTGATTCCTTTGAGATCACGACAAAAAAAAAAAAAAGAAGAGGCAGAAACTATTTGTTTAAGAGACTCACAAAACTGGCACCACCTGAGAGTATTGCTGATGAACTTAGACGAACAAAGCCCCTTTTCAATGATCGGTTTGGGAAATGAATTCTTTTTCTTCAAATTGATTTTTAGAAAGTCTAGAGTCCAGCTTTTAACGGCTAAGAGCCTGCCTTATGAAAATAGACGCTTCACATAAATGCATGAAAAATAACAAATAACGAATCACTAGTGTGAAGCACATAAGTGGGAGAGCCTCCGATATTGCGATACTTGTCACACCAAAAAAGGAAAGAGGAGAAGAAGTGTGCAGATATGGTCTCCTACCAGCCTCAGTTGGTGTAGATCTTTTCTATGTTTAAAGGAATAGTGAACTTAATCCAAGGTTCGAGAGTTTTGTAATGAGGTTTAAAAGGTATTTCATAGGTGTTTCAATATAATTTGAATGTATTCTCGCATGAAATATTTGGAAAAGGTTAGACGACAGGAGTTGCGCCAAGCTTTGTTAAACGCTATTGGTATAATTTTCTTGGCTGTGTATTTAAAGTGGTATGTTCACACTACAGAATGGTTCAGGGCCCTGGAAAGGCACGTTCCTTTGCTAAGGTATCAGCTGTTATGGTAACAAAAATCCATCAAAGGTCTAGCGTGCTGGAATCTAATGCAGGATAACAGAATTTTCATTGCAAATTCGGAGAGTAATATGATTGTCTCCGTAACTGGCTTCGATTTTATGACAGGTGAACTCAGTGCACATAGGAAAGCTTTGCTGTGTGAGAAAGTAAAGATTGTTCCTTTTTTGTCTTCGATGAATTAAACATTCTCCCACAATGATTGATGGTGAATTAGAATAAAAAGGGTGTTTTTCTTTAAACGTGAGGTTTTCAATCTGACAATTTTTTGTAGTTGGTCTTTTTGACAGCTGTCACTTGATTTATCCTCAGTTGGAATGACCACATATTTGAAGTCGCCAAAAACGCTGCTAAATGCTTAGGATTCTTGAGACGATGCAGGAAGTTCTTCACCCCTTCTGATCTGGCTACAAATTATAAGGCCTTCATCCGCCCAAAACTGGAGTATAACTCCCATATCTGGTCAGGTGCTTCTCAAACATCTTTGCGCCTACTTGATAGGGTACAAAATAGAGCGTTAAGATTGATAAGTGATAGTTCAATCGTAGAATCGATTGATTCTCTTGAACATCGTCGAAACGTTACCTGTCTCAGTCTCTTTTATCGATTTTTCTATAAACAGTGCTCTAGTGAAATAGCCAGTTGCATTGCCGCAACACCCGCCTCGCTAGGAATGCTCGTCAGTTTTACCTTGAGCCCAACTTCGGGCGTACAGTCAAGTATAGAGATTCATATCTTAGTCGCACCACCCGAATGTGGAATGCTCTAGCTGACCAAGTTTTACCCCTACATTACGATTCAAAAAAGTTCAAAAGCAACGTGCATCGATGTCTCCTTTCAAACCCTCTCCTATTTTCCTAAATGCTCGCACTGTGTTGAATAACATTATAAGGGTAGTCATAACCCCTTGATGTGCGCGTTAATTAAAAAAAAAAGTTTGGTTTGCCATTTCACAGTTGAAGAATTTAAGCCACACGACCGTAAATTGTTTCGAAATAAATTCTTTGCGGGGTTATGTGGTCGAAAATTGAACCCCTCGGCCAGTCACGGCGGGCGGCCACATGCCCGAAATTTTTAAAACATTGGCAAGCCCTTATCTTTATTATAAGGTTGAATTCTGGGCTAAAACATTAAAATATATAAGTATTATTTATTTTATTTCTTCTTGAAAACCACACGTGTTAAAAAACACCCTTTAGACGAATGATTGACTACCGACACTTACAGAAAAGTTCGTTCTATGTAAGTGGCGGGTAGACACGCCATAAGACTTGGCGTTCCCTCTAATGATTTCTGCATTAGTTGCTTAGATGAGGAGGAGGAAGAGGAGACAATCCCACACCTCCTCTGCTCATGTCCTGCACTCTCTTTTAAAAGAAAGCTGCATCTGGGGAAATATTTTTTCGATGATCCAAGCGATCTGGCGAACACAGATCCCCTGCATCTCCTTCGCTTTATTAAAAGCTCCAAATGGTTTTGTTAAGTGAGGTATTCCCTCGCATAATTTCTATGGTATCACAATGGACCTAGTATTGGTCTAAGTGTGTCAGGTGTATTCCTGACAGCCATTGTAACCTAACCTAACCTAAGTGCCGGGTAAATGCCAGAACGCGTGCCTGTTTCCGTTGTCTTTGTCTTTGAAGTTTTTTTAGCTTTAGGATTGACGTTATTTCCACCATACCACAGCTGTGTACGTCTTTGACATCTGACTATACCAGCGTATAAAAGCCTTGTATCTTTTACTGTTTAGACCCCGCATAAAGAGCGGTTTGCATAAAGAGCGGTTTCCATTGTTCTAAAATTTATTTTATTAGTTTCGATTTTCGACAGAAATAAAAGATGGCAAACAAGAATTAAAGTTTTCTGATGCTAAGGATAATAAGGAAACACATTTAATAAGATAAGTACCATTGAAAATTGTGATAAGGAAGACGTTGGAACTTGTTGCAAAAAGTCAGGAAAAGTAGATTAAATGCACCAATTAAATAAATTAATAGCTTCTTACTTGCCAATTCTAGTCAAGTGTCAAAAACACATTAGACCCTCAAAAGTTCATCTTATAGTCCATGCATAAAATCTCACTCATTTCCCTATTGCGTTCGTGTTCAATAGAGCACAGCATGCCTCTACTTTTATGAATGAAAAAAAAAAAAAAATAATTTCATCAATGAAATCAACTCCGTTTGCTTTGACAATAGGCAAGCTTGAGGTCAGCTCGGTATAAAAAAAAAAAACACATCACTGAAAATGTATCATTTACATCCATTTGATAAACTGCTCCGAGTATTTAACGGCCACAAAGAAAATATTTTCTTTTATGTAAATCAACCCATTGCCGCACACACACAACCAGCACATTCAATCCGGAATTCAGCAGGAAATACGAATTTGATCCCAATCACCCAACCATCAGCTGACTTAATGCTTTTAATTTACACAAATTGCATGCAACAGAACTTTGCTTTATATAAAACTCTTCTTGTCCAGAAGATTGAGATATAAAGATTTTAATAAAATACGAAAGCCCGCTTTCCTTCATTGAGAGCAATCATCAAAAGTGTCTCCTTCACTGATGGCTGCGCGAATTCATTTGACCTTTTCAATGAACGACAATGCGCCGCGCGAAATACTCTTCAATCCGAAGTGACGTCTCGTTGGGTTTAATTTAAATCAATTGTAAGCTCCGTTGCAATTATGAAACGTGCCGGTCAAAGTTATACCTATAACTACCATACCACATTGCTTATTTTTGAAACACACAGATTGAGTTTAATGAAAACCTGAATCGTGGACTAGTCTATCTCACCAAAAAGTTGTCATCCATCATTATAACCATCACCAGCAACAACAAAAACAACAATAAACAAACCAAAAGCGAATATGTAACAAGCTCGTCGCCTCCACTAAAGTGCGCATCACTAACGGAATACAAGCTTCAAGGTTAACCAAATCACTCACTGCCATCTCAACGATGGAAATTGTTTCAAAACATGCCTCTCTGGCTCTTGTATGAATGGCAATCATGAAATTAGAATTTATGCACCTCGGGTGCACTTTGTTGATTTGAAATACAAACAGCGCTTGAATTTCCGTCCGAGTACAATGAATGGAATGCTGTGCACAGCGGATACCCCTACTTTAAACATAAACACCTTGATATTGGATATCTAGCTTTGCGTTACACCAATCTGTTTAAACATCAAAAATTTGCATTTACACTTAAAGTAAGGACCTGACCACCTGACACAGTCGTATTTGCATTTTTCATGAAAATAGTGAAATTTTGAACAACAATTACACTCATGAACTCAACCGAAAAATGCATTAGTTGTTCTTAGTGTTGTCAAATAACGTTCCGTAGGCTCTTTTCGATTAACACTTTTACGCAATAACGAAAGAAAACGTCAAATTATATGAGTGGTAATGAGAACGATTAAGGGATTATTGGTTCTCGCATATTAGGGGTTCACATTGTACAAATAGTTAGACAGACTTGGTCTTGGTCTAATGGATGTTTGATGGTCGTATGAACTTGTGTTCAGACTTATCAGATTTGTCGTCAGACCTCATTCTTAAACAAAACTATCAAAAGTATTTGAAAAGGATCCAACAAGTCGGACAACTGGTTGATAATTCACATTATCCCACGTTAGTCGTTCGTTGTGGAAACCGTGGCGTGATGGTGAGCATGTCTGACCGGGAGGTTCGTGGTTCGAATCCCAACAGAAGTTTGGGTATCGCCTTTCGCTAGGAATTGGCAAGTCCTTCGATATTAAATTCATTCCCATGAAAAGCGCTTTTTCGATTAGCCGTTCGGAATCGGCAGAAAACTGTACGTACATTCCATTTCCTCACAAAGCATGGTTGTCAGAAATGCGCTAGGCCCTGGGTTTCTTCGCTCTGTTGCGCCAGACCAAACTTATTGTGCAGTGTGAATGTGAACTGCCTTATTCTCAGCCTATAACGTCAAAATCACACTTTATCATCACTATGATTATCATTTTAGCTAACATATGTGCAAATAATAAGAACACACGTAAACTAAGCGAAGACAATGACTGTGTTTTTCTAGAACTTTTCTTAATGAATCAGCTGGAACTATTAAGAGGCACAAGTATTTCAAGAAAGATGAACATACAGTTTTTCATCCTTTAAATGCAATAGATAGTTATTAAGATAAAGTTGATTAGCGGTGACCCTCACAACAAAAAAGTCACACTCAGTTTTTACGTGGCAAAAATATGAACACCTGTCATCTGGCTCCTACTGAATGCGGCCGTGGATTTAGGGCGAGGCCATCAAAGAAAACTCGTTCGACCGACACCCCTTCCGGAGTATCTTTGGCTTTTAATGCGGGCCATTTGATTTCTCGCTAAAAGAAAAAGAAGAGTTCAACTTAAGTCTAGAATTTATGCCCCGCAACGTAGAGTGGTTGTATTTGTGTGTGTGTGCAAGTGTGTACCCCATCCACATCTTCCGTTTTGCGCGCTTCTTATTGTTCCTTTTAATTAAAGCCGACAACGACAACGTTAAAACTTAAATGATGCATGACAGTAGATAGTCTAAAGAAACTACCGCTCCTACCAACACAAAACTATACTCGTAGAAGAAAACAACTTGAACTTGAAATATTAAGTCCTCCTCTTCATCTGGCAAAGCAATATTGCCTTTATCCATCCAGAGTCCAGACCTTTTCAACGGAGAAGAGGGATAAACGCATTTGATGAAGAGAAAAGCCGTCTGCTCGGCTAGTGTATCTCGAAAGGATTTAAATTTACGGTCGTTTTAAGTTGGATAGTCTCTACCGTGTGGCATTTGGTTTTTTGGGAGGTCGGGCGGCCGGTCGGCGAGTTACTTCGTTTAATGCGTAAATTTCGCTGGTACAGGCTTCTTTAATGACTGTGAGATTCGTTAAGGAGTTTATGAAGGTATAACTATAATAGAACTTGATGGTTCTTTTAATATAGTTTATGGCGAGTTCCAACGGAGTATGTACTCATTTACATTTTTTCGTATTTACGTTAAGTTTAGTTTTGAACAAGATTATTCTCTGTCTGGTTGGTTAGGTTGAAGGGATATTCAATTCAATTTAATCATGCTTTAGTGAATTATTTTAATTTCTAAGTTTTGAGAATACAAATTGAGTTTCTGTAATGGGACTAAGATATAAAAGAAATCCAATACACTCAACTGCATTGAGTTGTTGGAAAACGGATGAAGCTGACTAAAGAAAGACTCCTTGATTTCTTTTCAAATCTTGACATCTAACTTTAAATTTAAAAAAAAAATCATGGCAATTGCTTTTTGGGCTCCAATATAGGTACTGTACTGGGTACACTCACAAACGTCTTTTTGTCCGGTTCACTTTCGAACATTCAACAACAACAAAGTGTATGCCAAGATATTTAGATATTTAAAAAGTGAGTCAAAAAAATATTGAAGTATAACGGTTTTATTGGAAGTAAGGAATAAAATGATGTAGGCAGTGTATACAAAAAACTAAAAACTAATCCAGTTGGTCCTAGGTACATGTCATCACCTCACTCTCCTCATCAATTAAAGAATCAGACAAAAAAATAGAACCGTCGGACATGTGAAATGAGTTTGATTCTTCGCACCAGCCATTTATCTCACAAGCCCAAATTTTTGTAAGTTTCAAAATTGCTGGTTGATAATGTGTTTCACAAAAAATGCTTTAGTTTTGCAACCTTCAACAGCGAAGTTTTCATAAATTTTGTATTGAATTTCAGTCATTGCAATGTGCTAGTGAATCGTAATTATTTCACTTTCATTAGTGGCTGCTTGAGTCATCCAAACATAGTATGAATCCTTTTAAGCCGTCTGTCCCTGTGTATGCTTAAATCTTTAAAACTACGCAACTTTGACATCACTTGCTGACAATTTAAGAAAAGGCTAACTTTGGTGTTAAATTCGATATCTCTTCAGCATCCACAATGAAATCCAAAAACGGTCTCTGGCATGCATTCAAAACCAAGGACGGCACTTTGAGCACTTGTTATAATTGTATTTGTATAAAATACATAAAAAACTACTAAAAGTGCCCATATTATTGTTTTATTCAAACAAACCTCAAAGCTAAAAATGTTTATTAGGCATTTTCTGAAAAAAATTACCTCAAAGTCAAAATTTAGCTCGGGGAAGAAAATTTGAACACCATTTCAAATTGAAAATCTGGCAACCCTTAGCCGATGGAAGCTCAACTTAAATACATTATTACTATACTGGGTGCGACAAAAGTATGGAAACCCCTGGAAATATGGCAGAATATGCGTTAAAAAAAATCAAAGGCCCTATATCCGACGTATTTTTGAATTTGACCTTGGACGTAACCTTAAAGCCCCAGCGACCCAAAAATCGATTTTTCAAATGGAAACCCCCATTTTTTATTGCAGATTTGGAAAGAGCGCAAAATTTTACTTTAATTTTTTTTTTTTTTTTTGGTCTGAAACCCTTGGAAATATCGCAGAATATTCGTTAAAAAAAATCAAAGACCCCATATCCGACGTATTTTTCGACGAGGAATCCGATGGTTATCTTGAATTTGACCTTGGACCCTGCCATATTTCCAGGGGTTTCCATACTTTTGTAAAACAATTTTTTTTCTTAGAATATGACCAAGAATCACATCACAAAGTATGTTCAACGAATTGTATAGAGTGATCCAAGAAAAAAGTTTATTTTATATGCGTATTTCATCCAAATCTTTCCACGGAAACGGGAAAGCGAATGGGAACATACACGGGAACTTAGAAATTGCTTCACCGATTTCAAAATTCTTTCACCGTTAAAATGCTCTTCATTCCCAAATTCATAAGGGAACGGGAAAACGTTAGAAACTACTGGACCGATCACAAAAATTATTTCAAAGTTAAAAAGCTATAATGCTACATTTTTAAATGTAACAGATTGAATTTCGTTTTTCCTATATTCTCATGGTAATTGGAACGGGAAACTTTAAACTTTCAGATCTTTAACCTTCAACTTAGTCCAGCGGGTTTTCTCGTAAATTTTTGCTTTTTAACAATTTTGAGTGAACAATGAATAAGTTAGACCCGAGTAACGCCGCGCCGGTCAACTAGTGAAAAATAAATAAATGAATAGGACTCACAACATGGCGGAGGCCTTGGGGCCTAAGGCACTTCATCAACCATTCCCTGTGAGGAACCTATAATAGTCTGCCAGTTCCGAGCTGTTAATTAAGAATTGGTTCTCATGGCGGTGAAACTAGTAACGGAGGACTTGCCTCGAGATAGGCGATACCCGTAGGAAAAGAACAAGATGTTTCTGCGGGGACTTGAACTATTATATAACAGCCAGGCATGGTTACCATTATGCCATGGGTAGGACACATGTTAAAATAACGGACTATTCAAAATGAATGAAAATGGTCTAGCGTATTTCTTTCAAGGTAAGGAATCGAATTTTTTGGTTCTTTTTTGGTTTGGTTTTGATGAGTTTCTTCTTCTTCGGATTAGAGACACCCTTTTTCCGTTCAATGTCCAAAGCAATAGAATTTTTTTCGCAGACTTGGAGAGCCCAATAGTTAAGATTCCTCGTGCTCATAAAAACACGTCTAACATAAGCCGTTGCACAAACAGAGCACAGATAAAGTAAGCAATGAATACAGCTAACAGGCATACATGTCTCCAGCACAATAAAATAAATTGTGGTATCGGTTATCACGAGGAATTGGCAAGTCTTCCGAGGGCAATGCTTCCATGCAAAGTGCTTTTCGCGTCTAGAAAACTAAGTTTTTCAAATTTTCTTAAAATTAACCATAGCTCTAGTTTGTAAGTCCATAAGGCATTAGCATTAAGATATTGTTTAATTTAGAGTACCCCCTTAGGGTCAGTAAGTTAGTTTAGTTGTTATATAAGTTTGTTTTGTTAGCATGTAAGTAGTTGCAAGATAAAATGTAATAAAAATGCATTTAAAATGAATTGCTTTTCGCGTAGCCATTTTCAACAACAGAAAATTGTAGATCCTTTTGTTGTTCGTTCCTCAAACCAATAGTTGGCACTCGGTCCCAGTTCATCTAAAACAGTTGACCCTAAACTTGATTTATTTTATTTGATAGCAATATATCATTTTACTATACCAATGGCTTATTTCATTAAAATAAAAGTTACAAAAACCTAAAACTTGTACCTACTTGTTATTCATGGTAGCAAATTTACAATTCAAGCTTGTAAGTTTGTACGTTGTTCGAAGTACAAGGCTATCTTTTCGGAGCACACATATAGAAGTATTAAAAAGTTTTTGTAAACACCGTGACTATCATCGTACCAACGTAAATGAGTGTGTGAGATGTTAGCAATAACTTTTTCTGAGAAAAAAAAAACAGCTCAAATAATCTTAATGCACCAAAGATCCCGAGCAATATCAACCAATTACTCTCTTACCAAAAGTCAGTAAGGTCCCTAAAATTATTACTAGCGTTTAAATCAAAATTTGTTCATTTCAATCTTCGTTGGGTTCGATGTAGCATAGACAACTTGGTTTTAAGGGCTCTTAAGACACATTTAAGCGTTTGTTCGATTTTTATTCCAATACAACCATAGTCTTTAACACAAATACGACCACTGTTAGTTCTTTTCTAGATATTCAAAAATGATTCGATTCTGTTTTGATCGCAGATCTTCTGTACAACTTGAACTCTCTTAACTTGTCTGTAACTATGTCCCGACCATTCTATGATTTTTCTCAAATCATAAAACTTATGTTCGAGTGGGAAACGAAAATCAGGCACTAAAAACATTTCAGCTGGAGTTGACATGGACACTTGTTAAGGGCCTACTTTATTTAACTTTTATACACAACACCTACTCATAAAGACCTTGTCAATAAATCACTTTCACTTGCTAATGAATCTATTTTGCGACATTAGAAATATACCCTCGAATAGGAGATCAAAATAAGATCTGATAAAAATTAGTTCGCTTGTTGTACAACCATATCATGGGAATGTCACTAAGTACAAAGTACTCACTGGCTGTTCTTTGTTCAAGTGTTAAATGCTTCGAATTTCACCAGAAAATCAAGACCAGTCTATCCAAAGCCAAAACCTCAAAAGTAAGAGGATAACGGCGTTGTTCTGTTTCGGAGTACCAGAACGAATTATTTTTGTTCCATAAGCAACTGAAAACATAAATTAAATAATGCAACAGATCAGAAAGGCCCGGGTCCTATCGCATTTCTCTTACATTGTGAGAGAATGGAGGACTTGGAATTTTCTGCCGGGTCCAAAGGGCTAATCTATAAGCAACTATTTCAACATCCGGTGTGGTAAACAACAAGTCACAGCTATAAAAAGGATGAAAATCTTTTATAGTTATCCTCTTGGCTCGCTTCTGCCCATTTTTCTATTGAACGATTTACATTGTGACGATCGATATCTCCAGGTACCCTTTAAATGGGATATCAACAGACGATAATAATTTCTAAATAGCTACGGAAACCCTGCAGCCAGGAAAAAAGTGAAACATCTCAATTTTCTTTCAAAAAATATAACCTATGAGACAAGGAAAACTTCATAACCGCTCTTCAGCGAAAACACCTTATAGTTATTGGAATGAAACTCAATTTTAAATATGGTTCGAGCTTTCCTCAAAAACTAGATTAACAGGTACAGAACCAAGTATTTTAACTTTATCTTGAACCTTATCTATCGAAACACTTCTGAGATGAGTTTAAGTCTGAATAATTATCTAAAACATGGATATCGGCATAACATGGATATCGGTATACGAACCAAGCAGAATACATCCGCTGAATTCATGCAATCACATCTTCTTTCAAAATTAAGGTCAAATGTCTGCTGTCCACCAACAAAACCATTAAAAGGCTTCCTTCTTGTCTTTCTTTTCATGCTTTATGTAAAATGTCGTCCAAAATGCAAAGTTTATCGTCAATTAGTACTCCAACTTCCTTATGAACCCCAATCTCCAAAGTACTCAAAGTCAGTTCTGACATAATAACATAATGGGTTCAAATAACAATTTATAACTCACTATTAGTTCTTGCAAAGAAATTTAATTGGATTTGTTTAATCAGTTCTCTGCCATTGGAACTCACAATACAACCGGCAAAAACGTTTCTTTCCGTTATAATAATCCAATTAATTCACTTGTTGTATCCATCCAAGTGTAATGCCTTCAATCTCAGTCGTTGTAATAACACAGTTTCCTTTCCTTGATTCCTATTGATTTCCTCATTCTAATTAATTTACCGTGTCCCCGTCTCTCCCTCTATGTTTCTCTTTCTATGGTCACTCACCTTTCGTTCCAGCTCTGGGCCATTTTCCATTGCCAGCATTATCGTCTCCGACAACTTGGAGTCCAACAATTTGATTGTGTTCACGATCCCAGTGTCTGCTTGAATGTACGTTGTGACTAAATTCTCAATTGCTTCAGCAACATTTGACCAAGGACTATCTAGAACACCCACATACTGTGTCAAACATCCCCTAAAAACAAGAATTAAAAACCAATTATAAACCGCTTCCTGTCCTGAGGATAAATTGAGAAAGATTAATGTGCCCACCTCATTACGTTGAAACAATAGCTGTAGCAGGATTTAACCTGCTTCTTCTGCAGACCAATGCAACTAGGACAATAGCTCATTTTTAGCAATTGCTTTTGGCAAGTTTGTGTTAGGTACATGGAGTCCAGTTCGTCCGTACTTGCCAACACCGATGCACTCTGCTCTAGGGCATTTATGAAAACTGTCGCTGTGGTAACACTTTGGAGCAGATTTTTACTCAGCTCTTTGGGTATTTTGCCAAATGGTTGCAGGTCTTCGAATGTGTGTTTGAGGCAGGAAACATAGTCTTCATGAAGGTCACCATAGTTGTTCTTGTTTAAATGAACCGCCTGGTGATATGCCACAGGAAAGAGATCCACGAAAAATGTATGTACCGCTGTTTCCAGTTGACTGACATCGGAGGTGGAGTTCAGGTATCTGTGAAATAAAATAAAGCAAAACAGAGAGTAGTGTTAGTAGTAAAGTAAGGATGCGTTACTTTAGAGTCTCGGGCTATTACGAAGGAGTACGTGCCTAAAGCCTCAACTATATGCTTTTCGGTGGAATAGAAATTGGCAAGAGAAATATTGCTTTGAAAATTGCTTTACTCGAATCCAACAGTTACATTACTGGGCCCCTCCATTCCTCAGGCTTATTTTACGCACTACAGGAATGGCTGAGAAAACAAATAACTGATTTCTGGCTCAGCTATTGTGCCAAAATATATGTTTTTCTTTCCTACAATGCCTTTTTCTAACTTCATAGAAAAGGAAGTTTTTTAAACAAATCACATCGGAGATACTCACCTAGTAATCTCCGAATACAATTGGTGGATGAGTTTCCTCGACAATGGCAGCATTCTCCGGTACACCTGTGAAAAGACATTTAATGTCTTATTCTCAGACTGCTCTGTCAGTTCCAGTACATGGCCTATAAAGAAGAACACAAAGAAAATACAATTTGATTAACGCCGCTGATATAAAAGTTAAAATATAAGAAAATCTGAAATCAAAAAGCCCATTTCTTATAGGACACTTGCCCACAGCGTAAACAAAGAAACACATAATGAGTTTTTTCTCCTGTATCGGATTTTACGATGCGATTTTTACGACCACCTCCTCCAAACCCCAAAGCCATATACTGGCAGCTTTTGTGTTTATCACTCTCAAGAAAGTCTTTTAGACTAGTAAGTACCAGCAGCGCCAGAAGCCATAAGGATGATGGCAGAAATCAATTATGCGTAAATTTACAACCCAATTTTTACGGCTTATTTTTGGTTCTTCGAACGGTATACTTTGCATAAAGCCATAAAGAGTTGACTTAAAATGTCTACCATTGCCAACTAGCTAAACAGCATCACTAATCAAATTTAATGAAGCGTGTGACTAAGTGATATTCAAATTGAGATTCTCGCGAGATGTCTCGTGTCTATAAAATAAGAAAAAGTGGCTAACTTAGCCAGCCACCACAAGTTCGCCTCTGCTTGTACAGAGCTTACGTTAAATCAATCGAATCGCTGTTCGATACGAAATTTGTGGTGTCATGCTGTGGGCATGATATACATAGACATTCCATACACTACGGGCTTTGCATATGCGCTCTGGAGCCTTGCAGAGATAACAGAAAAACCGGCTTAAATGTATTCCCCATTCGAATGCTGTAGCTAGATCGTGGCTACAAATTTTTATCGCAAAATAAAGTGGCATGTATACACGATATATTATATTCCTTGGAAATGTGTCTTAATTACTGTTGACAAAGTCGTTTCTCAACAACAAACGGTAGTAGAAAAACAATGAAATCAAAAAAAAAAAAAAAACGAATTTTTATGAGTTGGCACTGTTTTGAGTGCAGAAAACATTTTGTTTGCGAGCCCAAATTATTTTGTGTTAAACATTAGCTAATTGAAAGACTGCTGAATCTACTCGTTGAGTGTGTTGCGCTTGCAAAACCGGTGGGTGCTGGTGCTTGGTGGTTATGGATATCAATCGTGTAGGTGGAAAGATTGAAAAGAAATTGAAATTGGATAAGGACCTTTGGAAATAGGAAACTTGTGAAGAATGGGGACATGTGGTTACATTACGTCTGGGTTTGAGATTCACTTTAGATTTTTTTTTTGAGATTAAATTTTTACACTAGGTGAATGGGTTAAAAACGAGATTTTACGTTTTGGAACTGCGAGTTGGCCAACAAGATCATACTATTTAATACCACTAGACTATTTTCTGCGGGGATATTTAAAGTCGCTAGTCTAAACCTATAAGCAAGAGACAATTGATGACTTGCCGACAAAGGACGCCAAAGGCTGCAAAAAGTATTCGAAAACCGGACTTAAAGATTGCAATACCTCCGAGCTAACCATCAGCCTTTACCTCAGAGTTATGGATTATTTAAATTATGGACGGATTTAAATATTACTTTTTTAATTTTAAAAACTTTGGTGGAGCTCACCGATTAAACACTCAAATTGAATTCAATTAAAATTTAAAAAGTGGTGGCGCCACAAAACAATGAAAATCTCGTGTCTAACGCAAATCAATCTCGACTTCAGGGTTCGAACCTCAGTCATAAAATTTCGGAGCAAGTTTGAAAAAAAAAGTCTATAGAAAATGCAAAATTTCCGGATAAGATTTGAAGCAAAAAGAATACCTTTACTTTTGTATAAAAAAAATTTATCTAAGTAAAGGGTGGGCGTTCCAATTTTTCCTGTTTAAATTATAACTTATTTTTACGGTTGGTTCCCATTCGAACTTTTGACAAAAAGGTAATATGTCACCTCCGCGGAACAAAAAAAGGTAGAACACATCGCGCCGCTGGCTGTAAGCAAGTCTGTGCAAAAGGTAATGCTAATGGACAACTCCCAAAGTATTAGTCTAAGAGCTGGAACCAAATTTTTGTAGTAGAGTGATAACTAAAAATAATGCACATGTATGTGTAGATACACGCACCATTATATCAGATTAAACCGTCTGGCAGGTTTCTTTTTCAGCCGGGGTGGGGCTGGGCGTTCGAAAATGGTAATTTT
The DNA here is from genome assembly GCA_949752695.1 of Melanostoma scalare. Taxonomy (NCBI): domain Eukaryota; kingdom Metazoa; phylum Arthropoda; class Insecta; order Diptera; family Syrphidae; genus Melanostoma; species Melanostoma scalare. The sequence continues at coordinate 148,433,611 of OX456984.1, read as the reverse complement.
ACAGATTTTGAGGTCGATGTGATAACCACATAAATGATACATCAAAAAATCAGAAAAATTCCCCTGATTACAAAAAACTCGGTCCCAGACGATTTGGTTTCAGCCTACTGCTTGCCAGACGGATTTTAACACTTTCCAAGTGCATTTTTCAGCTTAAAGCACTAATAACTTTTTTCTTATTACATATAATAACCAAGAAAGCGGTACGCCAAAAAATAAGAAAATCTACCCTGATTTCAAAAAAGTGTGTCTTAGACGATTTGGTTTCAGTCTACTGCTTGCCAGACGCACTTTAACATTTTTTTCTGTAAAATTACCATTTTCGAACGCCCGCGGGGCTGGGCTGAAAAAGAAACCTGATAGACGGTTGAATCTGATATAATGGTGCGTGTATCTTCACATACATGTCGTACATAAACAGAATGTGGCTGCTGTAACAGAGAGAAGAACACGTTTCCATAAGCTTTGGTCATATCAGTGGGCGTTACAAATAATAACCAACTTTTTTGATAAGATTGATGATATGGACTTAAGCAATCTCTGGTTCACGCAGAACGGCGATCTATGCCACACAGCATATGCCACTTTCAATCTTTCTCTAAATAGCTGAAAAGTTTTATCAGCCAATTTGGTGGTATCAATTGGTGTCTTCAGAGCTGCAATTTTTTATGGAAACTGTGAAGGACCGACATTATGCCAACAATTAGAAAACCATTAAAGCACGTATCGTTTTTCACGATGAGCTGGCAATTCACTTAGCAGTTCGAATCCGGCATAAAATTGTAGGCTCTTGAAAATAACTTTGCCCGAGAATTTGGTTGCACCTCCAATTGCTTTTTTTTCATTCATTCAGCAGTTTCAACAGTTTCAATTAACGATTGTCTGGTATCCAAAACTTTCTTTGTCGAAAAAGTGAAGTAAGTCCCAACATAATCGGAGCGTCGAAGTATATTTTATGTTTTCTTCAAAACTGAAGCAAATAGCTCGGAGCGTGGTTTGAACTCTGGTCGATTCTGAAGCAAGTTTTGAATGTTTTCATGGCAGTGTGTAGTTATCTTGGGGGACTTGTCAATTTCTCGCAAAAGGCGACACGAAAACTGTTATTTTTACATGCGATTATATGTTCTATTAGGCAAGTTTTGAGATCGTGAAGAAGAAAAATTTTGAAATAACAATAAAACATGACATTACGAAGATGGAGAATACGAAAAAAGTGGGTCCTGCAATCTGTTCGTATGTCTTATATTTCTGGGGTTCGAAGCTGCGATGTCCCCACTTAACATGCAGACATGCTACTCATCACGCCACAGCCAGCACCTAAGCTCAAACTAGGACTAAAAATGAAAGTTGTGGTTTTGAGCAGGGACCTCGAAGGTTGAAATTGAAAAGAGAAGGGACTAAATTCATTTTACTCAACATGCGAGTTTAAACCATAAGATGTACTATGAAGAGGAGAAAAGGTCCAAGAACACGATATTGCATTTATTAGAATTAATTAACGGGAGAGCGTTTCGAAATCCCACTCCTTAAAATCCCGTTTTTCGAAAATCCCGAAAAAAAGTTTTAAAATCCCGTCTACTAAAATACTATTTTTTACAATCCCGACTTCTAAAATCCCGCTCGAATCAAAATCAAAATCCTTATTTACTCAAATCCTGCCAATCCCGCTTTTATCCATTTTAAAATTTTATAAACTAAAAAAAATAAAAAAATTATTCGATAAAATTTTTTTACTTCGACCCCTACAGCTCGATGATACCTCAATCACAAATTTTAAGCCCCTAACTTGACAGTATAAGAACCTAATTAAACTATTGGTTTTAAACCGTGTAGTTTAAAATAAAAACTAACAGTACGCCATCTACGATACGAGATTTGTACTATGAAACTATAACACTGTATGAAGTGGACTTTGCCGGAAACACCCATAAGAGTTTTATGTGGTGGAATCAAAGGCAGTTTATTTGAATTGGCTGACAAAAAATAGCGACGAGGTAGAGGGTGTCCTGTGCTACTGACGTAATACAGCGAGTCAACTCGTCCCCCTTTTGCCTAAAACATCCTTAAATTATTTCTGTGGTGAAATAAAGGTGCATCTTATTTAAATTAACGGCTGAATCCTGCTGCAATTAAGTTTCATTGTTTCCTCTCTTTTTTAACCTCTTACTTTGATGGCAAACATTGTGTTTTATAACAGGTTTGAAGGAAGTTTTGTACACTCTCCACTTCGACAGACCCAAAAATCTCGAAAAAAATGTTAACTATTTTAAATTTAATTTAAACTAACTGATAATTGAATGGCTATAAGCCCCGAGCCGAAGCCTGCAAAGACGACCAAGGGAACATCGTGGTGGAACCGCAGTCAATGCTGAGGATATGGAAAGACCACTTTTCCAAGCTCTATAACGGCGATGATGAACCCAATTCCGCTGTTAGAGAGATAGAACCATTCGATTTAGGCGACGTAGACCAACAATTCCGCCAACCCGACCTGAACGAAGTGAAGACAGCAGTATCCAAGCTAAAGTCCAACAAAGCTGCTGGAGCTGATGGCCTCACTGCCGAATTGTTTAAAGCGGCAGGCAATGACCTGGTCAGGAGTATGCACCAGCTCATTTGCAAAATATGGTCGGAAGAAAGCATGCCCGATGAATGGAACCTTAGCATTGTTTCCCCAGTCCTCAAGAAAGGAGACCCTCTGAACTGCGCCAACTACAGAGGTATCAGTCTTCTTAACATCGCATATAAGATCCTCTCTGCCATATTGTGTGAGCGTCTGAAGCCATTCGTCAACAACCTGATTGGTCCTTATCAGTGCGGCTTTAGACCAGGAAAGTCCACCATAGACCAAATCTTCACACTACGGCAGATCTTGGAAAAAACCCAGGAGCTTCAAATCGATACCCACCACCTTTTCATCGATTTTAAGGCCGCGTATGACAGCATCTATAGAGAGGAGTTATATAGAGCCATGTCTAGTTTTGGCATCCCTACCAAACTTGTCCGATTGTGTAGGATGACGATGGAGAACGCACGCTGCTCCATCAGGGTCGGAAAAGATCTCACCGATACATTCGATGTCAAAAAAGGTTTTAGGCAAGGCGATGCACTGTCATGCGATTTCTTCAACATCGTTCTTGAAAGAATAGTGCAAAACTCCCACGTCAACACAAGAGGCACAATCTTTCAAAAATCCGTTCAATTGCTCGGATATGCCGACGATATTGACATAATTGGAAGAACGCAGCGTGATGTCAATGGCGCGTTTATGAGCATTGAGACGGAAGCGAAGAAGATGGGTTTAGTGGTAAATGAGGGCAAGACCAAGTATATGCTGTCATCAAGAAAGGACACCCAACACCGACGTCTTGGACAAAACGTCACGATTGACAGCTATAACTTTGAGGTAGTTAAGGACTTTGTCTACCTAGGCGCCGCTATTAATTCAGACAACGACACCAGCGCTGAAATCAAACGAAGAATAACTCTTGCCAATCGCTGTTTCTTCGGACTAAGAAGGCAATTGAGTAGTAAAGTCCTCTCTCGAGCAACTAAAGTGTCCCTGTATAAGACACTTATCATCCCGGTTCTTATATATGGCGCAGAGGCATGGACCTTGTCAAAGGCAGACGAGAACGCTTTAGGATGCTTCGAGAGAAAAATTCTTCGGGTGATTTTTGGTCCCGTCTGCATAGATGGAGAGTGGAGAAGAAGATTTAATGACGAACTGTACGGGCTGTACAGCGACACTGACCTTGTCAAACGAGTCAAGGTCCAGCGGCTTAGATGGCTGGGTCATGTAGAGCGAATGGACACCAACGCTCCGGCCCGGAAAGTCTTCGAATCCAATCCCGAGGGACGGCGCAGTAGAGGAAGACCGCGACTCAGGTGGCGCACGCAAGTAGGAGAGGACCTCAACCAACTTGGCGTGCAAAACTGGAGGCAGCTAGCTAGGGACCGAGCTGGCTGGAGAAGCATGTTGGTTGAGGCCCTAGTCCGACCCGGACTGTAGCGCCACCTTAAGTAAGTAAGTAAGTAAGATAATTGAATGGCGACCGTGGGTTCCCTGTCTAGTTGAGCTTGTGGAGAAAACGGGCAACTATCTGGCTCTCTTATTCCCTTCTGAGCTACTGACTTTAAAAAACACAATTTTTTTGTGTGCAATAGTTTATTAGTTCATTTAAAATGTATTTTTTTATATATAACACAACGAAAACTACTTTTTTGAGTTTCACTATAATCATAGTGAGGTTTTCGATTAAAAACGAAATTTTTTCAAACAAAATACTTGCACCATAGTGCAAGGTAAAACGATTTAAAAAGCTTCACATTTGAAAAGAAAAGAGAATGCGAGGAAGAATCTGCTCAAAATAAGGCCAAGTAGAACTGAATTATTAAAATCTTATTCCATTTCCAACATCTTGCTTCGACTAGAACAGTTGCGTGGATAGAGCATAAAAAATGAAAATGAAATTGGAAACGAAAAACGCTTCCATATTTCCATAATTGTCTAACTCCAAAATAGATTGGATTCTGTCAGATAATTTTTTTCTACTCCCAAAGCTTATTTGCCGAAACTTGATGCTAAAAACATAAAACACGGTGAATAAAACAGAATACCTAGCACCGATATGGAGAAAACGCTAACGAGGTTCAACATCACTATAGAAATGTTTATTTGACACAATAAAATAATGCTCGTTAAATCTTTTGTCTAACCCATATAGGTTTCCTTCTTTGGTTTCAAAATAAACACGAAAAAGAGAAAGAAAAAAATGAAGACATTATAGCAACTCCCCCAAAAATCCTACGATTTTAAGTTCAACGACAGGTGGATACCCCGTTGAGTTTGGGTTTCACTATTTCGAGAACAAGTATTTGCATATACTGATGGCGACCGCTTAGTAAAAAGTTTCAAATATACATTGACTATTAAGTTTCTAATTATAGGCTTTCCCATTTTGGACTTATGCTTTGTAGTTTATAGATCAACGAACAACTACAGCAGGTGTTCAATGGAGTATAACATTGTACAACTTAGGGAAACCACAAATTGGTGACTTAAGAACGAGCTATCGGATAGTTCGTAAGGTTTTATTTGCCCGTTTAAGGCTTAATGTGATGGTTGACTTTAAATAGGCAATTAGTTTTCGTGTTTATCATTCGAAAGCCAGGGAAGGTTTGAAATTTGAATACGAATTACATAGAATTTCTTTTTGCACCGACACCGAACTCCTTAAATTTAGTCAATGCAAAGCCAACGTTCAAACATCTCTCAAAGTCAGAGCCTAGCACTGGCTTCAAAAGTAATGCTAGAAAGATAAATATTTCTTGCGTTAGTTGTTCGTTTCGACTTTTAATCCGTCTAATTACACAAAAAATGTCTAAGGATGCAATCAGTCATGAGAACCAAGTGGTTTTCCTTTGATTTAATTTTTATAAAATCCCTCTTCTTCCAAGAAAAGTATTAGCAAAGAAACAAAAAGATAGTAGCTATAGTGTGGGTGTAATTATGAAGACGACGCAGAAAGTCGGGGATGCTATAGCAAAAAGATAAAAAACTTCACCCCATCTTTTGTGTTCATAAGAATATCACAAGGAAGGTTTTATGGGTGGGACAAAATGCACTTTTTCTCAGTTTAAAACTGACTGAGGCGGACAGAAAGGGGAGATTTTAATGATGAAAAATTGCAATTAAAAATAATTTGGGTGCTCAATGAAGTTGAATCGATGTTCAAGATATAATGAGAGACGTAAGTTCAAAAGCCAGGATGACAAATATAGCAAATGTTCGGTTCAATTGTTTAGAAGAAACGAGTGTATCATGTTAGCTTAACTGTTATACTACATCGACGCTATTCAGCCAAAACAAAACTATCCGATCTTCATAGGGGTGTAAGATTAAAGGATTATTCCAAAAAAGGTGGCGTAAAGCGAAACGAAGAAATCTTGAGAAGCATACTGGAGGATAAGTCTGACGCATGTTATGTGAAGTGATTTGGTGGTTAAAAAGGAATTTAAATCTTGCTGAAGGAAAGAGGAATCAGAAGGTTTGAATATAATCTTTATAATTTTTATGTCACCTGCGTAGATGGACAAATCAGAGTGGGAAATAATCTTATCAACATCATTTATAGCAAGGACGAATAAGAGTGGGCCAAGATGGCTGCCTTGGGGAACACCGGATGTGGCAGAAATAGGAGTTGATATTGAGCGACGGAAAACTACCCTATTCATTGCGTTACTTCAAGTACTAACTAACCCATTGAATAAATAAGGAAAAACCATAGGCTCTTAGCTTAAGAAAAATTATATGGTGAGAAATTTAGTCAAATGCCTTAGAGAAGTCCGTGGTAACTACGTCAACTTCATAGCTTTGTTCTAGAGAACAGAGCGTCCTTGACACAAATTGAGTTAGATTCGTCGTGGTTGATCTGCCTTTTAAGAACCCATGCTGTAGTGGAGAAAAAATTGACTTGCAGTGGAAATAAAGGAAGTCATAGACTGCTTTTAAATAGTTTAGTAGAGGTGCGATAATTAGAAATATCGTTTTTCATACCTTTTTTGTGGATTGGAAAAATAAATGAATCTTTCCATAAAATAGGAAAGACTGCTTGTGGGAGAGAGAGAGGAGAAATAAATTAGTTAGAGGCTCGCATAGCACGTTAATGCATTTTTTAAGTAAGATAGCAGGGATGTCAGGTCCAGGAGAAAAATCATCTTTGAGTAATTTCATTTTATAACAAACAGTATCAGGATCTACACCAAGAGAAACGAGAGAGGTATGTGGACTGTTTGCCAAGTAACTAAAGCAAACAGGGTCTGGTTCGATAATATCGACACTGTAAGATTTGTTAAAAAAATTAGCAAATAGGTTAGCAATGACTTGAGAATCTGAAGTTGAAGTGGTTTGAAAATTGAACGCTGAAGGAAGTCCATCGGATTTTCTCTTAATATTAATAAATTGGTAGAAACGCTTAGGTTCAGAAATGAGACAGGTCTGCATTTCACTGAGGTAATTATGATAAAGAACTTCTCATAAAGATGAGAAATTGGAGAAAGTATGCTGATAATTTATGTAATCAGGGGAAAATTTAGATTTTAAGAAAATTTTCCAAAATTTTTTCTGAGATTACGAAGCGTGCGTAGTTCTTTAGTATGGGGGAGACGCTGTGCAATTCTTTTGTTTCAAATGTGGGACACACTGGATGAGGCATTCGAAAATAGATGTATAGAAAAATGTGAGAGCAATGTCGATAGGGGTTCGGAGCTTAAGTGAAAGAACTGAAATCAACCTGATTAAGTAAGATATTTAGATGATCAAAGCTAGCTTTACGAAAGTTGAAAACAAGGTGGACTTCTGAATCAATGGTGGAGATTTGTTGTTCTAAAGTAAAAACAAGAGAAAGAGGAGGGTGAAATTGGTCAAGGGTCGAGAGAAGATGGAAACTTTCGGTAACTACTGAGTTACAAGGATCCGAAGAGAAGATAAGGTCGAATTGTCTCCCTAAGTTGTTGGTTACATTACTCATTTGAAAAGGCCTGACTCTAGCAAGCGATCGTATATTCTAGGTAGTCAAAGACTCTAATAAATAGCAGAAGATTTCCTTGGCTCACAACTACTGTGACTTGGAATGCTTCGATAGCTTCAGCTGGACTTCTTACCTTCTTCACTGCTGCTTCATACATATCCTTGATCGTTTACACATACGCCTCTCATCTCTGAGTTGACGATCGAATGCATACTCGCAGATAACTAGTACAACATGCAAATCCTCTAAGCAATCACAATATTTTCGCATGAGGGCCCAAAGCGTTTCAATTGCATCTGTTATTGACTTTTCCATGACAAACTAGCAGAGGCTATCAGGCAGCCTTACTATTTTTCACAGTTGACTTTCAATACCCTCTCAATGTTACCTTGGATTCACGAATAGATACGAAAAATTGTATCAGAGCGGAGAGCCAGTGGAGATTTACTCCTACGTTGGGTTGGAGGGGGGTATGGCCGTAAGCGGAAAAAACTCACTCTAATCTCAAGGATTCATTGTGCTCCCCGGGTAATACAGAATGAGGAGGTTTGGGGGAAGGGGTAAGAGGTGATGGATAGCGGAGGATTAAGTTGTTGACTATAGGTTACAGGAGTTGAGAGCCTTCACTGAACCATTTGGAGCCCTGAATGAACCTTAGGATGCTGTTCACTGTTCAGTGGAAGGTTAAAGATGTTGACCAGCTCGTCGACGAATTATTGGACGACGACTTTTTTCTTAGTGTGGTAGAAGTTTAGGACGCACAGACGGTGAAGTGGTCTTTCTTCTGCATGCCCGTCTTGGCATCCTCTTCATAAGTCGGATGCGCTAAAGTAATTCTCTTTATGGGGTACCCAATGAGTTGTCACCCGTGAGAATGTCAATAAACGGAGAAGCCTGTTAAACTGAAGTAGCATTACATACTGCACTGCACTGGTTACAAAGACCGTCGGCTGATACACCCACAAGACCCACAACAGAACAATCAACAAATGAAAACGGAGCCCGGTTGTGCGTACAGACGATCTCCCATCTTGCCTCTAACACCGCTCAACTCGACTTAGTTGCAGTTCTCTAAAGAGAACCGATGCTTCCGAGTGACAATGCTGTAATATATCTGGAAATATCTGATAATAGGTTTCTAGAAACCCGGCAAGTTTCTTAGACTGACCACTTGTCATTGGTGGTTTTTAGAAAGTTTGGTTGGACTCGGCTTTTTATCGCTCTAGCGGCATGAGTAATACAGAGGTGTTCGTTTCGCTGGATTTGAGTGATGATCGGATTTTGGACAGCTTAACCGACAATTTCGTTACCAGTCATGTCAAGAGCTTATACTCTTGCCAATCGCTACTTCCTTCGACTAAGCAGGAGATTGAGAAATAAAAAAAAACTTAACCTAGTTGAGTCCTTTATGAGACCCTCCTGGCCATAGTCCAGAAGGGACTTTCGGTGCTACTGTTTTATACTGATGCTTCATAGTTTGTACAAAGACTTTGTTTCAACACCCACCAATTTCTTTAAGAGTTCACCGTTGCTCTTTGAGCATCATCTTACCATAATTTTATAAGTGTTTCCAAAGAATCGAGAAACAGAAACGACTAAACCTCAATTTTCGGAACTGGTCGAACTAAGAATTGCATCTTGTTTCTTTTTATGACATGCACTTTTCTTGTGTAAATAAAATAAAATCAGTTAACCTTATAAAAGAATAATGAAACATTTTCCAAAAGCTTTCAAAGGTATCGTTGGGTTCCTACAATCGACTATTGTGACAGATTTTATCTCTTCAGTTTATATGCGGCATCTTTGTTCTTTTCTTTACAATCACTGAAGAATATTCATTTCGAAATCGATTTCTATTTAAATTACGAAGAATACATAAAAACGTGCAGTAAAAAACGCATTAGCCGCATCCAGAAGCTCGGTTCATTGGAAAGAATCAATTTGACTAATTGAAAACATTTTACTTTAGCTAATGCTTTATTGAACTCGTCTATTGATATGGAAATCAGTCGTCACTAATGTCAATGCAGTCTTTATTGTCAAGTTGTAAAACTAGCGCTAATCTTTTTGAGCATTCCTCGCGCATTGGAATAAATTTGTTCTGAATTGACATTTGTGATTTATTGACTTTGAACTTTTATTATTGAAATTTAAAAAACATATATGGCTACATAAACATGCAGAATAGGTATGCTGGAGGATCACTTAAAGAGTAACTAGGTCGCTATAGGAGCAATATGCTCGTTTTAAGAGCAATTAAAGCCTGTCCAAAGTGAAGTAACCTTTTGCTTCCAAATGAATGGGTGCAATACTCCCCGTTGTATTTGCTTTTAAATCTGTTTCACCAAGTCGGAAAATAGCGTTTATTTCATAACAAATTACTGATTTATTGTTTTGATGAAGATGCGCGTTGCTTAAATAAGCGGAATCTATAACTATTTTTATATATGTATCAAAACACTGCCACTTTGCGAGGCGAAAGGAACAATGCTCGCTATCTTATTTATGTATGAGTGTATTTATCAATGTCAATAAAAACAAAACTTTTTAAGACAGCAAATAATATCAAAAACACCGCACATTGTTCACAATTAAAAAAGAAACAGAAACAGAAACAAACGATCTCAGCGATTCACACTGATCGAGACGGAGACGATACAAATTAAACTGGTTTCTCTTGTCATGTCCGATCGGTTCTCTTTATGAATACGCATTTGAATTTTAATTTCCCGCCAAGTGATAAACGCTCGTCAATCAATAAAGCTCAGGGTTTTTTTTTCTTCAAATGGATTTTTATGCATCTTGCATTAAAACAGATGTTTTGTGTTCGTTGCTTTTAAATTTTATCGTCTTAAATAAATAAACTCTCTGCGATCATCGCTAATAATGATCGATTCCATGACTCACGACTATAATACTCACAAAGATGCGGTGTGGAGTTGAGTCTCAAACTGACCAAAAAAAGACCGATCGGGAAATATGTACATTGTACATCTGTATACGAGTATGCATAAACTTTGAGAGTTTCAGAAAGTGCGATGATGATGGCTCATTATCATTTTGAAAATAAACTCACACAACAGTCATCATCATCATCAGTTGAGTTTGATCATCAACAACGACAACGAACGATGAAAACAGATGAGATCGACAAAAGATCAAGAAGTGTTCTGGAACTGCTGCTGACCAATGATTGAGTAATCAATGCAAATGAAGAGCAAGAACGGTTTCGACAGCAAAAAGTAAAGTAAAAGAAAGATCATCTTGTGTGTGTTTGTATTCTCAACTCAATAAAATTTAATTTTATATAAAAAAAAAGAACAAAAGGCAGAGAAAAAAATAAAACACAGATGCTGATCGCGATGTGCAGATGCAGATTCTTACACGCTCTGCCGCCTTGTATTTTCTTTTCTTGCTTTTTTTTGTTTGATCAGATGCATCTGAAGATGATTGCAGAATCTCAAGCTAAATCAAGCAGATGTACATTGAAGCAAGTGTAATTTGTATATATTTTTACTGCGCTTCTTTTTTTTGTTGTTGCTGAGTTTTTTTTTATCTAAATTAAGAAAACTGACGTACGTTTGTAAGATTTTGGCTTCTGCCGCAACACCGCTTGAGGTTGAACTTACTTTTAATGCTTTTTTCTTCTTCTTGTGGTCGGTTGAGTACGAGAAGAAAATGTTTATTTTTCAACAATTCATAGCCATAAATTTAAATTAGTTCAAGATTTTTATGGTTTCAATAAGCTTCGATCGATTTTGACATTCTCATTTCTATGGTGCGTTTGGGTTATAGAATTTTTTGGTAGAACAGATGGGGTTGAGATTTTTCGTAAACTTCAGAAGTTTCACTTTGCGTACCTAACATTTTTTTGCTGTACATGTACAACTACTGTATAAGTTCTGCGACTGATGACGAGCCTCAAATTGTTTACTATGAAAATGTTGGAAACCGTAATATTAAAAAAGCACGAAAGGTATCTCTCGAGAATTGGTACATATTTCTTTCGATCCTTAAAAGGGAGACGCTCACAACTGTGCCAATTATAGAGAAATAAGCCTCCTTAACGTCGCGTAAAAGATCTTGTATGCTGTTATATAAACAAATAGGTGGAGCGGGGAGCCCCTTCGCCTAGCGCATTGGTCACACCAAACCTTGTGAGGATTGTAGGGGACCTACGATCTTTTGCCAATTTTGAACGGCTTATCGAGATAGCGCTTTTCATGGCAATGAATTTAATATTGGAGGACTTGATAGATATAGGAAAACTGATTGGGTAAAATTCAGGGAAATCTTCAAACATTGTTACAACTACAATGACAATAGCTTCCCTTCAAACCCCAAGGATCTTGACAGCAAAGTCGACGATCTAACTAGTGCTCTTAACCATGCCTTGTGTAACTCCTGTCCTCTTACCATAGTAAGAGGGAAGAAGAAACCACACTGGTGGACCAAGGAGCTAGAACCGCTCAAGAAAAGTTGTGCGAAGCTTTTCAATCGAGCCAAATCTTCCAGAAATCCCATAGACTGGGATCTCTATAAGGAATCCCTTAGGATTTACAAAAAGAGGTTAAGAATAAGCAAAAGATCCTCTTGGAGAGAATTCTGCAATAAAATTGAAGACTCCTCAGAGGCATCTAGACTTAGGAAAATCCTATCAACGAGTCCAAACATGCCAAGTTCTATAAAAGATGAAAACGGCAACTGGACCAACTCATATGAAGAAACATTAAACCTGCTACTGGATACTCATTTCCCTGGTAGCTCGTTGACAATAACAGACGAGGAGCACTTGCCCCGACTCGCAAACCAATCAGGAAAAGGTCTTATCTCTAGAGATATACTGTTATGGGCAATAAACAGCTTTGACCCTTATAAATCACCGGGGCCTGATGGAATCATTCCTGCGGAGCTGCAACAGGTTTCAGACATCATCATCTATAACTTAGAGATGATCATGAAAGGATGTATCAGCTATGCATATATTCCCAAGGCCTGGAGAGAAGCTAGGGTCGTCTTTATACCTAAAGCCGGCAAAAGCTCCCATGTAAATCCAAAAGATTTAAGACCTATTAGTCTATCATCCTTCCTCCTTAAAACACTGGAAAGAATGATTGACATACACTTAAGACAAGAAATTAAACCTAGTCTGATTTCAACGGCGCAACATGCCTATACAAAAGGTAAATCAGTGGAAACTGCACTCCACTCTCTGGTTTGCACCATTGAAAAATCCCTGCACTACAAAGAATACTCTCTCGTCGCATTCCTAGACATAGAGGGTGCATTTAATAATGTTAAAAATTCAGCAATCACTAATGCTCTTGATGGGCTGCTCATAGAGGAACACATCAAAAACATGATAACAACAATGCTCAGCAGCAGAATCATTAGTTCCGAAATGGGGAACTACAAAACAAGCAGAATGGCCAATAGAGGAACCCCGCAGGGAGGAGTTTTATCTCCCCTACTGTGGAACCTGGTCGTTAACAAATTGTTAATCGACCTAGAGGACGAAGGTTTCAAAACAATAGCCTATGCCGATGATGTAGCAATTGCCGTTTCAGGCAAGCACCCACAAACCCTAGCTGAGCTGCTACAAACAGCACTTAACAAGCTTAACAATTGGGCTGCAGAGTGTGGTCTGAACATCAATCCACACAAAACGGAATTAGTTCTCTTTACGAGGAAATACAAAATTCCGGACTTCAGACCCCCAACTATTAAAGGGGTAACTCTCACACTGTCAAATCAGGCTAAATATCTAGGTCTCATTTTTGACAAAAAACTGACCTGGAAAACCAATATTGAGGAAAGAGTAAATAAAGCCAACGTTGCACTCTTCTCCTGTAAAAAAGCCATTGGCGGGAAATGGGGTTTCTCCCCCCAAATCACCCATTGGCTGTTTACATCGGTAATTAGACCGATACTCACATACGGGGTGATAGTCTGGTGGACAGCACTAGACAAGATGATCAACTACAACAAGCTGGCCAAAGTTCAAAGAACGGCTAGTCTGTGTATTAGTGGTGCACTGAGGACAACTCCATCGGACGCCCTCAATGTACTACTAGATCTCACACCCCTAGATATCTTCAGCAAACAAGTCGCAGCTAGCTCAGCTACTCGACTCAGAGCTACATCACAGTGGACCAATAATCAAATCGGCCACACTACCATTCTAGATAACTTTAGATTCTTACCGAATCGATGCGACTACACCACCCCCAAGTTGGTGTTTGACAATAATTTCCAAGTAACCATACCTTCAAGAGAAGCTTGGGAAAATGGCGCTCTTTTGGAAAATGAAGCAATACACTTCTACACCGATGGTTCAAAAACCAGCGAAGGTGTGGGAAGTGGAATCTACTCAGAAAAACTGAATCTCAGTCTTTTCTTCCGCCTACCCGATCATTGTAGTGTGTTCCAAGCGGAAATTCTGGCGATTAAGGAGGTGCTGTCTTGGCTCAAAGAAAACGTCATATCCTCCACGGATATTCGGATCTTCTCAGACAGCCAAGCTGCCCTTAAATCTCTTGCCTCTGTCTCTACAAAATCCATCACGGTCCAAAATTGTCAGATGTCTCTGAGGGAGATGTCAAATCAGTTTAACATTCACCTTTCATGGGTGCCAGGGCACAGGGACATACCAGGCAACTGTATGGCAGACGAACTAGCCAAAAAGGGCACGACCACTTCCCCACGCTCAGAATGGAACAACATAGGTGTACCTATCGCTACATGTAAACTCCTACTTAGACAAGACGCTTCAAGGATAACAAACACTAGATGGACTGAGAGTAACAACTGCCTTGCAACCAAAAAAGTTTGGCCGTGTGTTGACTCAAAACGCTCGAAGAGTTTGTTGGCCCTGAACCGTCTGTATCTAGGTTCTACCATAGGTGTTCTTACGGGACACTGTCTAATAGGGAGACACGCCAAAAGACTTGGTGTGTTTTCCAATGATTTCTGCAGAAGCTGCATGGACGAGGAGGAGGAAGAAACCGTTCAACACCTTCTTTGCTCATGCCCTGCACTACTTCATAGGAGGAAAACTCATCTCGGTGAATTCTTCTTCGATGATACTAGCGACCTAGCTTACATAGACCCTAAAAGTCTTTCAAAATACATTAAAAGTTCCACGTGGTTCGACTAGCAGGTGAATAACCGGCTAGTCCCGTAATGGAAGATTAATAAGTGATCAACTCGTTAATCTTACATCGGGTTTCTGAGATCAGTAGGTGATTAACTTGCTGATCTCTGTGGTATCACAATGGGCCCTTGCGGCCTAAGTGTGTTAGGCAATGTACTCATTGACTGACAGCCACTTCCACCTAACCTAACCTAACTTGATAGTTCTTAGCGAAAGTCGATACCAGTGAAAAAACAAATTTTTGGGTTTCCTTTGGGATTCGAATAACGAACCTCCTTTGAGAATTTGAGCCCAGCGCACTTCTCACAACCATGCCTTGTGAGGGAATGGAGGGGACCTACAATTTTCTGCCGGTTCCGAACGGCTAATTGAGAAAGCGCTTTTCATGGCAATGATTTTACCAACGGAGGACTTGCCAATTACTCGCGAAAGGCGATACCCGTGAAAAAACATTTTTGCCTCTGCTGAGATTCGAACCTCGAACATCTGGGTTAGCCAGACGCCATTACGTCGATATACATCATCTTTTTATCGATTTCAAGGCGGAGCGAGACAAGACAAGTTTACAGAATACAAGAGACGAGTTTACAAAATCGAGCTGTACAGAGCCATGTCTAGCTTTGGCATCCCTGCAAAAGTCGTACGACTATGCAGGAAGATTTTGGAGAATTTAGCTGCTCCGCAAAGGTCGGTAGAGAACTCACCGAGACCTTTGATGTTGAAACAGGCTTTCGACAAGGCGACAAACTGTCATGCGATTTCTTTAACATCATATTTGAAAAGATTGTACAAAACTCAAATGTCAACAACAGAGGAATAATCTTTCAAAAGTCTATACAATTACTCGCTTTCACAAACGATATTGACGCAATAGAAAAAAGGAAGCGTGAGACACCAATGCATATTGACTTTAAACTTTTGTGAGTAGTAGTAACACAGGGGAAAAACAGAGTCTGGTGTAGCATTCCACACTCGGGTAGTGCGAATAAAAAATGAATTGATTGTACAAACCGAAGTTGGGCTAAAATTCTTGTCGAATGCATAGTGTCAACAAAACTAACTTGTCCGTCAGGACATGTATGTGGATGACCTCATACCTCATCAGTGGTGCCGATACTGTGAAAGAAGCACGAACAAAACGTGACCAAGCAAAGCAGCTTCTGGCGACCGGAGGCTTCAATTTGCGTAAATGGACGAGCAACGTTAAGAAACTCGTCGAAGATATACCAGCAGCAGATCGACTTTGAGCTGCCGTTCAACATGTCAAACCATTTCAAAACCGTTGGTACAAATGGTTACCGAATATCGATAACTTTTCGTACCAGAATCTGCAGCAGCCATCGGAAGCAACAACAAAAAGGTCAATGTTGTCACCATAGCCAAATTGCTCGCTCGCTTGGCTGGATATCGCCATGCGTCATCAAACTACAAATGACCAGTGCCCAAATTGCAAATTTGCCAACCGAAAATTCAACCTTTTATGTATTAAGGTCAATTGCAGAAGACCAGTGACCAATCAGCTAATATACCACCAGAAAATTCAACCTCTGATGCCCTCGGTCTGACTAGGCGACACCAAAAAGCGACTAACTCACGCAGCTAAGAAACTCATCAGTTAGAGTCAGACCCTCAGACCACGTATTGAACGGCAAATATAGAAAAATATTGAAAGCTGACAAGGATCGATCGATATGTTGCTTAGCTTTCAATTTTCATCTGGAAAAAGCAGAGCTTTCTGCCTTAACGAAGGTGCCCCTTTTCGAAACAAAACTAACAAAATCGCAGAACATCACCTACAAATAAAACCAATCACCTATGCAATTGACAATCCCATTATCCTGTCTCTGATGCACTGGAATGGAATAATTTACTAAAACAAATCCATTTTAGCTACACTACCATAGTCCACTCACTAAGTTCTAAAGCTTAATTTTTAGAAAACAAAAAGGATGAAAAAAAGAAAATAATTAAAAGCATTGCAACTCACTAACTTTCTGTTAATTTTTATTTGTCACTTGTTTTTTTTTTTTACACTGGTCATGTGTGGTTTTTCTGGGTCGACAGTGACAATCCCACCACCACTTGACACTCTTTTAACGTGTCACTCGACCCAGTCCTCGAAAAGTCTATCTTTCAAACAATAAAAATGCATTAGTAGGTTGTCCAGAAATCAGGAGAGTATACACAATGAGAGCAGTACGGACGAGGCACAAAGAATTTCAGCGACCAACCATCCACAACACCACATCAACCGACCTCATGTCCATTTTAATTATTCAATTCTAAGAGCATGAAATTCGTTCCGAAATTTATTCCACCTCACACTCTCACAATGCTCGTCCATCCACCCTTGGGGCTCCATTCCGTTTGTCTTGTTGTTTTTTTTTTTGTTTTATTTTATCTAACAACGTTGAAAACGAGAGCAGTAAGTGTTCCTTTTTGCAGCCCCCCTCCCTCTAGAGACACATAGTACCAGGGCAAGGAGTAGTTGTTATAGAGATGGAATGCAAAAAAGGAAATAAGATCCCAGTCAGCACCATCAGTGAGTAAAGTAGATGGTGATGGTGTTTAGTGTAGAGTACCTACCTACAGCAGTACAGCATATAAGGCAAAGGCGGTTTTATTAAAAATGTACTCCACATAGAGGAGAACGAGCGACGCGACGGGTCCGTGTTCACAGTTTATGAAAAAAAAAAAAAGGATTACCTCTACTCTACACCTATACCTTCTACCTTTTCTAAGTAAGCATACGTGTTTTTGAACCCTATGTGTGGGGATGCCGATTGCCGGATCCTACATCTTGGCTAAAAATATGTCGAAGAACCAGTATTAGTGCATTTTATTCGGCAACCGTGCCTCAACAGGATTAATATCTTTTTCTCTCTCCTTCGATTTAGTTCTTGTTTTATTTTGTTTTTTGTGTTCGGTTCTTTTAGTTTTTTTTCTTTTTTTACGGCTCATCCCTGGAGCGTAACTACATATTCCCACGCTTAAGCACCACACACCATACAATCGTTCAACACTCACGGCCCACTATTGCTTTTTTGTGTGTTCCCTTTGTTGGCCTTTTTGCATTCCTTTAGCACCATTCAGAGAAAGACAAAGGCTTACCCAAACAACAACAAAAAAAAAAGGAATGATGAGTTCTGGGATGGACATTTAATAAAAAAAAGGAAAATAAAAACTGAAAAAAAAAAGACTATGATATGAACGAGTGTGTCGCACAATTTGACTCACAGATTTGAATGGAGAAGAACGCATTGTGGAAAACGATTACTTTCTTTTTGAAATTGCGTGCAAGATGACGAACGTTTGGAAGTGTGACTAGTTACATAATCGTGATGTTTCAAAATTGTTTTCTTTTCATACTTTTTAAAGTGCTTCAGGAGTGATTGAGACAGCCACACAGACTAGCCTCTTGATGATGTCGTGGTTTGGCGAAATTGTTGCACCAATTACTAGAACACTACCCGATCGTAGAGAGAAAATATGTTGACACATCCCTCAATGAAAGTTTAAGAGATCTAAGGTTTCCCTCTTCAATGTCCCCAAATACGTTAACACTTTGTTATCAAAAGGAAGAGTTTTAGATAGCAGCAATATACTGCCCTCTGAAGCGTTCTCCAACTGAAGAAGACTCAGCAGAACTCATGAATTTGTAAGGACACAACTTCCTTGTTGGTGACGACTTAAGCCTAGATTTAGAATGAGGATCTAGGCTCATTAAAACAAAACAAAAGGGTAAAGGGCTATACCAAGCCGGCCGCAAATACAACTGTTAACTTTACTTCTCTGGTTCGCCAACAAATTGGCCATCTGATACTAACAAAAATCTAGACCATGCAAAATTTTTTGTTAAAGGTTAAAGGTAGTTATACAAGTGTCAACGGTAGGTACGATTTGTCGTCAGATCATACTCCGTTCATTTCATCACAGGTTCACAGGGTATAGCGTGATGAAGAAGAAACACGGCGTTCCCCAAGAACTGATCACTAGTGTGAGGCAGTTAAGTGGGAGAGCTGTGCTCGTAACGCCGAAAAGTGAAGAAGAATAAAAAGTAGAAGAAGTGATGCAGAAATAATAGAAAAAAGCATCTTAAAGCTTGTGAATATGAGGAAAAACTGGAACGAATTCAGATAAACATAAAAGCTTAAGATTCCCATTCAAAAAATTGAAGAAATTGATCATGAAGTAAATCAATTCATTGCTGAAGTGCAACAGGCTTCAAAAAAAGTAGTCGAACTATATCGAACTCGAGTGAAGAGAAAATTCAATATCCCGTTGAAAAATGAAGCTGACTTTGAAAAAAAGAAGAGCTCGAAGAAAATGGCAAGCTATGAGATATCGAGATGATAAGGCAGTTTTTAGACGTATTAACAACAAACTAAGAGATAAATCCATAAACTCAAAAATGATTCATTAAGTAGGTTCATAAAAAGCCTGAAGACGGATAATTCTACCGATTACTTCTAATGGAAAGCAACCAAGCTTCTAAAAGAACCGAAAAACAAAACGCCTGTAAAATCTCGAAATGGATCGGAATCCCGAAACAAAACAGAACGCCGAACATCTCGCGAATGTGGCAAAAGTTTTCGAAAAACTGCCACAGAAAATAAGGCTAAGCAAAATATAAGAAGAAAGAAGACTTATTCCGAGACATCAGTTTGGTTACCTACTGAATATTTCCCCAAATTTATTTTTTTATTTGAAAGTACAATTCTTCCGGTTATAAATGGAAAATAATTTCATTCAAATGGCTGCCTCGTCTGGCCATGCAGTGCCTACACGATCGGTCCAATTTTTAAGCACATTATCGATTGTGTGCAGCTGTATTTCACCAATGGCTTCACGAATATTGTCCTTTAAAGCGTCAATTGTCTCTGACTTGTCGGCGTAACACTTATCTTTTACGGCACCCCACAAATAATAGTCCAACGGTGTCAAATCGCAGCTCCGAGGTGGCCAAACGACATCAGTCTGCGGCTGATAATGCGATCTTCAAAAACAGGGCGCAAGTGTAGCTTTGGCTGTGTGGCACGTAGCGCCGTCCTGTTGAAACCAAATGGTGCCAATATCCCCCTTTTCAATTTTTGTGAAAAAAAATTCGTTAAACATGGCCCGATACGGATCGCCATTGACTGTAACGGCCACTCCTTGCTCATTTTCGAAGAAAAATAGCACCAAACAGTGACTTGTTTTGGGTGTATCGGCTTTTCAATGTATGCGTGCGGGTTTTCTGTGCCCCAAATGCGACAATTTTGCTTGTTTACATATCCGAAAAGATCAATATGAGCTTCATTTGAAAAGATGATTTTTTTTGGCAAAATCGGCATCTTCTCTAAGTCGATCGCAGACCCACTTAGCGAAGCAAAAAAGCATTGGATTCGTTCAGCGGGCGAAGGATAAAACTAATTATCTGTCAAACCAGACATGAGCTAAGTGTTACCATTCACGAAATAAGCACTAGTTGAAAAAAAAACCTTAGATGTCGGACCCTTTAGGTAAGGTTAAGGTGGCTGTCAGGACAGACGCACTTAGACCAATATAATAGGTCCAATGTGATACCACAAAGAAATTGGAGGAATTGCACCTTTTGAGCTTTCTCGAAAGCAATGAAGACTATGAATGTCTATGTCTCTAAGGGGTCATTCCACGCTCCACGGTAACACCCGAAACGAACACTTGAACACATGCTGATATTTTTGCGTTTTAATTTTTTTTTTTTTTTTTACGTATTTAGTTGCTTTATCTCAATTGTAAGATTTGAAGATTTTAGCAATAAACAATTTTATGATAAACAATTTTATGAGTCGAAAAGTGTTCGTTTCGGGTGTTACCGTGGAATGACCCTAAGATCACTCGGATCGCCGATAAAGAGTTCTTCCAAATGTATTTTACGTTTTCGAGAGAGAGCAGGCCATATGCAAAATAGATGTTCATCGGTTTTCTCTTCTTCCTCGTCCATGCAGCTTTGACAGAAGTTGTTTGATGGGACATTGAACCTTGAGGCATATAAATTTATGGGGGAGTGTGCAATCTGCTTAAGGGGGCACCTCATTTACTTACTTATTTACTTAGGTAAGCATTACAGTTCGGGGTGAACCTGAGCTTCAACCAACATCTTACGCCAACAACTTCGATTTCGGGCGAGCTCTATCCAGTTTTGCACTCTAAGTCGGTTGAGGTCTTCTTCCACTTGATTGCGCCACCTAAGACGGGGTCTTTCCCTTCCGCGATTTCCCTGCAATGTGCTTTCGAAAACCCGTCGAGCTGGAACGTTTGGGTCCATCCGTTCTATATGGCCCAACCATTGTAGCCTCGCGATACGTACTCTTCTGGCTATGCCCATGTCACGGTACAGCTTATACAGCTCGTTGTTGTATCTTCTTCTCCACACATTGTCTTCGCATACAGGAACAAAGATCATTCGGAGTATTTTTCTTTCGAAACGACCAAGGGTTTCCTCATCCGCTTTCGAATAGATTCATGCTTCCGCACCATAAAGCAGGACTGGGATGATGAAGGTATTATAAAGGCTTCTAGAGAGGGTTTTGTTTCTCAATTGCCTTCTTAACCCAAAGAAGCAACGGTTGGCAAGAGTTAAAACATGTACTACCTCAATTTTTTTTCAATGTCAGATAAATGGAAATCACAAATAAGTTTTGAGCGATCGTTGGGTTTCATCAGTAAACCAATTTTTGGTTGAATGTAGACGCAAACAATAAATAGTTGGAAACCATTGAGCAAAGCTGTTTGTTACAAATACCATTTTCGTGCTTAAAGAGCGTAAAGAAATAATTTCAAGGTTGTAATAAGTTCAAAGGGTTCTTTCTAAAGGCTTTGGTCCTGAAATTTTTGGTTTTAACAATAAGCCTGGAGCTGATGGATTAAACGCTGTTCCATTAGGTTGTTAGAAGATAAACTAATGCAGTTAGTGTCCCTCCCAGATGATCAAAAAGAATTAAATGACAACAAATTGAGCACAAAATCGTGGTGTAAAAAACCATTAGTGATTTGATTTTTGCATGATCTTTGGCAAATACATATAATCCTTGCTGCACAGTATTTTTTAGCTCGGCAGGTTATTTCTAGACTCAACCGGGGATAAGGGGATGCAGTTGAAAGAAGTGCAGCCAAACAAGTTGGCCAGGTGACACTATTATACAAATCAATGACCATAAAACAAAATAGTCTCAAAATACTTCACGTGCGATAAAGTCGAACACCACGACCAGAATGGAAGTTACATATTGCAGAATTAATGAGGAACGTAGAACTAGCATGATCCCATTGACAATTCAGAGTAAATTAAATATGTCTTGGAAATAAAGGCTTTACAACGATAAAACAACGAGACATAGAAGTTGGCAAACTCAGCCATATACTATATTAAGAATCCTTTGAATTCAAGAGAGTTTTTAGTATAAGGGACTATTGGGTTACCGAATACCAAATGACAAGCCTTTGTTTCAACTCAATTCAATCTTGAACAATGCTATTGAATGTTGGCCTTGTTCGTCTGAATGTTTTTCCTATTAAAAGAATACTATATTCGCTTCTGAATGCAATACAATACCCCTTAACAATGAGTTGAGAAAAAAGACACAAATACTTCTTTCTGTTTGGAGTTCAGCTTGAACACTCGTCGTTAGATCGTATGGCGAAGAGGAGGCGACCCAATGACTGCAAAAGGTTTTTCTTCTCACTCTTTGATAAATTGTGGGGCCAGAGGGAAGGTTTTTCAATAAATTTTCAAACTGCAGAGTGAAGGGTTTTCGTATTTTTTTTTTTTTTTTTATTATGTGTGCATGCTGGAGAGGTAGGTACCGTTCCCAGTTTTTGCAAACGACGACCGACGTGGAATATTGGATTTTATTTTTATTTTATTTATTTTCCTTCGGGCGGCGGCAGTGGTGGCGGTGGCGACGACACTGTGGTATTAGGTGTAAGGAGTTTTATTTGGATTCAATTTGAAATAATGAGAAAAAGGGGTGAAGTTTGCTGCACAAGATCGAGAAAACAAATATTTAAACCTCCTTGCCATTTATCCTTGAGGAAAAATGCTGACGATGAAGCTAATTTGAACGAAAGACAAGAAATAAACTAAGAAAATGAAAAAAAAATCAAATAACACGAAATGAAAAGGATCGCTGTTGGCTTCCGTTATAAAGCTCTATAATGTCATTGATGTTGTGGAGGTGCCCCAGTAGTTTATTGAAATGAAGAAAAAGACTTTAAAGTAGGGACTTGAGCACTTCAAACGAAAAACTATACAAAAGTTTTCCCCACGAAAACTGTCAAATGACCAAGAGAGCTACAGAGAAGAAAAGCTAAAAAACCATCGCCAGATGCAAACTTCAAGTTTTCTAAAAAAAATTAATAAAAAAAAGAAACCAAATCTCTACATAAAAAGTGCGCTTAAGAAAAAACTGGATTCAACGGATAAAACTGTTCAAATGTACTTTAATTTTTTTTTTTCTTTTTTTTTTACGTATATACTTTAAATAATACCAAGGATAAGAGAAATCATAGAGCGCAATTTTTTTTCCAATGAAGAACTTTTCTTTCCTCAAGAAAGTATAAAGCAAAAAGAAAAAAAATATTATTCTCTTGGAAAAAGCATTAACAAGCAACCTGAGTATAGATCTAAGAATCCCTTCGCTAAGAGGAAGGAGTATTTTTGATGGTATACATAGCTAGTTTTGTAAACTTCTCTGTCATGTTTACTATACTTTGAGAGTCATCAACCCTTCAGTGGTCCATATTTTCATGGAAATTGAAGGACTAACGTGCTTTTTGTATGAAAATTCCGTTCCTAGTTTAAGTGAGTTCATGCTTCAGTATTAACATTTTGGTATTTGGATGCCACAGTTATTGGTTTCACTTCAGGCATAAATATTTGCAAACATGAAATACGGAATAAAGGTTGAAGTGTTTCATTTCAACATGTTACATTGAGGGATTAGCGGTTATGAAAATATAGAGCGTGGCCCTCTATAAAATTCACTTCAAAATACGAGCAACGAAATGCGGTTGAAGAAAAATCTATACTAGGAAAATAAACTATTTTTTATTGCGTAAATACCGAATACCGGGGAAGCATTATTCGATGTGAAATCGATATTAAAATGAATAAGAAATGGCTGTTGTTTATCCTTCTGGAGGAATAAGCAAATAAAATATTTACACAAAGAAAGGTGTTAAATTGAAAGAATTTATCACCGATGTTTGTTTCATTGAGAGCTCAATAGGTTGCGAGAGAGAAGGAAGGAAATAGAGGGCGAGAGATTGAGGGAGAAAGGGAAACAGAAGGGGAGAGAGGGAAATATATGGAGAGAGACAAAGAGTTAGGGAGAGATAAAGAGAGAGAGAGAGAGAGAGACGAAGAGATACACGGAAGGTCGAAGAGGGAGGGAGTGTGAGATCAAAAATATGTTTTCGCTAAGATTTTGTCTTAAGGTATAGAATCTCTTAGTGGTGCCCGTGGCGTGATGTTTTGCATGTCTGCCTGTTAACCAGAAAGTTCGTGGTTCGTATCCCAGCAGACAAAAATGCTTTTTCACGGGTATCGCCTATCGCGAGGAATTGGCAAGTCCTCCGATAGTAAATCCATTGCCACGAAAACCGTATTCTAGATTAGCCGTTCGGAATCGGCTGAAAATTGTAGGTCCCCTCAATTCCCTCATAATGCAATGGTTGTGAGAAATGCGCTAGGCCCTGGGCTTCTCGCTCAGCAGCGCCACCCTATTGAATATATTTTTTTATGTATAGAATCTCAAGGCATTTCAAACAAATTGTGCAATAAACTTTTGTAAGCTTTTTCATTATAGGTAAGATCAATTTTAGGTTCACGGACCTAAGTTTGCTCAACAACGCAACGGTTTAAAATATGAAAGGTAATTACATGCAAAGATTTTTAATTCGTGATTATTTTAGCATCAGACAGCTTTAAAATGGCATCACTATTTCCTTTGACAACCGTTTCGACAGTTTTCGGCTGTTTTTAGGTTAGTTTGGTTCAAAAATTTACTATGAATGGAGCAATATTTACAGGTTTCTTGAATTGATAATCCAAATTTACTGAAGAAACCCTTGACGAGCAATCAGTTTTGCAAAATCTACACATTGGGGGCATCGTTTTAGCAAAAAAATGTTTGCCAAGGATAATAAAAAGCATATCGCCATGTGACGCGGAAGTTTAATGCTTTGAATCCAAACAGAAAACAAAAAATGTTTATCCTAAAGAAAAGTTTTTCGCCTGGGATTGGCAAAATCCTCAGATGGAAGTTCATTGCCATGAAAAGCGTTTTCTCGATTAGCCTTTCGAAATCCGAAGACATGATTGTGAGAAATGTGCTAGACCCCGGTTCCCTGCTTTATTTATTTATACTCAACTCAACATTCGAGCCAATACTGCCGAATTACAATTTGTAGTAACAGGTTATTCATTCGGTGGTCTCAAGTCGGTAGTGATAGCATTTGACACCTTTCAAACTAAGTTATCATTTGAAGTCATTGTGGAACTATATTTGCCACTTACGAATTACGATAATAAATCACTTAGTAATCGAACAACATGTTTAAATTTTTGATTTAAATTCAAATGTAGCTTCTTTTCGTGCATTACGAATACGATGGTCATAACAATTGAGGGACTACGCAATCAGTAAAAGTGTGAAGAAATTTTTAGAGAGTGGAAACGTCACTGTTTACTGAAGTCGCAAGTGCAACATCGCAAAGCACACTTAGTGAAAATATTGTTGCTGCAAACGCCAGCGTTGATCCGTTGTTGCTGATGATCCGAGTTTATTGATTTTTCATATAAAATTAGTCACATGCAATTCAAATATATTACTCTACGAAGTACAATAGCAAGCTCTATTTCTCAGGTGTGTTTTCAAGAATAAGCAGCAAGAATATGTTTGATAGTTAATTAGCGAATAATGTCACTATAAATAATTAAGTCTTCCTGAAAGTGTAGGACATCATCTACAAAAAATTCGCAATGAACACGGAATACAACATTCAATCGAGAATAACTTTTGCCAATCGCTGTTTTTTTTCTTTTGGTTCAAAGGACAATTGGGGGAAAAATTCACTCGACAAAAGAAAGCGGTCCTTTATAGAGGACCCTCCCGAAAATAGTCCAGTGGGGTCTTTCAGTCATGCTGTTTTAACAGAGAATTTGTCTCTACTATCCTCATTTATATAAAAGTTCACCTCTTAGCATAATTTTCACAGTGTTCACGAATGAATCGAGGAACTGAAAAGTTTTTATCCCACTTATCAGAACTGGTCGGAATAAGATGTTCATCTTGTTTATTCTTTGCACTTTTCTTGTGTATATCAAATAAAATCAGTTCGCTTTATAGAAAAAGAATGAAGCTTTTACAGCTATCGTAAGGTTCCTACAATCGACTGCTATGACAGATTTTACTTCTCCAGTTTATATGCGGCACCTGTGTTCTTTTTTTTTACAATCACCGAAGAATATTCATTTCGAAATCGATTTCCATTTAAATTTCGAAGAATACATAAAAAAAAAAAACACAAAAACGTTGCAATAAAAAACGCTTTAGCTGCATCCAGTAGCTCTGTTCATTTTCATTGGTTGGCTGTTGGAAAGAATCAATTTGACTAATTGAAAACATTTTACTTTAGCTAATGCTTTATTGAACTCGTCTATTGATATGGAAATCAGCCGTCACTAATGTCAATGCAGTCTTTATTGTCAAGTTGCTTGTTGTTGTAAAAGTAACGCTAACCTTTTTGAGCATTCCTCGCGCATTGGAATATATTTTTTCTGGAATGACATTTGTGATTTATTGACTTTAAAGTTTTATGTCATTGAAATTGATAAAACATCTGTCAGTATATAACTATATACATAAAAAGTGAAGGTATCTCTCCCACGCAAGGAGCATTAGCATAGTATAGATGACGAAGAAGAAATACGCTTATCACAATTACCTATTTCTTGAAGATTATGTCTCCTGCTTTTGTATCAAGTGTGTGAGTTATTCTAAAGTAAATAATCGTCAACGATCCATAGACTCTTTTAAGCGCGTTGTGAAAGGTAAGCTATTAAACATCAACAGGAAAACTCTTAAAACTTGGACTGGAAACCCTCCTCCAAAAAAAAAAACATCTACACCAAATGAGGGTTGCAATAGACCCAATCTGCAGACAATACATCGAAATTGAAGACACATCTTTGCACATCACTACACTTAGAAAGCGGATGCTTGATTACAAAATTATTCTTTTAGATAAGCTCAAACTCATTCACCCACAGGTTTTAACTAGACACCGCAGTGCCTAGAGCTGCAACTCATAATTTCATAATGTATTGCATCAAAGTTCAGAGTACTGGTTGGCCTCAGACATGGAACAATCCAAAACCGGGAGGCTTGCCGACGCTTTCTGAGGTCAACGCGGCGTACCCCACAGGCGAATCACTAGTGTGAAGCAGAAAAGTGGGAGAGTTGTGATCGCTTCAAGATCACTACTCGTAACGCCGGAAATGAAGAAGAAGAAGAAGAAGAAGAAAGTTCAGAGTACTCTCAAGACTATTTCTAATTAAAAGAGATGTGGTCTCTGGCACAATTAACACTGCAGCTTTGAGGATCTCGCAAGCAGCATGTCTTTTGATGCACGTCTAATAAATTGATATGCCGCCCGACACGATGATTCCAATACTCAAACTGCGTCAAAAATACAGTCTATTTTCTTTCGGTTCAGGACTGCTCCACTCTAGAATTTGAACCAGGAAAGAATTACTATCGTAGGTATCTTCATGGATGTTCCAAAATTGATGATGGATCTCGCGCTGGTCCTTCTCAGCCCTCTAACTACCTTAAAAGTGATCCAGGAATGCAAGAGCTCTCTGAATGCGGTCGGAAGACGAGATTCTTTGAGTCTCGTTTCGGTTTCAGCCCATCATGGCATACCTGGAAACGAGGCGAGCTCATCGATTTACTTTCAATGCAAGGATCTCAGGGTCCTCAGTGAGGGCTTTAATCGACGATTGGATTTGTCAAAAGCACAACCATAGTAGACATGCCTCCATTGGATGCAGACAGACTAAACGTATGCTCCCCAACGTTGATAAGAAGACTGCAACATTTTTGCTATCCATCAGTAGCAGGAAAGATTGTAGAAGGCTTGTAGGCGTTGCCACGGGGCACTTCTCTTTTACCAAACATTTCAATGTGTTAGGCTTGAGTGATACCACACTCTGTAAACCCTGTGGAGGAGATGACGACATACCAGAACATTTCCTCTGTGAATGTCCTGTATTTTCTCACATCAGGTTACAGATACTCGGTGCAGCGCTAGAAACGTAGCCTCCTTATCATGGCAGCGTATTTTGGCTTCTCTCCGAACATCAGGAGAGTTATAGCAAAAGAAGGTTGACATCTGGTAGTAAAATAAACCGGTGTTTAGGCCTGAGTGTTCCAGTGAGTATTTTAAAAAGTTTCGTCAGCATCAAAATAGCTTAAACAGCAACAAACAACTTCACACTTAAATAGAGTGGCGCAACAGACCGGTGAGCACGGGCCCAGCACATTTCTCACAACCATGCTTTGTGAGGGAATAGAAGGGACCTACAATTTTGTGCCGGTTCCGAACGGGTAATCGAGAAAGTGCTTTTCATGGCAAGGAATTTACCATCGGAGGACTTGCCAATTTCTCGCGAAAGGTGATACCCATGAAAAACATTTTAGATTTTGTTTCAGCCGATTCGATTTTTAGCAGTTCTTCAATAACTTCCTTGGCACGCATATTAATACTTGTTGAAAAGTTCGCTGATATTTTGTAAGTTTTTAACCTCTAGTGCTGCTGGGTTAAGTTCATCGCGAAAAATACAAGGCAAACCAAAACAAAAGAGGTTCATTTAAGCTTACGTACACTTTGGACTTTCGAGGAGACTGAATACTCGGCGTGTTTTGCATGAGTCAGCATTCGAGTTGCTTTGTATAGTTTTGGCGATACTGAACAATGCACAGTCATACAGCATTTACCATTTGTAAGTAATTATTGTATTCAACGCCTCTATCAGCGTAATTGTTTGCAAGGCGTGATCAATGCTGTTGGCCCGAGAAAGTTTGTTTTCAAATGAAACAAATGTTAAAAACAGATGTAGGTACATATAGTTCGTTGAAATGAAATTATGTTTCACGTATAACCAAATGCGTCATCTTCCAAAACACAAGTAACTTTCTCAAGTAAACATCATTAGAGGTAAATATATCTAGAGAGCTATTGGCTGTCGTAAACTAAGGCAAAAACTTTTTTTTCGCAGAAATAAATGATGAGCTATTTTTTATGTTAACATAAACTGACGCGATGGCTCTCGTAGTCCTTGAGCGTCCTTGACTTTTCGTTATGTACAGACGATCAATATCTACTGAGACAAAAGCATCTTACACCAAAATAGACATACTTCCGTTTCTGTACTTCTCATGGACTAGAAAGAAAAACGCTTTTTATCAAATTTCAAATTCTATTATTCATTCATTTTCGTACAGACAGTAAAAGCTCAAAGATTTACTACGATGTAGGCACCTGTTTATGAATTTATCAATAAAAACAAAAAAAAACAGATTGATAAACAAAGGAATGAATGAATAATTGAATAAAACGGATGAATGAATAAGTGATGGCTTCTGGAAATTATCTCGGATTTGTTTCGAATGAAAAAATCTAAAAAATCTCCACACAAATTCAGTCAGTAGGTAGGTATGACTTCTTTCCATGGAGAGAAAGCAGAATTTTCTGATGTAATTTCACAAAATTTTGAAGTTCTTACCTATTCACTTGGGAATTTATTTCCATTGAGAGAAAAAACCACAGAAAAAAATGTGAAATTATTTAAGGAATAGTTCCGAAATTGAAAAAAAAAAAGGAAAAAGAAAATAGCATAAAGTCATAACGGAAAATGGAAAAATCTTTGAAATTAATTGTCGGTATTTGCAGACAGCACATATTTTAGCCAAGTTATTCACTTTGACTGGAGTCAAACATAAAAATTCATGTTTTATGCTCTTGTTTAATGAATACGCTTGTAGGAATGAATACCTACGTGGTTTAAAACATTTCACAAACACTGAAGGAAGACAGAATGACGTAAGAGACTGTCTTTAATTATATTATTTATTTTGACTGGAAAACCTGTGGCATCGTTGTAGTTGGAATGATAAGCTAAAGTCGTGATAAGTAAGAAGAAAGAGCCTTTCAAATTCAAATGCATGGTCAAAGTTCACCTCAAATAATAGAAATAAAAAAGCTCGGCTCGATGTAATCCAAAAGTACATAAGAAAGAAGCGAAGAAGAAGTTCGTCCAACATCAATCAAAGATCACGGAGGGCATGTTTCGGTGAAGAGATTTCTACCCCCGCCCCGGCAGCTGATTATACCAAGCTATTCAAAAAATACGTCAGTAAAACTCGAATAAGAGTGCAACAATCTTCAAAATAGACGCTCAAGGGGATAATTAATCAAGAGATTCGTTCGCCGAAATTCATTAACGATGTTCAAGGACAGCTTCGTGTAGATGACGACAATAATCTGCACAGGTGGCGACAGTACTGTGATGACCTTCTGAATGAACAGTTTTTTCGAAAGATTTTTCCAGAATCTGAACGTAGCTTAATGGAAATACCAGACATCACAGTCGAAGAAGTGAGTGAAGCAGTTAGGTGCTTCAAAAAAGACAAAGGTGCTGGGCCAGACTGAGATACCATATGAATATTGGAAAAAAATGAAAGACATCAGACTTATATGGTTAGCAATTCTTATCTTCAAGCTGATAGAAGGTGATATAATCTTATTAGGCAATGGAAGGAAAGTAATCATCTACTGATGCACAAATGGAAGGGAGATGTACGAAGTTGCGATAGCTAATGCTTGATCAAGTTTATGTCGCACACTTTGCTGATCAGAGACCGTGAAAGAGAGAAATAAGCTAGGCCGCGGAGCTTCCCGCTCTGTTGTGCCACCCTATTTATTAATTCCTCGTTGACGATAGAGCCATTTTCATCATCGTTGCACCAAACACTAGTTGAATATAAGTATAAAAGTTTTAGAAAGACACATTTCCTTCTACCAAACTAGTCCTAAAAAGACTGATTGTTAGTCTTGTCGGTTTTCTGATCAATTTGAAAAAGGCATTTCCAGACATTTATTTGAAAAGAAATGTGCTTCTCAACTCTCAAGTGTGAAAAGTTTAAATACCTGCGATCAATGATCATGTTGGACAGTGTACAAAATGTATGAGAGTAAGTTGACGACAGCTGAGATGAACATGCGTAGTAGGAGTAGCAAAGTTCAACCGTATTGAAAGAACCAGGACCGTGGAAGCCTTCATGTAAAAAACACCATTTTGGGAGAAATAAAGCAAGACCGTCTCAGTTGATATTGTCCAGTTGAGATGCAGAGAACGTTCCGATCGCGAAAAAAACAAAAAGAAACAACAGACAAATGCGACGACATCTATACTTGGTTCACCATATGAAACAATCAAGAACAGAGAGCCTTGCCGGCTCTGTCTGAGGTAAACGCGACTTACGCCACGGCTAAGTCACTAGTGTGAAGCAGATAAGTGGGAAACTTGTGATCTTTTCCAAACAGCGATCCTCGCAGAATACCGAAAACGAAAAAAAAACTAGACAATCTCCGGCTTGTATTTTGAATGAAAGTGAATCATAAATTGTACTTTGAGAATTGATACTGCGAAAGCAATAACAAGGCTGTTATGGAGCACGTCACCAAATTTCGGTGCGGTCAAGCAAAGAGAACTTCAACTCAAAAATACATTGCCTGTTAAGTATTTAATTTGCATTTCAAATTCATAGTTCCACTTTTTTGCAAGGCACTCGGCGATGTATTCCAAAACTCTGCAGTCCTCAAAAAATTTCCACTTCTTGATTCGAAAAATTTATAAAAATTATGGGGCTATCAAGAATTAGGTTCGAGCTGTGACTAATTCGAGAGCACGCTGCTTGTAACTTTGAAAAAGGAAGAAGAAGAAAAAGTAGCAGAAGATTAGTTTGCTAAACTGAATGGTAGAGGGCAAACGATAGTTGAAATCTTCCTATCAAATTTGTGTGTACCCCGTCTAACAGTCGTATACAAATCTAATGCTCCAGTTGAACAAATGCAATGATATTCCCAACAGAAGCATAAAAAAAAATGCAAAAAAACCGATGTAAGGAACTCATAACGAGTGTCCACTAAAAATAACATTTTTATTAAATGAACGCGTTTGAATAAAGCTTCAGATTGTTTAAGAAGAATTGTCTACCTCAAGCAAAATCACTTCAGCAAACAATTGCAAATAAATATTGTCCACTTAAGGGAAACGTCCGCATAGGAGGGCTGTCCGAAGGCGGAGCTCATTTTACAAACATAAAAATATGATGTTTAGTAAAGATGCAGAGTGTGTTGCCCATGGCGCAATGGTTTGGCATGTCTGCCTGTTACGTTTGAGATTCGAGGTTCGAACCCCAGAAACATCAAAGAAGAAAAATGTTTTTCATCGGTATCGCCTTTTTCGAGGAATTGACTAGTACTCCTAGAGTAATTACATACTGCCATTAAAAGCGCTTTCAAATTTTGGCGTCGGATTGAAGGGAGTTAGGCCCCGTTTGCGGAAATTCCTTGAAGTCGTTTTAGTTAGGTGGCTTGAATCGCAAAAAGAAGCAGCTCCTCTCGTTAAATTGAGAAAGAAAGGAATCAATTTTCTAAACAATGGAGGCTTCAACCCAACATGCCACCTCTACACCACCTCTACATAGGTACTTTTTTTCCAGCCAAGAAACTAGAAAAACTTCTCACGAACTTCTGGCTCTTAAATCTCTTCTAAAAATCAACTACAATACCAACAACATGCCTTGATTTTGAATCTTGAAATATAGTAAACTAACACGCAAATCTCTTTAAGACACTTCATGGCCATTCGCAAATCACAAGGGATTTTGATTT
Source organism: Melanostoma scalare (assembly GCA_949752695.1). NCBI lineage: Eukaryota > Metazoa > Arthropoda > Insecta > Diptera > Syrphidae > Melanostoma > Melanostoma scalare. The sequence goes on along the minus strand of OX456984.1, from coordinate 148,400,941 downwards.
TTAAAAACCCAAATCTTTAGTTGCTGCGTTCTGGTTTCCAAAATCCTATCATCAACAGTGGCGAAGCGACATAAATTAAGTCGGCTCTACTTGAACATTAATCTACATTTGCTCCTCTCATTGTCAACAAAACGACAGACAAAAAAAAAAAAACACCAAATCTTCACTCTATATTCTCCAAGAGTATAAATTGAACATGTTATCCACTTCTTGGCTCTCAAATCCTATTAAAAACACAATCCACTGAATGATACTTCTCATATGTATGGGGATTGAAATGGTAGTCAACCCGACTGCCCTCAAAATCGACTGAAACTTATTGCCACTATGTAACTCGTGCCTCATGCTCGAGTAATCCCTTCAAAAACTCGTCGTCGTCGTCATCGTCGTCGACTCCTATATGAAAAACTAGGTTGAACACATAAATCACTCACTCATCATGGCACACTGATGCCTTCCTCTGTCCGTCAGGCAGGCCTTACGTAAACATCTCTTACATAAGAGATAGAGAACAAACCCCATTCATACAACACGATATATCAACGAAAACACTAAAAAGCACAGACACACAAGAGGGAAGCGCATATTTGCATCCCTAGCACCTAATCTGATTACATATTCTGTACAACTCCATTGTATTATCATAAGCTTTTCCACCCGACTTCTTCTTCTTCTTCGTCAAAGAACAAGGGTGAGTTGGACACCCGTTAATCCACTTACATATGCCTTCACTAGCTTGCTTTTGAAAAGAAACGAAAATAACTGTCCAAAAACAATTGCATGCCAACACATCACTAAGTGACGTGATCTTTTGCCAAATAGACTGCTACCGTAATAACGGTATCTCCTTTGTTTGTTTCCTGTCTTCAACTCTAGGATTTGTGCATCGACATGGACACGTTAACACTTTCTCAGAGTCCGGAAACGTATTCATCCGATATATTTTCTTCGATATCTCAAAACCTCTTAAGCCGTCAAAAAAATGTCGTCATTGCTGTCGACAAAGCTCTTTAACATTTTGAAAAGAACGATCTATGTATATGCATCCTGTTTTTAGTCTTTGTAGATGTGTATGTGTCTTTAGACTCGTCTTCGTTGTCGTCTTTTTCTTCTTTCAAAGTAAATGTAAAAAAAAAAAACAGAAGCAGACAGCTTCTGCACTAAGAAGGTAAAAGTTTTAAACTCCCCCGTAAGGCGCAAGGAGGAACAAAAAAATATACATACATACATACATAAACATGTAGAGGGAGAAGGAAACAAAGAACTTGGATTCAATGAAATTTGAAATTCAAATTTTTATATTCGCGCGCCGGCCGCACCCCAATGGCCGCCATTAGTGGCGATGACGGACAGGCGACAAGGGACATCCCGATCCCATCCGCTTTTTAGTTTTCATAAGGCTTGTCGTATCGTTAGTGGTATGAATGACATACCTTTGCAACGAACTTGCTGAGCCGAGAGCACAATCTTCATTCAATTGACCCGACCTCTGCCGGCAGCGAAACGAAGGAAAACAATATAACGAGCGAACAGTACTCGTTTGTTGATTCTGTTTTTTTTCTTTATTTTGTTCTTTTGTGAACTTCGGTTTGAATAAAGTCATTCTTTTTTTGTTTGTTTTCATTTTTAGACGGTTGGTTGTCCTGAATTTAACGATATCTCTTTATGGATAGTAGAAGGTTGACACAATACTAGCGGGGCAGGTGATTACTTTGACAGTTTTTGTGGGTGGATGGAGACAGCAGCGGGTCTTCGTCGCCGTTGTCGCTCTGTCGTTGTAACTGATATCAGTCAGGGGCAATTGAGTGAATTGGAGAAGTTTGTTTGCAGAGTTTTTTTTAACTCGCAGTTTTTTCTTCTCTTCTGTTTTTTATCCACACCGCGCTGGCCGTGTCTGTTTCATGGAGTTTTTTTCCTGCATTTTTAGTATTAGAGCAGCTGATGCTCCCCAGGTGGAAAAAAGTTTTTGTTTGGAAGTTTTTACTTGCTATGCAGTTATCTAGTGCGGGTGGATTTTTTTGTGAAGCAAATTGCTTTTGAATAGGGACAACTTCTTGCTGAAGCAAATAAACTTTGTTCTTTTCCGTGAAATGACAAGAGGAAATGGGTGGGATTATGTGTTTAGCTTTAAAAATTAAAAATTAAGGAAAAATAATGCGCTCCAGATTAGAAAAGTTAAAACTAGTCCATGACAATTTTGTGATTTTATTTTTAAATAAAATTTTTGGTGATTTACAAAAATTGCATTCAAGAATAAATCTCAAGGTTTTGTAGTTGTTTGTATTGAGAGCTCTTCTCTTGCTCTCCACCATTGTCCTTTTTTGGTTATTTAAAAATGTCAAAGCCACAAATCTAACTAAGAAAAAATGAGTTACCACGCAAAGATCAATGAAACCACGAGAGTTCACAAACAGAGGGAATGAGTGTGGAGATACGCGTTATCCGCGGCAGGACATTTTCATCTTCGAATGCAGGAATGAATATTCTTTAATATTTTAGTTTCTAAACCTTTAAAAAAAGTTGTTGCGCTACTGCAACTAAAAGTTGAACGTCCAACTTTGTCAGTCGCTGTTAATAACTGTTAATAACTAACCGGCTAATGGCGAGTATGGTGCTTTAGTTGAGTTCATATTGCTTGATTCTTCATCCGGAAAGGTCAGATTTTCAATTATGGAGCTCTTATTTAGTTGCATGCGGAGTGTCAATTCAATTCAATTTTTCAATTTTATTGAGAATGTACAAGTAAGACGTATCCGAAATTTTTTTTTACGCTTGCTTCCTTTCTCAATTATAGATCAAAAGTTTTTGGAGCAACTTATTCCGCGGGCTCATTCCTTCATTTTGAAAAGATAATAAATGGATGGTCCGAATTTAGAGAACGGAACTTGACATAACTTTAGCTGGTTTTCAAATGACCGCATCTTTCCGAACATTTTTCCCCAAAAAAAGACAAAGACCTCCGGATTTGCACGTGGAATGTTAGATCCCTTAACAGTTTCTGTACTGACGGAGAATAAGCGGACGCCTGAGACTGCTGCAAAGTATACATAACCGCCATGTCATCCAAAAAGTGAAATGGAATGGACCGTGAATAAAGAAGTTGAACAACTGCGCCCTCCATCTACTATTTCGACTGCTACAGAAAAAATATTTAACGCTTTTTAGGTTGCGAGTTTGTCGTTAGAGGTAGACTCAGGGATAATGTTATCCGCCAAAATACAGCTAATGACCATCCGCATCAGGGCTAAAACCGCCAACATTAGACTAACTGCGCACACGCCCACACAGCAAAGAAATCCGAAATCTCCAAAGATTGTTTCTACGAGCTCTTCGAAAACTTATCAGCAGTGTCCTAGACATCACGTGAAAATCGTTTTTTGTGATTTTAATGCAAAGCTTGGGAAGGCGAAAATTTTTGGCAGTACTATCGGTAAGCATAGCCTGTGTTACAAAACATTCGAAAACGAACTCAGGCTAATCGACTTTGCTGCGAGGGTAGATCTTGTTGTTAGTAATAGTAGCACACGCTTCCCGCATCTCAAAATTCATAAAGGTAGATGGCGATTCCAGATCAATCAACCGTCAACCAAATTGACCATGTTGTGATCGACGCAAGGCACTCTTCCAGGGTTGCAAGCCCCGAGCTCAAGTCTGTAAAGACCAACAGGGAAACATTGTGATAGAATCCCAGCCACTATTGAGAATATGGAAAGACCACTTCTGCAGACTACATAACGGCGATGAAGACACAAATTCCGCTGTCAGGCAGAATGCGCAATTCAACTTGGACGACGATCAAGAATGTCGTCCTCCCAACATAGAAGAAGTTAATCTTGCCATATACAAACTCAAAACAAGCAAGACTGCAGGTGCGGATGGCCTTGATGCCGAACTTTTCAAAGCAGCAGGAGATCAGTTGGAAAGGAGCATGCACCAGCTAATCTGCATGATATGGTCGGAAGAAAGTATGGCCGGGTTTGATCTTTAATGAGTGCAAAACGAAGTATATGTTGTCATCAAACAAGGACAGACGAATTGAACAGAGAGAAAAGACAGACATAACTTCGCGGTAGTACCTGACTTCGTGTACCTATGATCCAATATAGACACGGAAAACAACATCGTATGAAGATCAAACTCCGGCCAACGGTGCTTCTTCAAGTTAAACTGGCAATTGGGAAATAAAAGCCTCTCTAGAAAAACCAAGATAGCCGTTTATAAGACCTTGATCATCCCTGTGCTGCTTTACGGCGCGGAAGCATGGACCTTATCAAAAGCGGATGAGGAAACCCTTGGCCGTTCGTTACGAAAGAAAAGTACTCTGAATAATCTTTGGTCTCGTATGCGAAGACAATGTGTTTAGAAGAAGATACAACAACGAGCTTTATGAGCTTTACAGCGACATGCCCAGAGTACACGCATTGCGAGACTGGGACATGTAGAGCGGATGGACATCAACGTTCCGGCTCGACGCATTTTCGAAAGCACATCGCAGGAAAATCGCGATCGATGGACCGCGAAGAGGACCTCAAGACTGGACAGAGCTCGTACAAATTCGAAGTCGTTATAGAAAGGGTGTTGGTTGAGGCCCAAGCTCACCCCGAACAGTAAGCAAATAAGTAAGAACCAACTTGTAATGATAAAACTAATTAGGAGTGTAAATGAAATGGCGAAAAAAGAAAACCCTTTATTATTTGAAAGTAAGTTGGTTACAGCCAGGAATTCGTATTGTACCAGGATTAGCAAAGTTTAATGGAATAGTACGAAGATCTGTGAAGACCTTCATATGGAAAATACCATTTTAGAAGAAATAGAGCACGACCGGCTCAGTTGGTATATTCGTAATCAAAGTCGAGGCAAAGAAAACTCCATAAAAAGTTCACAGACAGAAACAAAAAGAAAAACATTTAGAAAAAACTCCTGATATAGACAAATGCAGCGACACCTGAGTTTGGTTTGTTAAACAAACAAAAACTGGTGGGGTTTTCCGACCGCTTTTCTAGTTCAACTTGGCGAAGTCCATGAGTGCATCAATAGTATATACCAAATCAAAACAAAAGTAGTACCAATACCAAAGAACTCTAAGGGAGAGAAATTCAGACCCATATCAATTTTGCCTTTTCTGTCCAAAATCTGCTAGCCCATTATGCATAATCAAATTAATGACTTTCTTGTAAATAATACTCGAGCAGTCTGGTTTTCGTGCCAAGCATAGTTGTACCACCGCACTTTTGAAAGTAGTAGTAGTCTTGTTTTACTGGACTTCTCAAAGACTTTTGATATGTAAAATTACTCTCATCCTATCTAAGAGAAAGAAAACAGGCTGTGTCTCTTAGGAGTAGATTATCAGAATTTTTAAAATTATTAAAGGGAGTTCCACAAGGCTCGATTTTGGGTCCGCTCCTATTTTCGCTGCACATAAATGATATACACAGCATAATTTTGAATTCATCTAAGCATTTTTATGCTGATGATATTCAAATCTATAAAAGCTGCTCTCTTGGCCTCATATAAAACTGTGCCAATGACTTGAATGAAGATCTTAAAAGGATTTTTGAATGGTCGTCTAGTAGTGGTCTCTTAACTCTTACTCAATCCTATAAAATGTAAATGCTTGGTTATCTCCAAAAAGAAACTAGATCTTTCTTATTTTCCCTCAATCATTGCTCAGCAATTGAATTTGTAGATATGTAGTTCAAAGAACTTGGGATTGGCGTTCAATAGAACACTCAAATGGAACAATCATATAAATGAAGTTGTGGGTAAGACATATGGAGTTCTACGAACTTTATGGGCCACTCAAAAGTTTACGCCCTCGAAAACGAGATTAATGCTCGCTAAAACTTCAGTTAGTTAACCGTGAGTTATTTTATAACTGTGATACTGTGTGCAAAAAAAAAAATACAGGTAGCATTAAATAGTACTCTTCGGTATAGAAGAAGAAAAAGAAGGTTGTGCTGATTGCAAACACAAGAAAGAACCTAAATTTTAACAAAAACGTTTGTTCTTGTTGGTTCTCATCAAAAGGAGTCTTGGTACACGATTGATTCATTATGTTTGGGTATTTCTTCTTAACATCCGCAAGGCGGAGTCCTATCCCCTCTTCTATGGAATCTAGTCGTCAATGAACTTCTAGTTGACTTAGAAGCTGAGGGATTCAAAGTGATTGCATATGCAGATGACGTCTCCATTGCGGTGTCTGGCAAACATGCTCACGTCCTTACGGATCTGATGCAGACCGCTCTAAATATACTAGTAAAATGGGCGGGAAAATGTGATCTAGGGGTCAACCCTAAGAAAACTGAACTCGTTCTCTTCACCAGGAAATACAAAATTCCTCAACTAACAACTCCATCAATTAATGGAATCCCACTTGAACTTTCAAACGAAGCCAAATATCTAGGTATAATCCTAGACAAAAAGCTAAATTGGAAAGCCAATATACAGGAAAGAATCAGGAAATCCACCGTTGCCTTATTTTCCTGTAAAAAAGCCATTGGTAATAAATGTGGTTCCTCCCCCCAAATCACCCATTGGCTCTACACCGCGGTCATCAGAGCAATACTCACATACGGAGTAGTGATATGGTGGACCGCTCTTGATAAAAGGACCTACTGCGACAAATTAAGCAAGGTCCGAACAGCCGGTTTGTGTATAAGCGGAGCACTGAGATCAACACCCTCAGCTGCCCTAAATACACTTTTTAACCTCACACCACTAGATATCTTCAGCAAACAAATGGCCGCCAGTGCAGCCACTCGTATGAGATCTATCTCCCAATGGACCGATAACAACATCGGTCACGCTACAATCCTGAATTTATTCGGATCAATTCCTTGCACCTCCGACTACACCATCCCCCAATTGGTTTTTGATAATAAGTTCCAAGTCTAAATCCCACCGAGAACGACCTGGGAAGACGAAGAATTTTTGAGAGATGATTCAATTCATTTCTATACAGATGGTTCAAAAACCGAAGAAGGGGTAGGCTGTGGGGTGTACTCAAACCAACTTAACGTAAGTCTCTCGTTCCGCCTTCCAAACCATTGTAGCGTGTTCCAAGCGGAAATTCTGGCGATCAAAGAGGTCCTATCATGGCTAAGAGAAAACGTGATGTCCTCAACGAATATCCGGATTTTCTCAGATAGTCAAGCAGCCCTCAAATCACTCGGCGCTGTTTATATGAACTCAGTAATCGCCCTTAACTGTCGCCTATCTCTTAGGGAGATGGCTGAACAGTTCAATATTCACCTTATTTGGATGCCGGGGCACAGAGATATCGTGGGTAACTCAAAGCCGATGAACTCGCCAGAGAAACTGCAAAGCCGATGAACTCGCCAGAGAAGGAACCGTTCTACCGATCTCAACCAGCAGGTTGAATATTGGTATACCAATCGCTACATGTAAACTTATGCTAAAGCAAGAGGCAATGGATAGAACAAATCATAGGTGGAACAATATCACCACGTGCGTGGCAACAAAACGGATATGGCCAGGACTAGATCCAAAACGCACAAGACATTTGTTATCCATTACCAGATTGCAAGTTAGCTCCGTAATCAATGTCATCACCGGACATTGTCATAAGACTTGGCGTTCCCTAAAATGACTTTTGCAGAAGTTGCTTAGATGAGGAGGAGGAGGAGACAATCCCACACCTCCTCTGCTCATGTCCTGCACTCTCTTTTAAAAGAAAACAGCATTTAGGAAAATATTTTCTTGATGATCCAAGCGATCTGGCGAACACTGAATCCAAATCGTTTTGTTAAGTGAAATACTCCCTCGCATAATTTTATGGTATCACAATGGACCTAATATTGGTCTAAGTGTGTCAGTTTGTTTTCCTGACAGCTATTTAAACCTAACCTAACCTAACCTCTTCTTAACATCATTTTAAAAGCCTTGTTTCATAAATGCAGGTACAAAATCCTTTTCAAAAGCATAATATAGCTACATGCCATTCATTTCGCAACAATATCTGCCTAATTACAATTTCCTTTTTTTTATTTAACTGTTTCGAATTCCAAACAAATTGCCATTGAAATCCATAAAGATTTGATACCTGATGAATTCAGTTAACGATTTCGGATTCGAAAAGCTACAAAAAAAAGATGCAATAAAAACCATTAAGAGGATTTCGGCTGTTTATATACGCAGCAACATTGTTGTTCAATAAATTAAGCCATTCTCTATACCAAAATGAAATTGGATTCTTTGTTGTGGCCGTATAGTAGATCGATCTGCTGCCATCTTGTGTCGGGATTAAACGGTGTGGAGTGTTGGAAAAAAATCATTATTCATGAGTCGGCGTGTCATGGAATAGGAATTGCAGGTGCAACACCAGAGGGCCCCTAGACCAGACACACTAATATCAAAAAAGTGTAAGCACTCTAAGCCAAACTCTTGTTGGTCGTTTCTTTATTTTATAGTACCTACATTAAAAAGAGAAGACAAGAGAAAATGAGATCGGAATCTCCGATTAGAGTGGAGGAGGTATTCACCTATCTCACAGATTAATTAGCTGCGTTCATTAAGACAAGGCAAATTCAATGAATTAAATTGTAAAATATGATAATTAGGGTCGAGATATGTATTTAAATGTTTGATCACTTGTATTGGTAGTCTGATAAATTGAATTAATTTTTGAGATCCATGGGCGATAATGGCTTTGGAGAGTTGTCTTGTTTCTTTTTTTGTATATCTTTACGTCGCAGAAAAGACCATTAATATTTATGATTTTGAAGATATTTATCACACGATTGGATTAAATGTATGACATTTGGCAAAATGACAGGTTATTTTCTTACCCTTCGGCTGCTAGACTGTGCGAGTTTATGAGGCGTCAAGCTCGCCTACGGTTTTTAACTGTATATTATCTGTCAAAACCGATAAAGTATATTTTTGTTGTCGGCTTTTCGGAGTAGAGATTAAGTGTTTTATCAAATGAATGCTAATCAGCCTTCTGTTAAGCTGATTAAGTAAAATTTAATTGCAAAATATTTTGGAAATCGAACGGATTTTGTTAAACCCCATAAGAGGAGCATATAATTTGATGAATCAATTTACTTTTGGAATTGATTGAAGTGATTGCTGTTATATCGTTGGTGAATATTTTAGCTCGCTTTTGAATATTTTCGATGTCCAAATGCAGTTGCATTTAAGGCTTTCTGAATCGATTTGTTATCAGCAAGCTATTTGATTTGATTTTTAATCGGAACAGTGATCAATGATGAACAACAAATACAAAAATGGCGGATATTTTGAAGCGGATTATTTACTGATGTTGAAATACAATTCTGGGGCAACACGGACTTCAGGGGAAAATATCTCACAAAAGAACGTTTTTGAGTTTTGTCTTCTCCCTTCTAATTGATTTCGTATCTAGATTCACCCATTCTGCATTTTCCTTCACTGTGGTGTCGGAGACCTTTCGATTGGTGTCCATTCAATCGGCTCTTTCCAGTCAATTTGTATTCATCTATAGTCATCTAGTATCACGTTTCTAACTGCTTTAGCTACAGGCTAATGTTACCGTACAGCTTTTATTTCTCTCTTAGCATTCGTCTTAAAAAAGAGAAAAAAAAAAACAAGACTGGCAAGTCGACGCGCCGACTTTTCCATATCAAAAACAGCTCTGTATCGATTTCAAAGCCGAAGAGTTACCTCTTGATCAGTTTGGAAAAACTAGAAACTTCTAGTATGTGCTTGAATGTTACTATTTCCATGTGTAGCTTCAAACTCAACCTAATCATATTCCTTCTAGGGAAGACTGAGAAAACATTAAATCCCAAAGATATCGTTTGGTCTACTGACGGCTTAAAGACGGAAACGGAAAGAAATGTTCAGAGAATTTTGATATACATTCAGTCATCCAAACTTCCCATAAGATCCAAGAAAGTCCAGGAGACAATCATGTTACTCTTTGTGAACTTGCAAAGAAAATCTCGGCAACGAAAACACCTTAGCAAAGCGCGGTTCCTCTAAAGTGTTCGTCGGTCCACTTTAAATGCAAGTTACATCCTACAGAAAGAATTCAACAAAGCTTGGCGTAACTCTTTTGGTTAAACCTCTTCAAAACATTTCATGCTAGAAAAGACTCAAAAAATATCGAAATTTTTATTAAAACTCAATACGAAAAACATTGGGTCATACTATGGAACAGGCACTGTTCTTTAAAAAAATAAGCACCTACACCAAATGAGGCTGGGAGCGGATACTGTCTGCAGACTATGCCTTGAAAGGGAGGAAACCTCTTTGTGATGTACAAAATGTCCAGTACACCTCCGTCTCAGACAGCCAATACTTAAACCAGAGATCATCTCACCGGATAAACTTTAGCTCTTCCACCAAAAGAGCCTCATTAACTTGTGATCCAATTTAAATGTGATGAAACTTCCCATGGGTTGCCACAAAAATGTTTCAAATAATTATCGTAGTGTCCAAGCCTAGATTAGCTCAACCCACCATATAATTCGTTTCTCTATATACTGTTCCCATGCAAATAGGATAAAAAATCACTCGGAGTGCTGATATGAGGTGCAATTGGAATAAATAGGTTTGCCTTTTATATCTTTTGTTAGTTTCCGAGTCCATAACTTACTTTAGGAAAACAAAATATTGGCTTATCTTGAAGTTATGGCTACCGTTAAGCCATTGCTTCTCGAAAAATTTAATCAACATCGAAGGTTTCATTGAGGTCTTCAGTGACATTGAGGAAGGAGAGTGAAAACGGTGCCATAGATATTTGCAGCAAGTCGCTGTAGATACTCTCATCTTCAGATGAAGCATATTGCTCTCAAAATATAGTATTGTTCAAAGAGCCGTCGTATTTTGAAAATTTGGTCGATTTTGGACGTGGTCTAAAACTGCATCGAAAAAGATTGCATTAACAACTTTTGTTGATGTGGTTTCCAGACCTTCATGCAGTAGACGAAAAGTCTTCTATTCGCATATTTTGGAGTTGTAAACTGTGGTACCCGTGGCGTGGTGGTTATAGCATGTCCACCTGCTAACCCAGAGGTTCGAGGTTCGAATCCCAGCAGAAGCAAAAATGTTTTTCCACGGGTATCGCCTTTCGCGAGGAATTGGCAAGTCCTCCGTTAGTAAATTCATTGCCATGAAAAGTGCTTTCTCAATTAGCCGTTCGGAACCGGCAGAAAATTGTAAGTCCCCTCCATTCCCTGACAAGGCATGGTTGTGAGATAGACCCAGGGGCTCCTCGCTCTGTTGCGCCACCCTATTTATTTATTTATTTTAACTGCTCCTTACTAGCTTCTTCGCATCCGGTGTCGGGTATTTACGTTAAGTCAGATTCAGCTTCTGTAATCAATCCAATTACAACGAAAAATCTTAAGGAGAAAGGTTTTCGGTAAAAGGCTCAACCACCACCCAGGTGCACAAACTATGTGTTCCACCCATAGATGCGGGAAAGAAATGGACTCAGTCGGAACACGAAAAAAAAAAAATATATTCAACTGAAGCCCACAAAACCTTGTTAACTTCTCTTTCAATTCAGGAGCTAGAGAACTGCTCTGAAACTTCACATAAGTTGGCACAATAGGTTTCATTCAGACACCGAAGTGCGGAAAGCTAAACATACTATACAGGGTGTCCCGTAATTCGTTTTACATACTTTGGGATATGATTCTTGGTCATATTCTAAGAAAAAAATTGTTCTACAGTAAAGTCCGTTTCTCAAGTTTGACATCACTTTTTGACAATTTAAAAAAATGCTAACTTTGGTGTACCCTGACCTTTGTTAAATTCGATATCTCTGTCGAAACTGATGATAGGAACCTAATCTTAAACTCAATTTTTTGTAGAAATAACAACCTTTAAGACTGTATTTAAATTAGGCTTCCATAGGTTTAGGGTTGCCAGATTTTCAATTTTAAGTGGTGTTCAAATTTTCTTCCCAAAACGAAGTTTTGACTTTGAGGTCATTTTTTTGGAGAAAAGGCCTGATAAACATAGAGTTTCTTTATTTTTTACAGATGAACAAAACAATAATAAAGAAAAAATTTAGCATTAAGTTACCTCAAAAACCCATACATTTTATGATACTTGGAAAAATACAAAATGGGAAAAATTTAAAAAAAAATAAAAAAAAGTATTTGCTTTGAGGTTTGTTTGAATAAAACAATAATATGATCACTTTTAGTAGTTTTTTTATGTATTTAATACAAATACAATTATAACAAGTGCTCAAAGTGCCCTCCTTCGTTTTGAATGCATGCCAGAGCCCGTTTTTGGATTTCATTGTGGATGTTTGCTTTAAATTTGGGGTATGAATGTTCAATAGTAAATAAGTCGTATAAAAGAATAAGAAAACAAATTTGTTCATTAGTTTGTCAAATTAAGTCACGATTGCAGTTTGATCAGAGAGTGTTTTGAAATGCTTTCATTTACGAGAGAAGAATACGCAGACATTTTTTTTCTTATATGAGTTTTTAAATGGAAATTGAAGAAAAGCACAACAAAGGATACCAGGAACTTTATACTTACTGAAAATCTAGCAACCCTTAGCCTATAGGAGTCAAATTTAAATACAGTTTCAAAGATTACAAGACTACAAGTAAGACAAAAGTTATCGACAGCAAACACCCACAATGAAATCCAAAAACGGGCTCTGGCATGGATTCAAAACGAAGGATGGGGCTTTGAGCACTTGTTATAATTGTATTTGTATTAAATACATAAAAAAACTACTAAAAGTGATCATATTATTGTTTTATTCAAACAAACCTCAAAGCAAGAACTTTTTTTTATTTTTTTTTTAAATTTTTCCCATTTCGTATTTTTCTTAGTATCATAAAATGTATGGGTTTTTGAGGTAACTTAATGCTAAATTTTTTCTTTATTATTGTTTTGTTCATCTGTAAAAAATAAAGAAACTCTATGTTTATCAGGTTTTTTCTCCAAAAAAATGACCTCAAAGTCAAAACTTTGTTTTGTGAATAAAATTTGAACACCACTTAAAATTGAAAATCTGGCAACCTTAAACCTTTGGAAGCCTAATTTAAATACAGTCTTTAAGGTTGTTATTTCTACAAAAAATTGAGTCTAAGATTAGGTCTCTATCATCAGTATTAACAGAGATATCGAATTTAACACAGGTCAGGGTACACCAAAGTTAGCCTTTTTTTAAATTGTCAAAAAGTGATGTCAAACTTGAGAAACGGACTTTACTGTAGAACAATTTTTTTCTTAGAATATGACCAAGAATCATATCCCAAAGTATGTAAAACGAATTACGGGACACCCTGTATAATCTAATTTTATCTAAGACCCATGCAATAAAATGGTATACAGATGGCTCAAAAAACAACGGAAGGTACTGGAAAATGAATCTTTGGTCCAAGAACAAAAACTTTAGTACTATAGGGTGGCTGTCAAGCATATTCCACGCTGAAGTCTATTCAATATGCATATTTGCGGAAGTGAACATTGACAGAAATTTAAAAAAAAACAAACACATTGCAATAATGACGGACGCTGCAATCCAGGCCTAAGGCATAAAATCCTACACAATCACTTTAAATTTTGTCAGCGAATGCATTGGCAAATTGAACACACCAGGCAGTAACAACAAGAGGCGTGTTTTATCGAAAATTTTCTATGTGCACTTATGTTCACTTAGAATAAAACGATTTTTTGGTTTATATTCATTTAGCACGTCACTTTCAGTTTTAACTTTCAAAGTTGGTACCCTTTGCACTTGTTCTAAGGACAAGAAACATTAAAAATTTGCATTCAGAAGAATTTAAATGCATACCTTTTGTTTTCCACTTCCATTTTTCTCTATTCAATTCTCGATTCTCAATTTATTTGCCGCATTTCAACTTTTTACTTTCGATGTAAACAAAACAAATGTCACTTTAATTTTTTTTCGCAATAGCTGTGTTCAATAAGATTCATTTTTATTTTTAGGATCGGATAATCGAATCGAATTAGGATTCAGATTTCGATGCAGGTATTTATTTCAGTTGCTAGTTTGTGAATTAAAAACTCATTAAGTTAGTAAGTGACTTATGAATTAAATAAGTCAAAAGCTTAGAAGAATAAAGAACAAGAGGGAAAACCATTGCTTTTCCTGCCACCACCAACTTAACACCACTTTTTGAAAGCTGAAAATAAAGTGGTGTTTGTGAAGTCAGTTTGAGGACAGATGCCGTGATGTGTGTGTGGTTTTGCCTCTTCTTGTATCACCTCTGTGGTCAGAAGTCATAAGGTGTGTTTCTTTACTGAAAATTTGCACGAAATGCACCAAAATTCGGCGAAATTCATTCTAATCCCGTTCCGATTTTTCGTAGCAGTGCACAAAAAAGAGAGTGCTCTCGAGAGAATAAAAAAATTTCCCCGTCCTGCGAATTTCCGCCACCAAAATTTCTGTGGACAGAAATCGTGCACAGCCAAAACAAATACCACAACTGTCAAACAGACGTTTTTCCAAGCGTTGCGTTGCTGCGAATGTTTTGTTCAAGGTGTTTCTTTACTTTTAAGACAATTACGCTCTTTCAGAGAGTTTCTGAAAAAATTTTACAACCACTCTTTAAAATATGACAGATTGTGAATTTCTGTGCACAAAAAGTAAAGAAACAGACTTATTCAATCTGTTGTCGAAAATCAGAAATATGAACGAACACAACCCAAAGACTGCCAACCTCTGGGTTCCAAAAAAGAAATTTACCAACCATCCCTGTGGTGCAGTTAGCTTACTGCGATATTTTTGTACACTTAGGCTATTGACATAAGGAGTTGTTGTTTTCCCATGAACGATGTTTTGCTGAAGTGAACATAAGTGCATATAGAATTTCGATAAAACACGGCTAAGGTAACAATCTAATAGGTATCAGATCATGTAGGAATCAAAGGAAATGATCAGGCTGACAAATTAGCAACAACAGGAGCCGGATCACCTCTCCTAGAGCCGGAACCACTGTATGGAGTACAAGAGAGCCAAATCAAGAACGAAATCACGAAATCGAAGGAAAACAACCCGGAAAAATCACTGGAATGTGTCAAGACAAGCTCCTACCTGGCACGTTCAACATAAAATAATAGAAATACGTTATTTTTTTTTTGAAATTAGCGCGCACATCAAGTGGTTATGAACACTCTTATAATGTTATAAAACAGTGCGAGTATTTAGGAGAATAGCAAAGGATTTAAAAGGAGACACCGATGAACGCTGCTTTCGAATTTTTGTAAATCGTAATGTAGGGCAAAAACAAGCATTCCACATTCGGGTGGTGCGACTAAATAATGAATCTCTATACTTCACTATACAACCGAAGTTGCGCTCAAGGTAAAACTAATGAGCATTCCTGGCGAGGCGGGTGTTGTGGTTAAATTATTTCAGGGGAGGAATGCAACTGGCTATTTCACTAGAGCACTGTTTGTGAAAAAAGAGAAGAGTGAGAAAGGCAACGTTTCGACGATGTTCAAGAGAATCGGTCGACTCTACGATTGAACTATCACCTATCAATCTCAACGCTCTGTTTTGTACCCCATCAAGAAGGCGCAGAGATTTTTGAGAGGCACCTGATCAGATAAGGGAATTGTACTCTAGTTTTGGGCGAATGTAAGCTTTATAACTTACAGCCAGATCGCAAGGGGTGAAGAATTTCCTGCATCGTCTTAAGAAACCTAAGCATTTAGCAGAATTTTTGGCTACTTCAAATATGTCATTCCAACTAAGATCATCGTTTACACACATGCCAAGTACTGAGCACTGGTATAAACCTAAGTAGGATCAATTTGTGTGTTGGGGTGATGACTACTGCAGATACTGCAAGGAACAGGAAAATCTGCGGATCACCTCTTAGAAGACTGCGAAGCTCTCATACAAAAAGGAAATAGTGCCTAGGATCATACTACATACATAGAAGGAAGGGAACTAAAATCCCTAAACGTAACACAGATCCTTATTTTCATTACAGAGACTAGGTACTCTGGATGACGTACTATAATTGAGGTTTGTCACTTTATAAGCAATACTACCAATTCATTCATTCAGTGCCAATTACCCAAAATCGACTCAAGACTTCAAAGACGGAATTCATGAAGGCATGGAGGACATAAGGACGTAAATGTGCCGATTAGTAATGAAGAGTTTCACGAAATAAATATGACAATGTAAGCTTTTAGTTGTGATAAGCATTTGGGTGACACTGTTTTTAACTATCAAAGGCAAAAACGTTTCCTTACAATAAAATAAACATTCAATAATTTCCCTTAAAAAGCACTCGTAGATATCAAATTATACCTCTTACTGAAAGACCATGTTTACATGCAGATTTTTCAATAACGCGTTTAATTAAAATCGTTGAATTGTTTTGCGAAAAGGGCTCGGTATGGAAAAATTTCTAGAGTTTCGTTCATTTATCTACACTTGTAAAATCGTTTCCTTAAAAATAATGCAAGTAGCAAAATAAAAAAACAAAGTTCCCAGAAAATTTCTCTCAAAACCATTCAACTGTTAGCTTCCATTCAGAATTGGGCTCAATACTTTTGGCAATGGGGTAAACGATTAGCACACACTTCTGAGAGAAATAAAACTAGATGAAGATAAAATTTACACAGCTTTTAGTCTTCGCCTTCCTCGAGTTCAAATTACTGCATAGGTTGAAAGAAAGCGATGATGGGTAAGAATTTAACATTGAAAAGAAAAAAAAATCCATTCAAGAACTTCAATTTGTTCTTCCATATCCATTGCATTTCCGAGGCATATTGGAAACATTGTTGCTGTTTGTAAACCAACGTCAGTTAAGAAGATTACTGCTTGTGAACCGATATCAAATTGCAAACCATCTGGCCCTCTAATGCATCTAGCACCTATTCTAAGCCCCTGATTGAGCTGCATTGCGCAGACAACCATACCATGTCAAACAAAAATACACACATCCCATCCCAGTTTGTAATCCACTTTATTGAGGACGGGTATGGTAGAAGATATCATAATCAATCTTCACCCAGATTGATTGCATGGGTTTGACGTGATAGTAAGCCCCTGTTCGTTCAACATTAAGCTGCAAATATCACCTCCCACTTGGTAAATCACACCATCTCACATTACACAGCCAAAACCATCACCACCACCAAAACCACACTATCCTCATCAGAACTGATTGGATTTTAATCTTGAAGAAGTCGTGTCATGCGACTCCAGTAATCTGGTATTGTGCTACAGCTACAGAAACAGCTCCAGAGAAAGAAAGAGGGAGCAATAGCTTTACACAGATTAGGTTTCATTGCATTCAATCAGAGAAGGGTGCAGTGTGCCTGTGCACACGGAAGCTACAACGGAACACTATACCATGCCATTCGTTGGAGCAAAAAAAAAATAGGAGAAGCATAGAAAAAGGTATTTGGAGCACACATTTATCCTCTTTGCTTCTGCTGAATGCTGCTGTAAAATCAGCTCGTCGTTTGATGACGGGTCTTGCTCTCTGACTCCGATCCAAATGTGAAATTATCTCATAGAGATCAAATGACAGAAATACTGGCGCCACATAAAAGTTCGTTGGAACTATGTATGATGGAGGTTTAAACATTTTGCTGATTCCCTTTCTTATGCAGCCATTGTTTTGCTTCCTTTTCATTGTTGTTGTTATTACTTCTGTTCTGTCGTACTCGTCGCGTTTATGTTGTTAAACAAAATGCTCGCTGTTTTATTATTATTGTTATGCTTGGCGTGCAGTATGTGCCCATATCCATGCCCATGCCCAGACAGAGAAATTATGAATATGCACGCACGCATTCGAAACTGTAATGCAATGCGCGCCAACTTTTTAAATATTTTTCTATGCGCCACGGTGAACAAACGCGTGCATATTGAATGCAATTCGTTGTTCTGCGTTTCGAATTTATTCCTTTGTTTACTTAGTGTTTGTGTCTTTCGAAATCGTCGCATACGAGTGACTTGCAACATATCAGTTCCAGACAAAAATTTGTTATGTTCAGGTTTATGCTGACTTGTTTGAGTCCAGAATGTCAACGAGGTGACAACAAGTGTAAACGATGTTTCGCCCTGTTTGCCACAACAACGAAAAGGGAATGGGACGCAAGATTGAATTTCAATATTCTCGGCCAGAAATGTGGAAGCGTTTGTTAAGAAAAGCGGGCTTTTGTTTCCTTGATTGTGACAGGCTTAAACAATATGCAGCGCCAATAAAGTAATTCCTATAGCAGGGAGTTTTCTTTGAGAAAAGTTGAAGCTCTTAAAGTCTCGAAAGTTGTTAGTGTTCACTTCCTGATAGAAATTTCTAATCCAAATTATTCCGAAGTCATTGCTCACTGAATTACTCAAAAGTGCAACACGCTGCGCAATTAACATCTCGCATTCAGACCCAGTTCGACGAACTACATTTCCAATAAAGCAAAACACTTTAGGAATAAAATGTGCAAAGTTAAGCGTGTCGATGTTATGGCCAACCTCGTGCGATCGACTCCTCTATCATGCTGTTGGGAATACCAATTAATTTTAGGTGACATCATGTTTGTAAGCTGTAAGCTTCACTAACCAATGCAACACAACCGACCGACCGCTCTCTGTCGTTTGAATTTTATACACTTTAGGTATGTGGATGGCTCTTGAATATTCCCAGAAGCCTTCAGCAGATTCAGACACACAGAATGAAAACATAGATAATCCAATTCTTCTTCTTTTTTTTTTTTTTTTTTTGAAGACGAGTCTGTGTCTCTTCGAAGTAAAAACGTGACCAACTACCGATTTTGATTCTCTCAATCTGGTTCAGAGTGCTGCTGCCGGTTTGGATTGTTTTGTATATCGAAATGCAGTGAAATAAACCAAAATATTTTGGCATATCGTATATTCGAGGAATTATCCTCGAGAGGGAATGTCTGATGTGTTCCTTATCTTTTTTATACGGTTGAGATGATTGAAATGACTTTTTTATGTCTTTTCCGATTCATTCGCAGCGGCATTTGGCATGCACACTATGGAACAGTGCTTTGAATTCCAGAATGGTTTTCTGGATTTGGTTTAAATTTTATGATTCTTACGAAAGTTTGGTTAGGAATACGCAGTAAGACCCCAGTATAGGAAACATTTAATGGACAGGACTTGAAATATTTAAACGAAATTTAAGCTTTTGTCTTGTATACTTACTTCGAAATGAGGTGGACGTTGATTCCAGAATGCCACGCAAACTTTTGGTATGATGATGAAGTAGTCGTTCGAAATCAGATGTGGATTTCAATTTTAGTTCAGTTTCGGTGGCGTTTGAGCAACAGTGGCCACCACATATTGGTCCTGAAAGTAAATAAAGTAAAAAAATAATTAAAAAAATATCAGAGCAAGCGTAAGTTGAAGAAATTTTGTTTTAAATTTTATACAACAGTGGCGTAATGATTAACATGACGACCTGTAACAAGGGAGCTTGGGGTTCGAATCCCAGAAATATCCAAAAATGTTCCCACTTTTAGTGAAGAATTGTCTTAAAATTGTAATTTCACTGCCATGAAAAGCGCTGTGACAATTAGCCTTTCGGAGTCGGAAACACAAATGTAGGTCCCGTTCATTATTCCACATGTGGTATGGTAGAGACTAATGTGCTAGGTCTCGGGGCTCTTCGCTCTGCCCAACAGATCATCCTACTAATTTATATTTTTATAACAAATGAAAGCAAATGTTCGTGTTATTACTCAATAAATAAGAAACGCTTTCCATTCGAGAGGAGAAAATTTGGACAGACCATGTCCAGTCGAAAAGAGTAAATTTGGATAATTCACGATAGTGAACATGTCGCTAAATCTATTGCACATTTTCAGGATTTAAATCATTCAAACTGCAATGACAAGTTACAGCGAAAAGCAACACGTGCAAAAGATAGAAAAAGAGCAAATTTCATTGCAGTTGATAGGATGTGTAAAATCTGACCTCCAACTATGGTAATAAATAAGCAACAATAACATGAGTAGTATATTTAGAATTCGTCTCTTCTTCTTTTATGGCCAGCATCGTGATCGCGGATGGATCACAGCTCTCCTACTTATCCACTTCACCCTGGTGATCTGCATATGGAGTACGCCACATTGACCCCAGAAAATGTGGTCGTTTTTGGATTGTTCAATGTCTGAGGCCAAGCAAATGCCAATTAAACTGCATTTGCTAATTGACTAAACAGCAATACGCTGATCTTCAAATGATTAAGATGGTTATTTTTACGACTAAGCTCGTAGAAAAAATGGATCATGATTTAGTCAATACACACACCCTGATTATAGAAGCGGTTCGAAGATTAAATCAGGATAAAAGGGTGTTCTTTGAGAAGTTTGGATTCCAAGAAGAAGCAAAAAAATTGGATTTACTATAAAAATAAGGGTTTGCCATTATGTTTTCAAGCAAAAGTGGCAGACGCGATTAGCTCGAGTAAATTCTAGCCAAGCGGTCTCGGTTTTCCAATTTTTTCATCACTTGGGGCCGTATAGAAGCAATAACGGGCGGAAAATTCTCTTCTAAGACGCCAATCATCTCAGGCTTATCTGCGTAGAAAAGCGATTCTATATAACATCACAAAAATAACTCCTTAAAACTCGAAATATGTAATGTGAAATTCGGCGTTAACAGCAATTTCGTTTCGAAACAATTTACCAAACTTACATCTTCTACGATGAAATAGCAAGTTAAACCGGGCATAAATCAAGAGACAACAGTCAAAAAGGCCAACTCCGAAAAAAAGAATTTTCGGATTGAGAACCACAAAACAAAAAAACACCCTTTATTTAAGGCTATAGCTATATGTTGATCTTCTGTACGAACCTTTAGATGGTTAGTTTTGCGATTGAGCTTCTACACAAAATTTGGCAGTCGCATGATTTTGGATGTCGAAAAAGCATTTGACAGCGCTTTGATTGAGGCACTCATCCATAAGCTAAATCTTCTAAGTTTTTTAGCTCCGTTAATAAAAATAATTTTCTATTTTCTCTCCCACAGGAACTTTTTCATCCAAATTGGAAGCGCAAAGTCCGTAACCAAGAATATCAGAGCAGGAGTCGCTCAAGGATCAGAACTAGGACCATTCCTCTTCAAAATCATGACGTCGGACCAACCTACCCCAAGGGACTGCGAAAACCTGCTTTACGCCGATGACTCTCTGACATATAGCACATCTATAGCACCAACTATAGCTGCCCGGAGAGTGGAAACTCACATCCACAAACTATATTCTTATTATAGTAAGTGGGGTATCCGGATCAACTCAGCTAAGTCAGAGCTCGTCTGCTTCAGAAGGCCCGGAGAAAGAGGCCGCTGTTCTGCTGGTAACTGCAGAGCCACATCCATTACTCTACCCGATGAAACCAGACTGGCTGCCCAAAGAAACGCGAAGTATCTCATCAATTTCAACGAGGTGCTTAGATTCAACCCGCACTCACAAGCCGTACTGAAGAAGGCCAACTTCGCTTTCCACCGACTGTACCTTTTGCTGAGGAGAAGGACAGGACTAAGTCAGCCAACAAAACTTACTGATGTACAAGCAGCTGCTGAGACTCGTCATCAACTACGGAAGCCCAGTTTGGTTCACCATCTCGAAGACCGCGATGAAGGATCTCCTAATTTTCGAAAGGAAGATTCTGAGACTCTGCACCGGCCTCACTTTCAACCACCAGCATCAGAGACATTACAGTAACCAGCATCTGTACGAGACAGCCAAGATGACGCCCTTGGACCAATACGTCTTATCGACTGTATTGAAAACGGCTGCAAATTTCAGCAACCACCCTAATCCCCTGGTGAGAAAGATGACCACTGAGGACCGACACCCTGAGCCAAGATACCTTAGCGTGATGAACACTATGGACGAAGAAGTAATACCAGCCAACGATGAAGCCACCAACTTCTACGCTGACCCTGGGTCAGCATACTTTCGTGGCTGATGCCGCACCCCACAACCTCCCCATAAAGAGGGGCAACAGCGACAACCGGGACAGAACATCCCGAGATAACTCAAGTCAGCCGACTAATAATCAAGAATTCTCTATCTTTTCAGATATATAATATTAAGTTATTATTTTTATTCTAGACAATGTATTTGGTTACGCCCCCTATGTGCCAACATTCCTTCATTATTATCATTTTCTTATTTTTAAATTACCTAGTATTAGTATCAATTGTATATAATATATAGTTCACTAAACATAAAACGTAAACAAAACTTGGCCATGACTTAGCGAATACACGTGTTATTGCTAATGGTGTTATTTGCTAATCAACTACTGGATATGACGTGATTTCTTCGTTTTCTGACAACCAATTTAGTTCGTCCACAACACAACAATCATTGGACTGATCGCGAATTGATAAATGACATAATGCCATTGTATAAAGAAACTATAGTAAGTTCAAAACGCGATTTAAAAATGCTACGGACGAGGACCGCGGTGGCGCACCATTCCCCTTTCTACATAAAATGGTGAAACCCATAGCTCCGAACGGAGACTGCTAGGTTGGACCGGAGAAAATAGGTTCGCCACTATTCCAAAAGTCATAATAATAACACTATTGTTTCTATATTCAATGATAATGCCAAACGAGTTCGCAGGGCATATATTCCAGTAAAAGATGTACTTTCGGAATAAGTCAAAGTAAGAGGAATAGAGATTCGTGGTTCGAATTCCAACAGAGAAACAATATTTTTCCATGGACATCGCCTTTCGCGAGGAATCGGCAAATCCTCTGTTAGTAAATTCATTGTCATGAAAAGCGCTTTCTCGATTAACCGTTCGGAACTGGCAGAAAATTTTAGGTCGCCTCCATTCCCTCAAAAAGCATGGTTGCGAGAAATGCGCTAGACTCTGGTGCTCCTCGTTCTGTTGCGCCACACTGTTTATTTATTCATTTATGTAATGAATAACTCTTAACTTAAGGACTCCTGGTCTTAGTCCGACGTAGAGTTCGATTAGTTTTTATTAGTTCCTGTCTCACGAATAGCTGCTTCCACGTTTTGTAACAAACAAACAAAATTTACGAAAAAGACCGGTCTTTGAACTTAAAAGCTTTTCAAACTCACTCGAATTTTATACAGTCAGCCTCAAAGCTTCCTAATAGAAAGGGTTTTTAGTCGAAACACGCGGCAAACACCAAACACATTTCAAACTGCTTTTTAGAAAAAATTAACCACGTTTCACAAACATTATGACCCCAAAACTTTTGGCTCTTCATTACAACTACTCACAGTCACAATATAAAAGTCTTGCTCATTCTTAAATCAGCTTAAAACAATCTTTGTATTAAGCAAAAGACTTTTCCCTTATCATTGCCTTAATGTTTTCAACAAACAGGATAATGGTTACCAAAAATTTCTGCAAAGATAATTTCAAGTTACACCAGCACTTTGTACATATCTCCGAACGGTTTCCACCTATCACACCAAGACTTGTAGTAGTAACATAAAAGTAACTTTGAAAGTTCGTCTAAATGCAAAGCAAGTGACGTAGCAAGTTGAGATAAGATATTATTTCATAATACCTTCGAAGTACTAATATTATGCATTGCAGTCTCCGGTTTATACAACAACGCACCGTTATACAGGTTTTTATCTTCTTATCCTATCCATCAGCATTTGGCTAAGTTCTTTCATCCAAATGGCTTTGCCAAACAATTTCAAATCAAAAATACCAGAGACCCTCATCCTTAACGGCTGCCCTTGCATCGTTCCTCACAAGAGAGCATAAATGAAAACTTCTTCATGCCTTTCAAAACTTTTGGCTCCCGAATCTCGTCCTTGTGTGTGGATCTTCATTTATCTATTCTGCCCAAATGAATGGAAAGCACTCTAAATGCAAACATCGATTGAATTGGCGGCAAAACGTCTGGCAAAAATTGTATAGATGTTACAAAAAAGGAAGAAAAAAAAAACACTGAATTCGGATACACGAACAATCCAGGATTACATAAAAGACGAAAGGAATTCTTCTAAAAGGACATGCTGCATTATCAGTTGGTATTTGGTTTGTGATTTCTATGGTTCCGTCCGAGATTTTACACCCAACAATCTGATCTCTCTCGCTCGGTGTTCACCGCAAATTAATTCGAATGTCCTTGTGTCTGCTATGAGATGATGCATACCACAGCTTCACCCTGATGCCATCACTGGTCACAATATCGTACTCGTGTTCTCGTCTTGTGCAATGGCTCTTTGGCCCCATCAAATGCTTATGACGGACGGGGCTAATGGGTGCTACAGTGAAAATGACAAGTAGTGCAGTGCCACATCTAGGGGAATTGCACTCCAGGAACACCTTGACACACTTTGCTTGTTGAGAGTGTGCACACAGCACACAACACACAGCACACTACACACTATATGCTTGTTGTATACAAAATAGGCTTCATTGTAAATTAATGTGAAATTCAATTCAATTGAAGATATTTTTCGGTTCTGTAATTTATGCTACTACTTTGTGTGCAATGTCTATCTTCCTCACCATTAGCTACGAATGGGTCTTGACTCTCAAGTATGTAAATGGACATGTTGTTGGACGTTCCAGAGAGTTGAGCTTTCAAATTGTTTACCATAAAATTAGTTAAAATTAAAAGGCTTAAATAATTTAATCTCAAAGATGAAAGTTTGAGTGAGGTACAAGTACAACGTTTGGTTTGAGATTTTGGGAAAACACTTTGGAGTTTTCATGGTTTTCCTTTTATCTGCATCGACGAGAAGTTGAGAAACTTTATTTTTCATGCAGAAACTCTTTCATATATTGCGACATCTTAGAGATTGGCGTTGTATAAGAAACTTTTTTTTCTCAATCTTAGTCAAAGAAAAACTTTTTCCTTTCATAAATATGTCGATTTTCGAATGATTGCGATTGGAAGTAAGTAGAAGTTATCTTTGTGTCGTAGGAAAACTGTATTTTAAGATGGTGTTTTCAGAAAAAAAGCATCAAGGGACTGACATTTAACGTTTTATCCTTTTCATGGTTAAAAAACTCATCTTTCTGTGCGACATGTTAACAATCTCTTTTAACCGCATTTTCGAAGGAAGCATTGGAAGTAGAAGTGGAGCTAAGTGGAGTTTTTGAACACAGACATTTAAAACACGAAACACCCCAAGAGCAATTCTCTCATTTGATACACTCCTGCGGTTGAGTAAAAGGAAGAAAAATGAATCACTATAATTAGAGATGGATTAATAAAAACTCACTTTCGCATGTGTGAGATATATTCGCAACGTTCTTCCGCCGAAAAGTTTTCTCTGTCGCAGATTTAAATTCCAAGTCAAACAGAAAACTTAAACTACAACGAAAGAAAAGCGGAGATCTTTGAAAGTTGTTTTGCCGCTTCGATTTTGTTACTCTCGTATACCTACGACCACATATTTCAATAGCAAAAAGCTTCTTGGGCTCTATGGAGTCCTTAAGCCCAAGGCAACTCATCTAGCAAGTTGTAAATTTTTTTCTTGAAAGAGTCCACTGTGTTAAGCTGATGGTTTAATGATGCCAGACCGCTCAGATCATTCTTAGCACGTAAAAAATGGAACGAAAATTCCCATTCGACCCAATGCACGAGAAAATGTTCGATGATGATGATAAAATTCTCACCAGCGATACTGTGCTAGTCACAACACAGTCTTGTTTAATTCTAACTGAAGCACTTAGTCCTTAATAACATACGAGGGCAGTCCGATAAGTACTTAGCCTCTCCGCCCAATAGCGCCACTATCGCAAAAGAAACTTACTATAGTGTAGTACATTTTTTTAAAAGGCTACTGTCGAAATTTCAGCCAAATTGGACTCGTAGTTTTGTTTTGACCGCGTGTGGAAGCAA
Source organism: Melanostoma scalare (assembly GCA_949752695.1). Lineage (NCBI taxonomy): Eukaryota > Metazoa > Arthropoda > Insecta > Diptera > Syrphidae > Melanostoma > Melanostoma scalare. The sequence goes on along the minus strand of OX456984.1, from coordinate 148,375,149 downwards.
ACGTGTCAGCGGATTTTAGAAAAATGGAAAAAGAGCAATATCGGTCAGTGATTCGATTCTTGTTTTTGGAAGGGAAATCACGCAGCGAAATCAAAGAGCGGTTGGATGCTGTGTGCGGTGACTCTTCTCCTTCGATGGCGACCGTCAAAAATTGGTTCAACGAGTTTCAACGTGGTCGCACGTCGGTTTTTGATGAGCAACGCCCAGGTGCCCAGAAAACGGCTACCGCAGAGGACAATGTGACAAAAATCCACGATCTCGTATTGGCAGACCGCCGATTGAAGGTGCGCATGGGTCACATCCTGCATGAAATTTTGGGCATGAGAAAGCTGTCGGCGCGATGGATGCCGCGTTTGCTCACTCCAGACAACAAACGCAACTGTGTGACCACTTCAGAGCCGCGGCTAAATTGGTCTAGTTGGGCTATGAACTATTGCCCCATCCACTGTATTCTCCAGATTTGGCCCCGTGCGACTTCTTTTTATTTCCAAACTTGAAAAAATCACTTGCCATGCAGAAATTTGTGTCGAAATTTGAGGTCATCACCGCCACGGAGGCCTACTTTGCAGAACTCGAGAAAACGTATTTTTCAGATGGGTTAAAGAAGTTGGACCATCGCTGGGTTAAGTGTATCGAACTAAAAGAAGATTATATTGAAAAATAAATCAACACTTTTCCAAAATTTTGGTTTTTCTTTTGTAGGCTAAGTACTTATCGGACTGCCATCGTATGTTTACACATAGGGTGGCGCAAGGCGCAACAGAGCGGTGAGTCACGGGGGCTAGGGCATTTTTCATAGCCATGCCTTCTGAGGAAATGAAGGGGAACTTATTAATTTTAGCTGGTTCCGAACGGCTAATCGAGATAGAACTTTTCATGGCAATGAATTTAATAACGGAGTCTGCGTCTGCGTCTCGTGAAGAGAAAGACCTCTGTCTGCAGAGGATTGATGGAGAGACCGATCAAATTCAACGAAGCTTGTGCTTTGAAAAATAAAGCACGGTGACGTCGTCGGCATATGCTGAAGCATGAACGAAAGATCAATTAAGTAAGCATTTCAAGTAGGCCTTGTAAAGTCCTGTTATAACATACTAACCAGACTTTGCTTCAACTACCAGTGTTCTATTTATAAGCACTGCTATAATCCATAAGATAAATGATTAGTCAGATAGCAGCGGTTGAGAATAGGGATGCAGCAGACATTAACCCAGGCCAACACTGGCATTCACTAGAAAGCAAAAATAAAAACAACCAACTCAAAGACTATGCCTTCAACAATCCGACAACATATCTTCTGGAAACTTATGACAAGCCCCCAAAGAATTTGGCCTATCAACAGACATAACGAGATAACATCACTTGAATTCAAGAAACTCTCAGAGTTCGAAAAAAGGTACCGGGAACACCGATGGCAAAAGATAGCTATGAATCGATGTGATAGAACTTGTTGGAAATGACTCAGATTGAATTGGTTCTTTTGTTCAGTGTCCTTCGAATTTGAAAGGGACTATCAATCTCATCATGTCCAGCTTTCAAAAAGAGCAGCAGATTTATCGAAATGACCGTTAACTACTAAACTCAAGCCAAGAAGAATGCTTGCAAGAATAATAAGCGCAGTAAGAATATTACGCCTGTCAATTATTGATCGACTTCAGTCCGGCGAAACTTTTGATAGGCCGTCGAATAAGACTAGCTATGAGGAAAGTCATAGCTTCATAGAAGAATAAGCTAAAAACAGTCGACTTGAAAAACATGAAAAAGCAACAGAATGATGAAAAGGACAAGCAAACACGGGCTTAAAACTTGAGACATCGTGCCGTATACAAGGATCCTGCCGATTTAACTGCTTAAGGAATAAATTAGGTTTCGCATCAAATAAGTGTAGGCGAATGTTTGTGAGAAGACAAACAAACCTCTCTCATTCGTTTTCGTAATTTTTGCAAAAAGAAGCCTAAAGATTACCAAACCACATGAGGAAGCATATTCGTATTGCACCTCTAAACGTTTAATTAGTATTGGATGTTAAACCTTCTGTGTAACGAAATGAATATATAATATAAATAGGTGAGCACAACAAACTGTAAGAGGGATGAGGCTTAACGCATATTTTTTAACTATAACTTGTGGGGAAAGGAAGGGGTCTTCAAGTTTTTGCTGTTAACAATTGGCTTTCAACTGTGGAACTTTTGATGACAGTGGAATTACTTTCAGCTTACCCCAAATATTTTAGAGATTCGAACCTTGAGATCTGATTATAAGACCACGGGCATAATGCCAAGGCTTTAAACTGAATCGGTAGTTCTGTTTAGAGGTCCAAACGTTAACCGAACCTCTCGCAGCAGTTTCCTTTGGGCATCTGCTTCACACTTGCGATCAGCCTGTCAGTACTTCACTTTGAACTCAGAAAGCGTGGCTTCGACAAGGTTTTCGGTTCTGAATTGTTCCTTTTCTGATGCGAGCCATCTCAATGCTCTCACATAAGTCGGAGAGACAAAACACTGATTCAGATCCTGAAAAAAGCCATTGCCTGGCAAGTTAGCCAGTGAAGCGGTCCCATATCCTCTGATGTCTGATGTAACTCTTGACAGCTTGAGACTCAAATAAGTTTCAATAAATTGACACTTTGAACCACAATCAGAGAAGTTTTGCATTCTTAGACAACTGCCAAGTCGTCAGAGAACTAACTAAAACTATGCTAAGAGCTATGGATATAGGTTAGTAGGGGACTGTGCGCATGTGCAGCCTCATTTCATCGCTCTCCTTGATCCATCATTCAGTAGGTACCCGTGGCGTAATGGTTGGTTACGCGGGAGGTTCGTGGTTCAAATCTCAACAGAAAACAAAAAATGTTTTTCCACGGGTAGGAATAGGCGGTAAGTCCTCTGGTACTAAATTCATTGTCATGAAAAACGCTTTCTCGACTAGCAGTATGGAATCGGCAGCAAATTGTATGTCCCCTCCATTCCCTCACAAGGCATGGTTGGTTGTGAAAAATGTGCTAGGCCCAGGCCAGGAGCTCCCCGCTTTGTAGCGAAAGGTACCCTATGTATGTAATGTATGTAGATAAATCATTCGTTTTGGAACTATTCATGAAGATAAGACAACACATCACGATGTGAACCAGTCCTAAACTAAAAAAAGGTAGATTGAAAATGGTCGCCGCAGAATAAGTTTCAGTAAAAACGCGAACGACTGTATATGTATATCCATTTTACATCAATTTAAGTAAGAGTTTCTTAAAGCTTCAGTAAGAATGGCTCTTAAGAGTACCTACTCCCTTTCAAAATGAAACAAAATCTTTAGAAAACAACTCACGATGTCTCCTTCCAGGGTTGCTCTACGGAGTGTTCCAACACAAAAATACCGTTCTTCGAAATTAGGTCCCTGATGATAAGAGATGATAATTATAAGGATAACAAATACAAATAACTTTTTTCTCGACTCGACTCGTAGTTGCTAAGCAACAAACTTTCAAACACATTATCATTATCTACTCTTCGTCATCATTAAGGATTCAACAAGGCGTTGTTATTGCGATACATTTTCCAAGTTAAACAATCATTACAGGTATCCTACCTCCACCTTCATAGTTCATAGATTCTATCAACGAGTTGGATTTAGAATTCCCAATTAAATGTGTTATCCGAAGCAATCATTTCTAATCACACTTCATTAATTTAATTTCATACTTGAAAAGACACGCTCGTACTCTATTCTCATTATTATTATGTCCTTGCTCGCGTGAAGCATTCTTGAAACCAATAAGAGCAACAAAAAGCCCAACCGCTTCATTCTTTTTCATTTGTTGTTGTTTCCCCTCATCGAAATGACATCGAAAGAGCACCCAAGGTCTGACATTTATTGCATTACCCCACATTTCATTGTTGTGTAAGCGGACGCCTATTGCGATGAGCTGTCAATACAAACACACAAACGTCACAACAACAATACAACAAGCGTAGGCACAGCAGCAAATCAGTAAAATCGATTGATCGAGTTCGGGGTCGCCATCGCATCGTCACATAACCTTACCAGTTGGCAGTAGTACGATTGTAAGTAGGTAAGGTACAAGAGCATAAGTGTTTGTTTGACAGTATGACAGTATCATAGGCCCTTCAAATAGTGTGCGAAATCCTGCATACTGAAGTCGCGTCGAGAGAGAATTTGTTTTATTAACATTTAAGAGCAACCATGTTGTTTACGAAGTTTTATCTTAGGTCTAAGCCTCTGTGGCTGATATTGCCGCGATTAGGGTTAAGGGCCATCAATCCACGTATACAAACTCGTCTATGAAATGGATTTCAACTGCATTTCGTATGACAACGCAGTGATGGTTGATAGACAGGCATCCTTCCGCCCACTCTAACTCGGTTCGCAGTAATCATTGGCTTAGCGATATTTTTTCTTCTTTGCAGCGCCAAAACATCAAAACAATGTCGGTGTGTGGTGTGAGAGTAAAACTGCAATTATTATTGCCATGATAATTGGTGAAAAGGAAGCATGCACCCGGAAGATGCAATTAGTGAACGTATGAGTAGGAGGGTTGCAACTTGCAACACCCAGAGACGCTAAATGGAGAAAGCTTTTGCGTCACATCGTGACTGAGTGGGCGATCTGGGAGTCATCATCATTATCACCACCAATAGCACACTGCAATCGGAATGTTGCGATTTCCATGGATATTCAAGTGGTCTCACTGGTCCAAGGGCGTGTTAATGGTTTCGATTAATTAATTCCCGGCTAGAGGTTTGTACAACTGTAGTTGGTAGTTGGCGTCCTTAAGGCTAGGTGTCCCTTGCATTTTTCGTTAAAATTTGAAAGGTGCGTTGACTTATTGCTTCATAACTTTTGCAATTTTCTTGATAATTTGATGAAACAAAATGTATTGTAAAGATGATAAACACACAAACATTTGTGTATCATTCAAATGCTGAAAGTTATTCCGTAACGGTTTTTATAGGGACCGGAAGCTGTTTTTTTTTATTGAAAATTTCGATTTGTTCACTATTTTGGTCGGGGCACCCGTATTTATGAACTTTTTATTTTTTTCTTTTTCGTTTTATAACTAGAAAATATATATGCAACTAACCTCTGAGCGTTTTTTTTCAAATTTTGTCTCCTTATATGAAAAAAACCTTCGTCAATTTGTTGTAATTTTTCGGTTTTCAGCATACTCTTACGGTAATAACTTTGGCGTTTATTAATATTTTTTCATGAAATAAAAAGGAAATAGTAGATAGATATCAGGCGCATCCTAAAAAATCATTGGTAATAGTTTTAAGTGTTTTGAAACAGGTGTTATGATGAGAAGTTTGTGAAACTGCCTTTTTTTAGCTTATAAAGCATGGGGCAAGGCGTGGGTGTTTTCAAGTACATATATATATACATTTTTTTGAAGGTAATAAAGCTCCTCAACTAACCTCTGAGCCCAAAATCAATATTTTTTTCTCCAAACCGCTAAAATTCAATTTCAATAAAGTCATATTTGCAAACGATTTCTGACGAACGAGAGGCCAAAAGAACCTCAATTTTTTGATGGTATTTTTCTTTGATATAATCTTAATTAGTTTCAATAAAGACATATACTATTGTGGTCACAGAATTTGGAATATTAATTCTAGAAAAACTGTCTACTTTGGGTTTTTTACTAGAAAAACTGGCTTAAAAACATATACATATGCATTTCAGTTCGAAGCAAATCCGCCACCAATTTTAGCGCCGTTTTCTCTTTTTTTGGTCTGTTCTCTGTGATTTGGAAAAGGAGTATCGCTCAGATGATCTTACGCGTTATGCATTCCCTCATACATATCATCTATATTCTATACCTATGACCTTATTTTGTGATCTTTTGTGCTATTCATTTCTCATTACAAACTGTGTGCCTGTTGTTTTTATTTTTTGCTGGTAGCAGTAGCTTGCATTGTAAAAAAAAAAGTTTGAAATGACGAAGGATTGAAAGAAACGGACATAGGCAAACGCACAAAGGGAAAGGGGTGAGAAAATAGCACCACTGCACTAATAGAATGGAATTCCTTGGTCAAGTGTACGCAACTTGATGAGAGTGTGTTTCTTTTTTTTCTTCAGCTAAAAATTTTGTATTTGACTAGGTAGTTATTTTGTGTTTGAGAACTTCTATTGTTTTGTTGATGACATAACGCGGTTGGCATGAAAATGTATGTAGGTATAGGTCAGTATCTTACATAGGCATATAGGATTCAACTAATTTGGAATAAGATGTGCGTTTGGGTAAGGTGTATGCGAAATAATTTTTTTAACTTTGTTTCAAAGTTATTGGTTGTACTATTCTTTCGTTGGTGGTTTGTATTTGTATATCTTACTTATTTTACTTTTGTTTCATATTGTGCATGTGGGATGGCAAGCTGAGGGTGGATAAGTGTGGGTAGGTACTTATATCTATGAAAATGCATATCCTGAGGTTTATGAGCGTTTAATTACAATTCAGTGTCTTCTTTATTTCTGATAAAGAAGGAACTTTTTTTGCATTTGAGAATTCTGGGAATTGAATTTAAAATAACATAGATACCTACAGTGATAGTTACAGTGTAATTTTCTGTAAATTGTGTTGTGCTGATCTCTAGATACAGTTTTAATTTGAATTGTTATATTATAACAAAGTGTTCGTGTCTACTTTTGTTTATTCGTCCTGGTGACAAAATTTCAGCCCATTTATTCAACATAAAAAAACTTGTGAATATGTCTAATAAATCTGTTGTGTACAGATCAAAAATCAAGAATCGTTTTATAAGAAAAAGTTATGGAAGGTAATTATTCATAAGGTAGATTATTCCTAGATAGATGGAATTCCTTTTTTTTTTTTTTTGCAAAAAACAAGTACCTACCGCAGAGTTTGGAAGAAGGAGATGGTGTGATGGTCAAGTAGCTATATGAAGTTTTAAATTCTGTAATGATGAGAAGGACTTTATTTATTATTATCTATGCATTTATAAATTTTTAAGGGGGCCATCCCTTGTGATTTGTTTTGTTTTTTTCATAAATTGCTTTCTTAAAATGTCTAGAATGCGGTAGCAAAGTGATTTTTAAATACAGCTATTTTCTCAAATATTTACCAAAAGTCCAATTTTTTATATATCCATACATACATCCAGTTGGAATCGTGAAGGAAGTGCGAGTTCATTTTTTGAAGCGGGGTATTCAGAGAACAATAGATCATATTCTACCTAATATTTTTAGCTTAAAATTTATATTTGTCTGTAGATATATGTATATTGTATATGTTAGTAAATTATAGTAAATTTAAAGTTCTATCTATTAACTGGTCATTGAAAAAAATCCTAAGAACTCCCACAAAAAACAGGCCGTTTCATAAGACGACTTCTTTGAATCTCAATTTGCTTGGTTGTGGCCCACAAAATTACTGTTTTAGTTCGAATTTCAAGTGAAAAAACATAAGGTTTAGAGAATGGATTTAGATCCTCAATTGTAACGGAAAATTTTCTAAATCAGATTTAAATTGAAAAATTTTGAACTTTCTTAGGGAATTTTTGTTCTTTGATTGCAATTTAAAAAAAAACATCCATTCATTCTTCTTAAAATATATCTTCTTGCAAATGAAATTAAAATGGATACAAGTTATTGGTAAAATGTTTTGGTTTTGTTTTTAAAGAAAATTTAAGAAAAAAAGAATTAATTTTTCTCTTGGAAAATCGTACAACAGTAGATGCGCTGCAGCCGTTGTCCAATTTAACACCAAACGGGCATTCACCGAGTACACAAAAGTGCACAGTAAAATTTTAAATACTCCCAAAAACAAACTTTTGGTGAGAACAGAAGAGAAAAAAAGAATTCTAATGAATAAAAAGAATCTTTTTTCAAGTCGTAAACCGAGCAGACCACAAAAACGAAGAAGAAATGCTTCCGCTGATTCGAATTACGGAAATGTAGACGCACCATCCGAACTGCCAGATAAAACTGATCAAGAAATGGAGTTAGAGAAACAGAAAAGGAAAAAATCACTCCAAGAAAACTTTGATCACAGAAGAAAAATCGAATCAGAAACAAGAGACCAATCACTTAGTGCCAAATGGAAAGAAATAAGGCGTGAAATGGTTACTGCTTCTAATTTTGGTAGAATATGCAAAGCTAAAAGTACGTCCAGCTACCACAATATCATAAAAACAAACTTGTATAGTTCATTTTCTTCTTCTAATGTGCTATTGGGTCTTCAAAACGAGAAAAATGCTATCCAAAAACTAGAGGAAATCGGAAGCCCTAAAGTAATTAAATGTGGTCTTTTTATAGATAAATAATACCATTTTCTTGGCGCAACTCCAGACGGATTAATTGGTAGAAATGCAATATGTGAAGTGAAATGTCCATCGTCTGCAAAAAATATGACATTAGACGAAGCTGTTAGTCACAAGAAATTGCCTTATCTTGAAAAACAAGGGAACACATGGGGGCTTAAGAAAACCCATGACTATTTCTATCAAGTTCAAGGACAACTTCACATAACTAATAGGCAAATTTGCTATTTTGGTGTGTGGACTTCCTGCGATTTTATATTCTTCAAAGTTAAGAAAGATGACGAGTTCTGGCAAACAAAAATGAAAGAAAAATTAATCTCATTTTATCAAAATCATCAGCTTCTGGAATTGTGCGATCCTAGAATTCCAAGAAAAATGAGAGTCTGGAATAGGTACTTAAGAAAATCATATGATGATCCTTTTTAATTGGAATAAAGTCTGCAGTTCCTACTTTTTTAAAAGAATTTATTACAGCAACGCGGATAAGCTGAGACTTTCATGCATTTGGTTGAATGCATCGCTGGAAGAAGTGTAAAGCAACTTTGTAGGAAAGGTAAGCAAACTCTCAAATTAGTTATTTTTTTTATTTTTAATAATTATAGTTTCTTCCTTTTTCATCTTCTTTACTACTTACCTTGACGTGGCGAAGATGCTCAGTATGTTCTTTAACTGAAGATACGGTTAAAGAACAGAAGCTAAAAAGTAGTTGTCCAGATTATTATCAATATGTATTACCTAAATATTTTTTATTTTGTATTTGCTTTCTGAATATAATACTAAGTAGGTATACCCATCCAATTCCAAAAAAAAAATTTTATACCTAGCATGTAGGTATTTGAAAATATCTCTTCACTTTTTAAAAGGTTATTCCCACTTGAATGAGTATTATCTAAGCTCCTACCTCCCAAGTTATCCCCTTTTTCAATAATTTTGCTGATCAAACTAAGCCAAGAAACTGACCTACATTTAAATCACACAAATATCATGTTTTCCACATCCGCAAAAACACAAGATAAGAAATATTTCGACCCTACAATATCTTCATTATTTGTAATTATCTGTATTTATCTCAGCAAGCAAACTGACAAAAAAAAGTAACCGGTTTTCTTTTTTTCCTGACTTGACACAATATTTCTATTCTCAACCCATCCAAAAGCAAGAAATCGTAAAAAATGTTCATTTGGACATATGTATATTGTGTACATACAAATATCTTCGTCAGTGTGCCTTATGATATCTGTTTTTTTATATGCCTACTTGCACAGCGCATGCTCGTATAATTGTCACCCCTTTGTTCTGCTTATGCAAGTGCGTAATTCTTTTCTAGTTTCTGGATTCTGGCTGTTGCCGAGACCAAAAAGGGAGAGAAAAGAGGGAGAATTTGAAATCAGACGCGACGATGGCAAGAGGGATCACTTTTAAGAGAATAAAATGATCTACTAATACAAGCAAACACTTTTACATGAGTTCTGAGTTCGTTAAAAAAGTCCACCTAGCCTTAATGGAGGTTTTCGGGACCTGTATTGTTGTGGCAAGCAATGGGCCCTTTAGATATAGTGTGTGATTGATAGCAATCTGAGGCTTGCTAAATGAGTTGATTGATGATTGCAAACCATTTATGAGATTGCTGAGCCCATTATGCAATGGTCAATTTGAGTTCTGGATTGCGAGAAGGGTAATGCATGTTTTTGTAGTGGAGAAAAAAAAGAGTTGCGTCATGTTGTCGTCAATAAAAGAAAGCAAAAAAAGGGCCAAAGTGAAGTGAAGGTCACAGAAAAAAAGGAATTCAATTAAGGAGGAAGACAATAAAGTACAAATCTTCTTGAAGAATAAAAAATATCACATTTGAACTTTTGAACTTATACAAGAAACTTTTTTGTTTGACTATCGGATTTATTACACCTCACTGCGCCAAAACCTTTATGTTCTGAACCCAAAAATCTCTAGAGAGACTGTCTGTCAGTCGGGAAGTTTTAAAACTTTAAACTCGAACTTTCTTTCAATATTTTATTGCGTTCATAGCACATCCACGTAAAAGGAATAGAACAAATTGCAAACATTCCGAAATCCTTTTCTTCTTATAAATAAAATAAAACCAAACCCATAAAAAGAAAGAATAAAGGCAAGGGAAAATATGAGTGCACGCAATACGTGATATAAGAAATAAGAAATATAACTTAAGTTTGACAATGTTTTCCTGTGTGTGACTTTAAACTGCGAATGAAAACGTTTATCAGATACCATAAAGAATCACGTATTTAGGGCAGGCATGACATGAAAACCCACTATAAGGGATCTCTGTTTGCTGTTGTTGTTGCTATTGCTGTTGTGACACCTTGTGTCTCAATTTTTGTCACGTTCATTGTAAGGAAGAAAAGCGTATGAACATATTTGCATCCATATTGCATGAAAGTTGCTCTATCTTTATGATTTGATCCGTTTACGACAATTTTCTGCACCATAAATATTTTTGGTAGTTTTTGCACGTTGGGTTTCATCATTGATGCGAAAAACTATTTCCTTGATCTTTTTGTTTTCGTTTTTTTTTTTTGTTATGGGAACAAACTAATGATAATGTGTTGACAAGGATAAGGAAACCTTTGTCAGGAAAAGAGCTTTTATGACCAAAAAGGAACATCTTTTCAACTGATGTTGTCACTATAAATCATCAACGAGTTTCATTGAAAAAGGAGGAGTCCTTTAATACTTCATAACTTGCTCACTTACCGCATTCAAATATACGTGATCCAAGGGTGTGTAAATTGCATCCACTTTTTTTTCTAAGCAAAACAATGTGAACATTTGTATAGGAAACCTCACCTCTATAATTTTTGCGATTGTACGTGAGTGATTATAGATTGTGCAATATTGATATGGGGCCAAGTTGTCATAGCATGTCATGTGCTAACAATGGTGTGACTACAAATTGGAGTTATAGAACTCACTTTGTCGATTTGATATAAAAACTTAATCACAAAGTCATGTTTCGTTTAGATTTGAAAGATAAATCGAGGTTTGTTAATATGTTAATATGAATGAACGTTTAATGCGATCGAGAAATAAGGTGGGTCTCTGAAATTCTGGCGAAAAAAACCATGATTTGGCTTGTCTCAATCTCAAGCAAAATATAAGAAAAATAAGAAAAAATGGTGTGAATACAAATTAATTATTGCTTGGTCAAGGAATGTGTACTGACACTAAACGGAAACAATAAAAAATTCTTGTTCTGATAAAAACAATGTCACTAACATCGCATCCGAAATTAGACAGAAAAAACGTCAGAGAATTTAGAGAGGTCTTTTAATAGACGGATAAATAAATAGATAGATTAATGAAGGTGAAGATCCGACAATGGAAGTGAAGAAGCAAAAAAAACACTGACTAGAGAAACACAGCGCGGTCAGATAGCATAATATACAAGTGTATAAAAGCTATGTTCATTTTAAAACTTGGCTTTTTTATTAAACTTTAGCACCCTTTATTGTTTTTATTATTTTTTGAAAGAATTTTTGGAATATGGGGATGAAATATAGCCCATAGTTTAGGCGTGATGGCGTAACAAACAAACACTTTTTCTAACTTTAATATTAGTAAAGATAAGGTTTCGAAAGCGTTTGTCATATAAACCGCACAGAGCCTTTTCCCAAGATGGATGAATTTCGTAAATTATTATTTGTTGGTTCTTAAGTCGATACTGTTTGTGTATCGGAGACTTGGTTTTATGAAAATGTTAAAGATGAAATTTATTCTCTTATCGGGCACACAATATTTTGGTGTGACAGACATAAAAGAATTGGAGGGGGAGTAGCGATTTATGTTCGTTTAGGTATTTGGGTATTCATTGTAACGGCATACCCTCCATCGCATTAAATGAATTATTTTTTCGTTAAGATTTCAAAAGGGGAAATGAAAATTCTAGTGGGAAATGTTTATCGACTAAATAGCGCTGTAAATTTGAGCCCCTGTATTCAGTTTTGGAAGCGTATTCGCCATCCCTTAATAATACAATTATATGCGGCGATCTAAACTGCAATCTTTTGAATTTGAATTGTTCTGGAATGCTTTTAGGGAAAATGAGATTATTTAATTTGCATCCTTTAAATACAAGTAAGATAATAGTATAACTGCTTGTATATTGTGTACTATACAAACAATCCTGCTACATTGCCTGATTTATTTTTAGTAAATAATAAAAATCTCTCTTCTATGATCAGCTCTCTGCCCTAGCCTTCTCAAGACATGACTTAATCTTTGCCATTTTTCAAAGCAGTAAAAGCAATGTCACACAATCGTTTTCTTCCAAGGACTTCAAAAATATTAATATAAGCTATCTGGAAAATGAATTTCTCAGTGTTGATTGCCGGCAAATACTACTACAACCCCATCTGACCAACAAAGTTAACTTTTTTCAAAACAACACTCGCGATCTCTTCAATAAGCTTGTCCCGCTTAGTACTAAAATTGTTTATCACCGAAGACCTTGCTGGTTTAGCGCCGAAATCATTCGTTAGAAAAACAATCACGATTATGCTTTCAAACGATGGGAAAGATATAAAATAAATGAATTTTATGATTCTTAAAGCTCCATTCCAAATGAAGTTACTTCAAAAATATAACTGGCTAGTCGAACTTACTTCGCTCAACACTTCAGTAGAATTTTCCCTAAGAAAACTTAATAGAGGGAAATCGGAATAGGAAAAAAAACTAACCTTGATTCAAATAAAATCGATCCGGACGAGTTAAATCGCTAATTAATGAATGATTTATATCCTCAACAAGTAATAGTATTTCAAATGTTTTCATTTTTTCCACTATCGATGAAACTGATGTGGTAAGAGCCATCTCAAGAATTAAATTAAAATCCATGTCCCTTTATGATATGCACCCCAACTTTGTGAAAATTATTTTACCGTAAATACTTCAAATTCTGACTTATTCTTAACAACATAATTCAAACTTGCAAATTTTCTGAGGCCTGGAAATCAGTCAAAGTCTTTTCTATTCAGACAAATCAACGATCACGTCTGTCGATCACTACTTGTCCTAGGTCTTTGTGAAAATAGCTTACCAACAAATATCTTCCTTTATTCATGGAGATAATAATTATCTGGATTTCGTCCGATATATTTCGATTTCGATTTATATACGATTTCGTCCGATATATTTCGTCAGTAACAAGTTCAAAAACTGATCTATTAAAAGTAACAGATGGTATAATAATGTCTTTCGATAATGATGAACCTACGTTCCTGACCCTTCTAGATTTCTTGACAGCCTTTGAGACAGTAAATCACTCTCTCCTGCTGCACTTTTATCGGTTCTTTTCGCCTTCAATAAACATTATCTCTTTGTATCCTTATGAAAGAACTCAAACAGTTGAAATCAATGGAAGAACTTCTTATTTCTTAAAAATTGATTCAGGTGTTCCAAAAGGATCTGTTTTGGGTCCTACTACTACTACTATTCCCCATGTTCATTAATGATATTGCAGCTTGTGTCAACAATTCTAGTTATCACGTAAAGACGTAGGCAATATATTATTTTTAATTTTATACAAATATCATGGTCAAAATAAAAAGTATATGTATGGGAAAGAGGGTTGTCCCGTTCAAAAAAGGTACATTTCTGTTCTATAAAAATGTTGCTACAATGTCCTTACGAAAGGGAACGTAGAACTAAACAAAAACTACTGAACCGATATCAACAATTTATCCACATAAGGATGTTGTATTAGTCCTAACTTTATTTCATCACATATTCCCACGGGAACTGGAACGGAAAACTAGACACTTTCAGAAAATCATCAGCTTATCTCAGCGGATGTTCCTGAAAATTGTTGTTGTTTATTCACACAAAATTGTCAAGATAACACAAGGTAGACCCGAGCGACTCGTCGCGACGTAGGGTAGGTCAGCTAGTTAAGATATAAAATTTTAAAAATACTTGCTCTTTTCACAAAAAAATATAAAAAGCACGTCAATGGCAGCAATTATTGGGAAGCGTCTAGAAAAAAAGTAGAGTTCCGGTACCCTTAAAACTCGATCATTTTAAATCAAAAAGTGAGATTTATTTCGTTAGATAATAAATTTCCTCAGGAGAGTTTTTCGAAACTTAAATTTTTAACTTTTTGGAAACACTTTGAAGGGAAGATATTAACAAAACTTACTTTGCAAATTATGTGTAGAAATAGTGTTGAAAATTTCAAAAGGCTTATTTGCGTAAACAAGCTACTTCACAGAACTGCATATAAGATAAATTAAATCGCCCGATCTCGCAGGTATCTCACAGATTTACAACTCGAAATTATGTAAAAATCGGCGTCAACTATTATATCGTTTATTGACAATTTACCGGTGGTACCTGTGGCGTAATGGCCAGCATGTCTGCCTGTTAACTCAGAGGTCCTTGGTTCGTATCCCAACAGAGGCAAAAATGTTTTCCCACTAATATCGCCTTTTGCGAGGAATTGACAAGCCCTCCGTTAGTAAATTCAATGCCATGAAAAGAGCTTTCTCGATTAGCCGTTCGGAACCGGCAGAACATTGTAGGTCCCCTCCATTCCGGCACAAGGCATATTAGTGAGAAATGGGCTTGGTCCTGCGGCTCCTCGCTCTGTTGCGCCACCCTATTTATTTTAATTTTGACAATTTACCGACCGTACGCAGTGCCCAGTGGTAGTGTTACTTCAATTCTTCCACGATGAAATGGCAAACCAAACTGAGCATAAATCAAGTAACAGCTATCAAAAAGGCCAACTTCGAAAAAGGTACATATATTGATTGAAAACCACACGTCTAAAACAAACACATTTTTTTAATATTCATTCAATACTCTTAACGCCTTGGACAGGCACTCCACACCAATTTTCACAACCATTTTCTTTTCCCTTTCTCTATTTACCAAACAATGGTTTAAAACGGGCAATGGATTCATGATTTAAGATTTTTTCAAGTCTATTCAGAATACCTAGATAATACGTAACAGCTTTCAATTAGTTTAATTTTCATTGAAAACGAGGGTTTCCTATTGGGCCCTTACCATTTTTCCTTTAACCAACCAATTATTTGAACTAACTCTACAATCGGTGGAGTTTTTGACCTTAAAAACTTATGCATCTATCAAAGTTAGTGCAAATAAAGATCTAAACTGAAAACTTAAACTCTTTTCTTCTTTTACTTTTAGGTTTTTTAAGGCTCTAAGGCGTAAAAAATGTCTTCTGTTTTATGGATGACTATTAAATGTGACGCCACTCAAATGGAGAACAAACTACAAAATGGAAAGTCTTTTATTCTCCCATGCTTAAGGTCATAGGTGGTACTTGTGTCTTGCGTGACCCCAAGACACGATTCGTCACACATCCATTGACACACGTCATGCAAATCTTTAAATACAATTAATGAAATCGTGCAACCTTGTTTCCTAAGCTCAAAAAAAAAAACACATACAACACCGTCGCGTCGCGACTCTCCATCAAAGTTTGCCAACGCTAAGCCTCGCAACAAACTACCATTTAAAAGCCATGTATCTTTACTTAGTGGATAATTTTTAAGTGATCGTTAAACACTGATATTAGTTTTTTCCTCTTTTCTGTTTTATGTCCTTCTACTTCATTAAAACATATAACAAAACAAAAAAAAAAGAACCAGAGAAAATGACAATAATTTTCAACTCTTGCAACCCAAGAAGATGCTATCTCTGGCAAAGTTGTATGTCGCGCCATACGGACAGTTAGTATGGTAATCATACCCACTACTATTTGCATAGCACCGGTATGTCCACATGTCGGTACGTACTCACGGATCGGTGGCATGCAATCCAACTGCATATTTTCCATAATAAAGTGATATCTTAGCCTCCAGCCATAAAATTTTAAATTATTGTAATAATCTGCAATTACGTTCGCGCAGGTCTACATTTAGCACCGAGCGCCCACGGAACGCCCATTTCTGATGTTTTCATTTCATTTTTTTTTTCTTAATTTTGTTTTTGTTACTTACGTTTTTGTGTTACCGCGGTAGTATAACTACCTGATGGCAGAAATGAGAGAAAAAAAATGTTTAAATTGATAGAAACTGCATGCACTTGTCTTGAGAGTATCTCTCCAAAAATGGTGTACAACACTCTGGATGGCAGATTAAGGTTATAGCCAGTTTATAGTTTTGGTGTAAATTGCGTAGGGGGTTGGTGTCAGACGACATGATGTCGTAACGAGTAAATTTTTACTCGCATTGAGTTATTTATCATGACGCTCTTTGGTGTGCGGTGTGGTATTATAGCCCAGCCTAATTATGTTAACGATGTGCTAGGATTTGGTAATAAAGGCCTATTAACCAGTTAGTGGCTTGGATTGCCGTTTAAGGCGGTCTCGGGTGGCGCGGTTGGAGACTCCCAATGGGAGCAGGTGGATGCCAAAAATGGAAACCAAGCGAACATGGTTCGCATGAAACCAACAGCTAAATTGCAATAGTTCCCATGGCAAAGATGGAAGACAAAATGTGTGCGTTACGTTATACTTGTACTTTTATAAATTGAAAATTGTCGCGACAAAGGGGAACGGCAATTTTGGTTGCTTCTTGTTCGTATCGTTGAGATTTTATAGGTCAAATTGAACAGTGTGACAGGATGTCCTAGCATGTGCTTCTTTATTAAATTATTTTGTGGTGGAGCGAAGGTGTTGAAAAGACTTAAGCAACATGACAAGGGAACAAGCAGCTGGCATAGTCGTGGTGTCGAGGAAAATTGCTTTTTTATTTTTGTTTCTAGCGTGAATTGAATTTTAAATGAGATTTAAAAACATATATTTCTTCCTTTCGAAAGACGAAGACACAAGGTAGACATAGTACTTTAAGTTACTTTTTTACGAATCACAGTATGCATATTGACGATACATACACAATCACAGCCAATGGAACTACGAAATAATTGCTAGTTTGTCAAAGAAAGGTGATGGTTCGCATGCCTGCCTGTTAACCGGGAGGTTCGTCGTTCGAATACCAACATAAGCAAAAACGTTTTTCATTGCCTTTCGCGAGTATTTGGCAAGTCCTCCGATACTAAATTTATTGCCATGAAAAGAGCTTTCTCGATTAGACGTTCATAATCGGCAGAAAATTGTAGGTCCCTCACAAATGCAATGGTTGTTAGAAATGCGCTAGTCCGCGGGACTTCTCGCTCTCCTCGCGACCCTGTTTATTTATTTATTTGTCAAAGAAACGAGACTTCCAAAGTATACCGTTTCGTATTCCACTCTAAGAATTTTGGTTACTATCGAAAGTATAAAGTTTAAGAGAAGTGCCATCAAGGAGACTGGTGTAGTGGGTAACCGAGATTAAACCATATCAACAATGTGTGCCTCATTCTCGAGCGTTCCGCTGAGTTTCCGTCACCAGCTCACTTCGAATTCTTGGATTTGAACAACCCTTTTGACCGGACTGTGTATTCGTTCAAGATTAAAAACTCTACGATGTAAATACAATGAAAATTCACCGACTTTAATGTAAGTATATAATATATCGCCAATCCTTTTTTCGAGATGATATACTTTTTATACACATCGCCATTGATTTACGGAGACATTAATCATTGCAGTCTTGCTATACGGCGCGGAAGCATGGCAAAAGCGGATTAAGAAACCATTGGTGGTTTCGAAAGAAAAGTATTCCGAGTGATCTGGTCTTAGAGAAGAAAGCCGTGCAAGAACGAGCTGTTAGAGCTGTACCGTAATATTGACATACCCAGAAAAGTAAGCATCGCGGAACTATAATGGCCGGGACATGTAGAGCGAATGGAAACAAACGATCTGGCTCGACGTAATTCCGAAATCAGAAGTTTCCAAAATATAAGAATGCTCTTCCGAAATCGAAATTGTTGGCGAAATATGTTGTTTGAGACTCAGGTTCATCCTGAACTGATGTAATGCCCACCTAAGTACAGTAAGTATTTTTATCATCTTAGATGAGAGACAAGGTATTCAATTGACACCGGTTCAAAGGCTTCACCTAAGTTGATGATGTATGGAATACTTCTATACCACCACATTTTAAAGGAAATTTACCAGGGATAAGAAAGAAAAAGCACGTCCAGCCTAGTTTTTTCAGGAGATGTTAAGAGGTAAAACAATTCGATACATCGGAAGGCATTTCAACAGCTAACGGTGACAAAGAAAAGAATTAAAACAATTTAATTTAATGACCAACTGAGTTGAGATGAAAGGTGAAGGTTTCGGCAAAGATCTAAAGAAAGTTGCAGGCTTTGTGAATCACTATTTGCTGAAAATAATAATTTTATTGAAGAATTTAGTGATAGAACACTCAACATTTAAAAGGGTCACAATAGTCTCTATTGTTTGATGATTTTCTTGCTTTTTTCCATGTTTTTCAAATTGGTGAATTTAGAAAACCCTTCCCTAGGCTTCACTGTCATACTCATAAGGGCCCCAATATCCGATTCCAATAATAAAAGTTGGGTAACATTCTGTTGTAGAATGCAAGCATTCGTCCACTGGGCTCAAGTCAAACTGGCAGTGTTTAGAAAACTCCCTCTTAATCTTCAGCGGCGCGCCGTGAGTATCGTGACCTCGAAAGGATCACAGCCTTCCCATCACTACTTATCCACTTCATACTAGTTATGTTTTGAAAAGACTGCTCCACACAACAAATCCAATCACTTTTAGTGGGGTCCCAAGACAACATGATCAACACGGTAACGAAATGTCGGATAAACTGACTAAAACTACTTCATCATATTCCTTTGGTACCCGTGGTTTAATAGTTGGTATGTTTACGTAGGAGTTTGAAGTTCGACTCCCAGAAACATCAAACTGCTTTTCTGCGAGTATCGCTATTAGTGAGGGTGTGGAAAGAGAGATATTAAACACTGCTTTCAAAAGAGAAAACTTAGCCCTTTCAAGTATATAAAAATGTGTAGGTCTTCTCCATTCTACAAGGTATGATTGAGAGAAATGCGTTACTTCATAAGATCGTCTGGGCTCTACTGTGCCAAACCATATTTTATTTTGTTACGTAGCCAAATAGAATTCCATAAATTTGAAAGAAATAAATGCGTGCATTTCTCCTTTTTCTTTTCTGCCGACAAGAGTACAGTGATCATAGATTGATCACTGTTCTCCCACTTGCCTGGTTTACTCGACGATCCGTCTTCGGAGTACGCCAACACAAATGAATGCTCCAAGCAACAGAGCCGTAAACTAATAAGAATAACAACTGAACGCGTGAGGTACACAGAGGGTTTAAATGTGAATAGGTAGGTTAGTATTATCCACATCTCTCTCTATGATTGCCTGAAGTT
This sequence comes from Melanostoma scalare, assembly GCA_949752695.1. Lineage (NCBI taxonomy): Eukaryota > Metazoa > Arthropoda > Insecta > Diptera > Syrphidae > Melanostoma > Melanostoma scalare. The sequence goes on along the minus strand of OX456984.1, from coordinate 148,355,557 downwards.
ACGTCATGCCAGGAAAGCAGCCGAATCCTTTTTTTGTGAACTGAGCTGTATTTTGGGCCCTACACGCTCTGAAACTTATTAACAGCCGAATGATTCACTCGTTTTGACTAATTTTTCCAAAACTTGAAACGAAAATAGTTTTATCTAAAACTAGTTTCATTTCTAGTTTAACGCTTACTTAGCGTTTGTTTTTTGTCTATAAACATTTGCTCACTCCCTCCCTTTCTCTACCCTTATTTTGAGTGTTGTTTGACTGTTTTTCGGCTTTTATAGCCACTTATATAAACTTACTTCATTAACTTTACTATCGCGACTTATGCAGAGAGGTTGCCGTCTTCATTAAGGGACTTTTCATTGTTGAAAACGTTAACTTAACATATTTTCTTGTCTGAGAAGTCCCAACGTAAAATGTTGGAAAACTAAAGAATTTTGAAGCATCATACAATAAAAATACTGACACAATCATGATAAAGTTGAGTTTGTAATATTTGAAGTGAAACTTTTTTAGAATAGAATAGAATTGAATAAATAGAATAGATTTGAAACTGGAAGAAACGAAAATGCGTCACGATTAAAAAACAAACACATAAATGCATAGAATCGATTTGTTGAGAGAATGGACAGAATACATTTCACATTATTTTATATTTTCGGCTTCCTCTTTATGCAATACTTCGTAGCGGCCCCACTGTCGTCTACTAACCATTATCCACATGCACGCGCCTTCTGAAGTGGGAAGTCGAACCTCGTTATAAGACAATTAGTTTCCTTCTCAATATATCGCGACGTCTAGCTTATAAAATAGAAAGCAAATAAATGCTCGGTATTAATACAAGTGTTTTCCACCGCATATAACAAAGCTTTAGTATTAAGCAAGGGTGCCGTATTTTTAAAGTAAAATTTCTTTAGCACAATGCGATTTGAAAATCCGACGAAAAGAAAAGGCGACATATTCGTTTCGTGCGAGAAAATGAGAATTCTGGGCTTTCGCGGTTGCCTTGTCTTTTTTGAAGTTAGTCTTTCAATTGGCCACACATTTTTTTAAGGAATCCTTGAAGTGAAGTGCAACCCCCGTAGAAAAGCAGACAAAGTTAATGGAGTAAATTTTATTTCACTTTGCGTATATAAAAGCCGAAAAAAAAGAATCCGATTCATCAATGACACACACATACTTCAACTTGGTCAAGCATAACAATCAATTCTACAACTTTCTTTACTTCTACCGAATAATATATTGAGAATTGATTCCGACGTAAATTTAATGTAATCAAAGGTTTAGCTTTTTGGAAATTCATTCGTTTCAAATGCAAAAAAATCAGTTCTGCATCAACGATCCAATGTGAACAGTTTAAGTTCATTTCCTTTCAAATACTTATTTGACAGCAACTGTACCTACTATTTATTACAGACCAAAACTCTGATTTCAGATATAAAATGCAAATTTAAAGAGCTCCTTACAATATTGGAAGCATCTCGAATCACGTCACAGAAATACATATTTGTAGAGATTCGTTTGCGATTTTAAACGCATCCAGATTCGTATACCACCCGCAAATTCATGGATTAAACCACCACCTGAGGTATGGAAGCGATATAATTTTCAATACATATTTGATGATATAAAGTTTGCTTTAAGGCTATGTTTGGCCATAAATGAGGCTTTGGTTAAACCAAGGTTACTTGGTGTATAGACGAACCTCCATTTCAAAATGATGTGAAAGAACCGGAAATATAAATTCCGACATTCGAACTATTCGACTCTGCAAACATCCGTTAAAATGAAAATTTTTCAGATCATGAAAGTTTCGTTTTTGAAACAGCAAACACATCGAAAATCTTTGACTTCCGATTTCGTATTAACTGCTTTTAATTTAAAACTTAAAATCCATCACAGTCCAAAATTGTCAGATGTCTCTGAGGGAGATGTCAAATCAGTTTAACATTCACCTTTCATGGGTGCCAGGGCACAGGGACATACCAGGCAACTGTATGGCAGACGAACTAGCCAAAAAGGGCACGACCACTTCCCTACGCTCAGAATGGAACAACATAGGTGTACCTATCGCTAAATGTAAACTCTTACTTAGACAAGACGCTTCAAGGATAACAAACACTAGATGGACTGAGAGTAACAACTGCCTTGCAACCAAAAAAGTTTGGCCGTGTGTAGACTCAAAACGCTCGAAGAGTTTGTTGGCCCTGAACCGTCTGTATCTAGGTTCTACCATAGGTGTTCTTACGGGACACTGTCTAATAGGGAGACACGCCAAAAGACTTGGTGTGTTTTCCAATGATTTCTGCAGAAGCTGCATGGACGAGGAGGAGGAAGAAACCGTTCAACACCTTCTTTGCTCATGCCCTGCACTACTTCATAGGAGGAAAACTCATCTCGGTGAATTCTTCTTCGATGATACTAGCGACCTAGCTTACATAGACCCTAAAAGTCTTTCGAAATACATTAAAAGTTCCGTGTGGTTCGACTAGCAGGTGATTAACCGGCTAGTCCCGTAATGGAAGATTAATTAGTGATCAACTCGTTAATCTTACATCGGGTTTCTGAGATCAGTAGGTGATTAACTTGCTGATCTCTGTGGTATCACAATGGGCCCTTGCGGCCTAAGTGTGTCAGGCAATGTACTCATTGGCTGACAGCCACTTCCACCTAACCTGCCCTAATTTAAAACTTAAAAAAGCACTTTAATACCTTCCAAATTAACCATGTCAAGTTTGGTTTCATATTTCTCAATGTAAAAACCACTATTCCAGCAAATAATTTACTTCTCCTTTTGTAACCATATGAAAGCTTTTTTAAAGCCGACAAAACACAAAGTTCGACCACTTAAATTAACTCCAACAAAATAAAATCCAAAACTTAAATACTTTTCCAACCAGTATTTTCATGTCAACTTTTAAAGTCACTAAGTTCCACATTCGGTTTTCAAATGCTCAACCCGACAAACCTTTGAAAAATCATCCAGCAAAATGCAATTCTGAAACTCTGAAACTTCAATCTGAACTTTTCTTTTGCCATATTTAACGATGTGGCTTGCCAATTGAGGGCAAAGAGACGCAACCATGGTTACCTCAAAGTTTGAGTGCTCCTACCTCAAGGAAAACCTTATCGGCTGCATGTCGTACACCGCATTCGCAAAAACACAACACTAGAACTACTATGCAACATCAATCCCCCTTCGCTGAAGCCGACATTTTAATTATTTTGAATTGCTCTTCTTCTTAAAGTTTTTGACTTCACTCGTTCGTTCGTTCGTTTCGTTTTTGTTTTTTGGACAGAAGCACAGAAATAAAAAAAACATTTTCTGCGTGCACACAAATATTGTTCACAATTCAACACAAGAATTGTTGTTTGCGCTACAAAACATTCGTACAAAAGTTTCACATTTATTAACCCAAACAAATAGATACAAGCATAGGATGTATAGCTTAGGTAGTTGAGAAAGAACAACGTGCTATGCAAGATTTAGGGCATGCCCCAAATAAGAACGTGCGCTGTACATGTAAACTCGAAATTTATGAAGCTTTATTGAACATAAAAGAGCAGGCATGTACCGTCCTCTTTAAAAGCTTTAGAATGGCAAAGAGCAAAAACTCGACCTCGGTTATCCTCGATGCATACAGCCAGACGCCTACAAAACTATATAAGGGGCTATCCTACTTGACACCACCATCAACCATACCAACCCTCTTGTGTGCATACATCCGCCAAAAAGAAAAAACCCAGGCTAGAAAAGTAATTCAATTAGAATAGAAAAACACGGAGCTGACAAGTGGAACCAGAACCAGGCGATGCGCTGCCATGCTGGGTTGCTGTTCTGTGCCACGGAGTCTGAGTTTTTAACTACATCACGAACTATGCTTGCTTTTACGTGCTATTGCATACTATACGGCTGCTGCCCTCAATGAACCACACCCAAAATCAACCTTCCTTCACAAGAAAATTGGAACAAAAACTTTAACTGCAGTTGGATTATTATACTTTATACATGAAGGCAAAACTCGAGGAATAAAAACGACGGAGAAGTGACGTCATTGCTGTCAGATTGAAGCCAGATTCAGCCAGTTCTGTGATAGTGAACCACCATCCACCATTACCACCACCATCATCAACATCGTACAACGCTGGCTACCCCCTTTTCATTCTGGCGGGTGTTGTAAACGGCTTTAAATATTTAATACTCATTTTGTATTAATCGGGACGAAAGAGAAACGTCAGGGATGTTGAAATTGTAAAAGCAACGGCGAAGCGAAGGGAAGTGAAATTATATTTTTCCCATTCATTCAGTCTGATTATTCTCGTCTCGTGTGTACATTTGCATATCCTTACATTTACAAGGACTTTTTTTTCATACCGATTTCACTTCTTTTGTTTTTCGATTTCTTTTCTAGATCATGCAACCAACTGAGGCATAATAAAGCCCTGCAACAAATCCTTATTCCTGCATTTCTTCTGTGATGGCTTTGAGTCTTTGACATCTGACAACAAGAGACATGGAGAAATGCAAGGTGGAAAAATATGTTTTTACAATATTTTTTCTTCCATACATAAACTTTATATATTTGAAAAGATATACTTTTAACGTAATGAAATATAGTATTTAAATTTTCGGTAAACGTGAAAAACGTGTTAAAGTTCAAAAGCAGATAAGATTGGAAAAAACATTTACAAAAACCCACTAACCTTGAAAAATTAGTTGGGAAACTTGGTTGAGTTGGTAATTGAGGAAAATTTTTTTATAAAGAAGATATTTTGACGCTTGATGTGTGTCTTCAATTTGGTGCCGAACGCTCAGTCATCGAATGCTCATACCAAAGCTGAGATAATAGTGAGCTTTTGTTTTTTTTTAAACCGTAAAAAAGTTTTGTAGAACCAAAATAAGTACCTTTATCTTTCTTAACGTCTTGTGACGGAAAAGTTTAACAGTCAATTTTCTCGGTCCCGGGTAACAGATCTGGATTAACTGCTCCGCAAATAAACATTCCAGAAATGGAACCACTGTACCAATTTTACACAGAAGGATGAACATTGGTAGACCCATTTCCGAATGTAAAACAATTCTGAAGTAGGTAGACATAGGCGGTGTCTGCAGAAAACTTGTGCCAAAGACATCTTTAGTTTGTTTTTTTAGAGGTGTAGAACTTTAAAGTGGTAGCACTGGGTACATTGACAGCCATTTTGTCAGCTCACAAGTGATTTATTTTCAATTTGATTTGGAATTTCATCATGGAAGAATTGGAGTCGCACAACCACTGGCAACTGCCTACATTCGTCTCGTCTCAAAACGAAATCACTGTTGAAGAAAATTCACATAATTTCTGGTTTCGGAGCTGTGAGTCCAAAATCGTGCGATTCAAAACCACTACACTATTTTCTATGGGAGTATGTGAGGTTGATAGTCTACATCGGACGAGCCAGAGACGATTGAAGACTTGAAAAATACATTCGCCCATTTAATGCTGACATACGATACCAAACGCTTGAAGGACTGATCGAAATGGGACCTCATTATTGGACTTCATCTGACCCACCGCCAGCGGCTGGCTTATGAGCCACAAATTATATTCAAGAAAAAATGGCAAAGAGCAATGTTTCAAATAAAGTTAATATTTTATGGCAGTCAATTCAACGACGACATAAACCAAAACGACAACGACAATGACAACAACGACAACGACAACGACAACGACAACGACAATGACAACAACGACAACGACAACGACAACGACAACGACAACGACAACGACAACGACAACGACAACGACAACGACAACGACAACGACAACGACAACGACAACGACAACGACAACGACAACGACAACGACAACGACAACGACAACGACAACGACAACGACAACGACAACGACAACGACAACGACAACGACAACGACAACGACAACGACAACGACAACGACAACGACAACGACAACGACAACGACAACGACAACGACAACGACAACGACAATGACAACGACAACGACAACGACAACGACAACGACAACGACAACGACAACGACAACGACAACGACAAAACACAACGTTTCTATTTCAGACAAATCTATAATAGCAAACTCTAATAATGGACTTTGTGGAGCCTTCACCTACCGTTCAACTCAAAGATTTTAATACCCGAATCTTGGTTGTAGTTGATCAAAACAGAAGCTAACCAGCTCCGAAAGTAAAACCAAACCGTCCTGCAACCTTTAAGAGAAGGAACGGTAAAAAGAGTTGATACAGGAAAGAGGTACGAAACTTTTATTGAAGAGCCACCCCTGAGCCTGCTAAGATATGATGATGGGTACACTTTTGGTCACAAGCTGTGGATGGTAACCAAAAACTGTAACCATCTAACCCAAATGCAATTCAATTGGCCATCACCAGTCTTTAAAAAAGCTGTCGAACAAAAAGTGGAACTTTTTAAACAAACTCAAGATGGCCTGGTTAAGGGGAATAAACCTTCTCATACTTACATAAAACATGTTCGAAAGTATTTCTGTTGTAGGTTTTTTAAAATACCAGCTGGAGCACTCAGACCTAAATACCGTTTCATTGCACTACCAGATAGCCCGCTTCTTTTTGTTATAGCTGTCCAGATGTTCGTATAAAAACCAAAAGAAGCTGCCATGATAAGGAGTTCGAAAGTAAAAAGTATGCTCGACAATTGGAACTTCATCATTGTCATCTACGTATTTAAGATACAGTCGTTTGTTGATTATTAAATCGGAGTGGCTGACCTGAGTGTTAGTAAGTCTATTACCGACCAAATGTTCATATTGACCCAGGATCTGGAAAAAATCCAACGATTCAATTTGAAAGCATCGATTATGTTAGTAGATATGAATAAGAAGAACGTATTGCCATCTTTGGAGCCCCTTTGGAAAATATACGTTTTATCAGGAAAACTATTGCAGAATGCTTGCTGCTTCGAAAATATTGGAAAAAAAAACACTGAAACCATTGGCAGCTCTAGTGAGTCAAGACAATAAGACGCACTTCGCACTTGCAAGCAGTTGTTTCAATATCGTGCTTCAAAATCAACTTCGACGGAATAATAGTTGCTACCCATAGGAAAACAGCAAAATTATTTTGATTTGCTCAAGCCATTGACGTGACAGAAAGATCAAACGGAGTTTTATGTCCAAAAGATAGTATCTCTCGAATGTAATGGAGAAAACAAAGATAATGCAGTTTCTATGTTTAAGGGACGAATCCTCATAAGCTGTGGTGAAAATCCAAACACGGGGATAGTTTAATGTCCCGAAACTTAATAAGAACCTGGGTTCTAAAAAATGTGAGTGGTTTACAAGTCAGCTTCCTTTTAGCTCGGCCTAGTGCCCATCTAGTTTCTCTTTATCTTGATACGCCACCACACAAAGAAAAGAAGACAAATTCACAGGATTGAATAACGACTTTACAGATGGTTTTAAATTAAAGAAAAAGAAAGAAAGACTTCAAAACGTCAGAAATTCGGTGCTAGGTTTTGTTGTGTTTCAACATTTCGATACATTGCACATGTTTTTTGAAAAACATGAAACTTAAAGAAATAGAGGGGGTTGTGCAATCAAAAATGAAGAATTCATTAAAAAATAACTTCTTCACCCTTCTGTTTAGAAAACATGCTGAAAGAAAGAAGAATGGTTGAAGTATTCACTAAAAATAATTTTCCTTACCAATTTAAACCAGAAACACCGCTACGCAACGGATCGAATATTTGGAGTGTAGGTTTGGTACCACATTCAACACTCTCTTGCTCAAGGGCGCGTTGTTTCATCACAGCTTACAGGTTTTCCAGCTTATACCATCTACGTGCGTCGGCCGGTGACGACGGCGACGTTCTTCAAAAACATAAATGAATTGGTTAAACCGATTTTCGGAATGGAAGTAACAATCTCGCATTGTTTAAAGCCTGCTACAGTTGGTTACACAGAGCGATAATGACAAACAGGTTTATTACACTTTCTTTCAGGCGTGCTCTTGTTTGCTCTAAGTTAATCCTCTTTACCACCAGCCAGACATTCTACAAACAAATTTCTGTTTTCAATTCCTAAAATCATCCCCCTCAGCAAATAAATATCATCCGCAGCTGTTTACTTAAATTGAACATCCCCATTTTAACTTGAGACATAAACCATCACCGTTGTTACATATAAATCCCTTCTTGAGACCCTATCCTAGATGATACAAAATGTTTTACCACCAGTCTGTGTATAGTAAGCTAGTAAGTCTACTGAGAGTATTATTATTTGCTGTAGGTGTTATGGTGTTAACATTCAGACCACATGCTAAGAGTCGTGTATGACAAATTGCCAAGTCCATCATCATCACCATGTAGAGTTGCACCATTATTACAAGTCCTTCTTCCTACTTCCAAAGTGCTATCAAAACACAGCCGACTTGGCTTTTCTTTGCATACCCGGAGCTAGTCAAGTTCTTGTTAAACACAAATATACACAACGGCACAGTAAAAAATTTTCTTTTCGTTTTGTTGCTTGTTCTGGTAAAAGAAACAAAAGGTGTCAGTCATAGAAAACGTTATAAAAAAGAAATTTTAATTCGAAAACCATACTTTTACTAATCAACTTCCGTAATCACTGATTATGTTTTTTTTTTTGTGGAGTGGAGACGTTCCTCGTTTATTTGCACGCATACGGCATCGCATACCCCGTAAGAAACCAAGCGTAATAAAAATGGCTAGTTAAAGCCTACCTAGGCGCATAACAAGAAAATTCTGTAATTTCTAGAAGAAAAACGCTTCTCATAGTTATGGCGGTACACAACACATGGACTGCGAACTCCGTACCCGGGCCTATAAAAATAAAAACACAATTTCCGGTGCCGAGATCATAAAAAATAAACAAGTCGAAGAAGTTACGTGAAAAGAGGGGGCGAACGTAGAAGTAGAACGCAGCTACATCAGCAGGAGGATAAAGGAATAGTCAAGGTAAAGAGGAGAGTACGTTTGCTTTGCTCTTAACCAACCAGAGTCATCATTTATACGTAAAAAGCCAAAGACAGGAGCGCACTTATTGCCAGCACGGATAGTAAATCTACATACGACTCCTCTATGATTAGAAAAATGTTTAAGGTCCCTATTATGAGTAGCGAATCGAACGTTCGATTGGAAGCGAATGTTTTTGCGAGCTTCTTTTATAGCGGAATTTTAGGTTTTAGAAACAAAAACTTTGTAGAAAACTTTTTTTTTTTGACGTTTAAGGTATGTCAGATAAGAGAATGGACGAAGTTTAATCATAATAATCCAATAAATGAGTTTCTCTAAAACATTCGCTTCCAGTCGAACGTTCGATTCGCTACTCATAATAGGGACCTAAGGTTTCTTGTCACTGAATCCCTTGACTCTTTGTTGATATCAATGGCTTAAAAGATGACAATCACTTAAACCATCTAAGAAACAACATTCAAGGATCTAGCAAATGAGACTTTTCACGACTCTTAAGCTCAAGGTTAGGTTAGGTTAGGTTAGAAAAGGCTGTCAGGAAAACAACTGACACACTTGGACCAGTATTAGGTCCATTGTGATACCATAAGAATTAAGCGTGGAAGTACCACACTTAACAAAACCATTTGGAGTTTTTGATAAAGCGAAAGAGATGCAGGATATCTGTGTTCGCCAGATGGTTTAAGCTTAAGGTAGAAACAGCGTTCCTTGAGAAGCAAGTCTCAGATCCCAATTAGCCTTTAGATTGAAGTTTCAAAAAGCTAGACTATTTCTGCTTTTGCCATAAAGTCATTACTCAGAGGCCCGTAAAACATTTTCAAAGTCTCTCTTAGTGCGGCCCTGAAAAATAATGAAAATTGTTGTACGGCTGTACCTTACCATAGACACCAGATTCAACTCAACTCAATCGGTAGTGTAATGAACGAGAAGAGTTGCTACGCTTTTCCATCCATTCATTAGACAAGGCCCACATCAGAACAATCCCAGTTCTCCTTTTAAAAAACATCAGCTTATTCATAGAATGAGTACGTCGTCGGTCGTTTCCGAGGAAAAACAAAATACAAAAAAAGGGTGTGCGCCGCGCCTAATGATTTCCATCAATGAGGAGGCAAATTGCATTTGAAAATGATTTGGAACGCGCACTAGCAACGCAACGCAATCCAGGTAATTATACAACATTTCATTATTATCACGAAACTGAATCAAATCGGTTGTTTCTTGAACCCCGGTATCAGTTCTTTGTCAGGTTTCTTATGAGAGCTCATTTAAACAAAGGCCCCAAGATATAGGGTGAGGTGATCAAATTGATTTTCTTTTATCGTCACTATTTCCCAACAACAGCTTAGTCATACACGTGGAGCAAAAGTGATTTATGTGTGTTGAGAGTTGAGAAGATGAAATAAATAAAGAAAAGGCTGTGAGCCACTCAGGTCCATGGACCATAAAAGAATGCTTTAAAGTTGCTCAATGAATATTGAAGAGTGTTTCTTCATTCGTGTGAAATTTGATGAATTTTCGTTAAACGTATATGCGATGGAACAGATGACGGTGCGTTGCGAATGGGTTATGGCCAAGCCATCACTTCTTTTATGAGCCATCGTTAAATACCTTACGGCAAGAGATGGAGTAGGAAAGTTATTCGCTTTGTCATCATAATCTATCATAACTTTTGAGTGGGAGGCAGCGGGGCGCGGCACGACGGAGTCTTTAGTGTTTAGAACTTGTGAACTCTATGAACGAATAACTTTTTTGATTGCAGTTTAAAGTGAGTGAGTCAGAGCTGTTTTTGTAATCAAGTACCAACATAAATCTGTTCAAATATTTTGCTTGGAAGTACAATTTTTGATTAGTATGAATAAGAACTTTGTGTTTTTGGAAGAATAGACTGCCAAGGCGCTTATTTTGAGGTATGCTATGCGAATGTACCAAGCAACATTAGCCATACTTTAGAGTTCCTTAATAAAAACACTTTGGTGTCCGTCTGTCTGTCGCAGAGCTTTTCCTTCTTCTTTTCTAAATTACGTTCTGGATCTACATTAACTTATTACTTTTCATGTTGAAATGCAGAACATCAAGGACTTGATAGGCTTAATGATACAAGTACAAATGTGCAAAAAAAATAATTCTATCGACCTTTGGCCTTAAGGATAGGAGCATTTCTACAGAACTTGTATGGCTCGCTCATGTAGGACTTTTTTTAATCTATCCCATGAAAAAATGAAAATGTGCCGATCACCCAGCACATAAGCTTCTATTAAATGTTTCTTAAACTGAAATGCAGCTTCCTTTTTATATTTCGATTAACGACAACTACATTTTAGGAGTACTTCAAAGAAACTTTAACTGAATTCAGTTAATTCAGTTTAGGTATTTTTAGTGGAGATTTATTCAAAGAAACAGTGACATTATTTAATGTATCGTACCTGGACATGGCAACACGACTATCGGAAATAAAATCATTAAAATCAGATCACAAATTGGGGCTTAACGGAATTGCAAATGGTTTTGTGGCAATGAATAAAGAACCATGATGCTAAGCTTCAAATTCAGTTAATTTTTTTTGCCACTCAGCACGAACACATGAATTCCAGAGGATTTACAAGGTCGTATTGAAATCCTAACGTACCAAAGTGTTAACAATTGTTAGTCTATGCAAATTTTGTTAATGTAGATGAAATCCTATTTTTGGAGTTAAAAAGGCAAACGAACGCCACTACTAAAAATAAAAATACACAAACCCCAAGCAGATTTGTAGTTGCGGTGGGGATGAATTTAGCTGTGAAATTATGTTTACAAAGCAATATTTATAAGAGCCCCAAAACTCATGCGACGAGAGTTGCACAGCTCTTCGATATATTTTAAGTTGTCGCGGCGATAGAATAGCTGCCATCAGCAGCATGACACCATGTCGCTGCCACAATAGTCCACAGAAATTAGGATTTTGATACGGAATAATTCATACAAAAGGTATTAGGGTGTTTTTAGGTATATATTGGTGCCCCGAATAACCCCTCAAAAGTCCCCTACGATATCTTGTACGCATAACAATTGGCAACAAAGTAAAGATCGTAAAAAACGGTTTTTCGGATTTTTCTCGTTAATTATTGATTTTACGATAAATATACCTCTATACAAAATGAAAGAAGAGATAATTATACACAAAAAAGGTCCCATAACATTTTTTTGTCCGAGCAATATTTCTAATGATAAGCTCCGCTGAAATTTTTGAAAAAAAAAAAAAAAAAAATTTCGCCTGTTTTTTTACAATATAGGGTTTAAATATTTAAAAAAATTAGCGTAGATTCATTTTAAGAATTTTTAATGTATTAGATAGATATTATGCATAAGATTTGATAGTTTTTTTTTACTTATGAATCGATGCCGGCACATTTACACTACTACAAAGGCCGATTACTTCGAAAAGAACCTTGAACTAAACATCTGCTCCTCCCCTCAATCTTCCAGACTAAACCCGCTTGTGCAGGATCGTTTTCTCTTTATTTGTCGATTCAGGTATACCTGGGTAGCATATGTATGTGTATGTATGTCTCTAGCTAGCACGGGACAGGAATTCATCAGTACTGAATAGTCCCTTGTCGCATGCGAACGTATTTTACTATCGTATGTGAAGGATCTGTTAAAAAATGAGTAAAAGTGATTCCCAGTGTTTTATTTGTGATCAATCGCTTGGCGAGGGTTCTACTGTCGACGTTGAGCGTGGATTAGACAAGTTAATAAATGCCAGTGTTGAAAGAGGTGATGGAAAACACAAACAATTGGAAAATTTAACTTCAACGACAGTTCATGTTCAGTGCCGTAAAGAGTATACACGTCCATCGAGTATCAACGCTTATAAAAAAAAAAGAGAGAATGAAGAAGAAGCGGGAGCTTCAACGAGTCCTTTGAAAAAGAGAATGAGGTCAAATCAATCAGATTTTAATTTCAAAAATTGTTGTTTTATTTGTGGAAAAGATGCAGATGAGAAAAAGGAAAATAAAAAACGAAAAGATCTTCGTTTAAAAATCTGTCATGTCTCTACTCTTGATTTTAAAACAAATATCATTGATAAAGCTAAAGCAAGAGGAGATGAGTGGGCCAAAGCTGTTCAGAAACGTATATTAATAAACACAGATTTAGTTGCAGCTGAAGCAAAATATCACCAAACCTGTTTGAATAAATTTAATCTACCAGTATCTCGAGAAAAAAAATCCGGTCGTCCTACAAATGAAAATATCACAGCATCAATGGAGAAAATTTTTTCCTTTATTGAAGACAATGAAGATTCCCAGTTTACATTGAAGGAATTAATGGAAGTTATTGCGTCTGATTATATACCCGATGACAAAACGATAAAAAAAAAACTTGAAGAGAAATACGGAGACAGAATCGTTATTACCAGTAAAAAAACAGGATTTACAATTATTTCTTTTCGAGAAACTCATATAAATATTTTGAATCAAGCATGGTACGAAAAGAAAAAAACTGATCCTAATGAAGAACGACGCAGGCTTCTTAAAACATCTGCAGATATTTTACGTCAAGATATACACACTAACATTTACGAAACAAGTGTTTATCCGCCTAGCACAAGCTTGTTCAATGATTTAAATGAAAATATTCCTGAAACGTTGGTTTTTTTTGTGGAAAAACTTCTTTTGAAAAATAAAAAAGGAAATCTCGAGTCAAAAAGAAGGGTATGCCAAACGATTTGTCACATGATTATGTCTGCACTCCGACAAGCCGACGACATCGAAATTCAAGATTTGGATGAAGTTAATCCGGCAGATTTTCTTGCAAAGTATTAATGTGCAGCCAGAGGATGAAGATCAATAAATAATAAACAAATAGATGTATAATTATGTAATAAATTTTTATTCATGATTTTCAGAAAAATAATTGTTGTTTTTTTAAATATTTAAACCCTATATTGTAAAAAAACAGGCGAAATTTTTTTTTTTTTTTTTTTTCAAAAATTTCAGCGGAGCTTATCATTAGAAATATTGCTCGGACAAAAAAATGTTATGGGACCTTTTTTGTGTATAATTATCTCTTCTTTCATTTTGTATAGAGGTATATTTATCGTAAAATCAATAATTAACGAGAAAAATCCGAAAAACCGTTTTTTACGATCTTTACTTTGTTGCCAATTGTTATGCGTACAAGATATCGTAGGGGACTTTTGAGGGGTTATTCGGGGCACCAATATGTACCTAAAAACACCCTTATACCTTTTGTATGAATTATTCCGCAGTTTGGCCTTTTTTTTTACTAATTTCAGTGGACTACAACTACAAAATCGCTTTGGTTTGGAAAACCATGAATCGGTTCTTGTACTCTTTCACTTAATTTAGCCACCTTAGTTGAGGACTTCCCCTTCCATTTCTTGGAGTGCATACATACAAAGTGGTGAGCCTCTGCGCCTAACGAATTTCTCATAATGAAGAACCTTCGTAAGCTCGTCTAGCCAGAGCGCTGATGTTCATCCTCTCTACATGACCCATCCATCGTAGGGTCGAGATGCATACTCATCTAGTTATGTCCATGTCGCGAACAGCTCATATAGCTCGTTGTTGTACCTTCACACGTTGCCTTCAAATATGGGACCAAAGATCATTCTAAGTATTGTTCTTTCGAAATGAACATGGGTTTCCTTATCCGCTTTAGATAAGGCCCATGCTTAAGCATCACATAGCAGGACTGAAATAACTAAATGTCTTATAAATGGTTACCTCGGTTTTTTTATTGAGAGTTTTATTTCTCAATTGTCCTTACAACCCAAAGGAGAACGAACTGGCAAACCGTATAGTTGTGCGTTTGATATCAAGTATGATGATAAGACCGTAGCAAGACTCACCTTGTCGAAAGCCTTTTCGAAATCGAAGATCTCGGTGAGTTCTTTGCAGACCTTGACGGAGCAGCATTAACTCTTCACAGTCATTCTGCATTAAAAGTTTCCCACAGATAAGTACAGCACGTCGCGTCGCTGTAAATGCTGTCATACGCGACCTTAAAACCGACGAAAAGAAGCTCTATATCGATATTATATTGCCGGGGTTTTTCCAAGATCTGACGTAATGTTAAAATTGTGTCTGCTGTGGCTTTTCTGGTCTAAAACCACATTAACAACGACCTACAGAATTGTTGACGGGGTTTCAGACGTTTACATATTACAGCAGACAAGATCTATGGGACGCGACGTTAAGGTGGTTTATTTCTCTATTGGCGCAATTGTTTAGATCACTCAATTTTAGGATCGGACATACGATACTGAGGTTCCATTCGTCGGGCATGCTTTCTTCGGTCCATTTAATGCAGATGAGCTGGTGCGTGCTCCTTTCAACTGATCTCCTGCTGTCTTGAAAAGATCGGCATCAAGGCCATCTGTGCTTGCAGTTTTATTTATTTGATTTAAGAAAGCTTAACTTCTTCTAGGTCGGGAGGACGACATTCTTGATCATTGTCCAAGTTAAATGGGGCATTCTGCCTGAAAGCTAAAGTGTCTTCATCTCCGCTAGCAGTCTAAAATTAGAAGTGGTCTTTCCAGATCCTCAGTAGCGACTGCGATTCGATCACTATGATTCACTCTTGGCGTTTACAGGCTTGAGCTCTAGGTTTCCTCACGGAATGATCAATTTACCTTTCGTTAATTTTTTATTTTTTTTATAAAAAGAGGAGGCTTATATGCTAATCTGCAGAACTTAGACCTAATATTCGGTCCATTGCACTACCAGAGTAGCAGCCTTCGCTTTATTTTTGTGTTGCAGCAGTTGGAAATAAGTTGTTAGTAATTTCACATATACAGGGTGGGCAATTTAAAACTCCCCACTTTCAAACGGGTCGTGAAAAAAAACTGGACGAGTTACAAAGGTGGTAACATTGCAGGGCGCTTCTCCAGACTATGCCATTTCCATTAGATATTGTTGGTTAGTCGACATGGTTTACTGGAACGCGAAACATCGCGCTTTATGCGTGGAAGCGTATTTTCAGTATGGTGAAAAAATGGTCCTAGTTCGTCGCGCGTTTAAAAGAGAGTTCAAGTTAAAGCGTCATGAAAACCCTCCCGACCACAAAACAATTTTGTTATGGGTTAAAAACTTTCGAAACTCGGCCAAGGCAACATCAAGCACTCGGAAACGTCGTAGGTCGGTGAGAACCCCTGAAACTGTTGAACGAGTTCGTAGCGCTGTGTTGAGAAGTCCTGCGCGTTCAGTGCGTAAACAGTCCGTCGCGTTAAACATTCCGCCATTTTATGGGGTCACCTGAAAAATAAGGTTTATGCGGACAAGCCGCGAGACATCGAGGCTCTCAAAACATCGATTACGAGGCACATCAACGAAATTAAGAGAGAAATGTTAAGTAATGTAATGACGAATTTTTGTAAAAGGCTACGTGAGTGCAAGCGTTGCCGTGGTCACTATCTCAATGGTGTCATTTTTAAAAAATAAAGCGGATATTAAATGGCATAGTTATTTCCTTTTTTGAATCGTCTTTCTAGGTATTATAGTTTTTGTATACGACGCGTTTAAAAGTGGGGAGTTTTAAATTGCCCACCCTGTACATATAACCTCAAGGACGTCGATATGAAACTGGGAGGCTGAAAGAAAAGTAGATGCCCAGAGCGGGATTCGAACTCACGCCGCCGGCTATCTACTAAACACTCTACCACTGTACCACGGCCGCTGATTCCCTTAAAAGAGCGCTTTTCATGCTGCTTTATACTGGTCGAAAGCAGCCCTTGTTCTCTTTTGCATCAACATTTGTCTGTTTTAGTTAAGTCGCATTTGTCTGCCTGCATTCTTTTTCGAACCATGGGCTTCGTTTTGGGGACCGAGTGCATATCTTGTCATATATGGTGGCTCGAACTACAAGACCTGTCTCGCCTAAAATTCTCTGGACCATTTTAAAAATTCATTCAAAAAGTAACTTTTCAATCGAAAGTGAATAAATCGAGTCGAGTGCAGTACGCTTGCCATTTCCTAAATAATAAACAAATGACCTGATTCCCGCATACATTGAGAAAAGGTCAAATGATAATTGCAAAATTATACTGAATGACAGTGAACATGAATAGTAAATAGAAATAGATAGATTGACAAAAGAAACGTTACTTTATCATTCACTCACTAAAAACTTCACTCTTGAAATCGTGTTGAACGTTTTGTCAGTGAAATCAGATAAGCTTTTAACCTCGCTATTTCATTGGTTTTGCTTTTAAAACAACAAAAATGAAAAAAAGTTCAAAATTTCAAAAGTGCATTGACAATAATAATAATTGGAAATTGAAAAGAACTATAGGGGTGATAAATACAAAGCACGTATGTAAACAGCCGTCATTGAACTGACAATCGATATCGAACCTTTTTTGTCAAAAAAATGACCTGAAACTTTTTAAAATTCAATGACATAATGATCCAAATGAACTCACAACTGCGTCAATTAATGACAATATTTTACACTGTCAGGGCCTATAATTGCAATGACATGTGAAAACTTACATAAATTGACATTAACTTATAATTGTGTGAAATAATGACAAATTTTTGAACTGTCAGAGCATAAAGTTCAAATGGCATTTGAAAACCAAGCACAAGTTGGCATGGACTAATAGTTGTGTCAATTAATGACCAAATTTTGAACTGTTAGGTCAGATAATTTCAATGACATGTGAAAACCCATCATAAGTTGAAAAGAACTACAAGTTGTGTCAGTTAGTGACAAATTCTTTAACCATTTCAATCCAAAAGTGAAAATTCTCAATTCCTTTTTTCAAAAAAGTAACTTCAAAAGCACTTACTGCCACAGCCAATATTATTTACTGCATCTCTTTTTTAAAAGACAAGTGAGTAGAGTATGTAGAAGTTTCCACAACCACATGTCCAACTGAAATATATTCGGTAGTTTATCGACATGTGTCACCAATCACTTCTTTGGAATTGAAAGAATGTTTGAGTAAATATTAACCCGTATGTTTTGAATTCCTTATAATCTGAATCAACATCTGATAAATTTATGAGTGTCATAAAAGGCCATTAACTTTGAAAAAAGCTGTTCCTATTTTTAAAGTTATCGGTGACTGATCAGACATAGAGAGAATACTACATTACGGTGAACTCTATTTGATTAGTGTTTATTTATTGATTAACAGTTGGGCTAAGTTTTTTTCATCGAGAAGACATTCTCTCCTGAAGTATAGATACACAAAAGCGTAGGGTATACAAAAATTTATTGTTTGTTTCACAAGTCAGAGTTTTATGTTCTCAAGTGGTCGGAAACGGTAGAAAAACAAAACACAAAATCGTCCAGAAGCACAAGAATTGATTGTGTTTCTTCTTCTTTTTTTCTGTTGTTGTTGTTGTTATTTTATTTTTGGGTGGGAGAAAGGGTACCAGACCGTATCAGAATGTTTGTATACCTTTAAGATGTTGGTGATTGGATCACTTTACACAAGAAAAAAGGTACCTTACAAAACACATAAAGAAAATTTACAACCACCTGTATTCTGGTGGTGGATAGCCGCGTGTATGTTCTACATGACCAAAAACATGCGCTTTCATTCTGCCGCGGAAGTTACACAAAGATGTACTACGTCAGATCAATATGTGGGAGAATTTTGTGTTTTTATTTTTGGTTCTGTTTGCCCACATTCGTGTGTGTTTACTCGTAAGATACTTTCTTTTATATTTATCTGTCTACAGACTGTTACACAATCTAATCGCCTGTGTAAAGGGAGTATGTTGGGTCAGATGGATACAAATTGATGTAAGTACACATACCTTCATGTTATTTTTTTGGAGTAGGAACGAGCTTTATGTGTGGCAATAAAAATGTTTTATTTTTTATTTAATTTACCATAACAACGTTAAATGTCACAAATTTTTTATACGTCGGTATTTGTTCAGGATGACTTAATAAATTTAGGGGTTTCACGATGTTATGTTTTCCTTGTTTTTTCAATGCAAACATTTAATTTTATTACGTCCTAAGGGTTTACAAGGCCCAACATTAGATCCACTTTTCTTTGGAACAAAAAATAGCACAAATATGACTGTTTTCGGAAGAAAAGAGAAAAGCACCGGCTGTGTTATCAATGAAAAGATTGATGATGGGTTTGAAATTACATATTCTCTTCAAAATCATGTCATTAATTGACATAATTGTTAGTTCATATCAACTTATGCCATAAATTGCAACAAAGATGCAAGTAATTTCTTTGTTAATAAATATCCACGTATTTTTGTTTGCATAAATTATGCAAAACAAGTTCCTAAAAGCCGACAAAAAAATCCCTTCAAAGAAGAATGTCCCAAAACGTAGTATATTGCTCTTTTTCCGCAATTGTAACTGAATTTGTGCAACTATCAATAAACACTTGCATACTTTTAATTGCATTGCAGATTTTATTTGGAGTTTTTTTTTTGCTTAGCATTAGACTTACTTAGCAAAGCTTGCGTTTAGGAATTCGCCCGTAGTTTATAGTAATTTTACAACTCTATAAATAAAAATAAGTATTTGGCCACAGCAGTACGATTCCGAGCCAAGCTCTTTTATAAAACAATTTAACAATCGTATATTCGTATCTTCCTGGACATCGATCCCCGACTTTACACGAAATGGCATGTCTTACTTACTTACTTAGGTGGGCATTACAGTTCGGGGTGAACCTGGGCCTCAACCAACATCCTCCTATAACGATTTCGATCTCGGGCGAGCTCTCTCCAGTTTCGCACTCCAAGTCGGTTGAGGTCTTCATCCACTTGATTACGCCACCTAAGACGAGGTCTTCCCCTTCCGCGATTTCCCTGCAATGTGCTTTCGAACACCCGTCGAACCGGAGTGTTGATGTCCATCCGCTCTACATGGCCCAACCATCGTAGCCTCGCGATGCGTACTCTTCTGGCTATGCCCATGTCGCGGTACAGCTCATACAGCTCGTTGTTGTATCTTCTTCTCCACAAATTGTCTTCGCATACGGGACCAAAGATCATTCGGAGAATTTTTCTTTCGAAACGACCAAGGGTTTCCTCATCCGCTTTCGATAAGGTCCATGCTTCCGCGCCGTAAAGCAGGACTGGGATGATCAAGGTCTTATACAAGGTCACCTTGGTTTTTCTAGAGAGGGTTTTGTTTCTCAATTGCTTTCTTAACCCAAAGAAGCAACGGTTGGCAAGAGTTATTCTCCATTTGATCTCCGCACTAATGTTGTTGTCCGTGTCTACAGCGGATCCTAGGTAGACGAAGTCCTGTACTACCTCGAAGTTATGTCTGTCTATTGTGACGATTTGACCAATTCGTCGATGTTGATGTGAAAATGCCATGTCTAGCCCAATCATATTAGGGGTTTCACCTCGGAATGAAAGATAATAAGCTGAAAATTGGTATAAACCTTTGTTTTGTCATTCTAAATAATGTCTCAAAAGTCACAAATTCTGTCGTGTCCGCGTCTTAAGATATTGAAGGTCAAAGGTCACAGGTTTTTCGCAAATATCTCGCTTTCTATTACATACTTAAATGAGATTTGCACCTACATATATAAAAGTTGAAGAGCATCAAATTCCCTACAGCTTTTGTTTTTACTGTTTTTTCAACCGTTTTTGTAGACCGCGAAGAGTGCGCAGCGTACAGTCATTTATGCCCTAATGCAAGTTCAAGCGTGAGTTACGGTTATCAATACGATGTATAAAGCTAATTGTTTACTAAACATATATAATTATTAAACAATGCCCATTATTTCCGTACTTACTTAATTACTTAGGTGGGCATTACAGTTCGGGGTACCTAAATCTAAGCCTCCACCAAAATCTAACCAATTATGCACTCTGAACCTGTTCAGTCGGTTCTTCCACTTGATTACGTCACCTAATACGAATTCTACTCCTTCCGCGATTTGCCTGAAATGTGCTTTCGATAGCACGTCGAGCCGGAGTTATGATGTCCATCCGCTCTACATAGCCCACCCATCGCGATGCGTACTCTTCTGGCTATGCCCATGTCGCGGTACAGCTCATACAGCTCGTTGTTGTATCTTCTTCTCCACTCATTGTCTTCGCATACCATACGGGACCAAAGACCATTCGAAGTATTTCTCTTTCGAAACGACCAGCGGTTTCCTCATCAGCTTTCGATAAGATTCATGCTTCCACGCCATAAAGCAGGACTGGCATGATCAAGGTCTTAAACAGGGTTGCCTTGGTTTTTGTGGAGAGGGTTTTGTTTCTCAATTACCTTCTTAGCCCAAAAAAGTAACGGTTGGCAAGAGTTTATGTTTGGTTATTGTGACGTTTTGTCCAATTCGGCGATGTTCTGTGTCCTTGTTTGATGACAGCATATACTTCGTTTTGCCCTCATTAAACACATTTTTGCCGCTTCTGTATCAATGCTCGCAAAAGCACGCTTTTAATATGTTTGTGAGGCAGGTTTGGGATGCTGTTACCTGTCGGGCATATTGGTGGATTTTCTCTTCTTAGAATGTTCTGGCGAGTGGTTACCGTGTGTCCTAATCTTAGGCGAGTAAAAGTGGTGTTGATTGTTTTGGACGTTGTTGTAGGGTAGATCGGGGAGTGGCAGCTTGGATTGACCGAGAAGTAATGGCTTGAGTTTTTATTCCATTCCTCCAGTCGCTTTTTTTATTAAGAGTCAATGAGTTTTTGAAGGTCTGCTTTGGAGTAGGCATTAATTAGCCTGATGGAGGATCTGTTAGCGAGTTTTGCTTCTCGGTCGGCAAATACGTTGCACCACGTAATGTTAACCGTAACTCACGCTTGACCTCGGATTAAGCCATATGCTTGTAAGTGGCACACTCTTCGCGGTCTACCGCAAAAACGGTTGATCGTATGAAGAAACAGTAAAAACAAAAGTTGTAAGGAAAATCTCATTTAAGTAATAGAATAGATTAGAACGATAAAGCAAAGATTTATGCCAATTTTTAGCATATTATCTTTCATTCCGAGGTTAACCCCTATTTTTACCTAATATGACTGGGGTATGTCGTGAAGACTATGTCTGGAGAAGAAGATTCAAACACAAACTGTATGACCTGTACCGCGACATAAGCATAGTTGGAAGAGTATTCAAAGCGGGACTACGATGGTTAAGACATTGACACTACAAGTCCGACAAGAAGTGTTTTCGACAGCATACTGCAGCGAAGCAGCGGAAGGAACAAACCTCGTCTTAGGTGGAAAAGGTGGAAAAGCAAGTGGAAAAGGACCAAAACCGACTTAGGTTGCAAAACTTAAGACAGCTCACCCAATATCGAAATCGTAGGCGAAAAAGGTTGAAAAGGCCACGAACTGTAATGACGCTCAGCCATCACAACAAGGGGTTGGTTTTGAGGTGTATTAAGACAGAATAAACTTAAGTCTTGCATTCCGCCTTCCAAATCTTTATTGCGTGTTCCTATCAAAGAGGTCCTATCATAGTTAATAAAAAACGTGATATCCTCAGTCAACCAAGCAGCCCTCAAATCACTCGGTACTGTATCCACAAACTTAGTAGTAGCCCTCAACTGTAGACCATCTCTCATGAAGGTGGCTGAGCAGTTCAACAATCACATTTTTAGGATGCCATGCCGGGGCCCAGAGATATCCGAGGAAGCTGCAAAGCCGATGAACTCGTCAGAAATGTAACCGGTATACTGATTTCAACCAGCAGGTTGAACATTGGTATACCCATCGCTACATGCAAATTTATGCTAAAGCAAGATGTAATGCATGAATTACAAAAAAACTGCAGGTGGAGAAACATCACAAGTAGTGAAACAAAGAAACAAAACAGAAATGGCCAAAGCTAGATCTAAAACGCACAAAACACTTACTATACCTAAGCAGATTCCAAATTGGCTGCGTAATTACCGGACATTATCTCATAGGTAGACAAGCCACAAGATTCAGCGCTCCATCGAACTCTTTCTGCAGAAGCTGTATAGACGAGGATGAAGAAGATACATACCCACACATTTTCTGATCTTGTCCTGCACTCTCCCTTAAAAGAAAACTGCACCTAGGAGATTACTTCTTCGATATTCCAAGCATAATCTGATGAACTCAGATACCTTTCACCTCTATCGCTTTATTAAAAGCTCCGGATGGTTTAGTTAATTTGAGGTATTTCTTCACTCATTTCATATGGCATCACATTGGACCTAATACTGGTCTAAGTGTGTCAGTTGGTTTCCTGACAGCCGTTTAAACCTAACCTAACCTAACCTAGACCCCAAACAATACCAATGTTAGAATTGTTCGTGTTAAAGAATGAAAAGTTTTACCAAAAATTACACATATTTGAATGGTAAGACTTTCATATAGGTAGATCGGATTTTCACTATCCAAGATTCCTATAACATCTCGACCAAAAACGGTTGAGCATTTCCTGAGGTGTTCTTTTGCCAAGCCAAAATTGATAGCTTACATTGTGAACTACAACGATGTAGGGCTATTTGGTTCAACAAGTGAAATATCAGAGCTATAAAGTTTTAAGAGTCAAAAACTATGAGTGCTCATGAAAACTTTTCAAAACACATTTCATTTTGTTAACTTTTAGCTCAACCACAAAGAAGTCCACAGCAACCAGAACCATAAACGAATATGTATAGTGCAGATACCCAACCCAGGCATTTCATATTACGTAAGTTTAAAAATAATAACGTTCGCCTTCGCTCAAGCTCTTCCTATGCCTTTCCAAAGAAAACACACGTTGGAGAAGCAATTTGGTTCACATGGCAATAATCCAAGAGCATGAATTTTAGTTGCAAACTTAAAATTTTTAGCCTTGGGATTATTTTTAAAGGGTCCTCAAATGAAAATAGAAGCTCTCTTCTCCTTTTTAAAATTGTACCTCTCTTCTTTTTCAATTTGGTAGTTAAAAACTTAATTTGGCCAAATTTACAGCGTATCCCCTTGAGCTAACCCTACACTCAAGACTCAACAGGGAATAGACACAAAACACTCCATTAAAATTAGATAGCGTGAAGTGAACAATGTTTTCACACATGCAAAAGAACCCACAAAATAAAATAAAAAACCCTTCTTTGCGTGCTAAAGGTGTCTCATAATAAAATTCAACTCTCCGGCAATAAGGTGCATAGTTGCATGAAGTCCTTAGCGATGATAATAACGATGGCAATGGCATCGTACCAACCAGAAAACCAGAGTATATAAAGATGTGAGACGAGAAACCACACCAAAGAGATTACAAGTAGGTATGAAAATGGTTGAGTTAAGTTTAAAGTTCAACCGCACAAGCTGATGTATAAAGTTTTAAAAGCCACTTTCTATGTATACGCGCATTGGCTTGCGCTTGGCTCCTGTGCTGCTGTGCTAGACGAAAACGCAAATGTTTTTATGAAGTTTAACATGATTAAGTTAATAACAAGCCAAAACTGATTTTCTTCCAGAGTCGGTGCGGTGCTATTTTTAAGCTCAATTCTAGGGCAGCATTTGAGCATCTCAAAGTTGAAAACATTCCAAGGATAAATTTATGTTCTTTCATTATGTGGATGAGGAGGGGGGTCTTTGTAGCTGCACATTCACATACATAAGTTGGAGAAATTGCTTTTCTTTATATGAATTTGAATGGGAATTTAAGTGAAAAGTTTTTTGGCAAGTTTGCTGTGCCATTAACAAATTAGAAAAGTTATTTAAATGGCAAGTGAAAATTGGTGTAAGTGAGTGCATTGAGACTAGCGGCTTGTTGAATGGAACTCAAAGATATGCTAACATACGAATCTTGCTAAGTTTAGAAGGACGACTAGAGTTTGAGTTCCTCTCTATTCAATTCTTCCACATCTCACATGATTCATGAACTTGCACAGACTTTCGGACAAAAGTTAATGTCGAACAAGTCGGATCAATGCGATTTCAATCGAACTTCTAATCGATTTGTCAAAAACAGAAAGGCGGAACTTTAAAAGTTTCTGTTTTATATTTGAAAAACACAAAACCATTTACAAATAATACACACAAATATACCTACAAGTTGCTGATGTCAATCAAGAAATTACCTTTTTTTATTTTGTAAACTTAGTTTACAATTTCGTGTGTAAATATTTTACACATACGACACTCAACCATGAGCCTACTTATTTCCTTTCATCGATTGGGATGGAGTGGAAAAATCTTCAAGCTAATAACTCATGCTGGCCAATGAAGGCAGCTGTCACATGCAACCACGATCAGAATTCATTGATAAAATTTATAGAAGCCTTGGCGTTGCTAACATGCCTTGTGTATCCCACATAAGTCATGAAAGAAGGAGACAAGAAAAAAAAAAAACCAAACGTTCAAAAGCCAATTATTGCGAAAATGTCATCGCGCCTTCAAGAGACTTTATCGATGCAGTGATAATTATGTGTATATATTTGTTCTCCAAGATCTGCACGCACGTCGTCGTATGCGTGTTATTACATGGCGTCCATGGAATTATTCGTGATTGGTTACAAACGCTCGAAGAACATAAATGGCATCAGCATCATTTTCCACTATTTTATGCGGTGATGATCAAATGAAGCATCTTTCCGCAGAGTAAAGACGACACAGATATGGCACTGCGCAGTCTATTATGGGTTTGATTGTTCTACTTCCAAATAAGACTAGAGCAGGAGCTAGTTACAAATGACATTAGATCTAATCAAAAAACCGAAAGCGATTCCTAAACGAGTTTGGTCAAGAAAAGTCGTGGCTTCTTTCGATGACGATTGAAATTCAGTGAAACTTATGTCATATGTCTGCAGATGTTTTTCATTTGGCCATAAGGAGGAGGAAGTTCGCTATTTTTCTAAGATTAAGGTAGAATGTGATTATTAGTTCAGTTAAATCGTAACGGGCAGGTATTTTTATGGAGGGTTTAAATAAAACTAAGGCCAACATGGACTTCGAATTTAAAAGTTGTGAAATGACATTTGGCAATAAATTGACTATCTCGATCCAAAGGTTAACTGTCAGAAAATTCAGTCGTCATTTCGAAAACACTGAGACTACATTCGATATTTTTGGGAAAAGTCGCATTAGTAGAAGGAGTTTCGAATATAGTTTCATTCTTTGAGGAAGAAAAAAGAACTGCACCCCAATAACAACTTTTGTTATGTGAACCTAATACCTAACCATATCAGGATAGAACCATGATCATCGGTAACGATACTATGACTTTTTGCGTTATACATCATAACGAAAACAGACAATATTTTCACTTTGGTTTTCATTTGTTTCAATATCTTCTATGAGAAAACGGATTCAAATAAAAATCAAAAACTTATATGAGAATTATTTAAATAACTTCGGAACTTTCCAACCAGACAAATTGAAGTGGGACGAAGTTTTTACTTACTCCCAGAATAATTTTGAAAGCATTCAACCGTTCCAGTCCAAAATCTCATTTGATATGAGTTTTTAAAGACGTTATCATATGATGGTAGCCTGAACTCAAACGGTTAAACCGTTTTTAAGATACCACACATAGAACGATCGTGAGTGCAGATAAAAGCTATCGGAATAGCTTCCCAGGTCCTTTAATAACCCTTTCGATCTGAAAAGCAAAAAATCAAAACTGTATCGGGACACATATAAGCCCCGAAAGGTTTAACATCGAGATCTTATGGAAGTTGGAAATTCACAAATCAGAATGATGCTACTAAGATTCAGCGAGAAAATATGAACTAGCTGTCTTTGACTTAATTATGTTGACAGTTAGTAACACGCATTGATTTTATGAAAGCCAGCATCTTCCAGCGGGTTTTTGTTTGTTTCTCATAGTACATCATTAGCCTACCATCAGGAAATCCATTTGAAGACTACGAAGCGAAATGAACGAAAGATGAGCTTTTTGTTCCAAAGAAAAGGATACGAACGGTTACCAGATGGATGTTCCAATTACCGACCAATTGCACTTACGTCCCTTCTTTCCAAGGTCATGGAAACATTGATAAATCGTCAACTTATGAAATATCTTGAAGAACGAAAGCTTCTCAATGACCGACAGTACGGCTTTCGTAGCAAATGGTTCACTGGTGATTTGATGGTATATCTCACCGAAAAGTGGAACCAATCTTCACTTTGTTTTGGAGAAAGTAAGATTATTGCGATTGATATTTCTTTTTGATAGAGTTTGGCATCAGGCTCTTTTATCGAAAATGCGTGCTTTTGGTATCGATGAGTCTCTTCTTCATTGGATTAAAAACTACCTTTCCGACCGTTCAATACAAGTTGTGTTCGATGGATTCAAGTCCGATACCCAATTTATAAATGCTGGTGTGCCCCAGGGTTCCGTTTTGTCTCCGACTCTCTTCCTTATTTTCATTTAAATGATCTCTTGTCTGAAACTTTTAATCCTCTCAATTGTTTTACTGACGACTCAACCCTAAGCTTTTCATATTCGTTTCCAAATTCACGTCCCTGCTCTTCGGATGTGGAACTGGAACGATTGCGTTTGATAAGTTCATTGAATTCCAACCTTGACAACATTGTTACATGGGGTAATAAAAGCCAAGTAGAATTCAATGCTTCGAAAACACAATGCTGTCTCTTATAGTTGAAGCTTAAGATTCCCCCATTGCTATTATCTACGAATGGTACCTGCATCCAAGAAACCGAAAAGCTGTCGCTGCTCGGTATGTGTGTAAACGACGATCATCGTTGGAACGACCACATAATTGAAGTCACCAAAAATGCTGCTAAATGATAAGGTTTCTTAAGACAATGCAGAAATTTTTCACTCTTCCTGATCTGGCTACTATCTACACAGCCTACATCCACCCAAAACTAGAGTATAGTCCCCATATCTGGTAAGGTGCTCCCCAAACATTTTTGCGCCTACTTGATAGGGTACAAATCAGAGCGTAGAGACTGGTAGGTGATAGTTCAATAGTAGAATTAATCAATTCTCTTGAACATCATCGAAGCGTCTCTCTCTCTCTCTTTTATCGCTTTTTTTACAACCAGTGCTCTAGTAAAATAGCCAGTCGCATTCCTCCCGCCTCGCTAGGAATGCTTATCAGTTTGACTTTGTGCCCAACTTCGGACGAACAGTCAAGTATAGAGATTCATATTTTAGTCGCACCACCCGAATGTTGAATGCTCTACCCGACTCTGTTTTTCCTCTACATTCAAAAGCAACTTTTACTTTCCTAAATGCTAGCACTGTGTTCTAAAACATTATAAGGGTATACATAACCCCTTGATGTGCGCGTTAATTATACAAAAAAAAAAACAATTGGCTCTCAAAAAGGAATATTCCATGTCCATTGAAAAAGGGTCAACTAAAAGAGACATTACGTTATGGACATACATGAAGATAAGTCTTAGAAGGCCAAACACCTCTTACTCTTGAGAGAGAGATCACAGGGTAAAAAATGATTATTTCGGAAAAGAGCGAGCATAATAAGAACGTTGGGGTTGGATCCTAGAAAAAGCCTTTCATCAATCCAATTAGAAAAGTAGGTACCCATAGGACCCAGGTTGAGGACTAATATTATTATAATAATAATCATCAGAAGAGCCTCCCAACGTTGAAATCTTCCGACTCCGAAATACAGGACCTGGATTTTATAACTTTTAAGACTAATCTTCATCTAAACCTAAGTGTTTTCAAAAATATGAAAAAGTTTCCAAAGTTTATAAGACGATAGTAAAATGCTTACCCTATATCAATCGCGAAATCCATGAAATAGGGACGATTGGACAAAATCGTCTAAAAAGTTACGCAATTCATGTCCAGGAAAACAAGATATCGTATAATGCCAATGAAAACACAACTAGGGGTAAAAACGATTAGTTGCGATCAATTAGGGGTTGTATTTAAAAGCCACATATAAGAATTTTATTGGTAGATCACAATGCAAAAGTAAAGGAAACAAAAACGAAATAACCACGCTCAATCGTGGCTTTGTGTTGGCCAACAGTTAAAATACTTTTACATCCTCCAACACCTGGCATGATTCTCAAACAGGAATAAGAGCATCATGTGAAATCAGCTGGGTCATTAGGGAAAGGCAGCGAACATCAAATCATAAGGACCACTTCGAAATAAGAAATGGAGAGAGATGATTATCTTATGGTAGTTGAAAAACGTATTCGAACTACATGCTTTACTAATCAACCATCTCTTTATACCTAAATTCTTACCTATACTGTCAGAGTTGTCGGATTCCACAGTGAACCAACAGCTGGAGATAGCTTCAGCTTGAAAGCGAAAACAATCTGAGCAAACATCTGTGACATGAAACATGAATGATCAGATGATCACTGACTGTCTATGATAAATGTTTTCGCCCAAACACAAACGAGCTAATAGCAATTCCTAATTCCCGACTTTACACTGGTCGACTTTACACTGCTTCAAGAACAGTCTTCAAGAAGAATAAAGTGGCAATTATTGACGTATGTCAATGTGACAGAACTAGTGCAGTCAATGAAGCGAAAAATAGGGCCCAACCTCTGAATTTTTTTACTGTGAACCGATTTGCATGAAATTTTGGAATTAGGCTCATCTTACCCTTAAATTCAAAAGTGAAAATGATTTGCACACCGCCACCACCCCTTTTTGGGAGTGAATTTTTTTTTTTGAAATAACCTCGGATATCGATAGAAGGCCTAATTTTAATTTAAAAAAACAAATATAAAGTTTTTTTGTTAAGTCCAATACTTTTCGAGTTATTGGCAATTGAAAATTCGCATTTTGTTCGCGTTTTTTATCTATTTATTGCAAATATCTCCAAAACTATACGTTTTATCGAAAATTTTTTAAAGAACAAAATTGTAGCAGGTAAAACAATGAACAATTTGGTTTTTTATAAAGTATTCTAAGAACAATATTAAGCTAGATATAAAAGATCAAAACCATTTTTTATTTTGTCTGAAATTTAATGGTTGTAGTCAATGCCATTTAGCGGCGAGCAGATGCATTTTATGCATTCTAATACAAGAGAATGTTTTGTAGTGCTTGAAATAAGCTTTAAAATGAGCACTATTAAAAGTCTTTTGCACGTAAAATAAGTGAGCTGTAATGCAAATAAGGGGAGCATCTAATGTATTTTTCTTTTAAATCAATGGCTTTCATAAGTGCCATTTCCACCAAAATTAAATTTAATCGTATTCCGCCTAAAATTAAGTTTCTTGTGAAGAGTTTGATAGATAGTATCAGTTTGGCTGCTTTTGGACACATATTTTTCAAAAAAGTCACGATTAAAAAAAAAACAACAAATTTTCAAATTTTTAAAAACCCTACTTTTTTTCATAATATCTCAAAAATGACGACAGATACGTATAATAGTGTAAGAATAAAAAATGTTGGTATTTTTTTGACAAACGATTTGGTCTTTTAGTTTCTGTCAAACAAAAATTGACGGAGATATGATTGTTTAAAGAGCGCGTGGCAGCGCAATCACAGCCTCTCTTAAGTCCTTTAACCCTTCACCGTTTAAGCAAAAAATTGTTTACTATATATTGCAATCAAGGATGTTTTAGCTCTCTTAATTACCTTTACAATGGTTTCTTACAAATTGTGATAGCATAAAAATTGAAGGAGTTATGGTCCAAAAACTCATTGATTTAAAAGAAAAAAACATTAAATGCTCTCCTTATTTGCACTACAGCTCACTTATTTTACGTGCAAAAGACTTTTAATAGTGCTCATTTTAAAGCTTATTTCAAGCACTACAAAACATTCTCTTGTATTAGAATGCATAAAATGCATCTGCTCGCCGCTAAATGGCATTGACTACAACCATTAAATTTCAGACAAAATAAAAAATGGTTTTGATCTTTTATATCTAGCTTAATATTGTTCTTAGAATACTTTATAAAAAACCAAATTGTTCATTGTTTTACCTGCTACAATTTTGTTCTTTAAAAAATTTTCGATAAAACGTATAGTTTTGGAGATATTTGCAATAAATAGATAAAAAACGCGAACAAAATGCGAATTTTCAATTGCCAATAACTCGAAAAGTATTGGACTTAACAAAAAAACTTTATATTTGTTTTTTTAAATTAAAATTAGGCCTTCTATCGATATCCGAGGTTATTTCAAAAAAAAAAAATTCACCCCCAAAAAGGGGTGGTGGCGGTGTGCAAATCATTTTCACTTTTGAATTTAAGGGTAAGATGAGCCTAATTCCAAAATTTCATGCAAATCGGTTCACAGTAAAATAATTCGGACCTAAAATGCTTCATTGACTGCACTAAACTGTTAAGCATCATCGCAGGTAGGACATGGAAAAATTAATGGTTTTTTCGCTCACATTGTTCTAACCCAAAATAAGAGCCAGGGCTTGGAGTCAGCACCGAAACCCAAAGTTCTTGGCCATCATACTTAACACCAAGATGCAACTGTTTCAAATATTTCAATGGCCGATCGGTGCTTCTACGAGTGTATGAGCCAAATATTTGGATGGTATATACATCGCAATCATTCGGAAACTGTTAATAATTTTGAGAGTATTTTGCGAAAGAATTTATTTTCAAATGTAGCCAATAAACATTACAAAACGAAAAAAGGAAGTGACAGCGGATTGATTTAACCTTAAGGCGAGAGAAACTCGAATCGAGACGACTTGTGATTCAGAAAAACTACCAAGATGTGTATATGAGTAAAGAAAGACACTTAATTAAAAAAAAAATAGAAACGCCTACATACAACACTCTCAAAAGGTAACCACGAAAGCCAGGGTCGATTAACGTTTTCCTTAAAAACGTAATTCCTTTCAAATGTAGATTTAATGAAAGCAACAACATTTCCGAGTTATTTGCACAAACACGTTAAGACTTTAAGTCTTTCATTAAACAAATCAAGACGGCTATAAGTCCCAATAAAACACTCGAACTTATCCACTTTCAAGTTCCTTCGTCGTAAAGTTCAATATTCAGAAACGAAAAAGAAAAAGAAAAAAAATCCCACTCACATTCAATGTTTTCTGTTATCAGTCCAGTACAGCAAAGGGAAAATTTACGACCTAACTTCCCCGAAGAAGTTTACTTCACTCTAACTCACTTAAAGTACCACAAAGTGATCACGAATTAGATTAGTCCCAGCGATTAGCCACTATCTGTGGATTAAAGTTCCCTTAAAAGGAAAAGCAAAACAACAAAAAGAACAACAAACATATCGGGATTAATTTTATTTATTCGTACGGTGGCATTAAGCTCCCTATTCCCGATTCCGCCGCCTCGCCTCCCTATGGCCAAACTGTCTCACCTACACAAACGTTGAATGTGATGATTTGAACGATTGGAATATTGGGGGGCCTCGAAAAGTTTCAGGTATCGGCAACCAGCATACAGGATACGGCATACTCCATGAACTAGATTATACCCGAGAGATACGTGAAAACAAATTCGTCTCACTCACCGAAAATTTTCCAGATAAAAGTGATGAAGAAGGGAATTTTCTTTGTGTAATTTTGGATCATCCCCCTGGCGGCCGAACCCATGTAGGTAGCTGAAGAGCCAGCTCTCGCTCCCCAATTCACCAGAAAAAGAACAAAACAAAAAAGTAGGTATCCCGTATGTGCACGGGGTGATGGGAGGAGTGTTGGAATTGAAGTCAAAATGAGTCCCATGCATGGTACGTGCCTGGAATTTCATTGTTTCCTTTCACCTAAATGGAACCATCACCATCTTCAACGGCCCGCTATACTCTGACTACGTCTCAGGGTTACCTCTGAAAATTTTTTGAAGGAGTCAAAAAAAAGAGTCCTGGCTGAAAAAAAGAGTCCCATACTAAAATGTAAAGATATATAAACATAAAGTCAAAACAAACAAAGAATATAAACTGTTAGACGAACCACACAGTCACAGAGGCAGGGAAAACTGATTGTTGACTCTTTATGATCAATACAAATGTAGATTGTAGTCTGTAAGTATCTCATTTTTCATATGTCATATCTTTTACAAGCAAAGAATACATATGCTCTTACCACATTGACATTGATTTAAGTGACTGAATTCAGAATAGGATGTAAACAAAAGCAGAAAAAAAGTATTTGACAAAAATATTGTACTGAAAAAATTATTTCAGTTCTTAAAGAGTCCTGAATTTCTAAAAGGAGTCCGAATTCGATGATTTTTAAATAGTGGCGTCCTGGAGTCCAGACCTTAAAAAAGAGTCAAAAGGACGCAAAAGAGTCCCAAAGGTAACCCTGCTACGTCTACGACTCCGAGAGCAAGCCGTTTTCGATTTCTCGGTTTTTTGGATTTGTTTTATATTTTTTATTTTTGTTTATTTTTTCCTACTTTTTACTTTTGTTTTTTGTTTTGTTTGTTGTTGAACCTTCTCATGTGTGTGCCTCGGATGATGAAGGGCTTCGTCTACAACAGGAATAGGGTATGCTCGGGTATGTGATCATAATCATCATCATCATCATCATCATCATCGTCCTCATGATGAGGAATAGCAATATCTCTTGGTGTTCAACCACGGTTGGCCGTAACCATGTGTGTATGTGCAACGGCAACAGCTCATCCGACTGAAGTGGACACGTAATTGCATGTTGCGGTGGTATAGTAGCACGGTACAAGCTCAACATGGAACTATGTAGCGTATAGCTGTTATAAAGCCGGCCCTTCCTTTTTGGTTCTTGATGGGGTCTGGGTCTCTGTTGCGCGTCGAGTTTTATTTGTGGAGACTTTGGCATGGAAAAGTAAATCATTGAACACGTTTTGGCGAGGAGATGCATATTTGCTCGATGCGTTGAAGTTATTTTTTTCTTTTTGTTATTTCTGTTTGTTTGGTAAGTGTACTCAGAAAAGATTTCAGTTAGGAACGAATGGATTCATGCATACGAGAATACGACTCTGGAATTGCAGTCGTAGAGGTATGCATTCGTATGCAATTTAATCTTTTTTTTTTTTTTTTTCATTTTTCAAGTCTTTTAACGCAAATTCTGCGAAATATGTTTTCTACGCGTCAGAATACATGCAAAAAAAAAACACAAATTAGAGTGGAAAAACAATTGAAGCTGAAAGTTCCCTCTACTCCGGCAAAAACGCTCTTTGAACAAAGTGTGATTGGTTTCAGTTCAAAATCAGTTCGTTGCTTGCGTCGGTAAAAAAAATTGCAAGATAAGCCAATGCAATGCAACGACGGTACCTACTGTGAAATTCAAAATTAAGAAGATTTGATATTTGTTTTCTTGCGTACAGGAAAGACATTTCTATTTGCAGGGTTCATCAAAATGTTCCATGGACTCTTTAACAAATTTGAAGAAATTTTTAATTTGGAGGCAAACTCAGTCAGGCATTGTGTTTGGCGAAATCAGCGTAGTACCGATACAATTAAGCTTATTATTGATTGGCCATTTGAGGGCAAGAAAAAGATTTGTAGATGTCTCCAGTTTCAGAGCTAGTAATACACTCACAGAAAAGGTTGAGATACCAGTGCTCTTAGCTTTAGCACAGATCCTATAGCTTTTGCATCAACTGACTGAACCAGACATAGTCCAGATGACATAGCGAAAAATGAACTGAAAAGCTCAGTCTCTAAACTGGGAAACAAGTTTGCTAAATGTAAAAAGAGACCCGTCAATGATATCGAAAAACTTTAAGTCATATCATCGGAGGGCTGCCAACACAAGACTTCTGCATGAAGATCTTCATATCAAGTAGAAAGGACTTCTGCAGCACGGCGAGACAACAGAATACAGTACTTTCGGTGGTGAGTTACTAGAAATCAAGCTGACAATCGACGCGACACTTCATCTACCATCTACCGTCTCCATTGTAGCTTTTCCATAAGGGTGGACCTAAATGCCAAAAAAAGAGCACAAAACGAAGACGAAGTAGAGTTTGAATTTGTAAACTAGAAACTAAATTTCATCAGCTTTGTTCTTCCTGATGCCGAAATACCCAGTAGAGGTCTGCGAAACAACTTCCGGACAAGTTCTCTGATACAAACCCGAGGCATTCAACCGGGAAGCTTACTTAGTTACCTCCAAGTTCGGCCGATTTAAAACAGCTTTACTATTTTTCGTGGGGTTAAGCGAAGGCGCTTGTCTACGCAAACAAGCCCGAGACGATTGAGGTCTTGGAAGAAAATATTCGACACGTTATTGCTGACATATGGTCACAAATGCTGCAAAAAGTGATCGAAAATTGAGTTTTTTTGCTGGATTGTTCGAGAAAGCCCCGGCGGCCACTCGCCCAAAAACACAGTGGCAAACCCTTATCTCCATAATGAAGAAATTTTTTTCAATAACATTAAATTATATGCTTTTTATTTATTTCTTCTTGAAATCCAAAGTGTACTAGGGTGGTGGAGTGCTGGCAGCGTTCACCAAAGGCAGAGCTACCCTCTAAGTAGAAACTGAAATTGTTGATTGTCATTTAAATCAACAAACAAGGCACATCAAGAGAGGTCCACTCCACACAAAATACCATTCGGTCAGGTACGACAGTGGGCTCATCAAGGTAGTTTGCGTCTTAGAAGGGTACAACGGCATCTAATTGATGAGCCCACTGTCGTACTCAAGCAGGTCGAAAAGCACTTTTTTAAGTAGGAGTTTTAGGTTTCGCTTTACGGAATATCCTCAATTTCCTCCAAAGGCATGGTTGTGAGAAATGCGCTAGGCCCAAGGGCTCCTCGCTCTGTTGCGCCACCCTATTTATTTATTTATTTATTTACGGAATATCACTTAACAGGATACTTCTATACGCAGTTACTATACCAAAGAAACCGATCACAATTGTACAAATTCTGATAAAGACTCCAAAAAGGAGTTCTCCGGCACTAAATATCGCCATCCCAAGCAAATTCAAACTTCATAGCACTTTTATCTTCGAAACGATTATGTTCTGCGTCCATTTCAACCTGCTCAAGGCCCCGTCAAGAAGCATAAAGCGTTTCAATGTACCATTTCAAAGCTCCACGGCGGTGTTAAACTCTGGGTTGTGCAAAATTTATGATTGTTTTGAAAATTAATTATTCAGTCTTTTTTCGTGTTCCTTAATCGAAAAATTTTATCGACAACGACAGACAAATAGTTAAAAAAAATTATTTTTGATAAGATTGACACTTTGTAACGTCAAGATTTCAATTCAATTTATCTCACTTCTGATAGCTTCATGTCTGCGCACCATTCCCTTGGAGGTCGGCTCAAATTTATCTTGCCGCTTCCGCCGCGCCGTGTAAAATGTTCTTAGTGCAGCATTGAAAACGCGTTCGTTCGTACGTTATTCTGTGCCTGTTTACTCTCAAACGCAAATAAGTTCTTCGGACTATACAGCGACTCAAACCAGGTTACATAGTAGTTGTCTTTGAGCAACCGTAGTGCAGTTGGAAAGTATGCAGTAAATAGGCCGGATGCGTGGATTTGAATCCCACTCCGGGTTTTCTTTCAGCTTCCTTGCTTCATCTGGATACCGATTTGGAGGTTATATTTGAAGTTACAACCGCTTTATTTCCACCAACTGCACCACAAGAAAGGGAAGGCTGCTACCCTGGTAGAACAATGGAGTGGCAATAAGATCTGAGTGCTCCATATTAGCATAAGCTTAATATTTTTTTTATATATATAAAAAACTCGGTCTTTGGACGTAAGAAAACTACATCACTTCATAAGATTCTGTGTAACACCGAGGGGTGTAAGGCAACCTCACCCCTTTAGAGGAAAAGTCGTGCAGCGAAAAGGGATCTTGAAAATAAAATAATAGAAACAGAGCGAGGAGGCCCAGGGCCTAGCGCATTTCTCACAACCATGCCTTGTGAGGGAACTACAATTTTCTGCCGGTTCCGAATGGCTAATCGAGAAAGTTCTACCCGTGTTCCCGTGGAAAAACATTATTTCCTCTGTTGGAATTCGAATCAAGAACCTCTGGGTTAACAGGCAGACATGCTAACCATCATGCCACGAATACCACAAGGGATCACCAAACGAAAGAGATCAAGATCAAGCATCATTGAGCGAAATGCTGCGGAAGTGATAGCTGTGGAACTATCATCCCCTAAAAGCTCTAGTTGCTGCAATGAATTTTTGCTATCAAATTATTTTAACATAGCGATAGAGTGTCCACACTGACGCGACACGAATAACAAAGCGCTTTCATAAGTTTGTACTTGTCGCAGAAAATGCAAAATCGCTTTGCTGTAAGAAAGCTTTAAGTCGCAAGTTTCAAATCTAAAGGTAGGTATATGCTAAAAATCCGAGTTTTAAAATAAACAAGGACCAATTTAAACGGTACATTGTGTTGTTTAAATTTCGTCACATTACTTTCGATTCAAAAGAGCTTTTACTTTAATTTCCCTCTTTTCCTATTGATTTGGGCAGTAGAAGATCACAAAAGTTCAGACCCTGTGCACTTTCGGCTTAGCATTAAGCAATGCTACGGTCCCGAGCACTAACAAGCGTAATTAAGTTGGAATCGCAAACCCACAACATAAGGAGTTTTCTATATTAGTTTTGCATAATGCAACAATATTTCTTTGTCATTTCAGCGGCATCTGAACGATCAAGATTCTATTTCTTTCGGAACACTTCTCTAGAACTGCTTGCGGGCGCAAAATGTTTTAACGAAATAGATGAACAAGAAACTTAACGAATGCAAGTTTAGTTCAGTTCGTTGATTCAGTTCGTTCGTTCGTTCGCAATGTTCAGTCTCAGTTAAGCGCTCTGTTCGTAACTAAAAAAAGAAAAACATGCTATGATTGCTTGTATGGTGAAAACTAACTACTTCTTATGTCTAAGGCGTACAGCACTTGATTTTCCTGTCAGCGATCAATCCAAAGGATAAAAAGGAAAACCTGAGCTTTCGAAGTGATATAATAGCGCTCAAACGAGTTCGACAAATCCGAATTTGCGAGCCATGTTCATATAAAATTTATCTTTGCTCTTAGAGTTCAGTTCAATTAACTTCACTGAACTCAACAAAGTCCTAGCGGAATTTCCATGCTAATAAAAAATCCATTTATCATTTTCCAATTCAAGCTATCCACTCAAAACGACTTAATTACAACCGCATTCTCGGACTCAACATCGTTTACACGCTAGCTTTCCCACTACCATGCCCGCCCCATTAACAGCCTTTAACTCGGCATTTACAATCTTTCCATATCCCAATTGCACTCCATTCATCCGACTAATTCCGATTAACGAATCAATTTACCATTTCTTTCACTGTGGTAATAACAATTTGCCAACAATTCATTTGAAATCCAAATGTGCCACTAAACCATCCGCCCTCTCTTCTAATCTCTAACTCCGTCGACGATGACGACGCAACGATGGCGACGACTACAACGATGAAGCCGCGCCGCGCAGACCGTCTGGTAAAAACGCTCGTCTCAATGTGTGGTATCACAATTTAGATTTATGGGTCTACGTCTGATCTTTTGAAAATCGGCCCAATTCTTAGTTGGCCCCACCAGCCATTTAAGTGAAGTCGCAGCTGAAGCTGCATAGCCATTCCTTTTACGTTTTGGCACAAAGGCAACAAGCAAAGCACCCTCCTCCTATCCCGAGACATTAGAAAATGGAATGAAAAGCCCACGCTTTGCTATTACAGTTAATACCCACTATTGTTGTGTTAATTTATTGTATCATTGTTTTAATTCAAACAAATAAAAATAAGAATACTCTGTGTTCCTAGATACTTTTGTAGCATTATAAGGCTGTACCAATGGATTGAATTGTTATTGATGTTCGCAATTAGGCAGATTAAGTTTCATTTAGGAAAAGCACGCCCGAACCGGCCTGACCTTTTGTTGGGTGTGCGTGTCTTTTTGTTTGACCATAAATTGTTTGTTGGAGTGTCATTGTTGTTAAAATAATTCCGCGTTTCATTATTTTCATTTAATTTTTTCTATTTTCTCCCTTTTTTTTTTTGATGTGGGAAAGCTTCTGAACACGCGATGTGACCCCTCCTTTGGCCGATTGGTCTTTTCGAATATGGCACAGCGAAGAATGTCGAACATAAATTAATTAGCAACAAAATTAATCCCTAATTATGTTTTGACGGATTTTTTGTGTCGTAAGCGAAAAATACGCTCGGACCGTAGCAGTTGAAATTTTCGTTTCGTTGTTTTTTATACGGAGGTAGGTTGTCGTTTAACAATGAAAAGTTGTCAAATGAATTTGTTATCACATGCGGTAATAAATTAATTAGTTAATTTATTGTGTGGACAGTTTTCTTTAATACCAGCGTTTGATTAATTTCCTGTCAAAATGTCAAACACTCGTTGGGTTGGAATACGAATTATGTGGGCATATGCGCCTGGCAGTGGGTTTTGGGTAGGTTAAAGGAAAATCTGAAATCAAATGATCTACACGCATGAATAATGCGCGTAAGAGTTATTTTTTAACCTTGAAGAAAATGTTATGTTTCCAGCCGAACGCAACGTGTTTTAATAACATAGAAATGTCTAGCTCACCATAAATAAGTCTTGACTGAGAATATCCGATTTGCTACAAGATGCATTTACATACCTGGAAATAAAAAAAAAAAGTACAATGTTAGTAAATTTTTTTGTGCGATTTTGATAAAAGTTTATGTTTTTAAATAGAATATGTTTAAAAAGGAAAGGAGAAGGAAAGAGGAAAAACGCTTACTAAGAAGGAAGAAAAAGGAACATCAAAAACGCGAAGTCAAGAAGATGCAGAGATGTTTTAGTAGGAAAGAGGTGCGAAACTTCTATAGAAGAGTGAGGCAATCAACATCGGGTTTCACAAGTCGCCCTGGACCCTGCAAAGATCAGGATGGAAACACCATAGTGGAAACGCAGGCGATGTTAGCCATCTGGAGAGACTACTTTAACCAGTTGCTAAATGGCGATGACAGCCAAAATCCCGCCCAAGATCAACTTGCACCAGTTAGTCTAGATGACGACCACAAACTGCAACCGCCCGACCAAAATGAGATCAAAGTAGCCATCACCAGACTAAAGATGAACAAAGCAGCTGGATGTGATGGTCTACAAGCGAAACTTTTTAAACACGCTGGAGATGACCTGGTCAGGAGCATACACCAACTCACCTGCAAAATATGGTCGGAGGAAAGTATGCCCGATGAGTGGAACTTCAGTACCATCTGCCCGATCCACAAAAAAGGAGACCGCCTACTCTGCGCCAACTACAGAGGCATTAGTCTTCTAAACATCGCCTATAAGATCCTTTCGAGCGTATTATGTGAACGTCTCAAGCCGTTTGCTGATGATCTAATAGGTCCTTTTCAATGCGGCTTCAGACCTGGAAAATCTACCACAGACCAAATATTCACATTGCGCCAAATCCTGAAGAAAACCCAAGAGTACAACATCGACACCCACCACCTGTTCGGCGACTTTAAAGCAGCGTACGATAGTGTTAACAGAGTTGAAATGTATCGTGCTATGTCTAACTTTAGAATCCCTGCTAAACTGATACGCTTTATCAGGATGACGTTGGAGAACGCTAGCTGTTCCGTCAAAGTTGGTAGAGACTCTACTGAAACCTTCGAAACCACCAGAGGGCTTAGACAAGGCGACGTACTGTCATGCAGCTGTTTTAACATTGTGCTTGAAAATATAATACGTAGCACCCATGCCAGTACATTGGGCACCATTTTCAATAAATCAACACAATTACTTGGGTTTGCAGACGACATAGACGTGATAGGAAGAACAAAGCGAGCAGTAACTGGTGCATTCACTACTATGGAGTCAGCAGCAAGCCAAATGGGGCTGAAAATAAACGAGGACAAGACGAAGTATATGCTCTCATCAACAAAAGTCCAATCGCACCACCGACTTGGTCAAAATGTCACCATTGACAGGTATAACTTCGAGGTAGTCAGTGAATTTGTCTACCTGGGCACTGCTGTAAACTCAGCCAACAACATTAGCGCTGAAATCAAACGCAGACTAACTCTTGCTAATCGCTGTTTTTTTGGGTTAAATAAGCAATTGAGGAATAAAGCCCTATCGAGAAGAACCAAGGAGACACTATACAAAACACTCATCATCCCGGCCCTGCTATATGGTGCAGAAGCATGGACCCTCTCCCAATCGGATGACAAGTCACTTGGAGTCTTCGAGAGAAAAGTTCTGCGTACGATTTATGGTCCTGTTTGCGTTAATCGAGAAGACAACGTTTGGCGAAGAAGATACAACGACGAATTATACGAGCTGTACAGCGACATAAGCTTAGCCAGAAAAATTTGAGTCTAACGACTAAGATGGCTGGGCCATGTAGAGCGAATGGACATCAACGCTCCAGCGCGTAAAGTCTTCAACGCCAAACCAGAGGGATTCAGAAGCCTAGGTGGACCTCATCTTCGATGGAGCGACCAGGTAGAAGGAGATCTCCGCCAACTTGGAGTGCAAAATTGGAGACGGCAGGCTAGAGATCGAGCCGGCTGGAGGGGCATATTGGACAAGGCCTAGGAGCACCACGCTCGAGTTGAGCCACCTAAAGAAGAAGATGTTTAAAAATCAATTGGTCTTACGTTCTTTTCATGCCCTTAAAACAGAAGCAACATTTTGAAAGTTACAAGAATTAGTGGCAGTTTCCATACTTGTAACTTCTTTATTGCACGCTTCCTACCCTTGCAATGACTGCAGTTCATACGAGCCTATTTACTAATACGATGTCAAAGAAAACTACTTCGTTGTAAGGCTTGCAAACCAATTTGTTAATTTTTTTTTTAAATTTGAAGAATAAAAGTGATGCAATAAAACCTTCTCAAGAAATATAACGCGTGGTTTTTAAGAGCTGTCAGAAATGAAAAAAAAAATTCAGAAAGAAACCTTTATTTGAATTGATAGTACGGTCGATATAATTGAATGTTTGAAGATTTTTCCATGCAAATGGTCCATCCGCTTAGTACAATTTAGCATTCTTTTTCTGGCATATCGGCAGGTATCTTCAATATTGGCTCCAATTGAAACGGGCTCGTCGTTTAGACATGAGATGTTTGACAGTGACACAAAACACGAAACGTGCGTGAGCTGTTAATTGCCATAAAGAAAATAGCAAAGAAAATCACAAATTATAATGGATATCGTTCTTAAAGATATAAATTACTATTGAATGACGCGTTTGAACTAAATTCCTCATTAATATCACGCGAAGACCATTGAACAAATTTGAATAAATATCTATAACATGTAGAAGGGAGGACACAATTTTTCACAGTAAATTAATTTGGTAAATTGACAATGAGTTGTACATAAAAAATTGTCTCAACCACATCACGCACAAATGGTAGAAAATAAACTTTTTCTATTCACATCCACTTCATATGCAGTGTAGTTTCGTAAACCTACTCTTACACAGATGGAGATACTCTTCTTTTTCTATCCTTTTATTCTTAGCAACACAACGTTAAGAACACCATATTTTAAGGAGGGTTTCAAGCTCTGGAGTTGCTTACTTCGTTACTTAGGTGGGCATTATACAGTTTGGAATGAACCTAAACCCAAAACAACCCTCGGCTTTAGTATTCATCCGCTCAACATGTCATTGTGGTCTCGGAATAGTTGGTGAATCTTCTCTTCCAATGATCATTCGGAGTACTTTTCCGAACCACCCAAAGGTTTCCTCATCTGCTTTTGATTAGATTCATGCTTTCGCGCCATAAAGCAGGACTGGGATGATGAAGGTCTTATAAAGGCTTTCTAGAGAGGGTTTTGTTTCTTTAAGAAGCTTGGATTCGCAAGAGTTCGTCTCCGTTTTATCTCCGCACTGATGTTGCTTTCCGTGTCTATAGCGGGTCCTAGGTAGACGAAGTTTTGCAATGAATGAATGAATGAATATGGTGGAGCAACAAAGCGAGGAGCCTCTGGGCCTAGCGCATTTCTCACAACCATGCCTCGTGAGGGAATGGAGGGACCTACAATTTTCTGCCGGTTCCGAACGGCTAATTGAGAAAGCGCTTTTCATGGCAATGAATTTATCAACGGAGGACTTGCCAATTCCTCGCGAAAGGCGATACTCATGCCTCTACTGGGATTCGAACCTCGAACCTCTGGGTTAGCAGATGGACATGCTCACCATCACGCCACGGGTACCACGTTTTGCAATACCTCGAAGTTATATCTGTCTATTGTGATATTTTGTCTAATTCGTCTTCGATGTTCTCTGTACTTGTTTGATGACAGAATATACTTCGTTTTGTAATCAACCCCATTTTTGCTTTTGCACATATGACAGAAAGCTTTATTTTTTCCAATTCGTATACGAAAGCGAGGTATTGTACAGACTTTTGAAAGATTATGTCTTTGGTGTTGACATTGGAGTATACAATGCTCTCAAGTATGATAATTGATCGCTTTACAGTTTGTCGCATTGTCGAAAGGCTCCAACGATCTCGGTAAGCTTTTTACCGACCTTGACGGAGCAGCATGAGTTCTCCAAAGAGTCATTCCATGGTGTAACACCCGAAACGCACACTTTTCGACTCATAAAACTTTTGTTAATCCTTATGCTGATATTCTAGCGATTTAATTTATTTTTATTTTCTACGTTTGTAGTTGTTTTATGTTAATTGTAAGATTTGTAGATCTTAATATAAGGATTAACTGTTTTATGAGTCGAAAAGTGTGCGTTTCGGGTGTTACACCATGGAATGACCCCAAAGTCATCCTGCATAGTCGTACGAGGCTCGCAGGGATGCCGAAACTAGACATGGCCCTATACAGCTGTCACTCGGCCTTGAAATCGATAAAGAGATAGTGAATATCGATATTAGCCGAGATTTATTGGGAATTTTTATATTCACTTCATTTAGGCGCTCAATGAAACGCTGTATACAACTTCATTCCATAAACTCCATTTACCAGCCATCCCTGTTGTTCACTTCTGCAAGTGACTTATTTTTGTCCACTTACGTTGTTCATTTTAGAGTTGTTGTTTTTCCATGTGCGATGTCTTGGGATGTTTTGCTGAAGTGAAAGTAGGTACGTCGGGAGCAAACGTACCCCAAAATTTGCTTTACATTATCGTTACAAATAATAGTTTAAATATTACATAAATATTTTATATATATTTGCTTTGTCTGGCATACTTTTAAGCCGACTACATAATTACATTAGTTATATACTTATATACATAAGGAACCTATGTTTCATAAGTCTCAATAAAATGAAATGAAAATGAATGAAATGATTTGCTGAAGTGAATAAAAATTCCCAATGAAACGCGGCTGTTATATTTTTATAAGACCTGTAATGCGAAAATTTGGTGTATTGTGGACTTTTCTGGTCTAACAACAAATAGATAAGGACCTATCAAATTGTTGACGTGGTACAAACGTTCACAAATTTATTACAGCAGACAGAATCTTATAAGCAACTTTAAAGAAACTTTTTTCCTTTGTTAAACGATCTGGCATGAGATACTAAGGTTCCATTCATGGGGCATACTTTCTTCCGAGTTCCGACCATATCATTCAGACCAACTGGTGCAAGCTCCTGTTCAACTGATCTCCGTTTTGCTTGGTTGCATTTGCGACGTACCGCACGAGCGGATCACTGCTGTGAAGCAGTTATGTTGGAGATCATTCATCTCTTCCAGTTCACGATGCTCGTAACGCAGGAAAATGAAGAAGAAGTTTGAAGACGGCTGAAACGAATATTGAAAAGGGTGCCTTTCGGCACGAACATGCCTTTGAGCTTTTAGAGACTGTGTCCGAAAACAATTCCTCAATTTTCTTCGGTTAAATAAAAGGGAAAAATTGTTTGGCTGCATTTGCCTGCTTGCATTCTTCATTCACCAACTCCGTTTTGGAGAAACTTTTGAATAAACACGGAAAACAGATGGTGAAAATTTTTCTTAATTTTTGACAAACAAAAACAAATGAAAGGTACTTTTTTCAGAAA
Organism: Melanostoma scalare; assembly: GCA_949752695.1. Taxonomy (NCBI): domain Eukaryota; kingdom Metazoa; phylum Arthropoda; class Insecta; order Diptera; family Syrphidae; genus Melanostoma; species Melanostoma scalare. The sequence goes on along the minus strand of OX456984.1, from coordinate 148,310,819 downwards.
ATTTAATTTTGTGAGTTTTCTGCTGATTGGGCTTTATTTTCTGAGCAAAAAAAGGAGTTTTATGAAAACAGCATCTTTATTTTTTTTTTCTGATTTCTAAACAACTAAGAATGATTTTCACGTTTTTTGGTTTTTATATTTGACTCAGAACTAATAAAAGCTTTGATTAGTTAAAAAATACCTGGGCCTGAACAAGGCAAAACATTGAGTTTCCGAAACATTGAATTCTACTCGGCTTTTTGTACCCCACGTAACAATGTTGTCAAGGTCAGGATTCAATGAGCTAATCATTCGCAGCCGTTCCAGTTCAAAATTCGAAGAGCAGGGACGTGAATTTGAAAACGAATATGAGAAGCTGGGAGTTGAGCCGTCAGCAAAACAGTTAAGAGGATTAGAAGTTCCAGATAAGATCGTTTATGAAAGTAAGGAAGAGAGTCGGAGACAAAACGGAGCCCTGAGGCACACCATCATTTATAAAATGGGTATTGGACTTGAAACTATCTAGTACAACTTGTATTGATAATGGGGACCAAATTCACGTCTCATTTATTTTACTAAAAACGGGAAATTGAACTTTTCCCAAATAAAAGTGATGTTACATCGAACAAAATGTATTACAAGGACTTCATATATCTTCTAAAACTAAGACTGGAAAAATAAGATAACAAGACTTCGACGACAACTTTTTAAATTCGATGTCAACTATAAGGTTTTCACCCTTAAAAGAATTACATAAAAGTGCCGTTTCCTTCACTATAACTTCATTTTTTGTTTAAATCAACTGACACATTTTTTGCTTCTTAAATTCATAAGTCGACTGCGAGCTTCAAGTAAAGAGATTCAAATGAATGAGAGTCAACTACGAATGAAAAAAAAAACAGTCCTAAATGTTCGTGTATTTAAGTGGTTATTAAGTTTTAAACCTTGTGTGACAATGACAACTCTGTCATTAGCAGGCTTGTAATTAAAATTTATATCCCGAAAATACGTGTATACATACATTTAAATGAAGCTGATTTTGAATTTAAACAACTATTTGCTCGCTCTTTTGCTCTTAAATTTAAACAACTATTTGCTCGCATTTGTATGTACAAATGTACAACACGTAAACTTTACCGCCACTCTACTAAACCGACTATGTTTTTCCTCAAGTACACCAAACTCTCAACCATAAAAGCCCCTCGTTTCAGTGAGTGGTAGCAAAATAGTGAGGTCAACTTGCGCCTGAGCTAATTTTATCTTTCCAAAATTACTTTTCATACAAAAATTGAAAAACAAAATACATTTATACTGTTTCCCACGACGAGCTAGCACATTAACTTTTTTGTGTTGTTATAAACAAAAGCTACTTTTAGCTTAATGATCAGTTTTCTGTGAAATTTCTTCAACGAATTCTATTTTCTCGGAAACGCTTTGCAAAATAAGAAATACATTTGATTAATATTATCTTATCAATTTCATTCGAATTCACATTTTATAAGTTTCTACCACAATTTAGCGACCGATAAATTTATTATTTGTGTTGTTGAACGTATAAATTCGTCCATTCATAGACCGACCACTAAGTGCTTTTGCGGAAATTTAAAATAAACAGCTATCAGCCCTCAGTGACGGTGCGTTGCGTCAGTTGGTTGCAATTGCAATCCAATTGGCAACTTTATTATTACTGCATCATTGTAAAGGTGTTACCAGGAAACCACATACCAAGCACTCTAATTTTGTGGTCATAACTCTTGCATTAACACGTTTCCACTCAACGAGTCGGTGCCTATAGTAAAGTTCAAAAAGTTCATTAGTCCATGCAGAAATGTTTAACCGAAATAAAACTACATATATGTACATGTATGACACATGTAACGTTTTACAATACAACTATTTTAGTTGGTGGTTCATATAAAAAGAGAATATCACGTCGAGTTGTGTGTGGGTATGTAATTACGATTTCAGCTGTAAGGCATTTGTATCTTTTTGTAAACCGACCACCGCGTAGATTCTACCTTCGTTGGTCTGCTCTATACATGGGAGAGCAAAGTAATTTTAAATTAAATAGTTGATTTATCAACGAGTGATAATGAAACCAATTTTAAATGAATGCGAGTGTAACGATGTAATTAACTCAATGAATTTTTCATAGCGTAATGAAATGGCCGAAGTCACTGCTGAATGTTGGGGAAATTTATTGTGCTACGAACTGTTTGTGTGAATGAAAAAATAATATTGTCGCACGAAGATAGTTTATCTTGTTTAATAGACAATTCGTTTAAATTTATTTGGACCACAAGCATGCGTAGCAAAAATGAAACATTTTTACAAGCGTAGTTTCGTAGGTGATTATTACTAGGAGGCTTCAAAGCAACACGAAACTTTCTACCAGTTAAATATACATACAAACATAAGGCCGGGCAGTATAGCGAGAGCCCCATAGTTTAGCGCATTTATCTCAACCATACCTCATGGGGAATGGGGGGGGGGGGGGGGGGGAACTACATTTTTATTTGCTGATTTCGAACGGCTAATCGAGAAAGCGCTTTTCATGGCAATGAAGGAGGACTTGCAAATTCCTCCCGAAATGTGATACTCGTAGAAAAACATTTTTGTTTTCTGTTGGGATTCGAACCTCGAAACTCCCATGTACCAGGCAGACATCCTAACCACTATACAAAAAATAAAAATAAATAGGGTGGCGCAACAGAGCGAGGAGCCCTTGGGTCTAGCACATTTCTCACAACCATGCCTTGTGAGGAAATGGAGGGGACCTACAATTTTCTGCCGGTTCCGAACGGCTAATCGAGATTATACGCTACAGATACTACTTAAAGGTATGTATTTTAATTTAACTACCTTCTAAAATAGCTTTCCAAAAGCAGCTGTTGATGGATCATACCAATAACATCTTAAGTCAAGGCTGTCCGTTCAACATGGGAATGTGGTGCCCGTGAAGAAATGGTTGCCTGTTACGATAGAGTTCGATGTTCGGATCCCAGAAGCATAAAATAGTTTTTAAACGGGTATCGACTTTCGAGAGAAATTGCCAGGTCCTTCCGAGTGTAATTAATTCAATGCTATGGAAAGCGCTTGCTCACTTTACCGTTGGGAATCGGCACAAAATTGTAGGTCTTTAAAATGCGTTGGGCCCAGCCTTGTTCTGCCAACCTATTTTTTTTTTTATTTATTAATTCAACAAGGCAACAGCAACGATTTCTATAAAAAGCCAGCTTGTTGGGAATCAACACTGAAAGCTTATTAATTCTAACTTATCGACAGTTTCGTCATTTAGCAACATAGCAATTGTGATACTCTTTCGTCGTGGCTTTGGCTCCAGGGATACCAGGGTTTTGAAGAAGCACAGCAAAAGCCGAGTAGTTTACTCTGTCTGTCCAGGTAGAATTTTGTCATTAATTATAAACTAACTTCCCCGTGAGCAAGAGACTTGAAATTCAGATCATAGCTCAGAAGAGGATGATATGCATGAAAATGTGAGACAAATAAGAAGTAAAGGAGAGGTAAAATGAAGAGCACGAACAAGGCGAAAACAAACAAAGGAGAACAAACTATCAACTTCCGAAGTTACTCAGTATGAACAACGCTTCGCCCTACAAGCTACAACGCTTCTCCCGCTTGAGTTCTTTTCTGTGTGAATAAAAAAAGTATCAATTTTTTTAAAATGCAATTCTTTTTCGCTAGTACATAATGGAGGCGTTTTTTATCAATCAATGTTTTCGCTTTGTAGTTAGTGAATTCAACAAAGAATCGAAGCGTTCGACGTACCAGCCGTGAGGATTTCAAAGTCAGTAAAAGAGATCTAGTTAAGACAGTTTCATTCGTACTAAAACAGAACCAATTCACTTAACTTAACCGGCGGTGCTTTTTTTTCCAAGACGGCTTTATCGAATTATTTTACGGATCTTGGTACTTCTAATACGATCAAGATCTTGTTATTCCTGCTGTCACATTGAGCATTTTCATCTCAGTTGCCATTATCATTTTGAAAAGGGTGTTTTTTTAGACGTGTGGTTGTCAAGAAGAAATAAAACGCAAACCAAGAATTGATCTTCATTATAAAGATAAGGGTTTGCCATTATGTTTTAGATAAAAGGCTTTGCTTAGTTTTCGACCACATTTGAAAGCAATTTGGGCAATAGCGATTTCACTCAGTGGTCGTAAGGCTCCAATTCTTCCACGAAATGAAATGGCAAAACAAACTGAGCATAAATCAAGTGACAGCTGTCAAAAAGACCAACTCCGATAAAAGTATAGCCAGATTGAAAACCCTACATCTAAAAAAAAACACTCTTTATATTAACCAACATTGTGAACCGTTTGTTAGTGCTGGACGCACAACCATGGTGAATAGTCTACTCTCAGTTAGGAGTCATTTTTCTTTCACAGAAGATAGCGAAGTTTTCTCTCCACTTCAGTCTTTATTGAACTAAAACGGTACCCACTACCATCTAAAACTTCTACGCATAGAACAAGTACTTGTTGCAGGGATATAAGATCCTCGATTGTGATGGATGGCTCTATCATCAGAGAATAGATAATTCGGCCGAAAAAGGCATATTTTTAAGAGTTTTTTGGGGCGCAACGGGTAGTGTTCGTTTATTGAAAAACTGACTGTAGAAAAATAAGTGGTAACACTCTTTTATTAATATAAAGTGGCAACTATCATTTTCAACTGTCAAATTTCAAACCACAAACCTTTCTCTTGTATTTTTGATTCTTGTCAAGTCCAGTCTTGCTTTTGCTTTTCCTCGTGTTAAATAAAGATCCTTAAACATTAATACCGTCCTCTTTTATTTGCAACACTTACATATAATAAAGTAACATTTGCACAACATTCTCCTAAATTTACATTGCAAAATAGCGAGTGAAACTAAACTCTGTTGGTTTATGGTGTTTCTCCATAACTCGCAACAGAATCATCTGAAACAAAAAAAATCAAAATGCATTCTTTAAAGGAGATGTTTCTCGAGGTAACGACGCGACGGACGCACGTTGCTCTTGAATGTTTTTGAATCGTAATGTAGTGGGAAAACTTGGTCAGGTAGAGCATTCAACATTCGGGTGGTGCGACTAAAATAAGAATCTCTATACTTGACTCTACGCTCGAAGTTGGGTTCGAGTTGAGCATTCCTAGCGAGGCGGGTGTTGCGGCTAAATTGTTTCAGGGGAGGAATGCAGCTGGCTATTTCACTAGAGCACTGTTTGTGAAAAAAGCGATATAAGAGAGAGAGAGACAGGTGGCGTTTCGAAGATGTCCAAGAGAATCAATCGATTCTACGATTGAACTATCACCTATCAATTTCAACGCCCTATTTTGTACCCTATCAAGTAGGCGCAAAGATGTTTGAGGAGCACCTGACCAGATATGGGAGTTATACTCCAGTTTTGGGCGGATGAAGGCCTTATAAATTGTAGCCAGATCAGAAGGGGTGAAAAATTTCCTGCATCGTCTCAAGAAGCCTAAGCATTTAGCAAGATCATTTATGAAAATGAGGAAGAGAGTCGGAGACAAAACGGAACCCTGGGGCACACCAGCATTTATGAAGTGGGTATGAGACTTGAAGCCATCCAATACAACTTCTGTTGAACGGTCGGAAAGGTAGTCTCTAATCCAACGAAGAAGAGACTCATCGATACCAAAAGCACGCATTTTCGATAAAAGAGCCTGATGCCAAACTCTATCAAACGCTTTAGAAATATCAAGCGCAATTGATATTACTCGTCTGGGAACAATGGTTGCAATATCGATTGTTTGTCGAGCTGTTTGGCATGTTACGCCATCCTGTTAAAACCAGAAGATGGTTTCAATGCCATTTTCACGAATAATGGCAAAAATGTCTTGGAATGACGCTTCCAACGTGGTATGTCATTTGTCGATCTGAAAATTCTGTAAAAAGTTATTGGGTTGTCTGATGCTTCCACTTTAAATGGCCTTCCCTGTAGATAAGTGAAGGACCTGTAATCTCTTCAAAATAAGAATGCTCATATCGATGTCTATAGAAAAGAAGAATATTTTCGATGGTTTGTTTAGTTTTAAAATGCAAAATGTTTGCCCGGACAATGTAAAGGGGTCGTCAAAATTAAAACAGTAATAAAATGAAGATAGGGAAAGATCTCGTTAGTATTTATCTATCCGAATGCGAATACCCCGTTGCCTTGGACGAAGAGTGCCTGCAACTGGAAATTCTGAAAGAATTTTCTAATATTCAAAAATGCAAAAAACTGTAACTCATTGGCAGGTCTTCTGGTTTTATAAATCAAAAGACCATTCCGTAGGCTTGCAGACAAAAATTACTGTCGAATTGCAATCCTAAGTCTAAATCATCAGCCAGCGCGCATTTAGCAAAAAACTATTTAGCTAATTCGATCTGCCCCCGCTTTTCTTTGTCTATGAACAAATTCCAACAATATTACATCACGCGTCTGGCAATAAGCTATTTGACATACTTTGAGTGTGTGTAGACTAAAAGTCAAATATAATTTCGTCTAGTCTAGACGATTTCACTTGCACAATTTATTTTGTATGCCATACTCGCAGCTACACAGATATCAATGTAGCTCTTCTTTTTTCTTTTTGTCTTTCCTTCTCTCATCTGCTTGTTGTAGGTTCGTGCATGTAAGCTATTTACCAAAGAAGCTATTTTAATTTTCCTATTCAAATTTACGTGAGAAATTATACGAGAAATTATTATTTTTGTGCAAATAGATGTTTGGCTTTTCACTTAGAGCACCAAGACGACACAGTACTGCGTATAAGGGGCGGGTGGCCGGCCGGCAGTGAGCTGTTTAAGGCTGCTTGATGGCTGGAAATAAATACCAGAAGCGTTCGCTTGTGTTGTCACATACGTGTTTAACATTTTTTGTCAACTTTTCGCGCATATGACATCCGAACACAATTCATTATGAAACACTAATAAGCCAGCCTAGCATCTGCTGAGTGAGTATTTTTTGTGTTTTTATATTTTGGTTTTGTAAAGCGGGGAGACACAAGCGACGGCACACAAGCAGGGACACGACAAGGCGAAAAGGCGAATTAAAAATAATTTACTGACACCGTCCGTCGCGCCTGTCGTCTTTTCCCACTTTGCCGTTGGTGCTCGAAGAACTGGCTATGCCTTGACACAAGCTGAAGCTCGCGAGCTCCACAAGTTAATTACTTGTAATATTCACGTCCATCAGAACTTACATTGCTTCAGCAGCAACGTCGACTTCGGATCGTTTTGCTTTGCTTTGCTTCAATTTAATCGCGTTGAACAGCGGCGCGGCTGGCTAAGTCCGTACTATTTGTGTTCGTGGACAGACGGTCGGACGGACGGGAACGACTGAGTTATGTCAACAATTTCATCTCCTCGCAGTCTTTCCTCACCCGACGGCGGAAGGGGGTGGACCGCCAAATAATAATTTTGCATTTCCTTTTTTCGCTTTGTTTAGTTTTCAGCTACAGCAGCAATATCTGTGACTGTTTTTGTTTGCACTGAGTTGCTGATGAACCACCATGGATGGATGGATGCATGGATAGCCATAGCAGTACATATCTGCTGATTACGGTCGTCTCTTACTAATGCGCGCACTCGTTTCTATAAATAGTTAGTTATATAGAGTATTTTATAGGCATGTTGTGCATTGGGCGATTACGAGTATTTTAGACGATACGGCAGTGTTATGATGGTGTTATGCTAAATGCTGCAGCTGATGACTAGTGATGGACGGATTTGCATTGCAACAGGAGGGTGCAATTCGAGGTTTCGGCAGGCTGTATACGCTGCAATGGGTTAGAGCTATGATGAGCATCGCCATAATGATGATGTTGATGAGGCGGATTCTTATTTCATATCTTTCGTTGATTTTCTACGAATGATATTCGATAAGTGCTCACGTTTGGCTAGAAGAAGACGATAGATGTTTAAATTGTTTTGATGAAAAGTGAAGTAATGTTCAGAGATGCGTTGAGAAGTGATGAAGTATGATTCAGTTCATTTTTTTTTAGTAAACTAGCGAATTTACACATTTTCAAAGACTTAGGTTTATCAAGGAACAAAGTATGTGTAGACTTAAGAAGAGAAGGTAATCAAATTTGAAGAGAAAGGCACGTAACAAGAACTGTAGACTTTCATAGTCCATTTGAATATTATTTATCGACATTATGTTAACTTCGTGGCTCTCGCGTTCTTGTTTAAGAAGTAATTTAAAAATACAAATTCTGGAATTATTACTATCCGAACTCAGAACACTCAAAGGGAATAAATTTTTAGTCGTTCCTAAAACTATTTTTTATTAGAAATCTGCGTGGTTTCTCAATTTTTGCATAGCTCTTTGTCTGGACTCGGTCCCGCTTCATATCTACCCATACATGGACACGCTCTCTCAGTCCTAAAACTAAAGTTGTCCTCTTTACGAGACACAGAAAATTGACTGGTCTGACCCAACTTACACTTGAAGGTGTCAACATTCCCTTTTGAAACGAAGTCAAACATCTTGGGGTAATCCTAGATAACAAGCTTCATTAGTCTTAGCATGTAGAGTCGAAAACTGTTAGGGCACTTTCAGTCTTCTGAATAGTTGTTTTTGGCAAGACATGTGGTCTATAACCGAAAGGGGTCCTTTGGATCTATACGGCTATGACGATATTGCCAACCATCTCTTATGTGTCAGTTGTTTGGTGGAACAAGCTCTCACGTAAACACGATATTGCCTCTTTCGATAAATTTCGATGTCTTGGCTCAACTGGGGACTTCCCCAGCTGCTCTCGACGAACGGCTAAATGTTCTTCCCCTTGATACCTACATCATAGACCCTATGACCAAGACCAAGAACATCTCTCGTTTAACGAGATGCAGTTTCTGGTACAATTCGTACTAACATTTTGGTTCTCCCGTAGCAGAAAAGACTGTAGAAAACTTCACGACTGCACGCCTTATTAGGCACATACGGCATCCGTCTTCCAAGCGGAGACATAAGTTATCCAAATGGCTAAAAGCTATGTTACGAGGAATGGCTGGATTGAGAGAAGTATTTATGTTTGAAGCGACAGTCCAGATTTGCTTCAGATCCTATTCACAACCCTCTAACAAAACTTCGAAAGCGATCCAGGAATGAAATACCTCTCTGAAGTCTGAAGCCGGTTGGAAAACTAAATTCTTTGAGTCTCATTTGAGTTCCATGCCATCACAGACATACTCGTAACTATTGAAGTAAGATCGCCGATGAACATGAGAGGCCTCACTTAGCTCTGAGTCTACCAGAGCCCTCAGTGAGGGCGTCAACCAACGATTGGCTCAACCTTAGATGGCAAACCTCCATTGGAGGCAAACAGACCAAACGTATGCTTCCCAACGTTAACAAGAAAACTTCAGTATTTTTGTAGAAAGTGTAGAAAACTTTTGGTTTGCCATGGAGCACTTCTCTTTTGTTAAGAATTTAAAAGTGTAAGGCTTAAGTAATACAACACTTTGTGAATCCTGTGGAGAAGACGATGACACCACAGAACACTTCCTCTGTGAATGTCCAGCATTTTTTCGTGTCTGGTTACAGATACTCAGCTCCAAATGGAGCTGTTATTCAAGGCTCCTCATCATGGCAGCGTCTTTTGGCTTTTCTACGAATACATAGAAAGCTATAACAAAAAGAAGATTGCTATCTGGTAGTACAATGGACCGGGATTTAGGTCTGAGTGCTCCAAACAGTATTTTAAAAAGCTCAAAAAGAAAAAAAATACTCTCATGCAATCACTTTTGTGGACTCAGTATCACTACATTAGCCTTCGATAAGCTTTTCCGCTCTCTCCTCAATCACAGCGTTCGGCAAGTAGTTATTGTCGTATTAAACTTGTTGACCTCAATGAATGAATCTAGACGACTTAAATACTCAATACCAAAACCTCGAAAAATGAACTAAATTGACACAAGTTATGTCTGAGCATTCTCCCACTTACCACTCGGTAGTAAGCCCAAAAACCAGTGCACCTTACATATCCTTTTAATCATTTTTCAGGAAGTCTGCGGACGAGATCAACTGAAAAGTGAAAATACTGAACTAACACTGTGGGCCATTTTGCGATTTGAGGGGAGAAGAAAAGAACTTTAACTTTTCAATCCTTGGATATAGAGATGCCGCGAAGAAAAGTAAAAGGCCATTTCCAAAAAGTGCGGGCCACTACTCTTCATAGAAAAGTAAAAAAAAAAAAAATTAGAAAAGCATAGGAGGCGACATAAATATTTATTAAAGATGTGTTCAATGGCTTTTTTTTTAGTTCAGAACAGCACAGCACAGAAGTAGTGAAAAACTTCAAGCAAGTTAGAACAAACAAACTTGTCCAAAAAAACAACAATGAAATGAAAAAAAAGAAGCAACCACTAAAATTTCTTTTTCTGATATCAATTTTATGGCCCCTGTTCTGATTTTCGTTCGGATACCATATCCTTCCGTTTTAGATTTTTTGCGTTTCTCAATACCGAATTCGTACGTTTTCAATTCGCTTATCATTGAATTCGGTTGATGAATTCTGTGTAACATTATTTATTGCTAAAAAAGAAAAATAATAAACTATATTCGCATTAACATGTACTAAAGTCTTAAACTGTTCAAATGAACACAAAAATTCAATTTCCGAAACGTTTTTGTGGCATAAAATCAGTAGTGAATCCGTTCGGAAATAAGAACACATTATTTAAATCCGTACGGATTCAATTTTGGTTTCCGTTTTAAATCCGGTCAAAAATCAGAACAGCCATGTATTTAGCGTATTTTCGTCACGAATAAGTAATTTTATTTTCAGCAGTCAGGTATTATTTTCCTGATTTTTTTAAAATTTCTGAACTACTCACAACAAATTAAAATTACATTGCGCTTAAAAAACTACGAACAAAAAGTCAACAGCTGCTTTTGACAGTTTTCGCCGAACTTGATCTTGCTCAAAAGGAGGTGCAGAAAAAGCTGTGCTAAACTGTTCTTGAACAGCTCATTTAACACAAAAAAGATCAGAAAAGAACAGAAAATTTCTCATTGATCACCAAAAGCTTAATCTTTTCTGTCTGAAACTGTTCTAGAACAGCTCATTGAACACTCTTTAAATGTCATGACGATAGCCCTGTTTGGACAGACTTGGGCTTGAACGACCAATGCTTGATAGTGTGAACCCTTCAGACGACCGCTTGTCCAACTTGTTGGATGGTTTTCAAAAATTTTTGAAAATCTAGAAGTTGGATGGAGTGGAAGGGTATGTGACATAAAGTTGGACGACAAGCTTGATAAGTGTGAACGCAAACTACATCAGACCATCCAACTTCCATCAAACGAAGTCTGTCCAACTAATTGTACAGTGTGAACAGGGCTGATGGCAGTAAGAATGAACGAATTCAGTGATTTAAAATGTTTATGAAGGAAACACAATGCAACTTTTAGTGATGAAATGATATGGGTGTGCTTCATACAATATTTTGTTTTAACGCTGTGTCTCCACTTGCTTTAAATTCATAGCAGAAAGCAGGAATATGACAGACACAAGAAAGCAGAGCAACTGACAAATTTTGTGTTGTGGGCATTTTGTAAAGCATACTTTTCATACCAAACATAACAACGAAGTAACAAAATGGTGGAAAAACCTATACAGATGACAGTTCCCTCTGCTTTAATAGCTGCGATAGATACCCTGCGATAAAAGTATGCTATCTATAGCAGACTATGAAAATAAAGGTGCTATAATGGTCTCCACTTGCGATATTCAGAGGCTTCTGTAATAGCTGCGATAGATTTAAAGAATGTAGAGACCAGGGGTTAAGGAATACAAAAAAATACGATATGCGGGCCATTTCTTATTGGCCTCGGGCCAATGGCCTAAATTAAAAACAGAGGGCCAAATGGCCCGTTTGGGCACATTATGGCATCGCTGTATAGATACCTCGATAAGCATTAGGTTTTGCTGAAAGCCATTCTGTCCCTTTTCTGTCTAAATTCGATTACTTTTGAATCGGTAACCTGCGTTGGATTCCTTTACACAATGCTGGGTGAGTACGCCATTCTGAGAAATAAAACCATTTTGACAGCGTTTCTTAGATTTTTTAAACTTTTTTGAATTTGTTTCAAAACTTTTCGAGCAATTTCTTTATTATCACACACATTTATTCACTTTTTTTTATTCATTGTTGGCAGCATTAATCGAGAAAATCTTTTATTTCAGCAATAAATTGACTGATACTTCCAGCTTTGAACAATTTTCCACTTGAACATGATACTCGGAAGCGATATCAAACTTGTTTGAGGATTTTCATAAAAAAAACAATTGAAACGATAGAAATAATCCAAACAAGACTTTTCAATATTTGGCTATTTCCCTTCAAGAGACATATTCACATAATTGTTTCACCTTCTAGCAGAGAAAAATACTCAAAAAATCTTCTTCTTCTTCTTCTTCTTTTCATTTCCGGCGTTACGAGTAGTGATCTTGAAGCGATCACAACTCTCCCACTTTTCTGCTTCACAGTAGTGATCCGCCTGTGGGGTACGCCGCGTTGACCTCAGAAAGCGTCGGCAAGCCTCCCGGTTTTGGATTGTTCCATGTCTGAGGCCAACCAAATGCTGCTGTTTTTGCATTTGCTTGTACCAGGAGTGTTTTGGCCTGCCTTTTCTTTTTCGTCGCGAATTTGTTGAAACGTTATACGATATTGCCTTTTGGACGGGGTTCTACGGATCTCTCCTTTGAACATGACAATACCAACTGAGCCGGTAGTGCTGAATTTTGTCCAAGATGGTACTTTTGACATGAAGGCTTCCACGGATCTCATACTCAAAAAATCAATGGCACAAAATTAACAGATTATGCGTTAAATGGTTTTGAAGAAAACTAAGAAAAAGCGCGATCATATTTCCATATTATTGAGAGTATAGAATTTATTCTAGGGAGTATTTCCTATTGTCTTGAGGTTGCAAAATGGACGAACTAAGAACAGGTGTTTAAAATTGCTTCAGTTGTTAGTACATATAATAAAACAACCCCCGACAAAAAAAAATGCGCACCTTATCAACACTTAGTTAAATTAAAAGCTTCATTTCGAGAGTGATAGCAAAAAAAAAAAAATCGTTGTAATGTTGAAACGAAGAAGTTCAATATTATTGTTTACACTCCCACTCATGGTACACTAATTCTTTAATTCCAAAGTCGGTTCTAGGAATATAAATCAATTTTCAGAACTTTTTGATTGCTGTTTACTGAGCAAGACTTTTATACAAATTTAATGAAGCAATATTGGATTGTTAGAGTGAGTGAGAGAAATTGTTTTCTTTGGAGAAAAAATGGGGAGACAACGAGTATAATCCAATCTGAGCATCCAAAATGTGCCGTTTCATTATTTGTAAGTTAATTGCAATAATATTCTGACAAGTAGTATTTTCTACTTTTAGTAAGTAGATATTTGATATAAAAATCGTTTTAACGAATAAAGATCCTACGAGACTAGGCATTATTAGGAACTTTTAGGTTTTAGAAACATCATCTACATTACCTTCATTCCTTACATTCAATGGAAAGGAGATGGATATGATATCTTAGAATTTTCATGGCACAGAATTCTTTAAACAACATTGGTTTTTGAAATGAAATCACATAAAGATGAAAGCTTAAATTTTTTTTGAATATTTACATGAAGGTTCTCGTTTGAGAGCCAGAGCTATAAGAAATAGGCCAAATAACCACTAGAGCTAGAGTCAGTGGACGGAAATCATCACGCAACCGACAAAAATTATAGAAACGAAATGCTTAATGCATGTTCAAATGCTGGTCAAGCATGTGAGAGTGTATTAGTAAATACTATTTGACTCCGGATTTACACACTTCAAGCTTGAGTCTTCAATTATTCTCATAATTTTTTCAATGACATACCAGAACGCACAAGCAGTCCGTATCTATTATGTCAATGGTTCTTTTTAATCGAAGTAAAAATATTTCGCAAGACTTGAAAATTCAATTAAATTAAGGTAAATTGTCTTTAATCTACAAGGAACCATGTTTTTACTTTTAAACGACTTACAAAGAACATATCCAAGAGGGTAACTTGTTTTTAGTGAAATGAGTGGGCGTTGAAACGTTAGCTGAAAATAAACTCAGTGCTCTTATACCATTAGTCAAGTTAGACTGCGCCGTGTGAATTGATTTTGGTAGGGCTTACGCCCCATTTATTAACTTACTACAAGCTTAAAAGTACTTAAACAATACTAAACTTAAAATAACTAAAACTAAAGACAAAAAAAACTAAATTAAACTATAAGGATGACAAACTGTTTAAAAGGAGGACTTTTAGACAGGAACTTGAAAGATTGAGGCCGAAAAGAAAAGAAACAGAATTTATCTTCTTTAGCACGCGGGTTAAAGGTTCGTTGAGACCATAGCAGGAAGGAAAAAAAAGCGGGATGATCTTACATTTCGGGAATTAGTGTTGAAGGAAATAAGGTCTAAAAGTGGGGAGCAGTCAGTGCTACCAGTAAGAAAACGGTCAACGATGATAATTTCAAACACATCCCTTCGGACTTCTAGGGAGTGGAAATTAATAATTGAGAGACGTTCGCGATAAGGAGGCAGTGTGAGAAAGCTTCTTACGTCGGTCGTAGAGATCCCGAAAGGCGAAGAGTAGAAAACGACGTTGAACGCTTTCGATCCTTGAGATGTGAACCGCTTGATAAGGAGCCCACACCTGTGATGCACACTCTAGGAGAGGATGAACATAAGCGATACAGAGGGATTTGGTGACAAAGGGGTTGGGAACTCTTTGGACCATCTCTTGATCAAACAAAGGGCAGGGGCAAGAACAAGGGCTCTTGATATGACTTCGTCAATATGAGAGCGAAAATTTAATTCGCTGTTACAGAGAACACCTAAGTCACGAATAAGCTGCACACCGTTTATGGGAAGGTTCTGAAGATGATAGGATCTGGGCGGAGGTTTTTTACTTTATCGAGAAAAAGTTATTGCTTCGCATTTGGCAATGTTCAATTCAAGAAAATTTTAACTACACCAAGTGACGAATGAATCGAGGTAGTATTGCAGCAGGAGAGAATCCCGATCAGAGGAGATGACTTCGAAAAATTTTGCATCATCTGCGTAAAGTGAGATAGAAGAATATTGGATGATCTTTTCGACATCATTAATGGCAAAGATAAAGAAGAGGGGTCCAAGATGGCTACCTTGGGGTACACCGGAGGTGAGACCATCCTGTTGAAACCACATGTCGTCCAATTCCATAACTACAGCCAAAAAAACAGTTCATTGACCAATCTTTAACAATGTAGAGCTGAAAGGTATTTTTCTTTTTTGTGTAGTTGAATGGCCATAGGAGAATATATCGTACATTGTTTCCATGTTCATACATTCTATTCGCCACAGCATCACTTAAAAAGTCAATGATCGCAGGTTTGAATTTGGAAAAAATTGATTTACACGAAAAATTTAACGTCTGATCTCAAACAAATATTTGATTGCTTTTTGTTTTTTCTAGGGAACCTTTGTGATACGAATACGAATAAAGAACAAAATAGTATCAATGCCCATATGTGCCGCTTTCGGTAAAGTCGTAAAAGGTACATGAAACGAAAGTCTAAAAAAGTAGGTATGAACTTAGTATTGACAAACTCGTCACGAAAATAGAAAAACTAAATAAAGAGCAACGCATCGCGAGAAAATTTAGCGCCACATTGGGCCGCTCTCGACTGTCTCTGTTGATTGGCATTCTCACGGGCTACAACTCGTTGGGTACCCACATGATGAGAACGGGCATTAGCACATCCGACTTATGTAGAGGATGCCAAGATGAGGAGGCAGAGGAAGGATCATTCCACTTCCTCTGTGAGTGTCCTAGCTTGGCCCACAAAAAAACCTCGGAGAATACTTCTTCTACGAACTGGGCGACATTCTAATCTCCCATTGAACAACATCCTGAAATTTACTCAGGGCTCCAAATGGTTCAGTGGAGGTTCCCTACCCCAATAAACTAACTACCAACTCAACCCTCTACTTCTCCAATCCTCCCGGGGAGCACAATGGATCCTTGAGATCCGAGTGAGGTGGTGCCACTTGTGGCTGCACCCCCATGCAACATAACCTAAGTCGTGTCAAGATGTTGTAGTTTCTACTTGTGCGATATCGGGCTTACATCCTTGAACTTTAATAACACACTTTAGCGATCAATCAATCAAAAGGACTCTACATATCTCGTGAGTCGTACGTCCAAGTACATTTTCTAATTACTTCAATTGCAGTGATTCAAACAAAACATTCCGCGTATATCTCAACAGCGAAATCAGGAACTCATTAATGACTCAATGAAAAATATTTAATATTCCATCTCATCTTACTCAGTCATCATCATTAATCCATGTCGTGAATCATTTTCTTCCAATGAATGAAATTTTCTGTCTATTACCCGCATACTTTTTTCCAAGCCAACGCCCAACGTGCAAGTAATTAATAGAAACGCTTATACAAATTGCTTGCAATACTTTGAATTTTTCTCCCCATTTAAGGTTTTTCCCCGTCTGAACAAGTTCAAATCGTGATAAAAACGAGTACAGAAAAAAAAACGCGTCTCTATAATTTATCACAGATGTAGAGCAGGAATTGCAAATAAAGTAATTGATTTCGCATGGGAATCGAGTTAGACAATCATTCCAACTCAAGCAACAATTTCTAAACAGTCGTAACCAAAAGCACTTAAGGGAGCTGAAAATTCTGATCAGCTCCCCCAAAGGAATTCACAGACTTTTATTAATCATTAGATGAATTGATGTTTTTGTCTTGTTGATGGATGTGTGAGTGAGTTGTTAGTTACTTGAAATGACCTCACCTTCAGTTTGAACTTGTTCAGTGTTCATGTTTTGTACTTAACAACACAACAACAACAAAAAAGACAAAAAAAAAAAACATAGACTGGTATGAAAATTAATTAATGGATCATTCTGACAGGTCGAAGATTTTCAACATTTTCCAAAGCACAGCGTAACGAGCTACTGAAAGATTTATTTATAGGGGACGAACGGTCTGTTGAGTGGGGTTTTTGATGAATGAATACCCCATGGAAGTTAAATTTCAAAATTATCTAAATACTCAACGAATTTGATGTGACGATAAATAATCGACTAGAGTGCTGCCCTCCTCTTGATTTATATTCATGATATCTCATACACGGTCTATGATGAAAAGGCAGAGCACACGAAGTGGGCTTTTGATGTTTTGCAGTAGGCACACAAAGTTCGACAAACTATTTGTGTGGTTTTTATTGTGAATTTTAGTTGAAAATGTTTCATGTCAATATGTGAGGCATAGTTCAAAAGTCATTATAAATCAAAAATGTTAGCCTGTGTGCCTGGTCTGGTGTCTAATTTGTTTTTAATCATCCCAAAAGTAGAACGAAGGGTAAAGAAAAATAAGTAGAGGTACTTAAAATAATACAAAATACATTAAGGACAAGTCTACAAAAAAGTTTTTAATTAAGTTGCGGGAAAAAGTACGCACTTAATTGTTTTTTTTTCTTTTTTTAGTTAGGGGCTTGTTGGAACCAAAAAATTTTCATGCGAACTGAATAGAAGGTTTGAGGCACCATCCACATAGTTTGTAGATTCATAACGAGGCAAAATATGATGACAAAATGAAACTAGTTTAGAACAGAAGTAGATTAAATTAAGGTAATTAGACCAAAAGCAAAAGTTTCATCTCATCTCAAATGAGTACCTACTTTTTGCTTACAAATAAGTTAAAGTTCGATCCAGCAGATTTGAAAGGACATCAGTTGGCAGTGATGAAGATTTAATTAAAAAAATTACTTTTTTTCACTTGATTCAGCGGTTTGTGGGTAGGAAAACTTAGTCTACATTCATAGGCTTATTTAATATAAATAGGGATCTACTCTAGCAAAACTCTTTTATCAAGCATTTTTATCTGATGTGTTAACTTGTTTTTCCAGATATTCTGCTTTTTCAACTGCTGCATACCTATAAAAATTTAGAGGGAAAGGCAAATTTTGGTTATCCTGATTCAATTTTTGGGATTATCTTAACTTTTTCAAGCAGATGCTGATATAATCTCAAAAGTTCAAAAAAATTTACGGTATTTAATTTCAGGTAGCAAGTTCAAAGTTTAAGAAATCCGAAAAGGTCATAAGCATTACATATCATGATTAGTTTATATCTATGACAAGCCAAAAGATTTAATCAAAGTCGGTAGGCAAAAACAACACATAAACATTAACATTACACTAACATTAATTCTAGCATTAGCATTGAAATAAACATTTAAACTAACATTGACATTAACGTTAACATTTCTAATGGGGGAAAGACGTGTTCACCTCAGAACAACTCGAAAAGCCTCGGGGTAAAGGATTATTTCATATCTGAAACCATTTGTGTTTTGGACTATCCTTCTTCTTTTCTGATCAGCATCGACTCTTTAAGAGCTTTTAATGTTGTGTGTTTATAAGCCTTGAGACGAAAGCCAGGAAATTGATTTAATTTATTAATGGGGAAAGAACACTCATCTTCGAAGTCTTGAACAAAACATCACCATAAACAGTTTTGACCTTGAAGCAGCGTCAGACAACGACTACTAAGCTGAAATAAAACTGAAATCACTCTAACCAATCGCTGTTTCTTTGGACTTAGAAGGCGTATATAAAACTTTCGGTGCAATGCAATAAGCCACGCGGCAATAAGACCCGTGGGTCTTGTTGCCCAAAAAAATGGAAATAACACCCACGGGCTTTGTTTCCATTTTGAAGCGGCAATAAGACCCACCAAAGAAAAGAATTAAGGCCCATGTCTTTTGTTGCCATTTTCAAGCAGCATTTACATATATGAGTCTGATGCACATGGGATCTTAAAATTAGTTTTTCTTCTTAGAAAGGGTTAAGAACATAGTGGATGCGTTAAATGCATATATTCTAGATTCTTTTTATTTGAAAGAAACAACATTTTGAGGTACCGAAAAACAAAGCTCAAAAATTTCGAAACTTATTTCAGCTTTCCATGGATATGAATTCATAGCTCAAGTTGTCTCCCACTTCGTGACATAGGGCATAGGATGGAAGCTCAATCCACTTTCTTCTGCGCACATAATAACTAAATCTACTTTCTTAATGTTTGTTTTGCTCTTAGCTACATTCTCCTGTTCTGTTCGTGTGAATTTTTTTATGTTCAACCCCAAGCCCGTACTACCCGAAGGGAAAATTCGTTCGCGAATTTTTATTTTTACACCACACATCCATATTCCCTTGAGAAATTTTTTTTCGCTTCGCTTTAAGCTTCATTATTCTATCCGTGGGTAAAAAGCAAAGCGAACAAAATTTGCCTCCGTGTAATACGTGCTTGCGGTCGAACTTAAGAAATACGCGCGAATTGACCGCATTAAACACATAGTATGATTCATAGTTCCATAGATATTTATTATGTACGTATGTTCCTCTTTGGTATGTCATAACACACAAACAGAGCATGGACTTATGTCCAGTGGTGTTACGTCCCTGTGCAAGTTTATTCACATTGAAAATAAGTTTAAGTGAAAACGGTGACACTTCTTTCCATTACGAAATGGTATTTAAGTTCGCAGAAAAAGGAACTAAGGCCCGCGGCTGTTACTGCCATTTCATCATGGAAATAACCCCCGTGGGCCTTAATTCCAAAACAAAGAGGAAATAAGACCCGCGGGTCTTATTGCCGCGGGCCTTATTGCACTTAACCAAAACCCTCACCATCCCGGTCCTTATGTATCGTGTAGAAACCTGGACTTTGACATCAGATCATGAAAATACTTTACGATGCTTAGAGAAAAACACTTTTTCGCGTGTTCTTCGGATGATATATGAACGGGGAATGGAGACTTATAGCCAAGAGCTATAAGCGGAGTTCACACCGTATTTTCTGATGCTGACGACTTTAACCTTTTCGGAGCGCATGTTACACATGTGCACCAGGAAAGGTGCCTAGTATTGTATTGTTTTGTTTTTCGCACGACGAATACGCCACTGTACCACAAAACGTCAGAAATGGTCCCTATTTACAGCATTTCATACATTTCAATTTTGTTTTATTGATACTGTTTTCAACCCCATAATTTATTCCAATATACAAAAGTTCTGTATCCTTGCCAATTGAATTGAGTCCCGAAAGGGTTGAGTGAAAGTTGTCAGTCAATTTTCTACGTCTCTGAAGACAACCTCAGTTTTGAGAGGATTGACGGAGAGAACGTTTCTGGCACACCAGGTGTCAATCATATATAGCGCAGCCAGTGCTCTAGAACAAACAGCTTAGAGGCTGGAACCAACCGAGAGCACGGCGACGTCGTCTGCATATGCTTGGGCGCGAACTTTAGATCCATTGAGCATTACAAGTAGAGAGTCGATCAACATGCACCACAGAAGGGGAGATAAAACGCCACCTTGTGGACAGCCCTTATTCACTCCTGTTGCAACTGATGGGTCTAAAGCTCTTGGCGAGTGAGTAGTCTGGCTTACCAATTTTTGGTATGAAAGCGACTCTAACACTTTGCCATGGAGTTGGTATATACGTTAGAGCTAAGCTACCAGAGAAAATATTTTTCAAAGTAGGAAGCAAAAGGTTTATACTTTCCTGCAACAAATCTGGTGACTTGAACCTGCCAAAAGATGCCACGGCATATTTGATGGCCTCGTCAGTAACAACTAACGATGACGGGTAGCAGCTACGTCGAGTGGATTTATCGGATTCATCTGATCTAAGGCAAATAGATTTTTGTGGTCCGATTGATACCTGGTTTCCTGGAAAAAGAGTCTGATTTCCTGAATGTTTCTAGTTTGTTTACATGCTCATTTTAAGGGCTTTGGCAAGTCGACTAGTTCCACTGAATTCTTTGTAAGAGACATTCTCTGATCTTCGAATTAACCCTTTAAAATTCTTCAGTTTAGGTCAGTACAGGTTCCAGTCGACCTATGATTTGGTTTTGAGCGACCTATTCAAAAGACTCCTGGTTTCCCTGAGGAAACTTCGCAGGGAAACCAGGAGTCATTGAAGTAGTAGTAGTTCATTATTCCACAACGGAACCATAGATCTGCTAGGCATTGGTCTAGCTCACTGGTTCCCAACCCATGGGTCGCGACCCAAAATTGGGTCACCAAGCCATTTTCGGTGGGTCGCGAGCACAAACTGACATTCTGTAAAAAATCTTATAATTTGAAAAAAAAATTATACATATATGTATATATATTTTGCTGTAAAATAAATCTTATGCCGGCATATGTGTTGTGTCGCAATCGCTTGTGTGTATTTCATAAAAGAGCAAACACTTTTGTCTCATATAATATACAGACAAGCAGTTGCAACACAATGCAACACACAAGTGTGTTCCTTGTTTTAAATAAATCAAGGAACACACTTGTGTGTTGCAATACAGCCGTATTTATAATCGCATAATAAATTTCGCAAAACTTTAAAACACGCTTATTCATTGAACGGGTATCGCCTTTCGCGAGAAATTGGCAAGTCCTCCGTTAGTAAATTCATTGCCATTAAAAGCGCTTTCTCAATTAGCCATTCGGAACCGGCAGAAAATTGTAGGTCCCCTCCATTCCCTCACAAGGCGCATGGTTGTGAGAAATGCGCTAAGCCCAGGGGCTCTTCGCTCTGTTGCGCAACCCTATTTATTTATTTATTATTCTTTGAATAAAACAAAAATCCTATTTATAATAATTTTTCTTCAGTGAATAAGGGCTGAATTGCTTAAACGCCGATTTGTCGCCGTGTGTCTTGAGAGTGTTTTAGCGCATAAATGTCATTTGATTCTGAGTATTGAGTTGTCATTCAGTGGTTTACTTACATCTTTGAAAATTTTAAAAATAACTAAAATAGAAATGTACTCAAATTACATTAACTTTATACATAAAGTAAACTTTTCTTCTGTTTTTGTAAAAAAATGTTTGACTAGGTATTTATTTTATTAGCAAAAATGGCAAAATGAAAATATTGTGAAGATAATTTAAAATTCGGTTTCACTTCATTGATCTCGAATTGTATCGAAAAGTCTCAATGCGTTCTTTGTAGTAAATCTTTTGTTTTATTCACATGTGCGGTGGTTGTCCAGAGGAAACACGACAAATCGTTTCTTCGAACTAAGAAAAGAAATTCAAATGTTTTAGAAATGCGAAAAAAAAACGAATTTTCAAATAGAGTGAAAAATTATGACTGGTTGATTAAGGTTGCACATTTTTACAGATATATTCAAAGAATTCAACTAATTGAACCTTAAATTACAAGGACATGATATCACTATAATTCCATATAAAGATCATTTGCAGTGTTTTGTTGAAAAACTTGAAAACTGGAGTAAAATGGTAAGTGAGCACTGAGCATAACATAGCAATGTTTCGCAAACTCAGCGAGACCCTGGAAGCCAAAAATGAATATGTATATGGAAGAATTAGAAAACCTTATCATCAATAACCTGACTAATTTAAAACAGGGGAATTTCTACTCCAGCTAAACACACCTCCGCTCTCTCTGTTGATTGGCATTCTCACGGGCCACAACTTGTTGGGTACCCGCATGATGAGAATGGGCATTAGCACATCCGACTTATGTATAGGATGCCAAGATGAGGAGGCAGAGGAAGGATCATTCCACTTCCCCTGTGAGTGTCCTAGCTCGGCCCACACTCGGAAAAAATCCTCGGAGAATACTTCTTCGAAGAACTGGGAAACATCTCTAATCTCCCATTGAGCAACGCGTTGCAACGTCCTGAAATTTGCTCAGGGCTCCAAATGGTTCAGTGGGGGTTCCCTACCCCAATAAACCAATCTCTACCTCTCTAATCCTCCCATCTCCTCATCCTCTGATTTTCCCGGGGAGCACAATGGATCCTTGAGATGCCACTTGTTGACTTTTGGTGCAGTGTGAGAGAAGTTTACCCAAAAACTTTAAAACTGTTAATACTAAATGTCTTCTTCTTCTTTTCATTTCCGGCGTTACGAGTAGTGATCTTGAAGCGATCACAACTCTCCCACTTTTCTGCTTCACACTAGTGATCCGCCTGTGGGGTACGCCTAAATACTAAATGTATTAAATGTTAATATTAAAACCAAACCAAAAAATAAATTGGATGTAAAACACGATATGAGACTGGCCCTGACAACAACACTCCCTAGAATTGATGAATTGGTATCTAAATGTCAATATCAAGTTTCTCACTAGGAAACTAATTGCAAATATAATTATTTTTTTAATTAATATTAATTTTCAAATACGCTATGTATAAATATGTATACATATTATACATATATATACAATTGTATAAATATATTGTATATATGTAAGACACATTCGCTTTTCAATTGAATAAATTTAGCACTTTATATATTTAGGTTTGTTGTGAAGTTATTGTCATTGCTAACTTTGAAATTAGATTTCTAGAATATTCTTAAGTATGTACCTAATATGTATACGGAAAGGTTTATAATTCAACATTTATTCAAATACATTGGGTCGCAGAATTTTTCCAAAACTCCAATTTGGGTCGCTAGTTCAAGAAGGTTGGGAACCACTGGTCTAGCTGGATATGCCAGCTTAAAGCTTCTTGAATTGGCACAATTCACTTCAATTTGCATCTTCTGTGTTGTTGAGAGGTAGAGTTTTGACGAAATTACCAAGCTCATCATTGAAAAGTGTCCAGTTAGTTTTTTTGAATTCTTTGTAACTAAGGGGGTGGAGACCACATTCGCTATATGATCTGTGGTCCGAGAGTGACACGTCCGGCAGAACTTTCCACAGTTGGATATTTCCTTGGCATATCTGTTAGATAATGTCAAGTCAATTACGTCTTGTTGTTTAGCCGTTACAAAGGGTGGTCTATTGCCAACATTGTTAATGTCTAAGTCAGAAGACAGAGTGAAACTAAGAAGATGGTTGCCTCTCATGTTGCATTTGTTGCTTCCCCAAACTAAATTTTGAGCGTTAGCATCACAGCACATTATAAGACCCAACTTCTGGCTATCACAGAACTCCACCAACTCCGCAGCCTGTCTAGTGGGAGGAGATAAAATGGAGTTCCAAGATCACACTTTACTGTACTGAATGGTCGGAAGTAGTTTGAGTGAGCCGTGAGTGTTCAAATCGTCATTGGTTTCAATGTTTCGTTTCACAAAGTCAAACACTAACCACTCTTCATCAAACTGTACTCTGATGTCATTTACATTGCTCTGTATGAAAGTAAATAACAAAGCTGATATACAACTGTATTAATACACAACAAATTCGTCTTCTAGATCAACCTCAAGTAACATGACTCATGAACCGACATGATGATATCAAGCTGTAAATTTGCCATTTTTCCTTTGACAAAAAGACTTCTTCATTTAATCACACACATAAATCAAATGGTTGAAATCTTAAAAATACATTTACATATTTAAGACAAATAAACAATTATCCCGAGAACACAAGAAACATCTGGACTTAATGGCTGCCATCAATAATTCCTTGTGCGTGTCTAAATATTAAAGACGGTGATTTATGCTATTTAATTCGCTTCGGGCTCTTAAATTTACCATAAGGTCGGTCGACCGTCTCAATATAAAAATTTAATTACAACTCCATCAATGTTTGAGAACTTCACTTTATCAGTTCTCACATAAATTTTGTTTTGAAAGGTCAAATGATCTCAGCAGAGTGGTCAAATGTTTATCAACTCGTATCTCACTGCTGCTATACACATAATTAACTCATTGAAATAAAAATAAAAAAAAAAAACATTGTGATGTGCAATAAAATTCTTGTATTTCCCCAGCTGGAACTTGCTAGAGTGCTTTGACATTTTACCCAGCCTCTCCACATTGAAATAATTACCAACGCTGCCCTGCCACTGCCATAGCCATATACTCGCAGATATTGAATATCTCTCGACACGTTTCCTGTTGCGGATGTTGGGCAAAAGGAAGTTAGTCAATATTACAATAATAAATACTCGAGCAAATTGTCATGGGAAAACCATTTCAACGGCAATTTAATTACCAACACCAAAATATCCTAATAATGTAGCTTTCAATTAATATTCCAGTTTTAATAATTCATACAAATTTCAGTCTCCAACGAGCGACTAATAGAAGCATGGATGAGAAGCAAAAAATAATAACAAAACAGACTCACAAAGCATTGGCATTAATTTTGAATAATTTCATCTTTTGTTTGACAAATTTTGCGTCCAAAATGTAACACGCATTTACCTGGAATGAAACAAAGGAAAGCAAATTAGAATAGGGGCTCAAATTAATGTCCGTTTTATAATAGAAAAATGGAATTTGCTTAAAAACAAATTGTGTTTTTATGTTTAGCATAAAAAAATATTCTAATTTATGTAAGTTTTATTCAAAATGGAAAAAAGGCGACCCAGAAGTCTGAAATTTATAAAAAAAAACAGCACACGAACAAGATTTTTCCTTCTTTTTTTATTTGTTTTGCTGTGAGCGAAAACACCCACACATGTCGTTTTTATCCCCCTCATATGTTGGATTGGTAGCATATTTCGGATGTGTGTAGTTTCTTATTTAAATGTCAGGAGGGCGAATATATTATGACTTTACATAAACTCGATGTCATTATACGTTTTAATATCAAACCCAATGACTGAGGGGTGGGTGTAGGAGATAATGTCAAGTCATCGCTTGGATTTGAATCAATTATGTAAATTTACCGAATGACGCGTATTTATTATTTTTACGTTTTGGATTCATCTGTTAGTGGTTTTTTTCAACAAAGTAAAATATAATTTAATCGAATGAAAAGAACATTATTACAACAAAGAACTGAGGGGGTGGTGATTGTTGATATTTTATTTGTGGTTTCTCGGGCTAGACAAGACAACGCCACACCGCTCTCCCAACTTACTTAAATGTGCTTATGTTCATATAGCGAGTGAAGGCGAAACAAATTAGTGGATATAATCAAAATGGATATCAGACACAAAAGTGATATGGGTATACTGGGTGGGAAACTTTAATGATTTCAACACATTATTGTGGTTTTTTTGGTATGATCAAGGGAATTCAAGAGACAAAGTGTCTACGAGAAGTTTACGAGAAACAAAGTGTGTGTGGGGAAAGTCGATAAAATTAATTTTCATTCACTAGTGTGGTTGTGGATTCTGAGAAGAGGGGTTGCAAAGCAAAAAGGTTATAAAACCGAGTGCTTTTAGTGCCACTACCATATAACAATATGAATGTGAAGAAATCTGTTAATTGAGATCGGTTGAAAAGGTTTCGTCATTTTAGCTACTTGCCAGGTTATAAAACCTTTTATGGATGTAGGAAGGGGCCATTAATTTTTCCTTTTTAATGTTCGAAGTAACACATGACAGCTTTTCAGGAAGTCATTTCATAAACTTGAGCTAGGTAGGTATATACGATGTTTTTGGGATAGAGCAATAACTTATTAATTGGAAGAGCTTCGCCTTTCAACTTTGATACTCGCACTCAAATTGAAATGGGATAATAGCAATTTCGGCTTCAGTCCGACAGTGCATGGAATTCGTGGCGTATAAGGGCTATGATAACTAATCTGTTGAGCAAATTAGACAATTGAGAGAGCTGTGATCCCAGCAGAGGAAGTGCTCAGCGGTTTAATTGTTCCTTCAACCTTCATAGGATTTAAAGAGAGTAATATAGCTAAATACAAATACGTTGAAATTCTTGGTGGAAAAGAAGCTTTTTGTGGCAACACCAACAAGTCCTCTTCTGTAACTTCTGCTAAGGGAAAGCAAAAAGGTTTCAGCTCTGTTATTAACGATGGAAGCAGCACTGTCTGCATCTAACGGAGGCATATCATCTACAGTATAGTGAAATAGTGATCTTGCTAGATACAATCATTGATAAAACCTTCACTAACGCTAACGACTCTGGGAAACCAAATGCTGATTCAGGTCCAGAGCAAGCTGTCTGAACTAAGTCCTGTCATCAAATTCAGAGAAGTCTTGAATTCATGCATAACTTTTGAGATTCATAGAGAATTAAGTAGAGCTTTAAGCAGAGCCCGCGGAGTAATGGTTATCATATTTTTGCCCACTCTTAAGTGGAAGTTAGAAGTTCAAAGTCCGAAAAAGTTTTTTCTTCGGGTATTGCCTTTCACGATGAGTTAACAAGTTCTTTGAGAATAGTTCATTGTCATGAAAAGGATTTTATCGCTCAACTTCGGAATCGGCATAAAAATGTAGGTCCTTAAAATGAGTTGAGGCTCAACTATAACAGACATTAGCTCGCTTAATGGTGTATGACAGAACCCACGAAACCTTATCTTTCGGCGTTTTGCTAAAGAAGAAGCATTCTGCCAGCTCCACTATGGATGCAACTAAATAAAGGAAACAGTTGGATATATGTACTTGACCATTACGTCACACAATCTCCTGTCGAGTTAATTTTACACGGCATTTATATTACTATGATGCTACAAAAAGCACTTCAATCCCAATGAAAATGCCAGAGGTGCTCCTTGAAAACGGTAACGAGGATCTTAAAACCGTTCAAAAATGGATAACAGCTCTCAAGAACCATGAGCAACTGCCTGCCATCACCAAATCTCACAAGATGCATCAGACTATAAACTACTGTTGCCTCGTGTCACCAAAAGTGCCGTGCTGTTATTGTGATCTCCAATAACACGTTCACGTTGTATCGTATGTATGAAAATTTTGCATATAAAAGAAAACTGATAAATAAAATTGATTGATTACGATTATGATTGTGGTCGCGCAAAAGACCTTCCTTGTGTTTTATTTAAGTTATTGAGTGCGTGCTATTAATATCCCCTTACCAGTGGTAAGTTGTTAACAGTACTTCCTGAACATGCTCCTAGCAAAAATGTATTCCTCCTCGGGCACTTCCCTTAGCCCTTGGTTAACTTATTTTACGATTTTTGATTTTTCTTCTGATCAACAACTGCTATCTGGCGGGTTCTGAAATATCTCGTAATGGCAGCTCTGTTTTAAGGTACACAATAAAAATGGATGTGCATTTGATCAGCTCCACCAACGAACACCTATTCATTTTGACCCGCTGAGTTTGAGCATAATGCAAAAAAAAGGCAAAAATTGAGAAAAAAAACCGCTCGACCAAGCTGATGTCGCCATTGTTGAAAGTTGAGAAGCTCTATCGAGCGTAAGCTAGTCAATCACATTTATGCAATCCAAGATATGAGAATGCGTTTGCAAATGCACTGTGAAATTGTGACTCTTTGGAGGATTTTCACGTTAGTAATCACGAGACTGGATGTTGATAGCCCTCAGACATCGAGGATTTCATAAGCATTTGTGATGTACATAGACCAAGTGAACTTGCAAAAAATAGAGCACGAACGGCTTAGTCTTATTGTCATGTTCAAAAGGGAGATCCTGAGACAAAAAGGCAAAAACATGAGGTCAACGCAGTGTAGCCTACGAGGCGATCCACTAGTGTGAAACAAGTTAGTTACAGAGTTGCTATCCTTTCAAAATCACAGTACTATAACGCAGTAGGAGAACAGGGAGAAAACTAAGAATAATAAGAGTAATGTTTCCTCGAAGTCCAACGCAATATGGAGAAATGGTAACCATTAACGCCACCGGCACCAGTGGTATGTATCCAATAACAACAACCAAACTTTAAAACAACTGCAACCAGTCATAGTTCGTAAAAAAAACATTATTTCCAAAATATTACATTACAAAACATTTTTTTACGAAATGTCGTCCTGTGAGAATTTTTTCAAAAGAGAAGAACACACCAAAAGAGATTTAAGCCGATGAACACGTATTTAAAAAAAACGTATTAAAAGAAAAAAAATATAAACTTAAAACTTATTAATTAATATAATTTTTGTAAAAATTTATGAAGAAATTAACGACAATCAACACAGCTTAATCAATTGCGTATTTAAACTGAAATTTCTAGATCTCCAGACCCTGGAAAGCGATTCGCTGAGACTGACTTTAGCCTGAGAGGCAATTCAGAAAACTAAAAGAACGAAAGAACGAAAGAGCGAGGGTTTAATCTATTTTGTTGTAGTGATGTATGTTTTAGTTGTTATGTAGGACCTAAGAAATATCATGAGGATAATATCATGAGGAGTCTACTTAAATTCAGCAATGGACAGCAAACTTAACTCGATATAAACAAGAACACTTTTTTCGTTCACTTTCATTTTTTTTTAGACCAGACGCATTGAGGTTACATCAACTTTTTTTTATTGAAAGCAACAGTTTAGCGTTTGGATCAAACTAGACCTTAGTAACTTTAAAAGAGCTTAGTTATTTCTGAAATCACTTCATCATACTTAAGGCAGTCCAAACACAACTTGGAACATCACTGAATTTCTTTGAGAAAATCAGTTTCGAATCGAGAATACGCACTGACGATACGTCAAAGTATTCAATTCAGTTGATTAAGTAACGAACCGCCAAAAAAAACTAATGGATGGCTGTATTTTTTACTTCTGTCGGAAGTTTTTAAAACACTAACTGGAGGACTCTGGCCATAATACCGGTCCATTGTACTACCAGATAGCAACCATCTTTTGTTATAGCTTTCCAGATGTTCAAAAAAAAAAAAAAATACAAATTAAAGAAGCCGCCATGATGAGGAAGCTAGGTTACCAGCTCTCACCATGCTGCGCCGAGTATCAGCAACTTGATACCGGAAAATGCACGATATTCACAGAAGAAGTGCTCCGTGGTGTTATAATCTTTCTACATTTTCACTTTGATCAAGCCTGGGACGTAACCGGGACAAACAGACATCAATTTTCGGTTTCTCCAAAATTCGCAGATAGGGCAGTGTGGATCAGATTTTTGAATTATGTTCCCAAGTTTTCATATATCCGTACCTGCCACACAACTTGTATGACGATAATTATGTTGTCGAAAATGACTCAAACGATTTCGATAAAATTTTGTGTGGGTTTTGAACAAAATATGCTAGTTTTCAGCTAACAGACAATTTGGGCAGGTACTTATAGGCACCTAGAAAAACAATTGTTAAAAGAACACCCCCAAGCAAAAGACTTCCAGTGCTTTTGTACGAGATTGTGAAGACTTTGTTTGCCTTAATTCTACTTCTTCGAGCCTTGTCATGAAAATGTTTTTATTAAAAAATCATGTATAACGAAGGGTTCATCCAGAATTTCCACCCAAAGCCATTGAACTAATCTGTTGTTTTTCCATAATGTTCAAAGGGCAGCATCAATCACGAAAAATAAACAAAAAAAGACAAAATATAAAACACACAAGTTTTTCCATATGTGGAAGAAACTGTAACAAAAATTAAAAATCCCCCTCAACCCAACTCAAACCCAACCATTCGATATAGGTACACCATCATTCATGTTAATATAATCATAATTCATGACTCTAATTAAAGCCTAAAAGTTTCATAGCACGTATCACCATAATTGTAGCAGTTAAAGTAATCGCCGCTGGCTGGCTTGTTGCCTCTATCATTTAATTCGACAAGCCATGACTGTCAATGTCTCCCTTCAATATTTCCTTGAGTGCTATTTGTATGGTGTGAGTGTGTGTGGTTAGTGTGTTTGCCATAAATGTAATCTCTTGAGTGGCCATTAAGTATAAGAAAATATACAATGCCTCCCCCAATATTAAGACAAGACAATCTTTATATGAAACGATGACTCATCCCCGAAAACAAAATGCTTAGGTTGCATCGATTCATAAAAATAAATTACATTGGCTCAGTCTAATGTCACAACCTTAACAGCTGCAAAAGCTTATGAATCAACCGTCTTCCAATCATGCACACCAACAACTAATAACAACACCACATGCTTGGATCATTAAACTTTGTACAGAGCCCAAGAGGCCGGCCGACTGAAAAAAAATAAAAAAAAAAATAAAAAAACAAACAGCGACACACAAAAAATAATAAGCAATGATGCCATCAAATGAGTATAGATGTGCGGATCGGCCATATAAAATGCTTTTGCATCTGTTATAACACAGGCGCCTTAGCGTCCCTTATCCATACTAAAAATCCCTGAGAACGAACCTTCACGTGATGAATGCATAGAGCTCTAACAACGCACTCGAAAACGTGAACTCACTTAAAATTCCGAATACGTTGCGGCGACCAATAGCCGTACTAGTGTCACATTTCACTTAAAGGCTATTCAAACAGCCATTACACCCGTACGCCGTGGAATGTTATACGGTGATCATCAACCAGGCCTCTCACCTCCTTCTGGTCGCTATAGTCGCCACTCTCTAGCGACTTTGATACTCCAAGTCTACAAGTCTAATGATCCCTTAAATCATTCAGCAGCTCTTTGGCTGTCGAAACCTAACCCAGTTTTTCGCAAACTTGTGAATATTTTACATCACAGATAGTTTCTAACGTTATTCCCTTCCCTACAGAAACTTACCGATGATACCTGCCTGCTTTTAAAATATTCTGCAATGCCGTGCCGTAACAAAACTACTGCGTCGCACACTCTTTTGGGTTCGGGATCACCTCAGTGATAAACACTAATCGAAAATTTGGTGCACGTACACAGGGTAATTGAATTATAATTAACTGCATATTAGTTGGTTACTTGTAGTTTTAGTGGTGAAGCTGCTGCCTGGTGCTCCCAATTTAAACTTTGAACAGCGCAGCATTCGCTGCGGAGCGGAGGTTAGCATACAACAATTACGTTATAGAGACAATATTGTGAAGATACATTTTTAATGAGTGTCGAGGGTGGGAAGGGGTAGAATATTGTTTCGAATTTAGCAAAATTTGCATTTAACCCGCTATTGGCATAATCCATTAATGATATCAGTTGCTAATTAGGTTGTTGTCATCATGAAAAGTATCTCACTACGTAGATAAAGCTTGTTTCTGTATAGAGAGGCGCAGAATGGAGTTGTGTGTTCGCAGGAAATTCTTTCGAGCAATGCGGTGACTTACTGTTTACTGTGCATGAGAATAGTTTCCTCGAGATACATGGAGTAACACCGTAGGATAAAAGTTTATCTTACAACAAAGACATTGTGTGGGTGTGACTAATTGAACTGGCGCAGTTCTTTATTTATTTATCTTTTTTTTGTGTTGTGTGTTCGCAATTCTATAGGTAGTATAATCGATATTGAATTGAGTTTCGCTGTTAGTTTATTTATGAACACTAAATACAATCCAATTGAATGGAAATAGAGCGTGAAATTTCTAATAAGAAACAAAACAATTCACAGATACTTCTGAGTTCTGCTGACTGAGAGTCGATATAATCGATCGTGTTGGCTGTTTTTTTTTTTCTTCTCTTTTACTTTGGAGTTTTTGTGTTTTCTTTTTAAGGTGTGCGCTAAGTGTGTACTTAACTGCATGACATGAGAAAATATAGATAAAATTCTTGCTGTCAATTTTGTTGACGCTTTTGGCATGTTGTTTTTGTCGATTGCAAAGGAATTACTTAAGATTTAGATAAATATATTTGCAAATACATGCTTAAGGTGTTCAAGAATGGCAAAGTCTCTTAAGCGAATTCAATTATCTCTTGTTTGATAAGGCCTAAGAGTTGACATTTTATCTTGATGTAGTTTCAATTTGCTGTTTTTGCTTCAACAACTTTTGAGTATTCGAAAGCATTTAACGAAAACAAAACGAAAACTCATGTAAGGTTCCGTAAATATTCGGTGAGTTATTTCAAGGAAATTTATCAATATCTGATCCACAAAGGTGTAAGACCCTTCAACTGATCGTAAACGCAATGCAAATGAGGAGCCATTTAGTGGCTTCGCTTTCGAAACAAGCCGCTTCACGCACGAACAACGTTGAAAAATATTAAAAACTTATTCCTAAAGTGAGAGCTGAGTAACCCAAGACAGTGCGTTATTCCTGAAAAGAAGTTTTTGACCAAAATGAAGCACCTAACGAGTCTGTTGTAAGCAAGTTTGTGTAAACAGTTCGTGAGATTGGCATGATAGTAAACAATACTCATGGTACCCGTCTTCGAACGGTGTCTACAAACAAGACACAAGAAGGTGGCCGAGTTGTAGCCGAGAGTGTGAGGCTTCTAAATTCACGAAAATCAACTCGCGATCGATATCAACATTTCACACACTCGCCTGAGTAGAACGCTCAACAAAAATCTAAGACTATTCGCTTACAAGGTCTGCAGTCCAACTGACTCAGTAATAGAATATTCGGTTGAGACAGCTTGAATTGGATAACGGTTTTGGAATTTGCAGCATCTGGGGCTCGGAAAATTTGCACGTTATTGTAGAAGCCAATAGATCCACAAGGAGTGACAGTTTTCTCCGAAAACAACTACACAGACATGAAAAGAACTAACTCGAAAGCGTGAGAAGCTTCAAAGACTAGCAATAGGATACATTACTGGTTGTATGCACAACACACTCACCTTAGCTTCGTTCTACGACTTCTTCTAATTCACTCTATTTTTATAAAAATGGAAGAGCAAGACAGACCAGAACATTGTCTCTTTCACAAAGAGCGCCACATCTTAAATCCAAGCTCGAAAGGCCACCTCCCACAGTTTGGAGAAGCAATAAACCATGAATGAGGGCTTTGGCCGTTGCTATTCCCGTGTACAACTTCACACTCAACTTTTTCAACAATAGCCTCTAGGAAAGTCTTTCCTGCGAGAGCAAGGAAAAGCAAGATCCGGTCCGGTATATGATGAGATGACTTGCAAACGTAGCCATGCGCATGTTCCGGTATTCCCCGGCAACTGACCAAGAATAAACATTTCGGTGAATTTTCGTAATCATTGGCCTACATAGCAGGTCGAATTCGAGCAACAATGATAAGTTCAGCGAACACAAAAAGCAGACAGCCAAGTTGTCCTTGATGCACTTAGCACACCTTTCGTAATATCCAAACTAGTCCAGGATTCGCGTTACTATCCAAACCGACAACGAAAAACTCTCTTATTCTCTATTGGATTCCAGCACACAAGGAATATGATGGAAACGAACATATCATTACCAAAGAAAATGCATCTTAATCATCAGTCTGTTCTAAATCCGTTTTTTAAACTTCGGACGTATAATCAAGTACAGACAGTCACATTTTAATCGCACTACCCGTATGTGGAATGCCTACTAGACTCAGTTCTCCCCCTGCATAGAGCTTCACTAAAGTTCAAAAGCAATGTGCATCAGTGTCTCCTACTCTTAAACCCTCTACTATTTTTTTAAATGCTTGAACTGTGTTCTAAAACAAGCTGTTTGAAGCTTATTATGCCTGAATACCACCCACAAAGGATCATTGACTTTTAGTACAGAAAACTGCTCTTAAATTTCCCATGACTTCAAACAGTAGGTTCGAATCAGACACCACAGTCACTAGAGCAAACAAACATGTTAGTTAGTCTTAAAGTTTGTAGTTTGTAGTCGGTTGCCTATGCCAACCTCCAAAGTCGTAATGAGTTGAAGTTCAAATACAGCCATTTTCTTATAAACCACAAAATTCGCAATAACATCCTACTAATATTATAAACGTGAAAGTTTGTATGTGTGGATGTATGTTTGTTACTCTTTCACGCAAAAACTACTGAATGGATTTTACTTAAACTTTCCAATAATATAGCTTATACATCAGAATAACACATAGGCTACAATTTGTTACTAAATTCCCACGGGAACGGGAACGTATACGGGAACTTAGAAACTACAACACCGATTTCAAAAATTTGTCCACTGTTAGAATGCTACACTATCCCCGAGTAACATAAAAACTAATTCATCCCCATATTCCTACGGTTCCTTATATTCCCACGGGAGCAGAAACTTTGACACTACAGCACCGATTTCAAAAATTCTTTCACCGTTAGAATGCTACACTATCCCTGTGTAACATTAACTTTAATTCATTTACATATTCCTACGGGAACGGGAGTCCTTACTAATATAATAAGTGTGAAAGGAGCTCTGTCTGTCCCCAAACGAGTTCCCATTCTTTTAAAAAACTGACTTCATCAATGAAGCTTCATTGCGAAATCATCCATTACCGCGTGAATCATAAAAATCAATGCAAATTCTGGTGGAGCTTCCTTTCATTCAATTTTGATTTTTTCCATTTATGGAAATGGCTATGAGCTGTCAAACGAAAATAGCGCTCAGCGAACCTAATTACTAAAAAAAAAACTTTATTCAAAAATAAATAGTAAAATATTATTCTTAAAGGCGAAGCAAACGAATATTTGTATAAATAAACGAACCCATGCCGTTCCCATCCCAACGTCGAGTCGTCGTATAGTCTTCGTCAATAAAAATCTACCCATGACCCAAAACTTTCACTTAAAATCCGTGGCAGTACACCGAGCAACGTCAACTCCAATTTGTAAGTCATTCGATTCTCAATTGGGGCGGTTAAAATATGCATGCAAACAATCTCGACCGAAAGCAACCCCCCTCCTCCCATGTGTCGCCTTCTAAAGGCCATTTCTGATGAAAAAAAATCACACTCATACTCATACAACCGAACAATAACAGTTTTACGGTCTGCAATTTTTCTGCGGTGTGGCTGGTGAGTGAAAATCGATTTGAGATATATCCCCCCATCATTCATACTGAGGCCAAACACGACATCTAAAAAAAGAGCAATCCCTGCGCACACTTCCGCACAATGCGATGCAATTTGTCAAGTCCGTCGTAATATAACACACCCATTCTATGGACAACAAATGGACTGAAATTCTTTTCGTGTTTTGTTTTTGAAATAAGAAAACAAAAACCAAAAAACAAAATCCATACATACGAATTTATATCGAGCTGAAAATAAATTTCAAAATATTTTTATTTATTTATTTTTTTCGTCAAAATTAGCAATTCATGCGGCCTGTATCCGGATGAGTGGGATGCCCTCGCGTACAAATGAGTCAAAGACCGGTGTTCTGAAATACACGTTTCAAAGCTTTGCCCAAGCTGCACACTTATTTTTTTATGATTTTGTGTTTAATTTATGCAATCGTGCATCATAGATGATATGCCACTCACTTCCATGCTACAAGAGATGAAAGAGATACAATTGGCATGAGTTTGCTTTATTTATGCGTTTCGTTAGTTGAACGAGTTTACAAAAAAAAAAACCATCTTGCTTATCTCGCAGAGAAGAGAAGTGATATTTTTAATTGAAATTTTTGGCATTTGTCGTCACATATATGCAAATTCATATTTCAAAATTAGAACCATGTGGTTGGCTTTACAAAAACAATATGGAAACACACTCACTCACCACTCAACCCATCGAAAAACTGTTTGGCGGAGGCATATTTCAGTGTTGTGTATCTTAAGCTCATTTAATTTGATGGAATCGCAAAGTTTAAAGCGCTTTATATGTCTCAACACATACACAGACATGCAGCCACAAACACGTACGAGTATGATCTCGATTATTGTGTGCAACGTGCAAGTGCAGTTAAGAGCTGCTTTTCCGAATTCCTGAAGCTAAAAATAAAATTAATTGTGTTGGACGCATGCCGTGTTTGTGTGGCTGTGACTGTTAGCATATCGACAAAACAGTATGAGCTGCTGGTATTGTGTTTTTGCTGCTGTTGCACTCACGGATACTTTTTTTTATTTATTTATTTGATTATTTGTCGAGATCTTTTCGTTGCTTTTTTCAAAGTTATTATTTTTTATAGCCATGTATGCATGTAGTATATGGAACGGCATTGACATGTCATATGAGCACGATCCGTCCACCACCCCTCAAAGCCTCTGGCCGTGCCACCTCATATTGTAGCTGCTGTTTGGTGTGCCAATTGCTCATAAAGCAAAACAAATGAATTGATTTTATGCTGTCGGTAGTATTTTTCGTATTTGTTGTTATTTTGTCGTGGATATCAATTTTTCTATAATGAAAATTGAACAAAATACTTCACGGTATAGGTAGGTAAGGGGATTTGATTCTCGATAGGTACAAAAAAAAGTAAGTAAATTAATCAACTCTGCTTTTCTGAAATTCAGAAAGTGGAAGTAAGTTGGCATTTAAATTACTTTTGAAACCCAAAGTTTTTTGATGGAAATGAAATGGAAAGAGAAGTTGAGTTGGTTTTTCATAAACTGACAGGAGATTTATTTTCATGCGAAGGCAGCTCATGCAAAGGTAGTTTTTTATTGATCCGTTAATTTTGGTCTTCTTTTTATGTAGGGATGTTGCATGTGGTATTACTTAATGCGGAAGTTTTTTGAAACTTTTACAAAATGTGTGTTACAAACTTTTACGATTGACTGTCAAAATAAATAAACTAATTCAATCAGCAGTACCTGTGTATGTACATAAATTTAGTTAACGGTACGCGTACTTTATTGAAGAAATAGGATTAAGTAAACAATAAAAATTTATGTACCTATGTATGTGTGTGTGTGTTACCCGTTGTAGACTCCTTAACAGCGCAACGGCTTATTATGAAACTTTTTGGGTTAATTTAGTTTAGTCCAGGGATGGTAACTGTTAAGGTTTAGTTTTCTTTCAACATAAGCTAAACATGCTACACGCTACACTAGTGTTGCCCTTGGTGTATGCCTGTTACGCGAGAGGTTCGTAATTTAAAATCGAACCGAAAACAAAAAATGTTTTTCAACGGTTATCACGTTTCGCACAAGACACGCGAGGAATTGGCAAGTACTGCAAAAGAAAATTCATTGTCAAAATAAAGTGCTTTATCGATTATCCTTTCGGTATCAGCAGAAAAGTATAGGTCCCCTCAATTCCTTCACAAGGTATGGTTGTAATAACAAAGCCCGAAGAAAATCTTTTTGTGAATCATGAAAAAATTATGCATAGGTGACGACCGTATTGTGATGGTCCATTGAACGAACAACTTCTTGAACAGCACTTTTCAAAATCTGAACTTAACTTAATGGAAATACTCAACATGACAGTCGAAGCAGTTAGTGAGTCAAGAGCTTAAAACAAAGCCAAAGTGCTGGCCCAGACCAGATATCATATGGGTTTGGGACGCGATAGGACACATCGGGTTTAAATGGCAGACGTTTCTCATCTCAAAAGCTTAAGAAGTCATAGTCTGTCAATTCAGTGAATGGAAAGTTAGCTTCTACTACAATAGCTTAGTTTTATTGGGAATCTGTATGCACTTCAGCAAAACATCGCACATGGGAAAACAACAATGATTAAGCTATCTGATAACCAATGCTAGTTTGTCATGGGTAAATCAACAACAGATGCAATTCAAAATGATTTTTTAAAGGATTTGCATGGTGTGTTAGTTGACTTCGAAAACGCATTCGATCGACAACCACGATATCTATTTTTGATGGCCTCAGCCAACGCGGAGTTCCAGAGGCTTATTTGCATATGATCAAGGATATGCATAAATGAATGATGACAAATTTTAGATGTCCAGCTGGAGTCACCGAAACATTACAAGTTATAGAAGGTGTGCACCAGAAAGGATCTTGAGTGCTCAGCTTAATTACAATACTTTGATATCTGGTGGAAGATAAGGTACAGAACACCATCAATTATTTTTTACTGGCGAAGGAGCCATCACAACAGAATATCCTGAATCCCTCCAAAAAGCTCTTGAATTGTGAATACGAAAGAAAGTGGTGAGTTCCGTATCAGTCCACAAAAGAGTGAGTACTTGCATCCTTTTCTGAACCAGTCAAGACTACTTCATACATTAATTTGAATGGAATTGTTGTTGAAATACCTGCGATCTATGATCAATAGTAAAGCACCTGTTGATGTTGACATCAATCATCGAGTAAACGCATTGTGGAAAAAGTGGCGAGAAAACTCTGGCATCTTCTTGAATAGAAAAATGCTCTCAACGAAAAGTGAGCTTAGCTTGGGTAAAGTACAAAAAGTATAACAGATAAGTTGAAGATGTCGGAAAGACCATCTTGCAAAAGCACGACCTCCTGAGCTGACATTGTCATGTTCAAAGGAGAGATCCAAAGAACCTGTCAAAAAGACAATATCAGAAAACGAAAGAAAAAAAGTGTGGAGTATTTCTAAACGCTAAACTTCACGAAAGTCAACAGTGCACAGTGCACAAGAATAGAGCCAATGTGATTTCCGACCCATCAGGTCACTATTTGCAAGTTCTCTTGGTAACAAAGTATTGGATTTTGAATATAAGGAAATCATACGTCATCATTTCATTGAAAATATTCTTATGATAAGATGCAAAACAAAAAAGAAAGGCTGACTAAAATACTCCAGCAAATGCAACAACATCTGCATTTGGTTGGCCTCAGACATTGAAAAATTCAAAACTGCAAAACTGGTAGGCTTGCCGAAGTTTTCAGTGCTCAACTCAGCGGATCACTAGTGTGAAGCAATGAGTGGGAGAAAACAGGGTGAACCTGTTCCCCAACCAACGTCTTTCGCCATCAATTTCGAATAGCCCTCCACAGTTCGGCATTCTAACTGGGCTAAGGTCCTTTTCCACACCAAAAACATATGGTCTTCCCTTTCACAGTCTGCAGTGTACTTCTAAAAGCCGGAGCCTTGGTGTCATTCGCTCTAACATGTCACAGCCATCGTTCGTAAGCCCCTTGGAGTACATATTTTAGTCCATGCTTCTACGCAGTATATTGCAGCAGTGGAATGACCAAGATCTTATAAAAGGTTAACTTTGATCTTTCGAGGTGTGTTTTTTGGGTGTTTATTTCTCAATTGTCCTCTTAATGCAATTAAGCAGGGATTGGCTAGAGCAATTCTCCGTTCGACCTCCGCACTGACGTTAACTTCCGTGTCTTTAGCGGATCCTTGGAAGACGAAGTCCTGTGCTACCTAGAAGTTATGCCTGTCTACCGTGCCCAATTCGTCGATGTTCTCTGTCTTTTTTGAATGACAGCAAATATTTCACTTTACCCTCATTGAACATTGAAACAATTCTATTCACACTCCTGTTTCAATACATCCAAAGCAACACTTGCTTCTTCCCATAACGTCAATACCATCTGCGTAGGTCACGTACAGACTTTCAAAAGATTATACCTCTGGTATAGAGGCGTTACAGTTTCGCAAAACCTTCTTAAGATGATGTTAAAACATTACAGGCACCCATTTACAGCAAATCGGGAAAATAAATTAGCTTTTCGAAACTCTTAAGCCATATTTACATACATATACATACATTTCGAAATGTGTCCTTATCTTTTTTTATTCCCGAGATCCATTATCACTCAATAATTGTTTAACACTAAATCTCAGCCACACTAGTATCTACAACTTAATACAAAAACTACTCTATTATCCACTCTACAAAAATTCGAAGTTACATGAAGTCAACTTTTTCCCAAGCCACTTACATATTTTAGATCTTTTTCTAGCACCCAATAAACCCAACCATCAACAGTTTTATGTTCCTAAACAAATGGCTCCATAAAACAAGTGGTCAATGCCAAGTTTAGAAAAACAATAACTATACAAAAGCATGAGCTTGAACATACCGCTCACACAATATGTCCAAACTAAGGAAGTATCGTCAACAAATTCCCACTAAGGACATAAAACAACATCCACCCACCCTCAAGAGACATCACAAAATATATATGTACACCGTACATGGCACATATATATTTCACGCCAAGCAATCATCCAAAGTGTAACTAAACTGGCTCCGATAACCCTCCACCCCCATCCACCCCAATTCTGCAACGAGACAAAACAAAAAAGTTATTCCAAAAATACAATACATCAGATAAGCAACTGTCGTTAAAGCGAACATATCGTAAAAATGGTCGTCGTTCCGTAATAAAACATCTCTGAGGGGTCATGTCAGAGTTGCTTTCTTCCTTGTGTCTCTCTGGTGGTATATTGTGTTGCTGTTGTTGTTGTCGTCAGGCTTATTAGCTTTATTGGTTCGAGGGATCTTTCATCTTTGTCAAGAATTCGTTCCCATTCTGTTTGCAAAAAAAAAGATATTAATTTTCCAAACAAAAATATTCATTTTTGTGTCCAATATCCGGGGTGCAATGAACGCAAGTCATTGACTTGAGTGCAAAAAACCCACTACAGAACTGAATCTATTTTTTGAGGTGATTTATCGAGTGGACGCAGACTTGTACTTCGCTTTGGTGCTCTACGCAGCATCAGCTACCTACAACGCGTTGTACGTGTGCCGAAATGAACTCACAGTTCGCAGGCACAGATGCAAGATGAAATAAATTTGCATTTGACCACACGGTGCCGGTGCGCGACCGACCTGTGTTACTTGAGGCAAGTGAATTGTATAAACAGAATACTTTTTTACACGTTTACTCGAAATCTCGAAATTTATTTTTAATTTGTCGACGAGACGACGACTCGCGTTCCTTCCTTGTCATTAAACCCCATAACGTGCGAAAGAGTCAAGCGAATTTTGTCGTATTGCTAGCATAAGTCTCCTCTGTCCTCGCCATCACCATTTCGACGACTCGACTATCTATTTGTGTAATTTGGTTGTAAGGATGCTGCCAGAGCTTGTATAGTGACTTCTGATTCTGAGCTGATGCCAGGGTACCTATACGACGAATATATTTTTATGCGGTTTCCTGTTGTATAGGGTTTTTTATGTTGCTTTTTGTTCGTAATCGTAACCAGCCGTATGTACAAAATGTACGGTTTAATGTCGGTGCAATTAAAATATAAAATTGCTGGGGGATTTCGTGTGAGTGAGTTTCTTTTTTGTTGTTGTTTTAATCTTATTTCGTGGCGAATTTTCATTTTTTTTTTTTCTTATTATTGCCATTAAGTGAAACAGCAGAGAGCACACATGTATCTGATGTGGTCGGTCATCATCGTTTGGGCAAAGGAATCATGGAAACCAGGGTTCCTTTTTTATTGGTGGTATGATTTTATTAAAGCTGTTATGTAATTACTGCGACTCGGTCT
This sequence comes from Melanostoma scalare, assembly GCA_949752695.1. NCBI lineage: Eukaryota > Metazoa > Arthropoda > Insecta > Diptera > Syrphidae > Melanostoma > Melanostoma scalare. The sequence goes on along the minus strand of OX456984.1, from coordinate 148,268,994 downwards.
GACAATGGATTAAGTAATGTCATTCGTTTGTACATAAAATTTTGTCCATGTTTGGCTGGGTTAAAGTATACGAACGACAATGCGGATTTAATGAGAGAGCGCGCACGTTTGGCGTGGGTCTGACCCACAATTGTAATTTTATCTTACTTTTTTTTGTTATTGTTGTAGTAATGATTTTGTGTATTCGTGCCAGGCTTACAACAGCTGCCGTACAGAAAGTGACATTCACCCACAGGCAACTGATTTAATTTTTTTTTTTTTGTATTTTGTAAGTAGGTAATTGTTAAATCGCGAAAAGTAATTTTAACAGCCAAAAATTATTAACTTGTCTTTAAAATGCCGAAATGAATTACATATTTGAATAGAATATGAAACAAAGGAATGCACAAATATGCATTTCAGAGGCAATGCTTCTGTAAGTCCCCTCAGAGCTTTGAATTGGCATTGATTTTTTCAGGAAGTTGATCTTTGTAAGTACAATAGTAAAAGCATGTAGGTACATACTTACTTTTATTCTACACCATTCTTTCGTATTTATTTATATATTGTATTTTATTATTTCTCTAAGTTTAAACGTTGCATATTCTTGGAATTCAGATGCCAAAAATAATGAATATAAATTTGATTTTATTAATGCTGATTATGAATTAATGTGTAATTTTTTTTAATGAATTTGATTGGCAATTATGTTTAAATTCTGACAACTTAAATTCTATTTTTGTGTTATTTAGGAGCATATTAGATAATGCGGTCTCTAGGTATGTACCACTAAAAGAATTAAAGCCTCAAAATAGTAAGCCCACTTGGTTTAACAAAAGTTTATTAAGGCTGAAAATTGCCATGCTTAAAATGCACAAAAAAGCAAGAAAATTCCATCTTTACACGGCAAATTTCGTCAACTAAGGTCTGAATATGAATTTTTGAAAAAAATTATCTTTAGACAATATGTTTGGACAATCGAATCAAAAATTAAACAATATTCTAAGTCTTTCTGGTCTTATATTAATGAGAAACGTAAATCTTTTGGTTTTCCGGCGTGTATGTTTCACAATAGTGTTACTGCCAATGATATGCAGCAGATATGTAATATGTTTGCTTCTTATTTTCAGTCAAACTATGAGGACAAATCTCTTGTTTATAAATCTACATTGACTCTTGCGTCATGTGTTGATTTAGGTTGTCTTAGCATTACTGAAGAAGAAGTTCTTTCAATGTTGTCAACCTTAGATCAAAGTGTTAAATAAGCTCCAGATAATCTGCCACCAATTCTTCTTAAATCCTGCAGAACTAGTTTAGCTAAACCTCTTAGCATAATTTTCAATAAATCATTGGCCAATGGCGAATTTTTAGATTGTTGGAAAACTTCTTTAATAACTCCAATACACAAGGCTGGTTGCAAAAACCAGATAAATAATTACAGACCTATAGCTAAATTGCAAGTAATACCCAAGGTATTCGAAGCTATAGTTAAAAATAAAATTTATGAAATCGTCCGGAATTATATATCTGCATTTCAACACGGCTTTGTTTCTGGGAGATCAACAGCTACAAATCTCGCCATTTTTGCAAACTATTGCCTTAAAACAATGGAAACACGTCAACAAGTTGACACAATCTTTATTGACTTTGCTAAAGCTTTCGATCGTGTTCAACACTCAGTTCTAGTTAGCAAGCTAGAACGCTTCGGTTTTCATTCAAATATTTTGAAATGGATTCGCAGCTATTTAGAAAATCGTATACAATACGTAAAGATTGGTTCTTCTATATCTACTGCTGTCTATAACTACTCTGGTATTCCTCAAGGCAGCCATCTTGGTCCTCTATTATTCTTACTCTTCATCAATGATCTACCTTCCTTTATTAAACACTCAAATTTTCTTTTATTCGCAGACGATCTTAAATTATTTAAATGCATTGCTTCCGTATCAGATGCTGATGACCTACAAGATGATATTAATAATATCACACATTGGTGTAATCTTAATGGTCTGCAAATGAATATAAGCAAATGCTCAGTTCTTACATTTCACAGAATTCTCTCGACGGTAAATTTTCAGTATTCGATTCAAAATGAAATTCTAACAAGAGTGGAAAGTCATAAGGATCTTGGGGTAGTTTTTGACCACAAGCTGAATTTTTCAATGCACTATGATTACATCATATCACGTGCAAATTCATTATTTGGTTTCATGCGTCGCAATACCAAAGAATTTCAAGATCCATGCACATTGAAGACGTTGTTTAATTCTTTGATAAGATCAAGGCTTCAATATTGCAGTACTATATGGAATCCATATTACCAAAATAAAATTTCACGTATTGAAAAGATTCAGAAACGGTTTATAAAATTTGCTCTACGAAAGATGAATTGGAACGGTGATTTGCCAGTCTATGAAGCTAGATGCACCTTATTAGGTATTAAGCCCCTATACAAAACTCGAATTTATTATGCGGTCTTATTTGCGCAGGATGTTCTAACTGGACATATTGATTGTCCACACCTGCTTTCTTTGTTTTATGTTTATGCTCCGTCTCGTACTTTGCGTCCAAGAAACCAGGATTTCTTTTATGTTCCTAGACATTATACAAACTATGGATTAAGCGAACCTATATCTTCTGCATGTATTTTTTATAACCGTTATGATAATTTTATTGATTTTAACATGAACAGATTATATTACAAAAGCTTAATGTTTTTGATGTGAGCAATTATGTACATATAGTATATTAATAATTTATGCTTAATGTTATTGCATTTTATTTTACTTCTGTAAATTAAGTCTATGAAAGATAATGTTCTTGTTAGACGTAAATAAATAAATAAATAAATAAATAAAAAAGGAGACCGGGAATATACGATATTGCATTCTCTATCTCATTCTCACTCGGCCACTTAATCCTATACATTTTAGTTCTTGATCGTGACTCATTATCGTTTCATAGAGTTTCAACGATCTTAGAAAGTTTCACTTCAAAGGATAAGAAATTCATAAACTTTTAAAGCGTTTTAGTTCTGTGCATCCACAGATCCTAATCGAGGATAAAAATCGAATCTTAAAGGAGATTTTGCAAACAGAAAAGTCCTCGGTTCCTTGAAAAATGCGGTAGTCCAGCAAAATGTCTGCCTAGGCATACCGAGTATCCAAAGCTTCCCGAAAGAATACTAGCGGAATATGTGGGAGTAGTCCATTTATTCTACTTTCCGATCTTCAGGAAACTTTCTCAAAGAGGATTACACCTTTTAACTCCGTTTTTAATTGCGTAACGGCTTTGTTTGCGTACTTCGATCTGAATTAAGATCACGTTTGACGTAACGTATAGCAATCTTTGCGTCAAGCTTTTCCAACCGAGTTGCACTGATACCAGCAAACGAGTGTTGAACAAACTTTTCGAAATAATTTTCTCGGTCACTTTCTATTGTAAGGAATGAAGGGAAATGTCGTTGCTTCACATTTTTTTGTCAATTAAATGTAGTTAGTTGATTTATGTCGTCGATTAAAGAAAATAACAATAAGTGTGGGGGTTGTGAACTTACAAAATTGGAGGACCTTATGAGACTTAACGATGATACCATGATTACTAACTTTTTGCGATCGGTTCAAACAAAGTTTGAATCAAACAAAGTTTGAATCAAACAAAGTTTGAAAACATAAATGAACGATTTAGTGAGACCTATACTCGTAAGTCCAGTTTAGAACAGATTTCAAAAACATTCCAATAATTCAAACTATACATACGTTGGACGTAACCAGACGCAGGGTTACCAGACCGTGAATTACAACTATACCTGTCCTACACAGTTCAACTAGGTACTCCACATATAATAACCGCCCAACCGCCGGCCGCCATCGCCAGTGCCTTTTACTAGCTGTCAGAGAAACACCATTTTATCAGACTGATCTGAAATCTGAAGAAATTGTATTTAATCATAAAAAGTATTCAAATAAAGCGTAGATTTCATGTAACTGAAGATTCTCGTGTCTTTCTTCATCTTCAGAAAGAATCCTGGTGTGCCGTGAGCTTTACCATGGCTGGAAAAGCAAGGAGAGCCAAAAGAAGCAACAGAAGCCAAAAATGTTTTCTCACGGGTATCGCTTTTCGCGAGGAATTGGGAAGTTCTCCGATACTAAATTCATTGCCATGAAAAGCGCTTTCTTGGTTAACAGTTCGGAATCGTCAGAAAATTGAAGATTCTCTCCATCCCCTTACAAGCCATGGTTGTGAGAAATTCAATAGGCCTTGGGCACCCGCTCTGTTGCGCCACCCTATTTATTTTATAGCTAAAAATTTTCACCCATCGATTGAAGGGATTTTTTTTCTAAAGGGTATCTTGTTCCTATTGTTTCGAGTATTAATTTTGATATGAAACAGCTTTTTTTTATAAATAAATACGAGTTTAATTTTTTCAATCAGAAAATTCTGCTTTGCATCAATTCGAATCTTGTGAATGTTTTTTCATGATTCGGAGTGTAGTTTTTAATTCGGGAATTTCTTCGAATTCTTCGAAAGTAACTTTATTTATGAATTACGCTTATGATTTTTTTTTGAGCGAAAAAAATCATAATTTTTATTTAAAATTCAGAGAGTAAAAGAATTTTGAAAATAAGTAGGCGGGGACACAAAAGTTCCAGAAAAAGATGCCTCCACCTCAAGCCCATATTTAAAGATGGTGACGACCAAGGAAGAAATCGAGCTGCAAGCGATTTCCTGCAGCGAGAAACAGGGTGTACTCGAGAAAACAACACCAATTGTCTAAACATTATCACCGAATATACCTTGGATATAGCAAAAAGAAGATGATCTGCTAAAGAAGCAGTCAGTTGAAAAAAGAGCTTTGCCAAAGCAAATTCCTGCCAAGCTTAACGCCAAAGATTATATGTTCAGAGAATCTCTTAGGACTATCCTGTACCTTCTGTGTTAATAAAATAAAGTCGGATCACCCAATACTAGTAGGTAATCTGTCATCTGTCATCTGCCCTCTGGTTGCAGGCTGCAGTCTTAAGCCAACAATGCGCTTCTGATTTTGAGAATTTTTATTCGGTGTATTTTTCATTATTTGTTGTATAAAATTTCATGTCTGGAGAGTTTATGAGTGAAATATACCTAACCCTTCCTCGTTTGCAGAATATTTTATGGATGTGTTTGTAATGGGATTTATTTTTGTAAAAACAAAGACTTTCTATATGTCGTTTTTTGTAGCAAATACATACTTGCGATAAAGTAAAAACAAAAACTGACATCATAAAAAAGTCTTATCAAAATCTTTTAAGCAGTTTTCAAAAAAATAAGCTTTATTATAACCGCTCTATGGTATCGCAATTTTAAGACCTATAAATCCAATTCTAACAACACCTCTGTAGGTTGATCCACTGACCGTCTGACCACTGAATGGAGGGGACCTACAATTTTCTGCCGGTTCTGAACGGCTTATTGAGAAAGCGTTTTTCGTAGCAATGAATTTACTAACAGAGGACTTGCCTATTCCTCGCGAAAGGTGATACATTTTTGCCTCTGCTGGGATTCGAAACTCAAACCTCTGGGTTAGCAGATGGACATGCTAACCATCAAGCCACCGGTCTCGACGAATACATTTGTAATAATACCTATTTATGGGAATAACATAATACAAGATTTTGAAGTCGTTTGCTAAATCCTAACTTGGGAAAGTGACATCGGGATACCTAAAAAAGCTGTCTTATAAGCTTGAGCTGGCAGAACGCAAAACAAATAGTCAAGTTTCAGGCAGTCAACTGCCCTTATTTCACTCCTCAAATCTAAAATATTGGAACTCACTACCATTTTCCCTGACTCTACAAACTCACTATCGAAAACTATCCTAATTTTTTAAGGTTTAACTTCCATTAAAGTACCTGTACCATCGATGTCTACCCATACAGTCGTTGAATATAAAAATTCTCTTTTCAATTTATTTTGCTAAAAACTAAGCGGAATGTTTTAATGAAATCAAACTTTGCTAATTTGGCACCTTTATTAATCACTTTAGTCTGCAATAAATTTTCTGAAAGCAAAAATTCATTTTTAGTCGCATGTCTAACTATCTATGTCCTCGCATATGCATAGAAGTCAGAAAGGTAGGTGTACACTAAATTAACTTACTCTATAGTCATATTCATTAATTTCCACTCAGAACCAATTTGTTGCTGTCTTTTGTAAAACATTAATCTATTTACCGCCGACTCCGTTGAAGTTCGTAGTGCAGTGGACCTCGACATTCGACAAGCATGCTATTGCTATGTGTCGCCTGTCGCATTGCGCTGCCCTCAATTTTAAAAACAGTGAAAGTGTAATGCAACTCCCGCCACCACACTTATGTGTACCTAAGCTAGCGCGTCGCCGACGCCTCACCACACACCACACACCGTCGATGTTGCTAGTTGCTACTAGAACGTTTGAGTTGTTTTCAAATAAACAAAAAATGAGAAAAGAAGAAAAAACTGAAAGTGTAAACTAAGCCTTTTCATAACCTGTGTGTAGCCTACCACGACACAGCCTGTAATTCCTGGTCGCGTGAAAGTGATGATATCTGGGAAATTTAATGCGATGTTCTACAATTACATTGGTTAGCAGGGTTCAACACCACATTCACTGCTCTAGCAAACAAAACAACACACAAAAAAGCTGCATAAAAGTGTAACGCATTTTTATTCCCTCGCCTGTCGCTCAACACCAAATATAAAAAACATAAAAAAAAAAATCCAACAAACCTACCTGTTGTCAATCATCACCTGCCATGTCTGTGTATAATATTCCATCGACATGTGCACAAGATACAGCTTAACGGAGCGGAGAGCGAAGACAGTAAAGAGACGAACGGAACCAAATGAATCCAAACGGAACGATGAGACGCGACGACAACCAGCATATAAAAGCAAACGAGTGTATAATGCAAGTCATGCTTTTAGCCGAGCTTGTTCTTCGACTTTAACGTTTAAGATTGGAGCAACATTTCGCTTACGCCATTCATGGTTCGGACAGAACTTGTTATCCTTGCCCCTAGGCCTGTCAAAAGTGCAAGAGTAGACGTTCTGTCTATTGCAGCAGATCACTGAGCAATTATTAAATCCGACGGCGCGGCGCGGCGGTGGCCATAAACGATGACGACAACTCAACTTTTGCTATGACTTTTCGAAAAATTGTATGATTATTTCTGTGTGTTGTTACCTCTTTTTCTGTCCGTTATCAACTCTGCACCGTTCGTTAGTAGGGTTGTCAGCGCAATTTTCTTCAATTTTTACTTGACGGTATTTGTGCATATGGCGTGAATGCTAATTAAGCATTTTATGCATCGATTTTCATATCAATCGTTTTTATGTTTTATCCGCACCTCCCATTTCAAATAATTGGCGTTTGATTTTCATTTATTTTTCTTCTATTTTGCTCCAACTACCAACCACCTACCGCCAAAGAGTTAATGTGTTTGGTGGCGATCGATGGCTGGAACTACTGTTGTTGGTGGCAAATTGAAGTCTGTTGAAGAACTCTGAGCACAGTTGATGACAGATGTTTTAGTGCATAAAATTTTTTTTTTGAAAATATTTTGTAAACAATAATTATAGGCAACGTCTTTTGGCGCGTACCACAGGGCTTCCCTCATGGTCCTGTACTTTCACGAAGAATGTGTTCGCCTCAGATTAGCGTAAGAGTTCATTTTAAAATTATAAAAAAGGTAGGTACACGTTCTATAAGGTCGTGCTCTCTTTAAAAAAGATGAGAACAGTTTTCAAAAATTTAAGTCTTTCAAAAATACCAAAATAAATGCAAAAACTATTTGAAGGTGGAAAGCGTCAAAATTAAAATTCAAATACAGCTAAACTCAAAACTAGTTAAAAAATCTAAAATGTTGCGACAAAAAATAGGTAAAAGAATCGCTTAACTCGTGGATTAGTGAGGAAAAATATGAGATGAAGAAAATCAGGGCAATTACTGAAATCTGTAATGAGCCGCTGAATGAAAATTATGTCAAACGAATCCTTACTGACTTCAAGGGGGTGTAGATTTATAATAGAGAGACGTTCAAGATAAACTATCAGGGAGAGAAAGTTGTTAATCTCATAGAGACCACAAAGAACAAATAACAAAAAGCAAAGTACAACGATTTTGATCCTCGAGAGGTAGACGTTGAACTCCTCGATACGGAGCCCATACTTGCGATGCATCCTCAAGAAGAGGGCGAACTTAGAATTTATGACGAACTTAGTATGAAGGGTTTTGATAATAAAACGCTTTAGCAGCTCTATGAACAGTACTTTGACAAAACCTATGGTGCAGTTAGCTCTTAATATAGCTTCATCAATATGAGAGAAAAAGTTTGATTTAGAGTCCCAGTGGACATCTTAATCACGCATAAGCTGCACGCGTTTTGCGGAAAGGTACTGAAGATAATTAGATTTGAAAAGAGGTTTTTAATTTTTTTGAGATAATGTAACTAGCCCACAATTGGCAACAAGAAAATTTTTACAGCACCAAATCACGAACGATTTGAGGTCATTTTGAATTAGAAAATATCAACGAAAAGAAGAAATGTCCTTGAAGAATCAAGCACCATCAGCATTTGAGGAGAAAGAAGATGTTTAAATAACCTTTTCGACATCATTAATGGTAAATATAAGTAGAAGGGGTCCAAGACATCTACCTTGAGGTCCAGAGGCAGCCACAAAAGGAGCTGAAAAATTACAAAGAAAACGGGCTAACTATTGGCGTCTGCTTAGAAACGAGGAAAACCATTTTGGGACCGAGAAAGAAAACCTTAAAACCATTAAAATTATTTGAGATCTCGTCGTAGGCTTTGCTGAAGTCTGCAGTGATGACGTCTGCTTGTTTACCTTTTTCTATCGCATCACTGCAAAGAGGAAGCCAACTCAACTAGGCTACAAGTAGTAGACCATATCTTACAAATACAGTACATGATAAAGGGAGTATCAAAGATTTGCATTGGAAAGAAAGCATATCATGTTTTTAGAGGTTTGGTTTTTAAATTGGAAACACTGTCTTTAGTGATCATGCAATGACAAGCGCTTTCTTAATAAGCCTTCGAAATCGGCACAAAATTGTAGGTTCTTTCCATGCGTTCACAAGGCATGGTTGAGAGAAATGCGCTTGTGCACCCCGTTCAGTTGTGCCACCGTATTTTTTTGTGATATATTCAACAGATATGATCAATAGATATACTTTAACGTGATACCCGTGGTGGAATGTTCAGCATGTCTGCCTGTTCTGTCAAAGGTTTGTGGTTCGAATACCAACAGAAAGCAAAAAATGTTTTCCACGGGTATCGCCTTTCGCGAGGAATTGGAAAAGTACTTTCTCGATTAGAAGTTCGGAATAGGCAGAAAATTGTAGGTCTTCACTTCCCTCATAAGGCATGGTCGTGAGAAATGAGTTGGGCCATGGGGCTACCCGCCTTATTGTGTCACCCTATTTATTTATTTTTAGCACAACGCTTGCAAATTGTTAATGCCGGCCTAAGATTGCTTCAAAAAGTGGTCAACGAACTTCTTCCCATTAAACTTCATTCGAGCCAGCCGTCGGCGTCGGTCGGGATGCCCGAAGTCGCTTTTGAGCACTAGCGGCATAAGAATATCTTTTATTTAAACCCAATTACATTACATGACAACAACAGTAATTTTTATTCATTTTGAGGTTGTCCACCACTAATAAAAACACTCTTAAGAATATTTTGAAGCGTTTAGGGATATGAGAGAAGTTAAGAAACGAGTCGGTAGTTTGAAACTCTCCAAGGGCTTGCACGATACGCATAGAAAAACGATTGGATTTTTTTCGAAGCATCGAGCTTCCACTTACAAGGCAAACGCTCTAACCACTATAACCAACTGCTACGGCGCTCTTTCAAAAAAATTAGGCCTTAGCGAAGTATCCATTCGGATCGGAGAACTGTTCACAACGTCCGACGAAATCGGAAAAACAATAATTGCATTAAGTTGTCAAAAATTTCACAAACAAAGATCTTGATCGCAATTCAACGCAGTTTTCCGGATGTGTTAAAATAATAGCCGCGTTTTATTATCACAATGATCCAATCCGGATCGGATCTTTATAATAAAACAGCTTTAGATCATCATATTTCTTATTATTTCCAGTTGGTAGCTGAGTGAAATTCGTTCTTTTAAACGACATTTCAAAAGAGTTGCAGAGTTGCCCTGCGAACTTTTTTCCAATGGTTAATTTTTTGTTCTTTTTTTTATGGAAAAATGATACTCATGCATTTTGTCAAATATACTTTTTTTTACACTTATTCTTATTAATTTCACGAAAATTTGTTTTGTTTTGTTAAACATTTTCATTATGTCATGAATTATACAAGAATGAATACATATATGAAGCTTCTCGCTATCTATCTAAAATATATTTCATTTCACACAGATAAAAATGTTCATGAGGCAATACTGTTGTTATTGGAAATAGTGGAAATGATACCAACGTTTTCAATGGAAAATCTCCTCTTGTGTGAAATAGAAGAACTACATAATTTTTAGATCACAAAAATAGATCCAACCAAAAAGCAGGATCTCGCTTTGTTGTTGTAACGCTAATAAATCCATGATCTGATACGGATCAGATCAATAATAAAATACGGCTAATGTCGGAAACAAGTTTCGGACAGCTGTTCGGAAGAATATACCGAAGCAAAAGCCTTCGAATCCTACAAAATCGTAGAATTTTCCTCAATCTCGAAACAAAAACCTCCGAATCGTGCAAAATGTGAGAATTTTCCTCCTTGAACATCCGACCGAATACCTCGCTAGGGCTGACTTAGAAAACTTCTGTTGTTTTTACTGGTTACTTGTACGCCAGTGTGCTGTTGGTCAGAAAGATCTAGCGTTTATAACCATTGAACGTTTTTGATCACAGTAAAAATTGTTAGGTCCAATTCTAATAAATTTGAGGGCGACAAAATTTTCACCACAACTGTATTCGCTAATTACCAGTTACAAACGCTATATCGCGTCTCGCGTATTAATTGCTAAAGATTATATTGTTTATTAATGACCATCATTAATAGAATGCATGTATGCCTATAATAATTAGAATTAACAACGTTTGTAGAGGTATAGTCAATGGGATACTTAAACAATATTACGCATTATATGTATTTAATATTTTCCTCTTTTTACGAATAAATATGGACATTTGCATAGTTGTTTCCTGTATGCAAGTGTGTGTAACGACTTGGGTTTGTTGCGTAGCATTACATTAATGGAGGATTTATGATGGTGTACACTGTACATGTGATAGGAACATACATTTGGCGAAAGAACAGTGGGCAAGCTGTTTGATTTAATGTGAATGGTGTTATTGTGTAGCAAGAAAATAATAATTAATGTCTCGTGATAAATGACCAGGCTTACAGTTGATTTCTGTTGTAACAATACTCGGGGTTTTAATTCTTTGTAATGTGCATAGTGATTCAATGTTTTGGGAGTGTTTGGGGAGAGGGGGGAGTAATCCGAAGGGTTACGTATGACCACAGGTTCGGCATTAAATATTTATTGTTTATTTGAATGTGAGAAGGTTGCTAAAGGTCTTATGGATGATTGATTTGTTAGGGAATGTGTCAACATGGCATTACGGGCGATAACAATTTAAAGTTTATCTGCTTACGTTGATTTATGGATATGTACCCCTTCTCTTTGACAACCTTAAATCTTTCACGACATATCTACAACTTTGAAGCTTCATAAAAATGCGCAACGTACGAGTACGATAGATATAAACAAGCAAAGTCTATTAATTTAGTCATGTTTTCTCTTAGAACTCAAACTGAAAAAACAAACACATTAGTAACATGATTCACAAAGTTAAGAGGCCAATATAGACACACTCGAATGCCGTAATTATTTCAAACACTTGCGAGTTTTCATTCTCCGAATCGTCAATAAGCAGAACAAACAGAGAGCTGTATCATCAAATTGATACCATCACTTTTCATAGAGACATCGAATATTTCTTGGAAAATAGTATACTCCTCACTGAATGAAGTCGTATATACTACCTACTACACCATCACCATCCACGCCAAGATATGATCAGCCCTCATAACATACATCAAGTTTATCGTTCAGTAAACGATCATTAAAAACTGACCTTATCCCACCCCCACACGTGCCTGTTGTTCAAATGTGCAATCTTGCATTCTAGAAATTATGACTTAACGCCATAAAAAAACATAAACAAGATCTCCTCTAGCCTTGTTAGACGTCCGGAGATGGGTTAGGGAAAAAAGAACGAAAAAAAAGAAATTGGATTTACAAAACATTAACACAAATGTTTATCACCACAACCGACTAATAGAGCGAAACAGAAATGGGGATTTCTTTTCAAAACATTCAACTCATAAACACTAGGTTCTTAAAATAACTCTAATCGACGACGACGTTGAGATGTCTTACACGAGAATTCTCTCAAACGTGTGTTTGTAACATCTTGGGAGCAGCATACAAAGTATCAAGATAATTCAATTTATATTTTCATGCTTTTTTTCTTTTTTTCTCCCAACGCATTGACCTTTTGATAACATTTAAACCATAGTTTTGACAACGAGGGGCTGCACTTAACAAACATATTATATGGCTATGTTATGTATGTTTAAGAAGAAAGTAAAATTAAAAATTAAGTTCTTATTTTGTTTTATGGTCAGAGGAACTATAAATTAAATTTCGAATTTTGAGGAGCAAGAGCGGCGATACACAGCTAAGCTACAATTATACACATGAGTAATTCAATTAGAGGTGATCTCAGAGATCTCGTAGCGAGATGAAATAGGGGATAAGAGTGCCCAATGTGCTTTCTTAGCGAACAATAATCATCAATTTTAATTTAAAGGTCAGAGTGGTTAAATTGATATAATTTCTTATAAATTGTTCAGTGAGACACGCGAAGTAGAAACAGAAAAAATTAATAAATTATAATAAAAAAAAAAAACGAATGACTCGTCAAAACGAGGGAAAGGTTCAGCATACGATTAAGTCCAAGAGAGTGATGTGGTCATGAACTTGCAGTTTTTTGATTTTTTTCCTGCAGGGTAACAGCATCAGCGTTTTTTCTTTCTTTGTGTTTTGATTGTGCGATAATTGTTAGTTTCAATGATTTCCAACATATTTAAGCTTTTTTCTTGAGATTAAATAACTGCAACGAGTAGTGATTTGCGAATTCGAATAAAGACTTGTACTTTGTTGTAATCGATTCTTTCACAAACTCACTGTAATCGCACTTGAGTCTTTTTTGCTTCACATATTTAGTCACTCAATTTTTATCCAAAAATCATTTTTGGTTTCTGTTAGGATTCGAACCTCAACCTCCCGCAGGCACCACCATCCCGCATCAGGCATTCATATATCCCTCAGCCTAAACAGCAGAATTATCCACAGCAATATCGAAGAAGTGGAAATCTCAGCACTAACAACAAGAGGCTGCCCATAAGGTGGAGTCCTCTCACCACTCATCTGGCCAATAGTTGTAGACAGCCTACTAAGATTACTGACAATCCAAGGCATTTATACAGTGGGCTTTGCAGATGATCTAGCAAACGTCATACAAGGCTCAGCAGAAACACTAATATCAAGAAGACTTCAGACAGCTCTGAACACAGTACAAAACTGGTGCTCAGATGAAGGTCTCTCTGTCAATCCCCGTAAGACAGTTATTGCCCCATTTATAAAAAGAAGAAAACTAAATCTTCTAATACTCCCCAGTCTCTATGGGGACACAATACCATTTTCCAAGAAATCAAAATACCTTGGGATCATCATAGACAGCAAAATGTCATGGAACTCTTAACTAGAACGCATTTCCAGCAGAGCAACCAAGTCCCTATGGACTTGTCGAAGTGTATGCCGGAAAAACTGAGGTATAAAACCTAAAATGATGTACGACCTATATACGCTGGTAGTCAGACCAACAATAACGTACACAGCCGTTGTATGGTGGACAAAAACAAAAGAAATAACGGCAATCCAAAAACTTGAAAAGATTCAAAGATTGACAACAACATGCATTACTGGATGCATGCGTACAACACCAACATACGCTCTAAACGTCATTGTAGGACTAACTACAATTCACCTCTTCATAAAAATGGAAGCAAGACTGGCGACACATCATCTTTTCCATCAAGGACACATAAAATCACAACCATACCCAAAAGGACATCTGTCGATAATGGAAAGTATAGAAAACTTAATACCTTTAGTATGTGCTTGGATGCTATTATTCCCATCTACAACTTCAAACTCAACTTCTCCATTGTCATCCCCCCTAGGGAAGACTGGGAGAAAACAAAGCCTCATCCTTCAAGGCAAGATATGGTCTGGTATACGGACGGTTCAAAAATTGGAAACTAGTACAGGTTCCGGCATTTTCAGCGACTGTCCCAGAACGAATTTCTCAGTGAGTCTGGGCAGTCACTCGTCAATTTTCCAAGCTGAAGTCTTTGCCATTAACGAATGTTCGAGAATAATATGTTCATCGAACACGAAAAACAAAACAATATTCATTTTTTTAGACAGCGAAGCTGCACTAAAGGCGTTAAGCTCACCTGTCATAAGATCCAAACTAGTCCAAGAGACAGTCATGTCACTCTCTGAACTAGCAAGGAAACACAGTAATCCTCCACAGGATCCCAGCACACAAAGGCTATGATGGTAACGAAAACGCAGACATCTTAGCTAAAGACGGCGCATCTACACCATTCGTCGGACCTGAACCCTTCTGTGGTGTAAATAAAAGCACCTTCAAACATACTGCCAAGAACATCCTACTGGAGGAATCAAATAAAGCTTAGAGTAACTCATCTGGCCAAATCTGTTCAAAACTCTTTTTGACAGAATATACTGAAAAAACATCAAAATTCCTAATGAACCTCAATAGGAAAACCCTAAAAATTTGCACATGACTACTAACCGGTCACTGTTCTTTAAAGAAACATCTTCACCAAATGAGACTGGTAGCGGACTCCACATGAAGACTATGCCTCGAAAATGAAGAAACATCTCTGCACATTATTACAGAATGTCCAGCACTTTTCCGCCTTAGAAAGAAAAAAAAAGACTATGAGATCATCCCCCTAGATAAACTCAAACTCATTCACCCACAGAAGATTGCTAACTTCTGGTTCAATTTAGGAGCAGGAGAACTGCCCTGAAACCTCACATAGGCTGGCACAATAGGTTTCATTCAGAAACCGCAGTACCCAGAGCTGAGCAAGCTCTATACCCGTCCCCTAAATCTATCTATCCCTCAGCCTTGAGGTTATAGATGAAAATACAACCTCCATATTTCCATCCACTGCACCACAAAAAAGGGAAGGTTACTACTCGGTGTGCAATACACACCCGCAATTGGCCTGAGTTGCAATTAGCTAGAGCTTAGTATAAGCTTCCTCCTTTTTGGAAAGAAAAAAAATTACTAAGCTACGGGAACAACAGACCTCAAAAAGTGGCTTTAAGTACCTTTTGCTTTGAAATCAATTGCCTGAAATCAATAAATGTTATGAACTTGAGTTTAAATTCAAATGAAGCTTTCAATTCCAAATGCCACATTTAGGTTAAAGTACATTTTCAGCCAAAGGGCCTGAGAACCTTTAACACGAAAAGAAATCCTATCGGTTTATTTGACCAATCGCATAGAAACACCGACGCCATTTTGAAAGTTCCTAACGAAACTTTTAGTAAAATGTGACACTCAGTGATCAGGAAAATCAGGGGCCCTACTATGTAACTCGATTCTACTTTCGAATCATTCGAAAGTTATTATATTATAAAGGGCGTTCGAACGTTTTTATTGTAGAATCGAGTTACATGGTAGGCCCCCAGGCTTCAAATTTAAACGTTGCGAAGCCATAAGGACTTTTTTATAATATCAGTAGAACGAACAACTTTCTAGACTTCTCGAAAGAATAGTGGCTGATGAGGTTTGGATTACCGGAAGTATTGTGAGTCAAATTTTGTACTTTTTATAGACACAATACATTTACTTCAAACAGGTAAGACTTTTGAAGACACAATTGCTGGAAGTAGTGCATATAGTAGCTTACAAAATGATACCTTAACTTTCAATTAAGTTTTAAGACACTCCTTATAATATCAAATTATGAATACATAAAATCATGTCGGATAATTAAGAAGAACCAAAACTTAATCCACGAGGGATTAATAGATTTACTCTGTTTGTTGATATGTGCTGCTTAGATTCGGCAGACGATACCAAGTATCTCTGGAAAGTTCCAATTAAATTTTGAACCTTATACATTATATCCGAAAGGGATGAATGGCGATGGTTTCAGAAGCTGTCTGAATTGATTAAGATCAATCACACTGCAAATTTCTTGTGTTATTCTTTGAAATGATTTTTGTGTGCGAATTGAGTGTATTGAAATTCAAAAGTAGTGCCCGTGGCGCGATACTTATTGCATGTCTGCCTTTTCCGTGGGAGTTCGAATCAAAGAAACAAAAAGTTATGCTTACATGCGTATTACTTTTCAAGAGAAATTGGGTCCAAGAAAACTTTCTGATTAAGCCGTTCGGAATTAGAGTTTCTCTTCATTCTTCACTAAAAATGGTTAAGAGAAATGCGCTAGATCCCGGGGCTCCCTGAGCTCTGTTGTTCCAGCCTATTTATTATGTAATTTATAGAATTTAAAGTCTTGCCGACTCCCGTTTCGAGAGTTATACTGCAATAGAACTGCAGTTTCCTGAACAATTATAAAATGGCACTACAAAAAATTGCAAACATTTAGAAGTTTTCTATCATGATTCCGTAGCGACACTTTGAACAAGCTACAAAATTCGTGCAGAAGAACGCACCTCACAGCCTTCTGTCATTAAGTCGACACCCGACAGTTGTCACTCGAAATTCAGTCAATAGTTAGTTATAAAAAATAATATAGGTTCGACACAAAGTTTGACTCATTCATTCCTTAGATTATTTTGATTCCAAAAATTGGGTGATAAAAATATGAGTTTTCCAATGCAACTTGCCGGAGGAATGCAACAAGTCAGTACAAAAGTCTCAATGGATATGTGATGCAAAACGGAAGAGTAAATGGAATCACTAACGACAACGCTCGCCAATTAAAATTCAGTTCATTGTTCTCAAAGGCTTTCGCAAAGCAATAATAGACACCTACTAAATATCTCTTAAATGAAAAAATTAGTAAAAATTTTAAACAGTTAAAACACTTTTTATATTTCCTCAGATGTACATTTCGGAAGCAATGCTTCCTTCGTCAGTGAGATTTATAAATTAAATTATATTATTTGTCAAAAAAATTAATAAAAAACAAAAATGTTTCTAAACAAAATTACAATTGAGTTGAGTTGAATCTATTAAAAAAATTTTTGAATATTGAATCTTTAGTTGGTCCATCATCACTATTCATTAGATTATTTTTGTTTTTAAATATATAAAATGATTCAAGTGGGTCTTATTGCCCAAAAAAATGGAAATAACACCCACGGGCTTTGTTTCCACTTTGAAGAGGCAATTAGACCCACCAAAGAAAAGAATTAAGGCCCGTGTCAGTTGTTGCCATTTTGAAGCAGCATTTAGATAAGTCTGATGCACATGGGATCTTAAAATTAGTTTTCCTTCTTAGAAAGGATTAATAACATAGCGGATGCGTTAAATGCATATATTCTAGTTTCTTTTTATTTGAAGAAAACAACATTTTGAGGTACCGAAAAAAAAGCTCCAAAATTTGGAAACTTATTTGAGCTTTCCAGGGATATGAATTCATAGCTCACGTTGTCTCCCACTTAGTGATATAGGAGGATGGATGCTCAGTCCACTTTCTTATGCGCACATAATAGCTTAATCTACTTTCTTAATGTTTTTTTAGCTACGTTCTTGTGTTCTGTTCGTGTGAATTTTTTATTTTCAACCCCAAGCCCGTACCCGCTTTTTACTCACGGATAAAATAATGAAGCTGAAAGCGAAGCGGAAAAAATTTTTTCAAGGGAGTATGGATGTGTGGTATAAAAATAAAAATTCGCGCGAATTTTTCTCCGTGTAATTCGTGTTTGCGGTTGAACTTAAGAAATTCACGCGAATTGACCGCACTAAACACATAGTATGATTCATAGTTCCATAGATATTTATTATGTACGTGTGTTCCTCTTTGGTATGTCATAACCCACAATCAGAGCATGGACTTATGTCCAGTGGAGTTACGTCCCTCTGCAAGTATTCACATTGAAAATAAGTTTAAGTGCAAACGGTGAGACTTCTTTCCATTACGAAATGGTATTTAAGTTCGCAGAAAAAAGAACTAAGGCCCGCGGCTGTTACTGCCATTTCATCATGGAAATAACCCCCGTGGGCCTTACTTCCAAAACAAAGAGGAAATAAGACCCGCGGGTCTTATTGCCGCGGGCCTTATTGCACTGTATCTAATTCATAATTGCTATTTACATTTCTTATTAATTTTAAGTTTTACAAACAAAAACTATGACTATTTTCTAGCATTATGTTCTGCAACACTTGACTTTTCTTTTTCATTATATTTAAGATGTGCAAAATGTTCTTTAGATCTTCTTGTCTGTAATATATTCTATTCTTTTGTACAATCATTACATCCGATAGAATAAATTCCTAATTTTTTAAGTCGTTCAATTTTATCTTTAGATCCTCCAATCAGAGTTTTTATTTTTATTTCGCTGCACTCGCTCCTACATATCTCAACTCTTAAACTCATTAAATATCTCTAACAAAATCCACAGAAAAAGACGTATTGATTCGTTTACGTCTCATACTGGAAAATCTAGATACATGAATTTGTAAGTTTTAAGTAAATACAACGAAAGCGAGAATTGGTTTGTACTTGCGCCCATGTAATGAATTAGATGGCATTGGTAGTTTTGATTTCCCTGGAATCTGTACCTGAGCGGGCATGTAGCTAACAATTAATAAATTTTGAAGAAAGCAGTGGACAAAGATGGCTGCCTTGAGTAATATCAAAGGTCGCTTGAATGTCCTTGAATAACGATCTTCAATTTTGACTTTTTGTTCCTGCTAGTTGTGAAAGACAAAATCCATTGAAATAGACTTGAATGGATACCAACTAATTCACGTTCTTAAACCAGAACGTATGTCTCGGTATACCCAATCATGTTTTAAGCCGGTTAAAAAATTGAGATCAAGACATGAGATTTGCGAGTTCATTTAAGAATATTGAAAATGTCAAATCATGGTAGCCAATAAAAAATAAAGCACAGGCTTCACAATTCGTTTAGGGCTTTGTTCTCCTTCTAAAAGATCATTGAAGTTCAGGTTTACACCAATTTAGGTAAGGAAGGTATACAACATTTGTAGAGTTTTCTTTGTGGCTTGAATTTCAGCTCAAACTTTTTCTTTAATATCGTTAACTATTGAATCGATTTCTTAGATGAACATTAGAAATAATTGTTCTAAGGAACTATAGAAAAAGAAATCCTGGGCATAAGCGTTGAGATTCGTTCATGAAAAAGCAACAACTTTGCCAACTTCTGTTAAACAGTGTTTGGCATCTTTAAAATATTTTGTTTTTTTTTTATTTGAATCAGAATCTTTTAAGAATAAAAGAAGTTTTGTTTGAAAATTATATTCACTAAATAAAAGAATAAACTTCTGAATAGCCACTATGGTACAACGTACAGCAAGTAACTGAAAGTAATTTTTTCAGAACTTCACATCTCCATCTTTAGGCTAACAAATTATTTTTGTTTAACCCCTTCCGGATATCTACCTTGGAGAGGGTACGGTTCTGATCATAGTTTACACAATTAATATTTAACAAAAAGGAAAAGCAAGGCACATTTATTGAAAAATACCTAAGGATATGGCGAATGTCCTAAAATCATACAATTTCACTTCGCAAAAAAGGAACAACAAAACATAAAAAATTCATCCCTTTATTGATTTTTATTTTCCTAAAACGAAAAAAAAGGATATTCCCTGTTGGCCTTCCTTCTCAAAATCAAGTTGAGTGAGTTCCGCAGAGATTGCAACCAACTGCAAGTGACTCTGAAGTAGGAAGGAAGGACGTCGACACTAGAACGTCAGGCAACAAACTTGAAGAAGAAGCCAGTGATGGTGGTCTAGAGGGGAGAGACATTAAATTTAAAGTAACTCATACTTAACCCCCCAACGGCTCTGACATCTTTATTTTATTGTGTTTTAGGTCTAAAAAAAACTCTCCAGTTAACCGTCGATGTAGTGGCAGGGTTGGAATGCTTTCTATCCAACCCGACTGACTTGAAATGTGGGTACACAGGCGTTAAGGTTCGCGTGTTGATTGCTGTTCGCTGCTTCAAACACTAAACCAAGAAGCTGCCTGGGATTCTCCATTCCGATTGTTGTTGCTGTTTCTGCCTGAGACTGCTTGCCTGTGGATGAATACGTCTAAGGTTGTGATTTTGAGTGATGGCTTACATGGGTAAACCATTTAGCATTTTAAACGCACAGGCCCACAAACAGAGGAATATACGAGGGGTCGTAAAATCGATAACGCAATTATGGCGAGAGCTGCTACACAAATGGGAAAGTTCTTCTCTCTTTTTTATTTTTATGAAAGTAACAACGATGACGGCAAAAAAAGGTTCAATTTCCAAAACAAGAATAAACGAAACGAATTTTTTAAGTCAAAAGGCTATACAAAGTGCGGCAGATGAAAGTTTTGTCCCTTTTATTTTCTTTTATTTCATTCTCGCCAGGTTTGAAGAGGGTGGTGAGAATTTGAGGTTTCATTCTTCTTCTTTTTTTTCTAATTTTTATTGTTGTTGTTGCTGACAGTGTTTAAAGTGCCACGCGGTGTTATTGTAATACGGGACACTTTTTATTCCTTCGAAAAAGAAGAGGAAGTTAAATGAACTTTAAAAGGGCAAAGGTCACAGAGGATGTTGGTTTAATGGATGCCTCAAGTATGAGGCATCAAAAAAGGAACTAAAAATAGCTAATGACGATGAACGTTATTATCATACGACGACACTTTAACAAATGATGACGATAAGAAAACAGCAAAGCCAACGACAACGGTGCGGCGCGGCGCGGAGTAAAGAAGAGAATAAGGCTTGGGCAAAAATAACCTACCAGTTATCTATCAATATCTTTCTTAATTTGAAAGAAGAAAGAAATTTGTGGAAATGAAGACACAAAATGACGTCAACTACTCAGTGGTATTTGAAGACCGCATTTTGAGCATAAAATTCGCTTGGAACTTAGAAAAGGTTCACTATACCTATACATAATTTTATGCAGCAAATTGCATATTGTGTTGCAGAAAATTAATGAATAGATTAATACTTCAAAGCCCTTTAAGCCTTCTTTAAGAACCGAACACATAGGTCTTTTTGACAACTCATGGGGCTGTCAAGGAAGCCAGGGTCAGATCTGGCTAAGAGCGAACCTACTGCAGTACCCTAGCACCATCAGTTAATGCATTTTTTCAATATACTCTCATTTACCATTAAATCCACTTTTGCCACATCTGTTTCGATGCCCCCAAAAGCACGTAGGTATGACATAACGCTTACTTCATCCCATTACGTCAATATCGTCCGCGTTTACGAATAACTCTGCAGACTTTCAAAGACTTTGCTTCTGAATTTTGCACAATCTTTTCAAATACGATGTGAAAAAAGTCGCATGATAGTGTGCCGCCTTGTCGAAAGTCATCTCCGAAATCAAAGGTCTCGCGTGAATTATCTATCCTGCATAGTCGTATGAGTCTTTAAAGGATGCCAAAACTAGACATGGTTATGTACAGCTTGTTTCTGTAAATACTGTCATATATCGGTTTTTCAAAGTTCTCCCGTGCTGTAAGAATATCTTGACGTGTTGGGTTCTCAGACTTTCATAGACAAGAGAACTGGTATAATTAGTGCAACTGTAAGGTTTTCAATTCATTCCCGACTTAATCACGCAGATCAGCTGGTCCATTATTCTTTTAAACTTATTCTCCAGATGCCTTGAAAATTTTGGCGTCGAGGCCGTCTGCAAACGCAATTTTATTTGAATTACGCTTATTCATGAGTATGGCAGCCCTAACTTTTTCTAAGTCTAGAGTAAGACATTCCTGATCATTTTCTAAGTTGAGCTAGGAAAAGTAGTTTTTCCACCACTATGTTTGCTTGGTAGTCTTAACGAGCTCGGCTCCAGGTTTTCCATCCTGGTATGGTTTTGTTTAATACTGGTGCAAACTCTGAAGTTCATACCTCATGATATCTCTCTACTTCCTCATCATGCTCTTTGCAATTGAGAGCTTGGTGTTCTTTCCTTCCCTTCTCTTCCTTGGAATCGACCATTACTTTGGTCATTTTAGGGATGTTTGGTAGTTTTTATTTTCGTATTTGGACACATATTTGTTATTCTTTTGGCTGATTTCACCGATACTTCTGTAAATTTCCTGATGAAAATATTCCCATCTACTGCACTCGAACACTGGGTGGTAAACGTCGTCTGTCAACAAATTTCCGTACTGGAACGAAGGGCTTCATCTTTTCTCAATCTCGTGCAGAAAGGCGTTGAAGTACCCGAGTCCGATAAGGAACTGTATGACGTAGAGTGTTTCCGGTTACTCCATTCGCTTAAGGTCTGTAGTCTAGTGGTCCAGCGTCTTCTGCTTTCCGACAAATCGTTCCTGCTAATTCTGCTGAGCAAAAGCTTTTGGTTCCGTATTCGCCGACTGCACACCGATTTCTACTTTCTTTTCTGCTTTATTTTCATTGTGCTGAGTAGAGATCAGTATTGGTACCTGCAATTACAAGAAATGCTGGCTCAGCTACTGTGCGGTACACGATCGCTATTTGCAGATTACCGTGTCTCTGTAGTCTGTACCGATCCCAGCTCTTTTCGGTACTTGTCCTGTTTTATCGCAAATCTCGCTTCCGCACAGAAGAATTGAGTGTGTTGTAGATAGAAGAAGTCTCCTTTTGCTCGCAGATCGTCAACCTACATTTTCCATCAGCCTGATCAAACAACATGTGACTTTGGATGCGCGGTCTGCGGCCGTCCTTATCTGGTCCCAAATGCTCAGTTTCTTATCGAGCTTTACTCCCATGTGTTTTACCTATCACATTTTTGGTTTTAATTACTTCGGTCTCGATGTAGAAGTGGATAACCGTGGGCACTCGTTTTTTTTTAGAAGTCAGTTTCCTCATTAGTCAATATGTCCATCCACAATGTGTATGGCTATGGGGTTTCTTCAAACTGGTGTCTTTTTCCTGTTCGAGGACCTCGTATTTGGTGGTTGTGTACGTTGCATTTCTCATCCCCGCCCGCAAGGATCCCAGTCCTCTTCGTTTCTTTGCACGGAGTTGTAAATTCATTGAAAGCCAAGTGAACCACTCCCAAATGTTGGTTTTTATTTACCTTGCAGTAGCTGTATCTCGACCTCCCAGAGCTCGCGTGATCCTGGCAGAAGTGCGGCGGTACTGGTGATCCGACTCCCAGCACCGCAAAATTCTCTCCTTCCGTTGTTTTCGCCATATTTGATTTATTTTCAGTGTTTCTTCATAGGAAGTATAACAAGTCTTATCAAAAAGGTAACATTTCCAACATTTCACTGAAAGACGTAAAAAATCAGGTCTTATAGGTCTTCATCAAATAATTGGACTCAACACCTTAGATTTTCTTTCAAATTTCTTTCGATTAACAATTTCTGGGCCATGGATTAGGCCAAACTATTCCATGCCAAGATGACTTCATTCCCCCTTAGTCTGGTTTGCCTCTTTGTTTTGCCAAAATATGATGACTCCACCCCAATCAACCCTCCAAATTCAAATAGCTGTTTATTTTCTTATTGGTATCCGCTAGTTTGGTTCGGTTTTTCTTTCGAAGACCCTGATGCAATGTATCTTCAGCTGAGAAGAACACCCCAAGGCAATATCGCATCTATTGTACGGATGAAAGCGACCCCTCTCGTGTGTATATTTTATAGTAAAGCGAAATATAAATATTTATATTTCCTACCCCTCTCTGTTGTCGAATATTTTACCAACAATTCTCAACCATGTGTATCCTTACAGGAAGAGAAAGAAAAACATTCCACTCTCCGTTTCCTTCCATCCGTTCGTTGTCTCAGATTATTATTATTTATTTATTATTTTTTTTTGTTCTGTACTGTGACTGCTTTTCCTTGCCATTTCCGATACTTGACTATGGAGGACATATTCCCCATCCACCTCATATATTGTGATTCACATCTCTCTGCACTACACAGCTGCATCCAGACTGTAGTCTTTTAATGGATGTTTTGTCGTCATCTTGTCTACAGTGGAGGCCAGAAGTACAAGCCCCCCGATGTCAAGATGCACTTTTCCATTTGTACGAGTGTATATGCAAGTAAAAGTATATTGGTGTGTTTTCTAAGGCATACAATAAATTGCAACGAGCTACCTACATACCCAATTATGTAATGAGGTATCGATTCGATGTGAAACGTTACGATGAGACAACTAACGTTGACGACGACGTTATTGTCCTGTCCTCACACGACGACAACATGGCAGATAGATTGAACTCTTGGATGGATGAGTTCTTGTTATCTCTCGAGTACAAGTACGAACGAGTATGAGCGGAATACGAGTAGTTTCTGCCTCTATCTCTTCTGCAAAGCTTGAACTAATAACGCATTCAGTGCAAACAGGTTCAGCACCGGTCTTAGACTTTTACTCTCATTATCTGTCCTTTTATAGTAATGTTTCACTTGGACCTGTCAAGAGATTAGATAATTGTGTGTTGAATGGGGCAGATATACTTAGGTGCATGGATTGTATTTTGTGTGGCACGGATAGAATTGCAGCTGTGGGACAGGAATGAAAATCCGGAAAATAATTGAAATACAAATTTAAAACACCTATCGATAGCTGGTGTTGACTAATGACATGATGGTCGTCAGGTTGATGATTTTTTATTCTTTTTTCTTTGCTCTGTCGTTAATAATGTGATGTGAAATTGGAGCCAGTTGATGTTCAAAAAATTATTCTTTTATTTTGAAATCCCCTACCACAGAGATGCGTTTTTTTTGTTCCATATCAGTTTTCTCTGGTGGAAGGTTTAACGAAAAATCCTTTTTCGAACTCTGAACTGAGTTTCTCATTGACAAGCTACTCTGCAGGTCTTTCATTTCCCATTGTGCCTTTGTCTCATATGTCGGTTCCTAAGGTAATTTTCGTTGAGCATAGCAGAAATGTTTAGATTGCATTGGAATAAGATTGCCTGTGGCGCTTTTGGCTGCTATAACGTCGATAGAGGTATCGATTTGTTTCAGTTGGGTGTGGTTTTTGATGAGAATTTTCATTTAGTTTTCAGTCTACACGAAAGGAAAGACCTTTGTTCATAAAAACGTCTAAATTGGTTTCAAATATGTAGATGTTTCGTACCAACATAATTTCGAATGTGTGTGGACCTTAAACAAGGACGTCGACTATAGGTACCTTTGACTTAGATGTTTTATAGTTTTCTCTTGTCTTTTGGAATGTTGTAGGTACTGATATTTGAGCAAGACTTTATTGAATTTGGTAGTTCGTAACTCAACAACGAAATTCAGAAATCGAGTTGGATACAGTAAAAATTTGAACCAAAAACAAACTGTTTGAACAATAGTTACCAAAAGTGGTACAGGAGGGATGCTGTTGTCGGGATGGATGCTAACTAAACTCATCCTCTTAATCACCCCAGTGAAATTTTTTTTATTTTCTGTTCGATAGATATTCAAAAGAAAACGGACGAAAAACCATTTGGTTGATACGAAATGGGATGGGAGTTATTTCAATTCGTTTTGTTTTACGTTCTCTTTCTCACTGTGAAATTTTTTCAGCTCGTTACAAGTTTTAGCTTCATAAGGAACTGTTTGCTTCTTTAAGCGTTTTGTGTGATGAATTGGTGTTTAAAAAAGTAGTGGGTGTGATATTTGTTTTTTTCTGTGAAATTTTAAGAGTGCTTAGGCATCTCTAACTCACAACAAGGATAAATGCCGCTTTGTTTTGCTTTTTTTACGAACGAGATTCCTTTCCATTTCCCATTTTCTAAAAAAAAAAGTCGACGTAGAAAATCAATATACTTCGTGTCTGTATGAACAAAAATTAAATTTTACAAAAGAATAGGGAAATTCCCGACACAAAATTTTATGCTGCTAAACAAAAACAAACAATAAAAAATACACAAAAGAGGAGTTCTTTAAGGCAGAAGCACAGTTTTGGCCTAAAGCTATAACCAGATGTCAGTTGACTGAAGACAGACGACAAACGGCATATGACAGATGACAGATGTTGAAGAAAACTTTCGAATTTCAGACGACGCATTAAGTGCTCACTGAGTATTCTTAAAATGAAAATATAGAAAAACTTTTTGAACATTCTTTATGTCAAAGTAAATTTGTTAGTAAGAAAGTGACAAATAAGTATAAAGTAATAATGAGTAACCATATCAAAAAAGAAGTACCTACCTATCCGTTCAAACCGATTACTTTCTCTGCCCATGTAAGGGGAAGCCGGCACACTTGAGCCACTTTTTGTTAAATTGCTCATAAAAACGTTTGTATTCATCCGCCTGTTAATCCAGAGGTTCGAGTTCGAATCCCACCAGAGGCAAAAATGTTTTTTCTACGGGTATCGCCTTTGGCGAGGAATTGGCAAGTCCTCCGTTAGTATTCATTGCCATGAAAAGCGCTCTCTCGATTAGCCGTTCGGAACCGGCAGAAAATTGTAGGTCCCCTCCATTCCCTCCATTCCTTCACAAGGGATGGTTGTGAGAAATGCGCTAGGCCCAGGGGCTCCTCGCTCTGTTGCGCCACCCTATTTATTTTTTATTCATCTAAGTCGCATCATGTTGGATAGACCATTTTAAAGATACATTTATCATAGTTGATTTATTGACCAATTTTTAGATATATAAGTGAAGTGGAAATCTGTTTTTCCGTCGGCTTTTTTGGATACATTTATCTAGTTTAAGATTAGTCTTGTAAATATAATCTACATGCAAGTGATTTTTGACAAATGATAAAAAAGAGAGAACAGATTTTTGAGTCATGTCTCCATCTGTTAGATTCTTCTGGCATTCTTTAACATGAATACTTAGTTTCGTCGCAGTTATAAACGTTCCATGATTCAAAACCTAATTTTTCAAGCACTTCTCTAAGATTTGTGACGAAATCCGTTTCATTTGTTTTTATTGAAGCTTGTAGCTTCTGGCCATAGGGCCAGTTATAGCGATCAGGAGAAAGAATCAGGAAAATTTTTGAAATGGAATGTTAACTATATTTTTGTTAGAATTGCATAACAAATGTTATACCAATCGATGGCAAATAAGCCAGGAAATTTTTTTGGCCGACTGAAATTTCAGCCAAAATGAAACAAATCGTTTCAATTATTTGGATTCCATTTTCCATGTATTCCACTGACAGACTGATTTTTTTGGGTGCGTTACCTAAGGAAAACCAGTTGCTGGCGTGTGGCTGCGAAGAGAAGGCAATCACAACCGTCAAAGTCTCTAGGTAGTAGTTAACAAGATTGCTTTTGACAACACCACCCGAGTGCATTTAATGTTTATGTTTTCAAAAACTCTCACTAAAACTTGTCTTTGGAAAAAAGGAATGAGTTTGGCTAACAAAAAAATCAAGTTAGTCTAAAGAGACATCAGCGACATCTGTGAGTTTATAAAAACTCGAATAATACCAGTGAATTTTTGATGTAACTAATACAATTTTAAATAGCGATACGTTACGTGAGATAACGTATACTGTAATCCGAAGAGTGAGTAACCACTCACTCAATCAAATCGATAACGTGAGCTGTAATTTCACGTTACAGCTTTTCTGTTTCTGATTTTTCAGGTTTCTCATAATTTTTTTTTTGCTATGAAACATTTTAATAGTGTTTTACTCTTCACCTAGAAAATTTTAGCATATACTTTGGCATATAGGCTTAGAATTTGTTGAAAGTGGGTTTTCATTTGTTCTTGCGCATTGGCGGCTTGTGTTATGGAAACCTTCAAGCTAGTTTTAATATCTCCTTCTTTCTAGTGTTTTGTGTCCTATCAGTTTTTGATGATCAGTTTATCTTTTCCTAAACGAATAAGGTTAGGTTAGGTCATGTTAGGTTAGGGTAGATGTGGCTGTCAGTTTACGGAGACCGACAAACTTAGACCACAGAAGCGCACAGAAACCAATAATAATTGTTTTGTGTTTGGTTTTTTTCTTTTTTGTATTTTTGAGTCTGAATCTCGTAGACCACCCTTGACCGTGGGCAAGGGAACTTGAAAACCCAAAATAAAGTGATTTTATATTTTTAACATTTGTAGGGAACAATTTAGCAACTAGCAATCAGGTTTGAAAAACTTTTCGGGACTGCAATACCAATTTGCTTAGTACTCTTTTTAATATTCAAAATTGCGAGCCCGATTTTGCAATTCGGAATCTTGAAATTCCAAAATTCAAGATTTCTATAACGAAGTAGGAAATTTGATCCTTTGCATGCAATTCCGTACTTCCACAACAACCCTTTTTTCTTTTGCGCAAGGCTATCCATACAAATTTGGAGCAGAACAAAAACCATTTTCTGAATTTGATTATCTTCGCCAAATAATAAATAAATAAAAAACAAAAATTTAATTAAAACAAAATAAATAACTTATAAAATTATCCAAAAATTAAAGAAAAAAAATTTAATGTTCACAATAACATATTTTTAAATGTATGGCTTACTAATCAAAAAAGAATTAAAAACTAAAATAAAATAGGACAATATATCAGTCTTTTAGTTGAAATTATTATTTAAAATATAATCACATATTTTCTCATTGATTTTTCATTAAATTCAAATGTGTTTCCGTAATTTGGAATGCCGTACAGTTATTCAAATCATCTTCTTTTAAGTGCGATCTTATGACAGCAATTGCATTGAGAGTCTTATTCCCTAAACAGTTTCGTTTTTTTGTTTTTGCATCGGTAACAATGCTGAAAATTCGCTCACATTCTGCATTTGAGTATGGCTAACTTAAAACAATTTCAGCCAATTTAAAGGTATTTTTAAAAATTAGTTCATCGTTGTAATCTTTGATACCTGCAATCATGTTCCAAAATTCTTCAATACCTGCGTCTTTTACTTATTGTCTTTCTTCTTCTTTAAAGTACGTAGGCAAACTATGCCACTCGTTTAAAAGATCAACTGTATTTATCAATTTTGAAAAATGATTACAAAGTATTTGCAAAGAATTCAAGTTTTGTGTTCTGTTTAAATTAAGAGCTATACAAGGATCTACAAATTGAAACTGCTGAAAAAGTAAACTATCTATTGGAAAACGTTTTTTTACTTCACTGCATCCTTTAATGTAGAAATTTAATGCATTTTCCCGAATATTTTCAACATCTTCAATCAAAAAAACTGATTTTCTTAAAAATTCCTCACATTCGGCCCCAAAATAAATCTGAGACATGTTTTAATAACTATCAGCATCTGAAATACCAACAGAAATACTAATGCCGTTTTCGTTTGGTAAAACTAGAGTACCCTTTTTTTTTAGAGTACCCTGAGTTTTGACAATTCAAACGAACATGAAATCAGAGTACTCCGTTTTTGTCAATGTATGTGTGCGTTTGACATTATAGTTTGCTTTCAATGCAATTGACTACGTTCAGAAGCATATCTCTGCGTATTTCATGAGCAATTAAGTAAACATTTTTTGTATGGAGTAAAAACTGACAAAAAGAATTTATAACTAAAAAAGATATGTAATAAACTTCCGGTAAGGAATTTTAATCACTGTCTTTAAATTTCAAATTAAGCCCTCAAATTTAGGAATTTGATCCATAAATCAATGAAACAACTTTTTTTCGAATAAAAGCTTCGATGTCTCTTCACTTAAATTGGAGATACATGAAAATCATTGATCGTATACCAACATTTAAAAATGAAACATCCTAATCCTCATTCGATAATCAATCTGACGTCAAAAGACTATCCACGGTAGGATACTACTTCCCCTTTAATCGCAGAATTGAAATTCCGAATTGTGGAATCGAGTACGCGATAACGTGGTAACAATTTCGCATGCTAAATAGAAATAACTAAAGACATCTCCGTAATGAATGTTGTGCAACAGGTATTTAGAACTTGTTAATAATTTTATCGGTATTAGCAAATTTTCTGACCAAATATTCGTTAAGAAGGTGTCTACGGTGCTTCCTTTTTGTTACAACGGGTCTTGTAGTACAGACCAATACCAAAAGAGTACTTAGAAATTAGGGTTTGCAGTTCCAAAAAGGTCTTTTCAATCTCAGGATTCAGATGAATCCCGCAACCCGGGGAATAGTTGCAGGATCGGCTTAACTATTCATAAAAAAACGTTGAACAGCTTAAAAGAAAGCCACTAACTTCCAGTTTTCAGGTCAAATTCAAGTTTGGAGCACTCCTACACCTTGCCCATGGTTAGGGGTGGTCCACGAGATTTAGACTCAAAAATACAAAAAAAAATAAAACAAATGGTTTTAGAAAACAAAAAAGAATACACAAAACTCGTTTCACTGGTTTTATTTGCTTCGGAAAAAAACAATCAGATCCTCATGCCATACTCGAACTAACGCCTATCCACGATAGTCGATAGGATACTACTTCTCCATCAATCGGTGATAAAATACTTAATCTGCGATGTTGTTATCCAAATAAATTACAAGGAATGTTTTTACCAAAAGCAGGCTAATATTGGCAGCAACATTCAATGAAGCATATATTATACATCCAAAAAGTACACAAATGACAAGTATACGTATATTTAAAATCGGATCTAGGAGTACCTACTAGGTTTCGAACGTACAAAACATTAATCATTTTACTTTCTTTTTTGATCTAATGATTCAATTTAGCTGTTGTCACAAAGCAACAAGCAATTTAAGGTGCATTTAGAACTCATCTTTGAATAGCTTATTCTTACACCGTGGCACCAAACATCAATGCATCATATGAAAATATGAAAATAAAAAACGAGGCTGTATTTTATTAAGGACCAAACCTGTAAAAAACCCTCGTCATGTCAAAAAAGAATACAAGTTGATAAAAAAAACTTTAGTATTCAAAGAAACTTTTGAATGTGAGCAGAGGAGATCAACATTTTAACAAAAAAAATTAATTAAATCAGAGATTTTCTCTACTGCCTTTTTTCTCAAATCAAAAGGAGCTTATTTAAAATGCATAAATTGACGAACATTTTTTTTTCATCTTGTGCATTGATCTGCCATAAAGTAGTAGCAACAACATTTTCTTCTTCGCACAATGATAATTTGAAGCAATTTATTTCAACACTCTCCCCTTCCTCAAACCCATCAAAATATTGCTTAAAAAGTTTCAAAAGTGTCTCATTATTTTTTACCCGCACCCACTCAGGGCATTAGACATTCAATAGCTTGGCAATTTTCTTTCCAACTTTGCATAAATCAAACTTTAACCTTTTTTGTCACACCCTTTTTTAATGGCTGACTTGAGAAACTTTGTTTTGAAGTTGTTCCTCCAAAGGCAAACAGACACCACATTAAGTTGCTTATTTTTCGCTTCCCAGGTTCAATAATGGTTAAACTTATATTCTTTGCAGCCCCTCTTTGTAAATAAAAAAGAACACCTTAACACCTTCACACTTGAATGGCTCTGAAGAAGAAGAAAAAAAGAAGCAACAGCAGCAGCTATAGACGATCCTCCCCTGCTGCTACAATACCTGAGCCTATTTACACAAAACTTATCACTGTCGTTTTTCTCCTTGTATATTTTCTTCTTTTCTTTTTCTCTCTCTGTTTTTATTTTTTTTATCAACATATTCACTTCGTAGAGCTTAGCCTTAACCGGAAATATCCATAACTAAACTTCTTCATCCCCTTTATACCCGCATAAAAGTTCATACACAGTGTGGCATAAAAAAAAAAGAAGATTAAACTGTCTTCCCATTGTGTTGAGCACAGTCAGCTTGGCGACACGCTTTGTGTTTGTCAACGAAAGGAGGGTATTCAAATTAAAATGTGAAAACTTTCCGCATGAAGATGCTCCAAGAACGAGAGGGAAAGAGATGAAAAAAAGGCAAACCAAGGCAAACGGTATATATGAAATAAATGAAAACGAACGTTTCTGCCAGACTCCCACATGTATCATTCGCATATGAGGTGGCCTGGGACATCTCATCCATATGTCCCAAAGCCTCCTTTCCATTCCCAAACATACTGTTTCAATGACATGGGATCTCGATCCGTTAAGCTGCAGCACGCAACACATATACGTATGTATGTACCTCCTTGATTCACATTGAGATACTTTTGTGGCAAAGATATGCTTATACACATATCCATATGTACTTTGTTATAAGAAGGAGGACTCGGGACTAAAGCAGCTTCCCAGCTTTGCGATTGATGATGACACGACGTATTAAATATAATTAATGAATCTTAATTTAGTTTCTTTCATTAGTGAGATTAAAGTTTCGAGTTATTTCAAAAAATAACTACAGTCAACAAAGAGCTGACTTCGGTTGACACAATTCACTTATATGTACGAGATCGAGAACCTATGTGGATGTGCCCCAGCAGTAGGACTTACTGAACTCTACCAAAAGTGATTCATTTGTTTTATGCCGAGATTAAGTTGTGCTGGGGTGATTGAATGAAGCAGGAAATGTAGAACTGCGTTGTTCTTTGTTATCAATGCAAAAAATTCAAAATAAAAAGAAATGCATCCATAAAAATTACTTCAGAATTAAGAAAGGCCGACGAAGGCATTTGTCACAGCAACGGACAATCATTGGGAACGAGTGTTTTGCTTCGCAAATACACACATGTATTTGTACAGTAATCACCATTCTATGCGAGGACGAAGTGAATTTCTCAAGATAAACTCACATTTTTTTGTCATGTCAAGTTGCCGACCGAGACAAAAATACTCGATGCCTTAGTCACGGCCGGCCGGCGGCGTGGCGGAAGTCTTGAAGTGTTCTTGTAAGCAAATCAAATGCAACAAAAAAATGGAGAGTCTTGGTGGTTAGCAAGTATGTAAGCTCTCGTACAGTAGCAAAGAAGGTAGATAAGAAGGTGGCTAACAAAGCTAAGCCAAAAAAAAAAAATTCAGACAGAAGTTGGAGTGTCTTTTAGCCAGAAACGGCGTTTTGAGATAGCCTATCTGTTTGTATTCTCAAAGCAGCCATGAGATATTGATTTCGACACATTTCAGCATGTCGTCACATCGGCTGGAGTGCTGCAGCAGTAAAAAACGCTTGGCATATGATTCCACTCTGTAGTCGTGGTCGCCTTAGAACATGTCACAAGCGAAAATGATCTCGACAGCATAATGTTACCACAATTGCCACAATAAAACAACCAACTTCCAGTGACAACATCGATATTAAATTTTTGACAGCTTAAGCTATTCAACTGAACAAAAATTCAGAAACATAAATTTATTCAGCAACAAATGGCTGAGCCAGCTCAAACCAGCAGAAGCAAACAGTTTTTGAAATTCGTATCACACTGCCAGAAAAATTGATTCCGTCCATCACCACCTTCTGCTTCAAACCCGGCCTTCGCAAAAGCTCTTCAAACTTTAAAACCATACCCAACCCTCATTGACTCAACTAATAAATATTTATGTCCTTGTGTTTGTGTTGCCAGAAAAATATTCGCATGCTATGTTTCAAAATTGTTAAATCATAAAGCATAAAATATAACAAGTGTCGATTCTAATTATTGAATCAAATATTATCTGGAATGACAGATTATGGCTACCGTTGGGATAGTGTAGAGAGCCCATATAAGTCAATTGCAATGAAATACACCCACTCACACAGACACAAATTGACATCATAATATGATTCCACTTGAGTAAATCTAGGCATTGGTGCTTGGCTCCGCTCTGGTTTGTTTTGTTCAATACGCCTGTCAGTTACATTGAATGTCCTTGTATACATATCCATTGTAAAGCTAACATTCCCCTTGAGGACATCGAACCGAATGCCACACAAAACCAGAATCAATACACACACGCCCAAAACAAAACAACAAAATCAGTGGATAGGCACATACATAAGTACTCATATATGAACACTTCAATTGGCATGTGAAGTGGTCTCGACGCTGCAGATTACACTGCGTCGTCGTCAGTCGTCGTCATTATCGCCCATCATCCTCCTTCTGCATTTATAGACCGGGCTACAAAAATAGCACCCGAAACCATCACCATCACCATCATCATTGATGTTTTCAATACTACACACCTCCTTTCTCATTTGGCCAAAAATTCAGTTGCTGCCAGTATAAATGTGTCTAGTAGACTCGTATGCTGCTCCATGGATCATTATTAACTTATCTCGTTGTTGGCTGCGGCTCTTTGGCTTTTTGTCTATACGTAGGCAGAAGTACTCGTCTATAGACCCAGACCAGCATTTGGTTATTGCTGCCTGATTTCGATATCACACTCGACTGTTGGCTCTTAAACAGAAAAGCAAGAAACGAACAAAACAAAAAGTTTTTCTACACAAATGTGTAACAATTACCATCGCAAACAATCGCATGTCTTTGTCACATCTGTCAAATTACGAGCTTTTTGACCTCAACTTGATGGTTTTATGCTCGTCATTGATTAAATGTCTATATCCGGCCATTTTAGCTCGTTTTCTTCCACAGTAATGTGTAAGTATTAAAAATACATCAAGTTTGGAATTTATTTTCTCATTAGGACATTGCAGAGAGAGATTTCCAGATCGATAGCAGGGTTGGCAAATAATTTTAAGGCCAGTGGATAGAGCTCATATCAAATTCAACTCACATAATAAACACTTTGTTTACTAAAGTTGTTTTCGTTTACTAGGTAATAATAGCAGGTCCTGAAAATAGATTTAAGCCCAAATGCAATTTACATATTTACAAATTCATAATTCATGAATAACTAAGTTACAGTATGAAAAATACGTTTTTGAGTTGCAGAGCTCCTAGTTTATAGGTGCTTTAAAATTAATCACTCTTTAGCATTTTACGAAAGATTAATGTCTCTCTGTTAAGGACGTGTGGCTTAACAAATATCGAAATACGTAGTTCCAATTTTCTCGTGGAGGTAGAATCTAAGAGTTGATGACAGGTTAAGGAGGTGAACTTTGGAGTCCATTGAAGCATATATGGATCCAAACGTATGGCAAACTTTGAGGATTCAAGCGTATGGCAAAATATCTGTTGTCTTGGAATGGGTGAAACAATTTCCAACGGTAGAACGATACCTGGTGACTTTCCCTGACCTTTAAATTCATTTTGCAGGAAAATATTTTTCTTTATAACAAGAATTTTTCAGTTCCTAATAAATAATTGAAAGTACTAACATATTTCACTTAAAACTTGTACTTCTCTCAAATGAATAATGGCAAAAAAAACTTTTGTTTCAGCTTTGTATAGTAAAGCCATCACTATCAGAGTTCCAAAAAGGGATTTAGATAAGAAATTCGGTCCAAACTACGAGCTATACTTAAGAAATTATTGTTTACGATCGCATCGTGCTAAGTGAACTTAATGAATAAGGTGGCACACAACCGCCTAAAACACTTTCCTCAGGACCAACAAATTTTTGCCGATTGTGAGAGTCCGTTTTTTCTGATTTACGTTAAATTTTTGTACAAAACGATGAGTGGTAGATCAATTGTAGAATCGGTTGGTTTTCATTATCGTGGTCGAAACTTTACTTGTCTCACTCTTTTATTGTTTTTTCAAGTGCTCGAGTGAAAAATTGCAATCCTCGCTTTTAAGTATTTTGCCGCAAGCCTTGAAAAAACATTGCATGTTTCTGGGATTCGAAACACAAACTTTTACGTGAAAGGCAGGCGTGCTAACCATTATGACACGGACGAGCAATATTAAATTTGTATCATAATATTTCAAAAGACAGCTCAGCTTTACAGGTGTCAAATGCCAGTGCTGCCTACCTGAAACCAACAAACGAATGACCAAAATGTATTTTGTGACAATTTCAACAAACGAAGTTCCTATTTAAACATGCAAACAGGTGCAATGCAAAGGGTGCTCCAGAAAAAATAAATAAAGCAAATAAATTTAAAAAAATAAATAGTTACAACGTAAAGAAAACTTCCATATGCTATATCAATCAGAAATTCAACTCAATAAAAAAAAAACAACAACTTTATTCCCAAATAAACTACATTAATATACAATCATATTCGTCTGTAGTCTGTCGTATTTCGTCCGTCGTCTGTTGTCTGCCTGTCTGTCGCCTTTCGTCTATCGTCTGTTGTCTGCCCTGCCGTTTATCCTCTATCATCTTGGGGGTCAATCCGTCACTTTCATATAGAATAGACGATCATCGCTCGTTCGTCTATCGTCGACGATAACGTCCAAACGGTGCTTTCCGTAACTTTACTTTTGTGTCGCTCTATCGTCTCGTCTGTCGTCAAAAATGTGTCATCGAAGGATTTGAACGAAACTTATTGTGTCATCAAAGATGGCACCAAAGATGACATTTCTGCCTAAAAATTGCAAATTCCAATTGGATTAATTTTTCAAAATGCAAAGAAAAACTTTTTTCTGGTAAAATAAACTAAAAATTGAAATAAATTACTTATTTTACAGGTTAGCAACGCCAAAGCAACTGGTAAATTTCATGGGGGAGCACCCAGACATGGCGAGGAATTACATTACAGTTCCTCATTTTTTCACTATAGTAATAAAACAAAACACATGAATACCTACATGCATAGGGTGGCACAATAGATGGCATTTGTTAATATTTTGGGCTGCCAAAAATGTGACTTTGACCACCTTGACACAAAAAAAATACTTGCCCCGTAATTTCCATTTTAATGACAAACGCAAAAAAATAAGTCTAAACGTAGATTTTTCGCTAAGGAAACGTATAAGACGACAGCAAAATAGCTATCGAACAATCGCCTTCGTCACATCGTCACAATTTGACAGTTTAACATTTTACGGAAAGCATTGGTTCAGACGTCTATCGTCTGTCGTATGAAATGATAGCATTTTTTGTGTTACGGAGAGCAGTACTATCGTCAAAACTATATCGTCTCACCATTGACTGCTTACGGAACTACCCCTCTGTCGTGTGTCATCTTTCGCCTATCGTCTATCATCTGTCGGCTGTTGTCTGTCGCGTCTGTCGTCTTTTTGTCCACCGTCACCTATCGTCTGTCATCTATCCTCTATCATCTATAGTCTACCATCTATCTTCTATCGGCTGTCGTCTATCGTCTATCGTCTATCGACTATCATCTATCGTCTATCGTCTATCATCTATCATCTATCATCTATCGTCTATCGTCTGTTGTCTGTCTTCGATCGTCTATCGTCGATCGTCTATCGTCTATCGTTTATCGTTTATCGTCTATCGTCTATCATCTATCATCTATAGTCTACCCTCTATCTTCTATCGTCTATCGTCTATCGTCTATCGTCTATCGTCTATCGTCTATCGTCTATCGTCTATCGTCTATCGTCTATCGTCTAGCGTCTATGGTCTATGGTCTATGGTCTATCGTCTATGGTCTATGGTCTATGGTCTATGGTCTATGGTCTATGGTCTATGGTCTATGGTCTATGGTCTATCGTCTATCGTCTATCGTCTATCGTCTATCGTCTATCGTCTATCGTCTTTCGTCTATTGTCTATCGTCTTTCATTTGCTGGCTATATCTTTAGGCCAACATTGTCCTTCTGCCTTTAAGAATTCCCATTCGGTGTATTTTTTTTTTCGTTTGTTGCTGTTCAGCAGCTAAAAAAACAGTTTTAGCAAATAAAAATTTTTATTCTTTACTCTTTCGTAGGATTTTTTTGTCTGTGATTGTCTTGGTTTTTTTTTTATTGTACAGTCACAAAATCGATATTTTAATATTTTCCGGCACAAGATTTTATGCTACTAAACAACAACAAACAATAAAAATACAAGAAATGGGAATTCTCGAAGGCAGCAAAACACACTGTCGGCTTAACGCTAATTTCAATTGGTAAATGACAGGAAACCTTATTGATCTTTATTCATTATCGTGCCTTTTGCGTATCCGCACACCTTCGTGGCTACTGGCTACACATGTTTGTTGAGTTTTTTGACCTACCGTGACCGGCTTATATTGTCTGTATTTCTGGTTTGGAGTAATTTTTTTAACAAAATAATGTTTATAGGCTTTGTAAAGGCAGATAGGAGTGAATGAACCCTTTCCAGTTAATGTAGCAAAGAACTTCGTCCCACATAAGTGCCCTACGACACCTGGAGTCTTGTTTTTTGTATTAACTCTACCAAACTACCTACCAAAATTAAATTCTCAGCCCTAATTTCAATTATAAGTCACCACCCCCTTTGAAAAGCCCTTCAACAAAGGTTAATAGAAAAATTAAATTTTTTCCCCCCGTCTAAAATTTGAGAGCAGTGTTCATAATGAAAAGATCTTTATATTTTTCAAACAGAGGTAGATTCCTTATCAGGTTTGAGGTTGTAAAAAAAAGATATGAACAAACCTTAATGAACCTTAATTTCTTTGCCAATAAAAGCTAGGTACCTTTTTCTAATTTAAGGACGACGCGTCGTTAGTCCTTAATCGCTATCCTTAAAAGCGAAAAAAAAGAAGAGACTATATCAAAAGAAATTACACGAACTGTTTCGTATAGCAAAGAAAAAGTTTCACTATCCACTGTGCCATGCTCGTTAACACCACCAACCACAACAAGAGTATGTATAGGTACCACCTATATAGGTCCCTATGAAAGTAATAAAAGTTTTTATCTCCTCTCTGTACTTGAACACTTAATTTGCGATTATTTATACTTAATTTGTAAAGTTTCACAAAGACCGGTCACGAAGCTTTCGTCGCGGCGCGGCGTTAATGGTCGATTCAATTCTAAATAATCCATAAACCCTCTCGTATACACATTGCCTTCATGACTTAAACGTTTTTATGGAACTTAAACGTTAAACATTAAACGCTTTGTTTCATTTTATTTTTATTTCTATTCATAGAATCAAGTATACATACCTAATTGGTGGTTTTGCTATGGTTGGATTTTAGGGCTGTGTTAGTCACTAAACAAGGTAATTGAAAAGCCACTAAGAATTCACAAATGTCATTTTTATTATCCGACTTATTAGTACGAGTACATATCTGTATATGGTGTTTTTGAACTTTCGTTAGTTCAAAAAAGAAAACTAAAAGAAAAATCGAGCACGAAATGGAAACAAACCCAAACCAACTCACCCGGAACCGCCAAATGGTTATCAGCTAAAGGAATACTGTTTTCACAAGAAAAAATCGTCTCGGTTATAAACATGAACTTTTTATGTAGCCAAAGTAGAACAAACGAATAACAGCTGGAAAAAAGGAAGTCAAATAAACACACAGAGGAACACATGCATACACGCAAACGTACACGTAGTAGATACAATGCGAACACTGTTCACGTTGTTTGCCAAGGATTGGCGAACACAAAGTTGTGTGCAAAAAACAAAATAACAGAAATACACAACCTGAAAGTTGGCCATTTTAACGAAAACCATAACCAGGAACCAGGACATGGCCATTGGAATGGCGCTGATAGTGGTTGATGTGTACTTATACTTAAATTACTTTTTCCAAATGCAGAGTCCTTGTTCCTAGTGACCAGAAATGCTATATGAAGAAAATTGGAGTTTTCTGAAAAGAATTTAATTAACACTTTTGCGATTGTTTTGGATAATCAGATGGATTCTATGAAATTTGGAGATGAAAATGAGCCTACGAATAAAATAAGATTAGATATCAAAAAAAATTAGATTGGATTTTTAAACAGACGAGATCCAAATTCGCACTTTTATCTGAAAGAGGCTCACACCGATAAATTACCGATTTGATTTTTTAGTTTGTTTGGAAAATACTCAAATTTCCCGTAACGCAAATGTAGGCACATAGTTGGATTAGAAATAATAGAAAAATTATGAAGTTAACACTTAAAATTTAAACCATTGTTTATGCTTAAAGGCACTTATAATCAAAACAATGCAAGTACAGATGCTATGTGGCATTTTGAAGGTTTCCCACAACGATGGTCAAAAATGAGCATTTTGCTAGTGATCTTTCGAAGAATTCTAATGATGTTTTTCCACATAAAATATGAAACCGAAACAGAGGCTGGGATTCGATATAAATAATAATAATTATAACTAAACAAGCAATGAGAACCTGGGTTCGCTTGGCAACAACACGTTGTCAAGCAAACAAAAAAATCGGTGGTAGAATTTCTCACCTTTATGCAAAGTTCGGACGCGTTATTAGGGTTTTGAAGAGGCAAACTCGTTCTGACACTCAACTTACAACTTTGTTCTTATTTTGCCGCTTTGCCGCTCAGTACATGGCCGTGCCCTTACACTCCTCTAAACAAACATTAACAAAACAAATAGGGTGGCGCAATAGAGCGCGGAGCCAGGAGCCTAACACGTTTTGTCAATGCCTTGTGAGGGAATAAAAGGAGTCACCAATTTTTACCGACTTCCAACGGCTAATCGAGCATCATCTTTTCATGGCACGCAATCACTATCGGAGAAAGAAGGTGATATCTTTGATAGTTCAAACTTTATCAAGTATATTTGTATTTTCGGTTTAGTACACATTCGAAAGAATTTTAATTGTGAAAATTTTAAAGATGTATGCCTGTGAGGCGGAAGGTTAGTGGTTCGAATCCCAACAGAAGCCAAAAATGTTTTCCCAATCGCCATGAAAAGTGCTTTCTCGATTAGCCGTTCGGAACCGGCAGAACATTGTAATTCCCCTATATTCCCTCTCAAGCCATGGTTATGAGAAATGCACTAGGCCCCGGGGCACCCCGTTCTGTTGCGCCACCCTATTTATTTATTTTATCTAAGAAGACATTATGAAACGCAATTTCAGGAAAGGGTTTTTTTTAAATTCACGCCCATTTTAAAAGGATAAGAAAGCATTGTAATGCATCTGAAAACTTTAAAAATTGAGTTAGGTAAAGCAGTCCACATTCGGGTTGGGCGACCAAAATATGAAGCTCTGTACTTAACTGTACGACCAAAATTAGGCTAAAGGGCGAACTGATGCGCATTTCAAGCGAAGCGGGTACTAAGGCTAAATTGTTTCAGTAGAGGTATGAAAGTTGCTATTTTACTAGAACACTGTCTGTTAAAATAGCGATAAAAAAAAGAGAGAGAAACATGAAACGTTACGAGAATCAATTTAACCTACAACTGACCTGTCACCTATCAATTTCAAGGTTCAATTTTGAAACCTGTCAAGCAGCTGCAATGATGTTTGAGGAGCACCTGTCCATTCTCAGGATAAGAAGTGAGAAACAAGTCTAAAGTGTTGGCCAAAGGGCCAGAAATATCTGGAACCTGAGTAAGCTCATCAAGAAGCTGAGTTAAATGATTTCATTCAGCGAAGATCTCAACCTACCTTCGGGTGTTGTCTAAACAGGGTTTGGGTTCTTATAAGTAAGTAAGTAAATAATTTATTATTTCTTAAAATTCATTACAAAAAAAAATGTTTGTCCATGAAAATGGTATGAAAAAGAAGAGCAACGATGTGTTACAAAAGCATGAGGGGCTATTGGAACAACGCGTTATGTCACTTTTTTTTATTTTCATGAAAAACAAAGGAACAAGACTCATAATTTGGGAATCATTTTTGCTTATGTTTTACGGAGAATCTCTCGATCATATTGAACGTTATTTTTACTGTCCCTATTGGGAAAATCTTGGGGAATGTGTCTACTGTTTTGAATGTTTATGACTACATACATATATGGCTAAAAAGAGTACATTTTATTTTATGTAGGATAACTGCAAACGCTGTCAAAGTAGTAACAAAGGCATTTCAGCGCATTTCGGTATCTTGCGCTGTGAATTAAAAAAAAAAAAAACCAATTGTAAAATTGGTCACTTAGATATCACGTAACCCTTAGGGAGGGGGAGACAGGCAAACGTTGCGATGCGGGGGCAGGAGGCTTTTATATCGTCTAAAACTGAATTACAAACATTTTTAAGGTATACTAGAACTTGAACGTCCCCTTTAATCAAAGCAAGTCATTTAATGCTAAACTGCTTTACCTGACTGTTAGATATTTTTTTCTACTTTATGACCCAAATCGTTTGTAATTAGGAAGCCAATGCCAATAATTCTCTACAAAGTTTTCCAATAAAGAGATTTTTATTTAATGAATGTTATTTCAAAACGGTTGAGCAGGTTTTCTTTCTTGGGGTATATAACTTCTCTTAATAAATACGCTCCAATAGCAATGGGAGTAATAAAATACTCAGATCGCTTATGAATGCCTGATAAGATTATTGGAGCAAAGACGTTTCAAGATAATCTTTTTCTCTGATGTAAAAGTTGTCAGGTATACACGGAGGTACTTGCATTATACGTCAGACCAAGAGATAGCATTATGTAAGCAAATTATTTCTGCCAGTGAGTTTTCTTATGACAATTTCAGATATACAAATTGGACATTATTTTGAAATCAGATGGTATACTTCTCGACTATACATTTGGTTGATATTGATACTTATACCGAGTCTACATTGGCAATTCAATTACATACTTTGATTTTAAAAAACGCCATGCTACAAAAAATAAAAATAAAAAAAATAACGTCGTTGGAATTATAGTAGCAAACTCAAACTGAAAGGAAACTGAAGGTAAATGGTCACATTTCTTGTGGGAAATAAACATCAATACACAAAACCATCACTCCTACTCCGAAATTCATCTTTACAAACGAGTGTTGATGGACTTTCAACGTTTCAATCCTTTCTTCTTATCTCTCTATCATGTGGCTAAGTTTTCAAAGCTCAGATCTCATTGCTTAAAGTCAAAGCAGTACTTGGTCGTGTTCTATGAATGGAAATCCGTAAAGATACAATTGCATAATGGTTCGTGTGGACATAAAAATGTGCGGTCTAAAACTATCACGCAAACTATGACAAATTTTGAGAGCTTTATCAAAGTGATAGCTTATTGAAATCTATTACAGTAATGGTGGGCCTTCGTTACAGACATTATTTCTGTGACCGGAGTATAGTGATTTTCGTGTGACCTGGTAAGAAAATGATTTCTTTGCGCAGCTTTAACCGCCTTGGTTACAGTCCACAAAAAAGCAGAAGATTTATTTGAGACCATTCTCCGGTCATCGCGTGATTAAAAGGCAGGCACACATACGCAGGTGGGTTCAATTTTTATGCGTTGGATACCGATTTTATTGATTTATTTTACAATTTTCCTATTTAAATGTAATGAGTTTGGTTTTAGCTTCACAAAAAATCTTGTAAAACAAGACCTAGGGATTGGTAACAAATTGTTTACCAATAATAAAGAAATCAACAAAGGCAAGCTGAGCGTATTTTTAATTGATTGCGTTTTCAAAGACTCAAAGATTTTCTGAAATGAGCCATGATAACTTACCTCAGTTTTCGATCTTTACTTCATAGGCGAAAGCTGGGGTATCCCGCTGGATAACTCTTATCCTAATTTTTGAGTAGAAGCGTGTAAAAATAAATTTAATACGTACATAAAAATCTAATTTAATTAATCCTCAACAGTCGAAAAATTGTGCTTGTGTTTGACCTTCCTGAAAGTAACTGAAGCTGTTCGACAAACTTAGTTTTTTTTAAGGTACTGGTAGGAGATGCTGGTATGAAGATGCCGAGGGAATTTGCCATCAGAGCTGAATCACGCCGATTTGAATCCATAAAAACATAGGACTTTTGAAAAATAGTGGTATGAGGCATTCGAAAACTTTGATAATTTTAAGGATTCTAAGTTTGGCTATCATAAAACCAAGTCAGTTTGTTATTGACTGGAAATCGAGCAGATTTCACCATTAAAAGCTTGTCTGTTCGCAAGGAGTATGAGGCAGAACCAGTTGTCAAGGCAAGGTGAAGTTTTCTATCATGCAATTCGAGAACAACAGATCCTTTAAAGATCTATTTAAAAATTCAATGAGACCGCTGTAGAGGGTTTTTCCAAGAGATTTCAGTCATATTCTGACTGGGGCAGGGCACAAGGGATTGAACAACCGCTACTTCAAGATACTCATCTTAGCAGCTTGGCCATTGGATGATATTATTGATACCCTATTTTGGTGTATGATTTTCCAATCGGCTATACTGTCCGGTTGTATTAGCCACAATTTTGGCAATGTCTGACCAGGTCTTGCATAGAATTTAATTTGGTCGGAATAATTCAAAAGCGAACCACAGAGTTTCAGTTGCTTTACAGTTTGATGCAATTTTCTATTGTTACTTTAAACATCGTTTACAGGTTATATTGAAAAAATGTTAATCCTCACCTTAAAAAGAGGCGTGCCGCAGGAATAAATACTTAGACAACTACTTTTCTCGTACCTATGAATGGTCTCCCAGGTAAGCACTTTCGTAATCATGTCTATGTGGACGATAATCTGGTGTATCGAACATCGAAATCTCGAAGGGATCAGAACTCTACCTTCTTCAACCGCCCACCATTTGGAGCGTTGAATGAATTTTAGGATGCTGATCAGTGGGAGGTTTAAGGTGTCACCCAGTTCGTCTAAAGAAGTACTCTCCGAGGTCTGTTTCCAAATATAGACCAAGCTAGGGCACTCACAGAGGAAGTGGAATGATCCTCCCTCTGCCTCTTCGTCTTGGCATTCTTTAGTCTTTACACAAGTCCAAGGTGCTCATGCCCATTCTCATCATGTGGGTACCCAATGAGTTGTGACCCGTGAGAATGTCAATCAACCAGAGAGAGTCGATGCCTGTTAGGCGTGAGCAGAAATTCGGTTTTTTCTTGGAAAGAAGTTATTTCCAAAGCAAAAGTTTATGCTCCATGGCGGAGTTTATTGATATACAATTCAG
This sequence comes from Melanostoma scalare, assembly GCA_949752695.1. Taxonomy (NCBI): domain Eukaryota; kingdom Metazoa; phylum Arthropoda; class Insecta; order Diptera; family Syrphidae; genus Melanostoma; species Melanostoma scalare. The sequence continues at coordinate 148,224,131 of OX456984.1, read as the reverse complement.
AATGACTCGTGTAAATGATAACCAAAAATAAATCAACTTGATACCTTTTGAAAATTCTAACAATGCAAACCCATAGCTTCGATATATTGCTTTTTCAGTCCTTCACTTATGCTGTGGCAATTTGTTACTAAACACGAAGGACTTTAATGATTCTATGATTCTAATGCCCAAATTTACAGTAAAAGACAAAAATGAAGACCAACAGCAGCTGAATTTTCAATTGATATACAAAATTCAAGTTGGTCGGCCTCACACCCTAAACTGAATGCAGTTCAACTAAGTGAAGTTCAATTGTTATATGAATCTGAGTTGGCATCATTTTACTCCGCTTGCACTTCTTGTATTTTTGTATGCAGTTCTTCATTCCATGTTCTGTCGAACTTAGTGCAAAATTTAGGCTACGAAAAAAAACCTTTTTATATTGAACTGTAGTGAATAATAAACTCGATTCAGTAAATTCAGGTTCAAATGAGCACTGTGAAAAAGAATTGATTGATAAACTAAGATTTGAACCAAAAGTAGAATTTGAATTCCCACTGTGAAAGTTGACATAAAAATAAATAAATAAATAAATAAATAGGGTAGTTCAACAGAGCAAGGAGCCCCAGTACCTAGCACCTAGCGCATTTCTCACTACCATGCCTTGTGAGGGATTGCAGGGAACCTACAATTTTATGGCTTTTCCGAATGGCTTATCGAGAAAGCGCTTTTCATGGCAACCAACGGAGGACTTTCCAATTCCTCGCGAAAGGAGATACCGTGGAAAAGCATTTTTGCTTTTGTTGGGATTAGAAACACAAATCCTTAGGTTAACAGGCATACATTTTAACCTTCACGCAACGGGTACCACAACGTCATATTATATTTCATCAGTAAAGCTGCTTTTTGTGTTTCAGTAAACCCGGAAGAATATAGATGCCAAGACCTCAAATCTCAGGCACCACCAAGAAAAGGTAAAGTAAGGATTCAGCATTAAGTGGCCAGCTGCCTCTATTGAGTAGTTCAGAGCAAAAAATACCCCCCTTGGTCCTTTTCGTAAAATTGTATGACAGTTGTTTTGCTAACTTTGGTGATATTTTACCAAACAAACAGGTTTTGTTCTCTATTTCTATACGTGCTCTATAAAAGCATCTACTTGGCAAACGCCACACTAAAAACAGCTTTCCACTGTGCTCACGTTACCAAAAGTTCTCGCACAAAATTGTTCCTCTCAAAGTTTAAAAGGAATTTTTTTTCCGACCCTTAGAAGCACGCAGATTCCAAAAAAATTCGTCCATCACTTTAAGCGATAAACCCACAGGTAGGGAAAACAGGAAGTAAAAGACGGTGGTGGGTGAACACGTCGGTATAATTTTAGAAAGCACACCAAACGTCAGAAGGTCAGAATTATTCATGACAACAATGGCACCCAATATGAGAGTACTCTGTTGTATACGTAACACTTTTTTTGTTTTTTCAAGTACATATAGGTTTTCTTATTAAAAAATTCCGCTTTGTTCATTTAAACACACATTCCAAATGGTCTGCTTTTTTGAATCCTAAGTACGATTATATGAAAAAACACACTCATAACCACAATCGCGTGCAGTAAAACAATGAAAACTTAAACACACTCCAACTCACACAACATCCAAGACATTACCCCCATTTTAAAACAAAATAAAAAAATATTTCGTTTTATTACTTCCGTAATTTTTACCAATAAGAAACAAACCGAGGAAAAAAAAAACACCAAAAAGATAATCATAACATAAACTTCCCACCATAAGCTCGCATAAAACCAGCATTCCGTAAATTATCCTAAATTTAAGCTCATTATTCTACATGAAAACTTATCTTGGTAAATAAAAATCATTCTCTGTCCCACGAATGAACACAAGCCAAGCAACAACCAAAAACGCCTTCACAGGATAACGAAAAGCCCTGTCTAAACAAAAGAAAAGTTTATGAACACGAAGAGTGTGTGACTCACTTAGCGAGGTTTATATGTACATCAGAGGCAGCCCGAGCGCCTCACCGAAGCAACATCAGGATCCAAGTAGAAAAAATTTTTTTTTGCTTGATTTTTGGTTCGCTAATTTCTGCGCTTTTGTTGTAGGTATCCCACCACAACAATGTTCAAACATGTGGCCGTGGACTACTTTTGTTTTGCTTTTTAAGTGAAACAAAAGTGCCCACATCTCCAATTTGCGTTGGTACATTATTTTAACTTGTGGAATACCAGTAGGTAAGGAGGATGCGGAGGACTATTCGCTAGGCTCACTAATGGAATCACCGCACCCGCTCACTGTTGGCTACAACCTACTTTAATTGATTGGCAAAAAAAAAGTTACGACATAAATGAAAAAAGATGCCATGTTCTGATTTCAAATCAAAGAGTAACAATCACCTAATCCTCCTTACAAATTAAAAATTATTTTCCATCCCTTCAAATACTCCGCATATGATCGGAAGGTCCTTAAAATCCGTTTCACCATACCGACAAAGAAGGAAAAATTTCATATTTCCGGCGATGGCATTGTTGTCTTCAAAATTTCACTCCAAATACAAATATAAGAAACAATTTTTCTCACAAACCATTTCACTTTGATCTCTGTAGTGAACATAATTGCTTATGAACGAAATTACAAGCAACGAAAATAATACGAACCGTACACTCAGATCTCCCATCACTTAACTCCCAGATGCTCCACATCGGCCCTGAAACAATTTCAAACATCAGCTTAGGTCGTTCAAAGAGGCATATACACTTACTAGCCAAGAGGGAATATCTAATGAATATGTCCACATGAGTAGTTTCCTTATAATCGTTATCGTTCGCAGTTAATTGGCAAAGTTAAGAGTCATCATCATCTTGATTGTCGTTCGTTATTAATCACAAACCAGTACAACGTGACAATTTGCTTTCTTAATAACAAACTTATCGCCTCTAGAGAGCCAGTGTTGGTTTAATAGTTGTTAATACAGCCTTTTAATAATATGTACACGAGTACGTTTGTTTTTCTGCGTCCTCTTTCTTCCTACTACGTCCTAGTCCTACCCAAGTTATGCTTGTGGATAGAAAAATGCGTGACAAAATATTGTATATCTAAATGGCACAAGCACACCAACACATATGATGTGTTAAGTGCCGACAGGTACGTATATTTATGTTGTGTTCGAGGATTCATGCCCCCAAACTAAAAGTCAAGGACTTTAATCGATTTCTAGTGTATGCGCCATTCACGTGTCTATCAAGGAAGAAGTGTGCACTTGAGGTGAAGGCGCGGGTGTTTAGTATGACAATGAGGGTATTTTTATTTATTTATTTATTCTTGGTTAACTACTGTCTCGACTGAAAGTGTTATTTCATTTATCTAAAACCAACTCGTGTGTTTGTTGAGGCTTAGAATGGTTTTAGAAATGTATGTGATTACTACTGCTCCATTGATCCAAAAAACCTCAGCCACCGAGGTAGAACGTATATGAGACGGGAGAGAGGGTTAATCGTTAAATAAATATCAATCACTTAGACTCCTTTGAAGTGTGGTAAGCAAAAGTGTTAGAAGCATACACGGTAGAAGCAGAACATACAAAAAACCCGAAACCACCATCATTTTGTTCTTCATTGTGTGATATTGCGTAATTTATTACAGCCACCAGCTGGAGTACCCACGATTGGGGCCAAAGGGAAGAGGTATCATGTGAATATGGTGGCAATTTATTTTCCTAATATTTTGTTTGATGAGGGGAATTCTTTTTTCTGCTTCTTTACATTTTTCTATTTTTTATTGACGTGTAAATGGCGTAGGATTTGGCTCTGTGATTTGAAAATAAGCTAAGAAAAAAAATTGCCATTGAATAGGGTGCCGAAGTGCTGGCGGAGACAAATGCCTTTTGTTATGATTTCTTGTCGTTCGTGAGAACGACCTTAGGTGATGAGTTCCGATTAAGTAAATTGATGGGGTAATGCCTTGAAGGTTGTGGACTTTCATTCTGTGGGAAGGCATTTTTCTTTGTTCGCACACACAAACATGAGTCTTTGGAGAACTTTTTCTGTTTGCTTCATAAAGGTTTATTGCACGCAACAAATAAACATACACAAACACACACACACACGCATACATTGATTTCTACTACGGCAAAGCTTCGGTTTGACTACCAACTGTTCGCTACCAATGCTGTAACCCAGATACGAGTGTAGCTAATGGATTCAATCAGTTAAAGCACTTTACACAAGTTGACGTTTGTGGTGAAAGATTTTACAAAACAAGTTGAACAGCTTTTAGAGCTGGCAAGCTTGACGATCCCCCGCTGAGCAAGTATGTATATTAATTGATTCATTAAGCTCGCAACTTATCTTTACCATGGATGACTGAACACAAAAAGATGTATCGCATAGGTGAGTATCAGATTTCAAGGCTTTTGCAGCTCGACGTGTTGCCCTGAGATCAAAACAAATGTTAAGATAAATACTTTTACACCTAGAAGTTGACATAGAGTGTTTTGTTTGGTTGGACGATTTCATGCGGGAAGAGCAGTACAATTTGATGAGTAAGAAGCACGACTGTGGCCTAAAACTGACAATACGATAGGAAAATAGTCTAACGTACATACTTCGAGGAATGAGCTATTAAATGAATATCTTTTTGTCTTATCAATATCATTTTTGATGACTGAGATGATTCTCAACCTTTGGAAGACATACCTTGTTAGCAGTTGGTTATGATGATGTGTCTTATCACGACAAGGCATAATAAACCTTACCTTACCCGAATCAGCTTTCAAAAATAAGAAAATCATGTAGCAAGTAAATAAACGGAGTAGAAACATTTATAGTAAAGGGAAATTTACAGGATATTTGGTACTAACCACACTTTGTTATAACTCCCATCGAATTAAATGGAAGAAATAGATGCGGTGTTTAAGATAACAACGATGTCAAAAGAGAGAGGTTAAAAAAGCCTATATGAACGTTCAAATAAATACCCCTTGTCAGTATAAAGCTCTCAACGATTTTTAGGTTCTGAACCGAATTACCTGCCAGGTTCTATTGAATGGGAATTGTTAAATGGAGTAAAAATGGTAATAGGAGGATAAATGATACATATTAATAATAAATAATCAAAGTCAAAATAGTACGAACTCTTAGAGACACTTACACATGCACATTTTAGAGTTTTCTTATTTATACAGTTCACTCATTTGTCGAAGTATTTCCTCGCAACTTTGGTTTGAATTTTTGATGTTTTCGTTCAAAAGTATTTGTTTTATTTGACAAGAACTTTTATGAGAACGGTTCACAGTGTCGAACTTGTTAGACCAACTTGGTCTGATGGAAGTTGGATGGTCTCTTGTTGGTGTTGCTAATGTTCACATTTCAGACTTGTCTTTGGTAGTAGCAGAGGTTATGATTTTACTTACAGTCAAATCCGCAATAAGAGTGCTTGATAGCTCTCAAAAGACTTTATTTTTAATTATATTTTATTGTATATATCTTGTTCATCATTTTTTAATTTTTGCCACGACAGGTCTGACAGGTGTGCGGTCACATTATCACATTTGTTCATCCGACTTCAAAGTTTTTAAGAATATTTGAAAACTCTCCAAAAAGCCAGACAAGCGGTCGCGTCGGTTTGGGGTTCACATTGCCCAAAATTGGTCATTCAGAGACCAAAGGCTGTTCAAGTAATTGTGAACTGAACTGAACTATTTCAAATCACTTCGTTAGTCAGAATAACAGTATGCCGCCTTAAAGATGTCAGAACAAAATGTGACGAAACCTTTCGACTTTTGTAATGGTAGGACTTTTAAAGGGGGAGTTTATGTCAAAGAGTAGGTAAGGAACTTCGATCCACACAGGGGTCATATAGCACCTCACTTCGTTTTTGTTGCTTTTTTATGTCGGGGGAAAACCTTAAAAGGCTTTTGGAATATATGTATCGATTGCTGAGAGATTCTTACTCGTTATGACTATCCCGTCGGTTATCATAACCATAATATTTATGATCTGTATAAGATAAGAAAATGATTTTTCTATTGCTAGGAAAAATTTTTAGTCTTAATACTTTTCAGTAGCTTTTAGCTCACAAGATCTTGAGACTTATTTCTCTTCTTAGTGTCCGAGCAATAATCAATGAACAAGTAAAGTAACTAGTGATGAAATATTCAAGTATCGAGTAAGCGTATAGGGTGGATTAAGTACAGAGAAAACTTTGCCATCTTCCGGGATAGAACAATGTATCAAAAAGCAGAAGGGAGCAATCTAAACCGCGTTTAGCATTCACATACGGTTCACAATATCGGCAGCTGAAATGAATATGATTTCTATGGCAGATGCAATAGCAAGGCTTGATAGTTTTGAAAAAAGTCCCAAGACCTCTAAAAGCAGTCAAAATACCATTTTGTAAAAAAACGAGCACAACCAGGTCAGTTCGTATTGCCATGCTTAAAGGAGAGATCCAGAGAATCCTATACACCGATCGGACACGATCGCAGACTGAAACACTCCTGGTACAGACAAATGCAAGAACATATGCAGTTGGTTGGCCTTAAATATGTAATACTCCAAAAACGGGAGGCTTGCCGACGCTTGTTGAGGTCAACACGGCGTACCCGACGGGCGGACCACTAGTGTTAACAGGGAGACTTTCGATCCCTTCGAGATCACGATGCTCGTAACGCTGAAAATGAGGAAGAAGAATTAGAACTATCAAATACGCTGGAAACAGAAGATGACAATTTGGTAATCTTGTCGGATAGTCTGTAGACAAAAACCGATGAAGTTCCGATCTTGATTCGTCACAAGCTTTGTCTCTTCAAATCCAGAACCGAGCTTGTTTAAATTACTGACCATGTTTTGATTTGAGGCAAGCCAACAACAAATGCTGTCAACAAATATAGAAAATCAGAATCACTACAGCGCAACAGAGTTGTGAGCCCAGGAACCTAGCTCATTTCTCATAACCTTGTCTTATGAGGGAATAGAGGTGACCTATACAACCAGTTCCAGACGACTAATCGAGAAATCACTTTTCACTGTCGGAAGACTTGCCAATTCCTCGCGAGAGGCGATAACCGTGGATAAACAGTTTTTGGTTTCTGTTGGGATTCGAACCACGAACCTCCTGCGTTACAGGTATACATGCCAAACATTACACCACGGGCACTTTATTATTATGCATCCCAGAGTATACATACTGTCATGGCAGTTTTGCCATGTCCTTATTCTTAAGAAAAACCTTATTGTTAAACTATTGATGAAATAAAGAATTTATCTATCTATCTATCTATCTATCTGTCAATTTCGGGCAGCATCGAAAAGAAAGCTTATCAGAGTGGGCCTTGAGCATACATACCATACTCATAATACACCTTATCTACAAGATTAGATTCAAATGCGCCTGATTAATTTTCAGCTGGTAGCAACCTTAAAAAAAAGAAGAGGCTAATACTCGGACTCATTGCCGGTCCATTGTACTACCAGGGTAGCAATTTTCTTTTTTTTTTTTGTGCATTTGGAGGAAGTAATGAGGTTGCAATTTCACACATGACCTCAAAAACGGCGTCCTGATTAAACTGGGAGGCTGAAAGAAAAGCAGATGCCCGGAGCTCGAATCGAACCAACCTTATCTACTGAACACTCTTCCATTGCACCACTGCCGTCCTAAAAGACCATAGATTCGAATAATATAAAAATTGTTTCGGTAAAACTTCAGTGAACCTTCGACTACTCGAATGTCTTAATAACTCGAAGAGTTTTGTTCGCGCCACCTTCGATAAATCAAATTTTGAAGGGGATTTCCCCAATTCATCGCTTTCGCTATGAGTATGCCAAATTTTTTGTACCTTCGAAAAAAAAGTACACAGCAGGCGCTTACTAAAACAAGAAACTGGAAGACAAAGCAGCAGATAGAGTGTAAGATTGAATACATTATTATTTTCATTTTTAAGGATCTCCCAAATCAAGGATAGATGCAGTTGCGGCAGCGGCATAAATAATTCGTAATTATTTTTGCCGTCGCGTTGTGACAATACAAATGTATGGAAACGCTAATTTTTTTTGTGGCTCCAGAGCTAAAGGACCTAATTTCTCTCAACCATAACTTGTGAGGAATGGAGGGGATCTTCAAGTCTTTGCCAATTTCGAACGACTAAGTAAGGAGCACTTTTGATGGCAGGGTAGCTAGAATCACTTTCAGCGGAATTCTCAGTTCATTGCCAAAGACAAAAATAAGTGGATGCTCCACGATTCGATTCTTGAACTCCCACGTTACAGGTGGACCATTACGACACGGTGAAAAACTTACCCCCAGTCCAAGTATCAATCCTATTTGTCGATGTTGTTGTATAACGTGCTGTTTTCCAAAACTAAGCTACCACGTTAACGAGCGTCAACTACACTTCCAACATTCTTCACATAGTAATTCACAAAGATTAGGAGATAAAAGCCCCTCAAAACTCCCCTCTATAAAGCAATTGATCAATGCTTTTCCCCACAACTCACGTTCATTTCGTTAGATTGAAGGAAACTAGATTGTATTTTTTGTTTTTTGTAATTTTTTTTTTATTGTTATTGGCATCACAAATAAGACATGACATAGGTATTGTAATATATTACCCCAATAACAACCCTCAAACCTTTTTATTTTCAATAAAGCTTTCTTTTTCTTGGACAAAGATTGGCCAATGTACACAATATCCAATCTACGACTAAGTAGACATCACGTCTAATTTTATTAAAGCCTCAATAGCACCTAACAAAGCCTGAATGGGACACTGACAGGCGGACTCTCTTAATCGCCATTCCACCACACATAGTCGATAAGCCTCTTTTATTGGCATCAGTTTGTTAAAAACACATTGACCGGAGATCGGGCCGTCTTATCAGCTACCAACGACATACGCAATGTAAACACTATTGTACTAACAGTTTATATATAGGTACGAACAAATGTAGATACTAAGAATAGTCAACGTGCTTATTGTTGACAAAAGCTTTACGCAGTGCAAATACAACAATCTTTCATGGGTACATATATCCTTCGTGGAAAAAATAACACGGAGTTATGGGACAACAGGGGCGTATGCAGGCTGTTGTCCAGTTCAGGCCTAGCACCAAGAAAAATTAAAAAAATGAAAAAACATGTTGTCATACCAATATGCTAACTCACAGTTTGGTATACAATTTTATGGAGTAAGGTAACATTCCAAGACGAAATTTCAGTTTCTAAAAAGTTTGTATTTAAATCAACTTCAAAACAAAGAGCCCCAACATTTTTAGGGTACTCAGCTAAGCCCTCTTCTTTCTAAGCTCAAATTCAGCCTTGTAGTTATCTATACAAACATTCCATGTGCGTGCGTTAAGATATGTATGCGGAACGAATTTAAGTTGATTTTGTTTGTTTACCTCCCAGAGCGGTCGTCCTCGGTACATTGACAGTGCACAACAAAAACAACACTGGGGTTTCTGAATGATACCACAACACTAGCGATTTTCAGAATATAACCCAATAGAAGAAGGCACTTTTATAAACGGGAAAACCCCGGAAGTGGGAGACAATTTGTTGCTGTCACAGCACACTCAGCGTTTTGTTTGTTGTTATACAAGTTCACATTCTTGCCAGAAAACCCAGGGCCAGGCCAGGCTAGGACACAAGTTATCCAATTAGAATCTATGGGCATATCGCCATAGGATAAAAGGGGAGCCAGCTTAACATGCAATCCTATCGGTATGTAACTTTGTGTATACTCTGCAACAACAACAAGTCGACAGTGTTTACATTGGAAAATAGTTGGAAAACAGTTTTCTATTTGAATAGAATTTATATGGTTGGTTTTGTCCGTTGGCCAAAGAGAATAATCGACGTCTGGAGCAAGGGAAACCACGCTATCAGTAATACATTAACCCGATGCACTGGGAATTAAACTATACACATGTACGATATATGAGATACCCGAGAGAATAAACTAACCTGGTCAGTTAATTCGAAGCACATTCACAAAGTCTTTATTAAGACATTTCATGATTAATTGTAATAGATATAGCCCGAGAGACATAGATTCCGGATTGGATTGATTTTGTTTGCTTTGTTTAGGCGTGTTTGCAAAAGAGTGAGGAGGGTAAAGTTATTACTTACATTTAGGGCCTTTGTTTTGAATAAATAAAACAAATCTAAGATCTCAGGAGGACTACTGAACTCTGGTTTTAATGCCACAGTGTGAAGAAAGTTCTTGTGGTATTAAGACAAGAAAGAGGTTTGCTTTATTTGATTTGAGAAAGTGATTACTTGCGTCTGTCTGTTTAAAATATATCACCTTGTTGCAATCACCACTAAGTTCTAAACGCCTTTAAAAAGACTAAGCTTCATTTGATTATTTCCAAGTAAAATCAAGACTAAGGAAATAGCTTCTCTGAATGTTCAACTACCTAATTGATTTCAAAATGAGATAGAGAAAGGTTGACATCTTTTTCCAACATTTTTTAGAGAAAAACAACATCATCGTTAAATGGAAACATAGAAAGACTTAGCAGTCGCTTGTTATGCAAATTCAAGGACTCATTTTGAATTTAAAGCCCAATAAAGGGAATTCCAAAACCATCTTCGCAGGGATGAACCTACTTCCGTACACTTATAAGCAAAAACTGTATGTTGCCTGTGGCGAATTGTTTCCTTTTATTTTTGATACGAACCCATTTGTTAGAGACAACTAAATGAAAATGACTTTCCTTCAAGAGCTTAAGGCAAAACATTTCAGACACACAAAGCACAGCTTCAACATCAATTGAATTTTCCACACCTTTGACAAAGGTTCTTTCCCCATTCCCAAGGATTTTTATTCAAACGCAACATGCCGTACATAGATCCCTTGACAAAAACAAAATAAAACTCATTCCGATTGACATGTAGAAACCAAAAGAAAAAACAAAACTCCCTAAATACTAACCCATGTTCAACACGTTCTAAGTTATTATCTTACGCGTCCCATTCAAAGTTATCAAAGCGTCACTATGTAACCCATTCAATCAGAGTGTTTAGAGATGGAACGAACACCTTCCGCGCTTATCTACCTATTTCGATCTCATTTCTATTTTAATTGTACGAATGGCACAGTCAAGTCGGTGAGTCAAACGTTCGAACGAAGTACGAATACGACAAAATATATAAAATGACAATCCCATGGAACATTCTGCATTGACAGAATGAATTGAATTTGTTTTGTTTTACTTTTGTGTTTTTTTATTTCTCTATTTAGTGGGAGCTACAGACGGATTTCCATTTCCATTGGGAACCCTTCTGTCATACACACGTTTTCCAGATCGACGTTAATAGTTTGTACAGTTCGTTCAATGTAACACCCTCGACAGTTTTTACTCTGTTTGGCTTGTGTTCATACGTCGATTGTGTGATTGTGCGTTGGTTTGTCGATTCCAAATCTACTCAGTAGATTGAATTTTTGACAGTACCTTTGAGATAAATGATAAATAAAATGTCAACTCCCTCAACGTGCGCGCGGTGGTAAAGGGGCGATTTGAGGCACTATTTGAAGGGTTGAAAGGAGGAAAACAAAACACCAATCCAACACTATCTGTTTTGACACTTTGTGACAGTTGTATGAATATCAAAACAGTAGCAGCAGGTAGAAGATATCAATGAATTCATTTTTCTAACACTCAGTAGTGTGTAATATAATATGAAAGTAAGATATAAATGTCAGTTAATATTTTGACAAGGGAGCCCCAATTTGTTTTTCTATGGGATAACGTTGGAAATGGCGAAATTATTTTCTGAATTTTGAAGTAAATTTTTTTATTATTAAAATTTTTTTGATGTCAAAATATAGACAAGATGGAAATGCCACAAACTGTCTGCATCCAACTGAGGCATGTCATCTACGGTTGTGCTCTTGACAGATCCAATTGATGATTAAAGCCCTCACTGAGCAGGTTCAAAGAAAGCTGTCTGAGATCCTTGCATTGCAAATCTATTGGCAATCTCGTTTCCAGTTATAACGCGACAGCCTGGAACACAAACGAGGGAAAGAGTTCACTCTTCCCGCTGCATTCAGAGTGTTCTTTCATTTCTGGATAACTTTTGAAGTAGTTAGAAAATTGAGTAGAGCCTTAAGCATAACCTGGCGGTCGCTGCAGACACAATCTCTTTGTAACATAGATAATAGCCATATAGATAACGTACGTCTCCGCTTGGAAGACAAACGGGTATGTGCCAAATGAGGTATGTATGTCATCGCTATCTAAAACAGCACAAGCCCCAGATCAATCGTCGGTTTTGCAACCATCAGTCAAAATACGATTACAAACCTTTCCTGGTGCAGAATCTAGAGTGAAACAGTCCTGAATGTTGATCCTGTTTTTTTGACGCAGTTTGAGCCTTGGGATTATCGCATCGAGCGGTATACCCCTTAGACGTGAAGAGATATGCAGCTATCGAGTTTTTCAAAACTTCAGTGCAAAATTTTCCCAGAGAACACATCTCTTAAAACTGAAAATGGCCTTGGTAGAAAACATGCCGCATGAATGGGATTTCAGCATCGTTTGCCTTTTGATCAAGTACGCAGATAGTTTCACCAATTATAGAGGAAAAAATCACCATAACTAAAAACAAATAAAAATATATGTATATAAATAGAGTGGCACAACAGAGCGGGTGCTCCGGGGCCTAGCGCATTTCTCACAACCATGCCTTGTGAGAGAGTGGACCGCCTTAACGACCTTAATGTCTTGAACAAAATTTTGTCTGCTGATGTAATATGTGAATGTCTGAAACCCAAAGCAATGGGATCTTACGAATGTTACTTTAGACCAGAAAATCACAAATTATTTTGAAAAAACGGGAATAAAACATCGTTATTCACCATAATTTTATCTATTTCAAGACCGGGTTTGGTGGTGTTTACGGAGATAAGCTCACTAGAAAAACCAAGCTTACCCTCAAGACATTAATCACTTAAATCCTGCAATATGGTGCGGGAGCATGGACCATATCTACAGCGGATGAGGACACCCTAGGTCGTTTCAAAAGAAAAATACTTGGAGTGATCTTTGATCCCATAAGTGAAGACGATGTGTGGAAAAGAAGATTCAACAACGAACTATATGAGTTGCATCGCGACATGAGCATAACTAGAAGAGTACGCATTGCGATTTGCGAGACTTCGATGGTTGGGACATGTAGAGCGAAGGGTTTTCGAAAACACATTGTAGGAAAATCGCAGAATAAGAAAACATCTTAGGCCGCGCGATCAAGTGAAAGAACCCTCAATCGACTCAGAGTGGAAAACTAGAGACAGCTCACCCGAAATCGAAATTATTGGCGAAAGAAGATGGTAGATGTAAGGTAATAAGTAAGTAATGTATAATGGTAAACGAACGTACAACACTTTAAATATAATCCACCACAGTATCTCACTGTGAATAGTAAATAAGAAAGAGAATAAGGTTGTATCCGTGCTACCATTCGTACTCGCCTGCATTTATTTAAAAGAAACCGTAATTAGTTTTTACACACTTTTTTACTTCTTCCTTTTGTTTTTGGGTCATTAAATTTAGTATAATTTTTTTAAAAAAGCCTTTTACCTGCATCGACACATAACCTTCTAACATAAATGTTGCAGGTATACAGATTTCTAAATAAAAAAAATTTTATAAAATAAATTTTATAGAATTAACAACTCACCAATAATAAAAAATTGCAAGTAGTAGATTCTTACCTGAAAGAAAAAAAAAAGAACATTATTATCAGAAGGTATAATGAATGAATTATGTTTTTAGAATTTGCAAATAGTTGAGATTACGCACAGAGTCATTTCGACTTAAAACATTTTGTTTGTATTGAAATTGAAAGAACAGCAACGTTGACAAAGCAGGCCTTGTAAACTTATGTAAATTAAAATTAATTTTTCACATCAAAAAATCACTGATAAACATTATATTTTCTAGAAAAATAATTTTTAATTCTCTTAATTTAGAAATTGTTTAAGAAAATGGGAGATGATTATAAAGGAGACACCGATGCATATTGACTATAAATTATTGTAGATTGAAAAGGTGATGAAAACCAGAGTCGGGCGAAGCCCTCCACAATCCACATTCGGTGGGTTGAGAGGCTAAAATATGAATACATAATTTTACTGTTTGTTAAAGAGGCGATAAATATGTACATAGATAGTTTTGAAATTAAAAATAAAACCCCCAAGCTTCTTTAAGGTATCATCTTAGAGTGAAATTTTCAAAAAAAACGTTTTATTTTTTTTATTGGATATAAGCATGTGGCTTTTCAAATCGAAGTTCGGATTATTTTCGTCACTACAGCTTTTCTTTGAGAAAGGGAACGGAGAGTCACATCTGTGGCGTCCGTCCAGTCATTCAACCGTTATCCCTATTGTTGTGCTCCTACCAGCGCGTGACCTTCTATCGGTATTCAGTTCTTTAAATTCGTTGAAGGCATAGAACTGGTTCGTTGGGAAGCCAAGCACTTCAGCGGTGTCCGCTGCCGAGAGAAGAGTTTCCAAACTATCGATTTCAAAGTTAAAGAACATTTTTCTTGTCATTCTCTATCGGCCTATGGAAGTTTTTTTTTAAACTTCTTATTTTTTTCGCTAAAAAAGGCCGTTACAGATTAATAATCATTTTGAAATTTTTGTTTCAGATCAAAATTGAGACCGGACACTGATTAGGAATTCTTTTTTTTATAACATTTTTCATAATTAATAACAATGATAAAAAAACTTAAAAATCATTTTGCATTCTTCATCGGTGCTTTAATTTATTTAACAAAAATAACAGACCAATTTCAATATCCTAACCATGAAAAAAAAACACGAAAATCAGTGAATTTTCGGGGGGTCACACTGAGATGATCCCTTAATATTAAAGACTACTTTAACTCAAAATTACATGCGAACTCTTTGGAATTTCGAAAAATCATGACTCAGTAGGCCTGGCACAAGCCCTCAACGGTACCTAAGCTCAATGAAAAACTATAACCAATATTGGACGCTATTTGTTCAGTTTTCTAGGATAGGAGACAAACAGAATAGTGATTTGAAGAGCAAAAGACAAGAACGGGCAAAGACTGAGTCAGACTAGCGAATCGAAGGTCTCTTCTAAACTGGTTGTAGTTTTTAATTATGAAATCAACGTTAGTTATTGAATCATCTTTGAATTAATCTTTGGCTGTTTGAAGTGTAAAATAGGATAAACTATTCTTCCTCATTATTCGGCGGCGGCGTTACAAGCATCATGATCAACAAGGGATCACTACTACTTATCGTACCGTTGGAGTATGCCGTATAAGGTTAGGTTAGGTTAAAATGGTTGTCAGGAAAACAACTGACACACTTAGACCGGTATTAGGTCCATTGTGATACCATAAGAATTAAGCGAGGAAAAACCCCACTTAACAAAACCATTTAGAGCTTTTGATGAAGCGAAAGAGATATCTGTGTTCGCCAGATCGTTTAGATCATCGAGGAAATATTTTCCTAGATGCCGTTTTCTTTTAAAGGAGAGTGCAGGACATGAGCAGACGAGGTGTGGAATAGTTTCTTCCTCCTCCTCATCTAAGCAACTTCTGCAGAAGTCATTAGAGGGAACGCCAAGTCTTATGGCGTGCCTACCTATCAGACAATGTCCGGTAATGACATTGATTACGGAGCTAAAGTGCAATCTGGTTATGGATAGCAAATGTCTTGTGCGTTTTGGATCTAGTCCTGGCCATAGCTGTTTTGTTGCCACACACGTGGTGATACTGTTCCACCAATAGTTTGTTCTATCCATTGCCTCTTGCTTTAGCATAAGTTTACATGTAGCGATTGGTATACCAATATTCAACCTGCTGGTTGAGATCGGTAGAACGGTTCCTTCTCTGGCGAGTTCATCGGCTTTGCAGTTACCCGCGATATCTCTGTGCCCCGGCACCCAAATAAGGTGAATATTGAAATGTTCAGCCATCTCCTTAAGAGACAGGCGACAGTTAAGGGCGGTTACTGAGTTCGTGGAAACGGCGCCAAGTGATTTGAGGGCGGCTTGACTGTCTGAGAAAATCCGGATATTCGCTGAGGATATCACGTTTTCTTTTAGCCATGATAGGACCTCTTTGATTGCCAGAATTTCCGCTTGGAACACGCTACAATGGTTTGGAAGGCGGAACGAGAGACTTACGTTAAGTCAGTTTGAGTACACCCCGCAGCCTACCCCTTCTTCGGTTTTTGAACCATCTGTATAGAAATGAATTGAATCATCTCTCAAAAATTCTTCGTCCTCCCAGGTCGTTCTCGTTGGAATTGAGACATGGAACTTATTATCAAAAACCAATTAGAGGATGGCGTAGTCAGAGTGGCAAGGGATTGATCTGAATAGATTCAGGATTGTGGCATGACCGATGTTGTTATCGGTCCATTGGGAGATAGCTCTGATGCGAATGGCTGAACTTGCGGCCATTTGTTTGCTGAAGATATCTAGTGGTATGAGATTAAGGAGTATATTAAGGGCAGCTGATGTTATTGATGCCGTATAAAGTTAAATAAATTAATTCTCAAAAACATGCTTACCAACCAAACAGGGTGCCTTCTTTTAGTATAAAGACCTTATCAAATATAAAATTTCAATTGCTAAATAAATTTCGCTTACGGATCAAACTACTTCCAAAATTTAAAACTGGTACAGGTTGAGGCTACAATATCACGCTTCTTAACATGGAGCAATGATGTTTTTAAGCAAATAAAGGAGAGCACTTGTATAATTTATCCTGCGAATCTAAAAAAAAAAAAACAATCAAAATCACACTCAATTTAAGTGGAGTGCAAATAGCAAAACAAAGAGTATTCCAAGCATTCTGAATCTTTTCTGATCAATGGAATAAGGGACAAGACTGCACGAACCAAACGACAGGAGATCTTTTGGTTTCTGTTGTATGGTTTGTCTGAAATGACAACAATTGTGTCGAAGCGATGTTTTTCTGCAAAATTCTAAGAAGCACACAGATCAAAGTCTTATACTGAGATACATCCAGGGTTAAGTTATATTTCCACAAACTTCCTATAAAATCCTGCAGATGCGGATGTTAATGCAGATGTTAATGCAGCATGCTTCTCAGAAACTCTTCGATTAGTCAATTCAATCAGAATCAGTCCTTCAGACTGAGGTTGTGGCAGCTACGACATGTCCTAAACAGTTTATTTGCTGCCAATACCATCAGTTTCATTTGTTTGTTTATTCAATACCACATGCTTATATCGCCTTTTTGCTGACTGGTAATACAAATCAAGAAAATTTACTCTGGTCATTGAAAAAAGCAAAGATTGTTTGTAACCTTTAAAGTTTTTTGACAGTCAATACCAAATTGAACTCAGCTGACTCGGTTACCGGGAATTAACTAATTAAGAAGGAAGTTTTCCCTTTATCTTAGGCAGACATCGGCTAAAACTCCACTTTGTAATTTTAAATAAGCAATTGAAACAAAAACACTGGTAAAAATAAATAAGAGATGAAACTCGATGAACTTCTGCGGATTAAAAATAACCAAGAATCTATGATCGCCTTTTAAGAAACATAAAGCCATAAAGCAGTGCGCAAACCAGAGGAGCCTGGGATTGCTTTTTTATAGCTGGATGTCAAAATGGAATACACACAAGCACCCTTAAGGTGCATTTGCAAAAACACTCAGATTAGTTCTCAGTTCACTATAGATTACAAACTCTGAAACGAAAGCCTTGAGAGAAGCTAGCGGAGATAGAGATAAACTCGTAGAATTCCAACAGAGTTTTTGTTCAGCAAGTAGCTTTCAAAAAATAATGGACACTAGGGGAACAGGAATTTACTCATAGAAAAACATGTGTCAAAACAAATAACAGTTGGCATTTATTTTATTTTCAGTTACTTATTTTAATTAATTTGACTTGACTGCTCTCTTTGCATATAGTCCCAAAATCCAAGCAACAAAAATTCAAAAACAGAGAAAAACATGATCACTTAAACACTTAATAGGCAGTAAAAGCTGTCAAAATGCCAACTACAAAGTTTCAGAGGACATTCACTTCATAAGAAATTCATGTTTTATTTCAAATGTTAAAAAATAAAAGCTTATATAAGCTACCATATACCTATTTTTCAAAACTTGAAATTTCTCCACATGACTTCCACTTACCTACCCAGTTTATAAATATAAACATCTTTGACCCCATTGACAACGCAATAAAATAAAAACACTTAAATGTGCGATGTAAAAGCGTTGTCAGGGGCAACCATTGCAAAAACAACACATACTTGCATTGCAATTCAAAGATGTAATTCCTCAGGAATGCGGACCACCGCATGCATGCATGCGTTTATGGTCAGTCAGCATTGCATTTTGATTTGGAAGCTATCCAATTAAGTGTGCCTCATCGTTGCAATTACACCGCGAATTGCGTGAGTCTTCCTTTTTTCAATAAGCAATTCGTCTAATGGATGTGACAGAAAAAAATGCAACACAAACACAGAAAACAAGTTCCAACGTCCTCTTGAAAGAAAAGAAGGCTTTAGCTTTTATCCTCTCCGCAAGTGTATACAACGGCAAACTCGAAATTAATTAAATTGTTTGTTTTCCTCTCTATAGCTGATGACTAGGGGTTGTGCAGAGTTTTTCTTTCTCAATTTTTTGTTTTTCCTCCTTTTTTTTTTTTTTTTTTTTGATTTTCAACAACTGCACATGTTGTTTTTAGTTTAAGTTTTTTTTCGGAAGCACAGCTAAATTACCAAACAATGAGTCAGCTCCCCATTCATGTGCCGAAACCTGAAAATTCTATTTCCGACAAAGCCAAGAAATAAAAGGCGAGAGAAGCAACACAAAAAAAAAAAAAATACATCCATCGTATGTTCGGCCAGAAGAATCCACATTTTTTGGCAGAAACGTACCTCTGAGTCTCGTGTTTTTAGCAAATGACCTGGCATAAGGCAAACTAAAACACCGCACCACCACCAATTTTGTTATAAACTTTTTCTGTTTGTGTGTGTGCATGTAATAGTGAAATTAATTAGCCCCACTCTTGCCGACTTATAAGACAATTTAAATAAATTGTTTATTCGTGATGCAACGAATGGAAAACTTAGACTAGACGTCGCCTCATATTTGTTAATAACACCACCACACATTTACTTACCTTACCTAAAATAAAAATACATTAAAAAAAAAAAACTCGCAGAACCTTGTGTGGTTCGTGCGCACCCGCCCCAACAACCGACCGACACGGCCACGGCCGTCATGGGAAATACAATTAAATATGAAAATTAAGTCGAAACTTTTTGCGCGCGTATTCAGATTTTGTATCGTTTGTAAAAATAAAAAATTTCTTCAAGCAAAGGAAAATTGATTTTGTTTGCCTGCTAATGAGTTGTATGTCAAATTGCATACCTGCGCAATATAAATCGAAGTTTGGGAAACAAACATTTTGCGAGGGAAGCGATTTGTTGTTGGGAGGACACATAGCGAATATATTAAAAGTTTTTCAATACATACTTTGGCAATTTGCTCAATGTTGGCTTTTTCTTTGTAGAAATCGTTTGCGTTTTAAAAGAAACGAGATTAAGTTTTATTCTTTTGCTAGAAACGCAAAACTTTTTTCCCATCAAAATATTTACGTAAATTAACGTTGCTGCTTAGTAGCAAATCAAGTTCATGTTAAGTGAGTCGAAGATTTTTCGATGAGCAAATATTTGTGGAGACTTTTAATGACTCTCAAAATATATTAAAAACCAAATCAACATCAGTTGTGACTTTATTGAACTCTCTTAGATGTTATCAGTTGCCATGATCACTAATTAGGAGACCAACACGACCAGGAAACTTTCCTTGTCAGAGAGAAATCACAATAATTTCATGTTAGGAGCTCGAAATTTCATGAAGGTAGTTTGCGACCCTTCAACCCAACTTTGTACGTAAATTTGTTACAGACCATGTGCAATATGGGAAACGTTGTTGAGAATGGTCGGCCCAGTGGTAACAGTACTACATAAAATTCTTCTGAGGTGCATTTCGATGCTTACATAGTCAGTACTAACAATCGTACAAAAAGGAGAACTTAAAGAATTGCACATCATCATCATAGAGATGACTACAGCAGTGCTCAGCAACTTCTGGAAGCTGTTTAAATGGAAACAAGAAGAGATTTGGTCCGAGGATCCATCCTTGTCGTATACCAGCTAAAAACATTGTGGAAACTAGAAGGTCCCCTACTCGACACTACCCATTACTGCCATCTAATACCAAAGCACTCCACAGTAGTGCCCTTGAGGAAGCTTGATGTTTTTGTACAGGCATCACCTTTCGCAAGTCGTCCGATAGTATCTTCATTGCCACAAAAATAACTTTCTCAATTAGCCGTTCGGAGTTGGCAAAAAAATGTAGGTCCTTCAATTCCTCCGAAGTTATGGTTGTGAAAAATGCACTAAGTCCCGGGGTTTCCCGCTCTGTTGCGCCATCCTAATTATTTTTTTATTCTACTCTACAGAAAACCGAATGCGCGTCCTGTAGGTAGTCTAGTCATGTTAATTTTGTTCGTATGGTAGAAACATAAGACCCACAGTCAAAAAATTCCCGAACGGTTCAAACTTATTGGTCCAGCTAAAGAACAACGAAAAACTATAAGCCATTGAGCAGTTCGCTCACGATTATTATAATCGATAAACTGTTTTGTTTTCGAGTCGTATAGAAGCATTCTCGGTCAGCAATTGTTAGAAGAAAGAAAGAGTGTTAGCTATGGGGTCAAGTTACGTCTGTAAAGCTAGCATGACAAAGTTAGCAGAATCGCTTCAAGTAAAGTGCAACAATTAGTGCTTATTTAGTGCTAATTTAGTGCCAAAAGCTTAAATTTAGTGCTCTCATAGATTCGTGAAAAATGAGAAAACTGCTAGCTTGATATTAAGCTAGCAGTGTACTCCCTAATACGCCTACATTAACGCGGTACAAGACTAAAGCAATGTATAGGGAACTTAGTGCTAATTTAGTGCTGGCAGAATGTGAAAAAGAATTTGGTAAAAAATTTTTTTTTATTTTTTATCAATTAAAACTAGCTTGATATTAAGCTAGCAGTGTACTCCCTAATACGCCTATATTAACGCGGTATAAGACAAAAGCAGTTTATAGGGAATTTAGTGCTAATTTAGTGCTGGCAGAATGCGATAAAGAATTTGGTAAAAAAAAATTTTTTTTAAAAAATGTGATAAAGAATTTGTTAAAAAAATTAAAAAAAAAAATTTTTTTTTACCAAATTCTTTTTCATATTCTGCCAGCACTTAATTAGCACTAAATTCCCTATACATTGCTTTAGTCTTGTACCGCGTTAATATAGGCGTATTAGGGAGTACACTGCTAGCTTAATATCAAGCTAGCAGTTTTAATTGATAAAAAATAAAAAAAAAAATTTTTTTTACCAAATTCTTTTTCATATTCTGCCAGCACTTAATTAGCACTAAATTCCCTATACATTGCTTTAGTCTTGTACCGCGTTAATATAGGCGTATTAAGGAGTACACTGCTAGCTTTATTACAAGCTAGCAGTTTTCTCATTTTTCACGAATCTATGAGAGCACTAAATTTAAGTTTTTGGCACTAAATTAGCACTAAATAAGCACTAATTGTTGCACTTTACTTGAAGCGATTCTGCTAACTTTGTCATGCTAGCTTTACAGACGTGGTCAAGTTAGTGATGAGAAAAATCGAATAGACGCACATTGCTAAAGAACAACTCAGAATATTGCTGTTGTAGCCCAAATTGGAGACGAAATCCAGTTTTGTTCACTTCAATTGGACATTCCACAAATGACATCTTTCCGAACTCAGCATAAAGACTTGGGTCTAAAGGCCAAGTTTTAAATGAGTTTCGGCCATGGATTGAAAAGAATAAGGAGAGCATTTTGAAAGGGGGTTGCGAAAAAATATCACTCCTATAAATGTCAAAATTGCGGCAGTCAACGGCGAGGCGACGGCGTACTCAATTCGACAGTTCGGTTTTGGTTTTTACTTTTTAAATATATCCACTACTTCATTTACGTCAATATCTATCCAGTAGTGAATATTCATAAGAGCCAAGCTGTTCAGTCTTTACTCGTTGTGTTCCGCAAGTAGTTTTTAAGTCTCCGTAGACTTGAAAAATTCCTTTCTGGTGCAGCAGTGGAAACAGGTATGGTAGCCAATATCTGTAGCAACGTGTAAATAACTGGACAAAATGTTTTATCGCACTTATCCAAGCATTCCAAAGCAGATTTTGGATTAGGGGAGGAGATAGTCATAGTACATAGTACCTACTCCTTTCGGGTAGCACTGCCCTACCGAATACATAAAAATTGCGTCTTCAATTTCAGAACTGACCGCAAAATTTTAAGGTAGCACACCAGATGATGGCAATACTACTTTACGGTGTTTCGCAAGCCTCTCGGTTAATTGGTGAATTGTGTGCTCTAGAAATGGGACGAATTAATTTATTTTGACGCAGAAGTGTTAAAGCGATTAAGTTGCCTTCCAACGATAGGATTTGCAGTGTACCAGCATTTTCATCGAGCATCACCTTTGTTTCTTAATATAGATGATCGTACTCTTTGACAAATTTATTTCTTAAAAGTTGCAAAGCATTAATAACATTATTCGCGTGACTGAATGCTGTTATCGGTGTTAACTGCAGTTGTTTTGATAGCGAAAATGTAAAGCTCATGACTTTTTGAAGAATCACTAGGCACGTAAAATAATTCGAAGATCGAAGTGTGTTAAGCATTTGAACAGCTTGCTGCGATGTTTCTTTGTTGTGGCTGATTTGGAATTCTTCGAGTGCATTGACAATAGCTGGATAAATTTGCTTAAATCGCATGACGGCTTCATGCTTCTGAACCCACCGTGTTTCACGCATTGCCAGCAGGGTTTTTTGATTTCCAGCCGGTAATAGGTCCCGAATTTTGCCATTCAAAACAGCAGTGTGTTAAGCAGTATATCTAAAGTAGGAACCAACAGACTGCACGATCCCAACGCAATTTCGCAATTCTGCTTGTGAACACGAGTCAGCAATAGCAAGGTTAAGAGAGTTTGCACAACAATGTGCAAACAGAGCTAAAGCACATTCTTTACGATTATACGCTTGGGCACCGTACAAATATACACTCATTATTAGATACACTCTGGTTTTAATCTTCATAAAACAAAGCGAATCTCAGAAATAGTCTTAAGTGACCCACAATGGAAAAAATTCTCTTAAGAGGGGAAGCTGGTCTAGAATTTTGAAGAAACCGAAATTTTTTTATCTTAAAAGGTACTTTAGGGGCTTAAAAATAACATACCAAAGGATGGATGCCGGCAAAAATGTCTAAATGCCCAAACTTTCCATTCTGCGACAACGGCCCACAGGTATGCCATGTGATTTTATAGTACTTAAAACTTTAAACGCTTTTTTCCCGAAATCACTTTTTTCGAACTGGCCGAAGACATAACTCGAGCAAATCTTCACCGATCTATACGAAATTTTGACAGTACGTTCGAAATACCTTTCTCCGGAGACGTACGTAGGATTTTTTTTATATTGCATAGCTTTTTTTTAATCAACAATTTTGTCGTTTCTTATAGTGAAAATTTTAATGTTTTGTTCAAACGTGCACCATTTCGTGAAAAAAGAAAATATCGAAAAAATCCTGCGTACATCTCTTGCTGTTGTTATATATTCGGGATTTTGTCCCAGGACCGAAATTAAGGAGGTTACATCATCGACCATGGACCCGTCAAAAATGAGGCGCCTTCGAAGAAATGCTGGACAGCTGCCATTTTGAATTTAATTGACACGAAAAAATTTGTATTTAAATATTAAAACCTAAATAATAAAACCTCTTTAACAGATTTTCGACTGATCTTTTCGTTCAGTCACAAAAAATTCATAAATTAGGCCAATTTTTTCACGATCTAAACCAGCTTCCAGGTTAGAGAGAGAATCCTTTAAGAGAACCATTATGCAGGGGCTCTGTGGGGTTTTGATAATGTTTTGTCGCAAGCGAACATTTCTAGTAATTGCAATTTCTAAAAGAAAATTCTTTAAATAAGCCTTTTCCTTGTCCCATTCTAAATCAATAACCTACTGGCCTAATAGTGCGTACTGACACGGCACGAAAATATACGAAGGCTACCGAATGCGATCAGCCAATCGAATGCGATCGGCGCGGCGGCTGGCGGGCGGCAGAGAGAGCGAATCGAAAATACATTATTAGTGTAACTATACGTAATAAAAATATGTTAGAAGATATATTCTTACAATTCGGGGGGGGGGGGGGGGGGGGGGGGGGAACCCCCCCCTGGCTACGCCCATGCTAACAACACAATGCTTTTTCAGAAAATGAAGATCTAAAATAAAACAAACTATTAATTGCTTACTTGGTTTTAGGTTGAGATCGATTTGACAGACTTGTCATTAAAATTCTCACTGGTACGAAAGACTCCCCTTCGTAACTTGAGTTGACTTAAAAATAAAAATAAATAAATAGGGTGGCGCAAAAGAGCGAGTTAAGCAACTTGAGTTGACTTCCTTGAACACAAATTCACGTAACTTACTTTGTGCCCCCTTTTTTCGCTATCCCATTCTCCACACCAATTGGGCTCACTTCAACCAAATGTGGAGAATACTACATTCAAATATTTTGTTTCACTTGCTACTTACCTTAGGTGGGGATAGAAGTAAAAAATCGAAAATGACTTAAATTTTGTTAACATCAATAAAATGGTGTGTCTTGTAAGAGTTAGTATCTTTTAGTTTTACTTGGGAGTTTGAGGTTTGAGTCCCAGAAACATAAAATTTTATTTCGAAGTGTATCGCCTTTCGAGAGGAATTGGCAAGTCCTTCGAGAGCAATCAATTCACTTTTATGAAAAAACTTCCCCACTTTCGCGATCTACGAAAAATTCCGAATCTCTGAAACGCGTTAGGAACCGCAGTTACCTGAGCCTGGTGGAGCCATCATTACCATCTGACTTGGTGGTGCCCGTGGGGTAATGTTTAGCGCATGTCTGCCATGAAGTGGAATTCGGACATCAGAAACAAAAATTTGGTTTTTCACGAATATCGCTTTTTGAGAGCGTATTTACACATCCAAGAATAGGCCTTTCAATTTTATCAATTCGGAATCAGAGAAAGTTTGTAGGTTCCGTCCATTATTACAAGGAACGGTAGTGCCCTCGAACTATCCTATTTTATTTTTTATTTTTATCAAATTATCATATTTATAAAAGGACAACCCCAAATCTGATTGAGGACAAAATTCTTAAAACAATTGGGAATAAAATCCACTCTCGCCGGACATAAACACAAGCAAAACATTTTAAAAGCAGCAGTGACTGTTTTGGAAATCGGTTTACTGTTTTATGAAATTCGCTTTTATAATTCTACTTCATTACACAAATTGATTTGCAGGCATGCCTATACCATAATCATTCCTGTCTTTCAAACTTGCCCCCGAATATAAAATGTCAAATGTTTGTGACATCCAATTCCAACCAGCCCAGGTATTTTTGGGGTCTGTGTACTCATAGAAATGTAACATCTTATTCATATTTAAGGAGTTAAGTCCATTGACAATGAAAAGTGACACTTTTATTTTCCCATTCAGTCACTTAAAACATGGCTGCTTAAACAACCCCTTGAAAGTAACCAAACGTAAACCATTTACACAAAAGCCCTTTTTATGATGTTTGAACAGATGGGATCAACCTTACTCTATTCTACTCACAACATATAGTATACCATCACCCCTTGAAGTCTTACATAAGAGTAGAGACAACTAAAAAGCATTTATTTTTCATGAGCACATAAATAAACTGACTGTGTGGATCAGTCTAACCATTTTACATCATCTCCAAAAAGTTGAAACAATAATAATAGATTTATGAAAATAAATTGAGACTTATTATCCTATCATCATGTGTGTCTTTCAATCGTCATATACATAAAAAGCACATTCAAAGCGAGATTTTCAACCAAATAAGGGTTAAACCCTTGATTTGAGTTCGTTCTTCTCATGGCTTCACCCCATGTAGGTACGGATACAAAGGTTTTACCATATTTGACATCCTAACAAAAGACTCCATTTATAAAACATTCAGGCTTCAGAAGCGAGAGAGAGAAAAAAATGCTGCCCGCACAGATAGAAAAAGAAAGTTTTAAACTAAAAAAGTCACTTAAAAGCCTACATGATGTCAACGTTGTCACGTACAACAAAAGAATCTAGGTCACCATATCGCATGGCCTAGAGAATATTTTTTTTTTTAAATTGAACTGTATCTCCTCTACCCCATTTCTTGTTCGGAGAAATACAACCTCGATTCAATGGAGCATTTTGGAAGCCTATTTGTGTGTTTATGTGAGTTATGTGCCATACACATTCCAATTCACAACACTTTTTAGTGACACATTCCATCACCTCACGTACACACCATTGTCACTTCTGAAAGAAACCACGAGCTGAAACTGACAATGACCTGCCCGATTCTATTTCTCCATATATCAATTAAATTGCCACTCTAATCAATCCTGTGAGACGACAGCAAAAAAAAATTCTTCACTACCGTCCCAACCACTCATGTTGTCATTAATTTACCACCGAAAAGTAGAATTCCTTTCATTTCAAGTCCAGAAGTGGGAGATCTCAAAAATCTTCCCACAAAAGATCATTAACTTAACAATAGAACATCTTTTTTTTGTGGAAGGAATGTAATAGGTATGTGTGATACAGTGAGCTATATAAATTCTTAAACATCATTTATCTGTGTCATTTGACAGATACTTGACAGATAGAGCACTATTTATCTGTAACGAATTACTTAAAGATACATTCCACGACTTACCGTCCACCATAAAAAGAAATAAGCTACTTCACGTAGCCTATGCCATTACTCGTATCGGTACCTACGTGTGCAGAAAACTACCCCCTATAGTGATTGTAAATGACTGATCTCTGCTACTGACAACAAAAATAGTTATTTGTGAAGATGGACTTTTTTTTAACCCATTTTGGTACGTGTGTTTCAATTTAGGTGACACCCAAAACGCACCTCCCACACTAATATGACATTGGACGTTGATATTTCGAATTCAGAGGCTTTGAGCAGCTTGTGTGTCGCTGTGTCGCCCCGAAGAAGGGCTGGGTGACATAAAGAGATTATATTTTGTGTAGAAAAACATAGGTTGTTACTATCACTTCATAAATAAATAATTGCATTTTGATGGAAATGTATGTGCGTGTGTGTTTTTTTTTTAGGGGAGATGGCTTCGTGGTTGTCAGCCAACAACAACATTAAATGAGAAAAACCTTTTAAAGTTTTAAAATTTCTTAGAAGCTTTAACTTTGCGTAGATAAGGTTATTTCGATATACATACATATATGTCGGTGGGTAGTCCATGAAAATGCGCAGAATTCGAGAAAAATTTCCTCAGCTTTTCCCAGAATAAGGTATAATTTTCAATTCAGGCTCTAAGGTGGGGAAACGGTTGTTGTTATTTTGCTTTAAATAATAAAATTGGAAAGAGCGTTTGAATTCAAAATGAGCTCGTTAAAATAAAAAAAAATTCAGTCCAAAAGCGGAGGGTTTTTCCCGGAATTACACGAATAATAAGCTCGAAATTAATTTAAGGCTTATTAAAAAAAAAAAAAATACAGATTCATTAAATTTATTTTTGACTACTTCTTTAAATCTGTGATCACTTCGTGATAACGATGCACGTAACACCAAAAAGGGAAGAAAAAGAAGAAGAATCTAATGGCGACATCCTCGAAAATCTCTGCAGTATTACTATCGAAGGACTAGCCAAATATCATCGCTAAAGGCTACAACCCTGAAAAAACAATGGCATGTTTCTGGGATTCGAACCTCGAACTCAGACATGCTTACCATATACCATTCCTGTAATAGAACAGAAATTTAACAATTGGGGTTTTTCTTTTTTGGTTCGGAACAGTGAACTGAACTGAGAACGAACAGCGTGAACGTGTTCTGAACTGAGCGTGTTCAGTGAGCTGCGCTCAGACTCTCGCTCTAGATGCCCCGTCATTTTATTTCGAGCACGTAGAGTGCGCTCGTGTAGTGTTCTGAAGAAAAAAGAAAAGCATTTTGAGCGTTCAGATGTTGCTGAACTAAAAAAGAAATACTCTCACGTTTTTGACGTTTCACTTATCTGTTCGGAACTAAAAAAGAAAAACCCCTAATAAGGGTTGCAAAAGGCGTTGAACATATGAGTGAAGTTAAACAGCGGTTGCGATGAGACTTTGATGAGTTTTTGTGTGATTGGTGTTCGTAAAGGTTTCTTCATAAGTACAACAACATTTTAATAGGTGACTTACACCGTACCAATAAGTTAAACAAAAACTAGAAACAGCTCAACATTGTTAACCGAGGAATAGGAAGTAAAGCTAGAAAAATTCGAAGTGCACGCTAAAACAAGTGCCTTTTCAAAGGTTATTCAATTAATAAAGGGTGTTTTTATTTAGACGTGTGATTTTCAATCTGGCTGTACTTTTCTCGGAGTTGGTTTTTTTCACAGCTGTCAATTGATTCATGCTCAGTTTGGTGTGCAATTTCATTGTGGCAGAATTGACAGTGCACTGAACACTGCATGTGTTCGGTAAATTTTTTTGACGCCGATGATTTCTACATAATTTCGAGTTCTAAGCCTGTGAGTTACCTCTAAAGCAGTTCGATTTAAAACCGCTGGACCATTTTCTGTGGGGCTGTGTGAAGTCGCTTGTGTACGCAGATAAGCCCGAGGCGACTAACGCCTTGACAACAGTTCTACAACAGGTGGCGCAACAGTCATTTTGCCAATTGAGTGTATTTTTATAGCTAAGCATATCAATTGTGTACAATTGGTAGAATTTACTGTGAGAATTCCCAACAAAGTACAACAATTTCTCGATAATGTTGTCCACAAGACGATTCATTCACTCGCTTACGTTGAAGATCAACATTAGCTCGAACGCAAACAAATTTCATGGTATACAAACTGAAGAAAAGGAAAACAACAAATCTAGAACCGTTAGGCGAAATAAACGGCAATCCACCCTGCAGGCCGGCAATTCAGATAGTCTAATAAAAAAAAATTAAATTTCGTTAGCTTCCCACTTATAGTTTCCTAAGCAATTATTGATGAGTTGTTGTGCATAATCACGTAAAAGTTTCTCAATAATAACAATAATTTGCAATAGGTGGCGCAAGAGTCATTGCACCAATCAAGTGAATTGTATTTAAATAAACTGAACAGATCATGTTTGTGTTAAGAGTACAAGATTCGAAGAATTCATCAAAAGGGATAATGAAAAAGAACAGCGGTTCCACAATAGAGAGGCCAAGTGGCCCCCAGTGATTTGACTACTCATTAACTTGTTTGCGATTAAGCTTCAGAGAGTGCTTATCTGTACGTCCACAAAGATTCTTGAACTGCATTCGAAATTCAATGCCATTTTCGATGCTCATAGCAAAAAAAAAAAAATAACAAAATAACTTGGTTTTAGAGATACTGCAAACGTAAACTAGAACACTACATACAGGGTGGGGCAAAAGGCATGCTCAGGTTTCAGACATCCGCTTTTCGGGGCATTTGAGTGGTAAGCAGAGTCTCATTGTGACTGCTATGCTCCACCGTTTTCATCACCGATTATGAATTGTACCGAAAAGCATCGTGGCAAAGCAGTCATTACTTTTTAGCAAAATGGCAGTACTGTTGTCGACACCCAGACAGTAATGCACTTGCGCTTCAACATTCCGAGCAACGATGAAGCTGCTGTTGAAAATAAAGACGTTGGCTTCACGCTTTAGAAGAAACGAGATGAACAGCTATTTCTCATAAAATTGGAAGATCTATAACTGCAACAATTTCCGAGGATGTAGCACTGGCGAGGTCAGCCGTTTTTTATGCTGAAGAGTTTTGTTGAGCTTCGAGTTGAGTGACGTGGCCAACCTGAGCGACGTGATCAACCTGAGGGACGTAGCCAACCTGAGTGACGTGACCAACCTGGGGCCTTGTTTCAGCAATAAGGCACTACGAAGCATACAGCGCATGTGGCTCTATGGAAACAAAGACAAATGCTTTCCGGTGGCCTCATCTTTCGCAGAGTTTACGAGGGGCGACCCGCACTTTCGAAAGATTCGGCAGGAGTACCCAAATGAAAGTTCTCAAGAAGGACTGCACACTATTCAAGAACTGAAAGCCCGAATAACTAAGGAGGTGAAAGTGAACTAAACTTGAAAAAAAGAGTCAGAACCTTACACGAAGTCTACTACAATAATGTATCTCTGCTGAAGGCCACCATCTTTTGGATATCGTTGTCAAAACAACATGAAAAAAAAATTGTGTGAACAAACAAATCCTACAAAAAAGTTCATCTCTGTAATAGCGGAGTTCAGACTGTACAATTAGTTGGACAGAGTTTGGTTTGAACGTCCAATGTTGGATAGCTTGTCCAACTTGTTGGATGGTTTTCAAATATTTTTGAAAACATTGAAGTTGGACGGAGCGGATATAATGTTGGACGACAAATTTGATAAGTCTGAACGCAAACTACATTCGACCATCCAACATCCATCAAACGAAGTCTGTAAAAATAATTGTACAGTGTGAACTCCGCTAATGGCACTACCACGTACTAAGAGGCAGAGCGCCAAAATTTTAACAAAATATGAATCCGAGCGGTAGAGCGATGTCGCTCTGTTTTCAGTACTAAGCCCAAATTCGAGTACATTCATTTTTACTGCACTTCAATTACAGGGCGCACCTTTTACTTCACCCTATGTCTTCGAAACTGTTGAAAATTCATAGAGAAAATAGAGTTAAACAATAACCGAAACGACCTACAAAAGCAATGCTCGCCCATCTTGTGTGTGAATTCGCATCAGCTCAAAGCGACTAACTAAATTCTGAATATCCATTTTTGTGTTTACTTTACCTTTTACTTTCTTTACTTTAAGTTCAAGGCTGGCTAAAAAGCCCTAAAAGTTATGAATAAGCTCCAAAATTAAATTGTGCACTTTCTTTCAAAAGTACCCGTCAAACAGTATATCAGTCATACAAATACACTTTGTTTGAAGCCAATTAAAGGGTTTCATTCATTTTTTGTTTCATGCATTAGGTACTATCTAAACTGTCCTACCAAAGAGGAATTAGGCGTTGAGGTGAGATGATTTTGGTTTCGTCAGAGATCAAGAATTACGAACATTGAACTCAATAAACTGAGCAAGTTTACTTTAAAACCTATTTTCTAAAGTAGCTTGTTTTAAGGACGGCAGTGATGCAGTAGAATAGTCATTGAATAGGCCGGATCCCTACTTTTATTTCAACCTCCCAGTTTCATCTCGATAACTCCCGCCCTTGAAGTTATAAGTGAAGTTGAACCCACCATATTTCTATCGACAAACCAAGCCTTCTCCCAACCGGAGGAAAAGGACTTCTTCGTCGAAACGATTTTTCGTTCATGATAGCTTAGTATTGAAAACTTAAAGGAAAATTTAGGGGGAAGAAGGTTTCCTTATCAAAAAATTCCAAATTCGAAAAGTAATCGAAGGACCCAAGATGATTTTCAACAGGAACCTACCTATAAATTTTAGAATATGGTTGCATTATCTATTCGATAAACTAGAACTCTCCGGCTTTCTCTACAATTCTATTAAATTAGAATTAGATTGAGTGTCGATGCCAATCACTTGTTAAATCTTTGAAATTGGAACATCAATAATTTAACTAACACCTCCATATAATGCTTTTTGCCCTGAATACGTTCTCCTATCTCCAACTCCAGTACTCTTTTTGATTTATTCATCTACAATAAATCAGAATAGGTCAAAGGTCTGCGGCAAAGCCTACCATTTAATTTCACAAATTCTCTCTTTACATACCACAAGTGTAATTGCTCAACGTGTTGCGTTTGCAAATAAGAAAAAAAAAATTGCTAATGACTCCTCAGAGCCTCAGTTTTTTACAACAACAAACCATACAAGTCATAATTAATTAGAAAACTAGGTCAACAAGCCCGCCTATGGCAGGACTACAAATAAAAATACTCAAAACAATTTCATGACGGAGATTTCTTCGTCGTCGTCATTGTCGTTAACTTGACTTTTGATTGATTGCCGTCTAGGCGCACTCAACTCCTTTTTAAATGTGCATTTAAGTTTAACATTACTCCATGGTTCATGGAATAGTTGATAAGATCACAAAAAACACTACTCAGTTAGTTCTCTAGACCAAATGACAAGAAATTCGATTGGTTTTCCAAAATAAAAGAGATAAATTTATGTTCACAAGAAATACGGTAATTTATATGACTGTCTGCTGAATTTAAAGTCCACATCACCTTATCGTAAATTATGGCCATCATCAGCACTACCCAGGCCAGGCCCTCAACTAAGTCGAATAATATTCTCATTTGCATAAATACTCAATTAAATCTCAAATGTAATTCATTTAATTCTACCCACTCCACAAAGAACAATAAATAAAAGAATCACTTTCAATTTAACATCAAACACTGACACAGACCGAATCAGAGACAGAGACCGACTACAGTTGTCCAACTAAAGAGGGACTTACAAATTACAAAAATATTATGCAAGGCAAACTCCCCATTTCTCCTCCCAAGTCTCAACTTATCATCATCATCGTCTCCAAAACATTACCCTCCCTCCCTCTATTTATATCAACCCTCATGGACGATAGTGAAATTAAAAAGCACACAAAATGTAAAGAAAAAAAAAAGAAAACAAATCGTAATATCTACGCCATCTAAATTAAACAACGGAAAGAGGATTCCACTTGTATACTAGAACAATTAATAATATCGCCGTCCTGTATTCTACATCTCCTACTATACTATTCTCCAGTGTCGGAAACATCCTTTGGAGGTGCCTATTCCATTCACCCTGGACCAAGTTGTGGTCGGATGGAGAGTTATCCTTTTTGGGGCTCGTTTGTAGATATTTCATTTTCTGTTTGTACTGTTTAGTCTTTTTTGATTGTCTACACCCCCCACCCTCTCCCAACCCCAACAAAAACAACACACACAAAAAAGTTCTACTCAATGTCGTCGTCGAAGCTTTGGTATAGTGTCCCTGGTCTCTTTTGGTATGCAAATTTGATTTGCGCCCTCACAATCATCAGTGTAATTGAAAACGCTACGGGAGAGAAGTGAAAAGGAGATTGAAATTTTCCAAAATTACTTTCTAATTAAATTTAATTGCAGTTTCTCATCTTTAAGTTGTTTTCCATTAATAGTCTTTTTTTTTCTATTTTTATTTTTATTTCTTTCAAATATTTTTGTTGGAATGTTAAAATTTTAATAACTTCGCAATTTACGTCGACGACCAGCAAAACGAGAAAATATTCATCATAATCAGTGGGCTGCCAACTTTGCATCTCCCTTCTAAATGAAATATGTTCTCTTTTATGGGGTTGTTCAGTTCTGTGGATTTGTTCTATGGAGATTGCAAATGTCTGTGAATAAATCAACAAATAATAATATTTTCTAGATTTAAGGTTTGAGTTACCTGCTAATGGAATTTTACGCATCATGGTGATGCTTGATTTGAATGCATGATGTAAACCACCCATTCTGGTCATAACTAATCACCAATTCAAAATGAACGCAAAGACAGTGGAGTCGAAAAGGGAAGTGTTCGAAAGGAACAAAAAGGCTAATAATAATCATTCCTTACTTATAAAATAATATTATAATGAATCATTACAATTCCTCCCGACCGACAGTCCACCTAAATAAGCAAAACAACAACTTAATAATACGCTACCCAGAAAACCCCGCAGCAAAAATAACAAAACAATAGTGTGATGAATAAAATTTTCAATCGAGTTCTCTCAACAGTAAGACTCACAGTAAGTCTAACCTGGGTTCCAGGACATCGCGACATAATCGGTAATGAAATGGCGGATAAGCTGGCTAAAATCGGGTCAGCACTCGAATCCAGCGAAACGAACACCTCAGTTCTAATGCCACTAAAGCAAGAAAAAAACAGAATTAAACATAATTTTCTAAAAACCGCCAATGACAGGAGTGGTCTTTATCTTTATCTTCTTTATCTTCGAAACATGCCGAATCTCCAGAAACCTTTGGCCAGATATTTCCAAGAAAAAAACAGAATTTCTACTCCAGCTAAGCAGACCTCTGCTCTCTCTGTTGATTGGCATTCTCACGATCCACAACTCGTTGGGTACCCACATGATGAGAATGGGCATTAGCACATCCGACTTATGTAGAGGATGTCAAGATGAGGAGGCAGAGGAAGGATCATTCCACTTCCTCTGTGAGTGTCCTAGCTTGGCCCACACTAGGAAAAAAACCCTCGGAGAATACTTCTTCGACAAACTGGGCGACATCTCTAATCTCCCATTGAGCAATGTCCTGGCATTTATTCAGGGTTCCAAATAGTTCCGTGGGGGTTCCCCACCCCAATAAACCAATCACCAACTCAACCCTCTACCTCTTCAATCCTCTCACCTCCTCATCCTCTGTTTTCCCTGGGAGCACAATGGATCCTTGAGATTCGAGTGAGGTGCTGCCACTTGTGGCTGCACCCCCATGCAACCTAACCTAACCTAAGACTCACAGTGACTTCCGCAAAAAAGGCGATAATCAGACGAAATCAGTCCGCATGAACCGTGGTCATCTAGGACAGGTATCAAGAACATATTTGTGTTCAGTGCTTTTTCGTTGTGAATTTAGTGTCCAGTGCTATCTCGCTGTGAATCTAGTGTCTAGTGCCAGCTTTCTCGCTGTGAATTTAGAGTCCAGTGCTTTCTCGCTGTGAATTTAGTATCCAGTGCTATCTCGCTGTGAATCTAGTGTCTAGTGCCAGCTCGCCGCAAATTAAGTGTCCATTACTAACTCGCAGTGTCCAGTGTCTAGTGCCATCTCGCTGTTCATTTAGAGTCCAATGCTATCCCGCTGTGAGTTTAATGTCAAGTGCTATCTCGCTGTGAATCTAGTGTCCAGTGCGATCTCGCTGCGAAGTTAGTGTCAAGTGCTTACTTACTTACTTAGGTGGGCATTACAGTTCGGGGTGAACCTGGGCCTCAACCAACATCCTTCTATACCGATTTCGATCTCGGGCGAGCTCTCTCCAGTTTCGCACTCCAAGTCGGTTGAGGTCTTCATCCACTTGATTGCGCCACCTAAGACGAGGTCTTCCCCTTCCGCGATTTCCCTGCAATGTGCTTTCGAACACCCGACGAGCCGGAGCGTTTGGGTCCATCCGCTCTACATGGCCCAACCATCGTAGCCTCGCGATGCGTACTCTTCTGGCTATACCCATGTCGCGGTACAGCTCATACAGCTCGTTGTTGTATCTTCTTCTCCACACATTGTCTTCGCATACGGACTAAAGATCATTCGGAGAATTTTTCTTTCGAAACGACCAAGGGTTTCCTCATCCGCTTTCGATAAGGTCCATGCTTCCGCGCCGTAAAGCAGGACTGGGATGATCAAGGTCTTATACAAGGTTTTCTTGGTTTTTCTGGAGAGGGTTTAGTTTCTCAATTGCCTTCTTAACCCAAAGAAGCAACGGTTGGCAAAAGCTATTCTCCGTTTGATCTCCGCACTGATGTTGCTGTCCGTGTCTATATCGGATCTTAGGTAGATGAAGTCCTGTACTACCTCGAAGTTATATGTCTGTCTATGTGCCGTGAAATAAGGTCGAAGGCAATAAGGCCGAATCGGTCTAATTACCTTTTTTGGGAATTAAGGCCGAAAACAACAACAAAATTATTTTTCTAAACTAATAATAGCTTAAAATTCGCGCGAATTTCAAGCTATTATTAGTTTTGTGGTTAGAAATTCATAAAAAAGTTTAATTTTCTCACCACAAAACTAATAATAGCAGACCGCGCCGACCTCGTGCCGACTTCGCGCTGACTTCGCGCCGACCCCGCGCCGATCCCGCGCCGATCCCGCGGTGGCCGCGCGTCGGACGAAAAGTTCAACTCCTTAAATCCAATGTTCCTCAGAACATTTCTGTTTCTACCAAAAGTAAATGCCTTTATAAACAATGATTGCAAAATATTAAACAAAGAAATAAAGTCGAATTCTACTGAGAAATAAAGTCGAAAGCTATTTTCGACAAATTTAGTGCCACAATGATTTTCGACGTTATTTCCCAAAATTGGTAATAAGGTCGAAAAGAAAATTCGACCTTATATCCCAATTTTTGGGAAATAAGGTCGATTCGGCCTTATTGCCTTCGACCTTATTTCACGGCACCGTCTGTCTATTGTGACGTTTTGTCCAATTCGTCGATGTTCTGTGTCCTTGTTTGATAACAACATATACTTCGTTTTGCCCTCATTAAGCATCAAACCCATTTTTGCCGCTTCTGTTTCAATACTCGCAAAAGCACCTATGACATCACGCTTTTTTCTTCCCATTACGTCAATATCGTCTGCATAGGCGAGTAATTGTACAGACTTTTGAAAGATTGTTCCTCTGGTGTTGACGTTGGAGTTTATTACAATCTGTTCAAGTATGATGTTGAAGAAATCGCATGACAGTTTGTCGCCTTGCCTTTAGGCTTTTTTCGACATCAAAGGTCTCGGTGAGTTCTTTTCCGACCTTGACGGAGCAGCGTGAATTCTCCAAAGTCATCCTGCATAGTCGTACGAGCTTTGCAGGGATGCCGAAACTAGACATGGCTCTGTACAGCTCGTCTCTGTAAATACTGTCATACGCGGCCTTGAAATCGATAAAGAGGTGATGAATATCGATATTATTTTCTCGGGTTTTTTCCAAGATCTGCCGTAATGTGAAAATTTGGTCTATTGTGGACTTCTCTGGTCTAAAACCACATTGATAAGGACCTATCAAGTTGTTGACGTGGGGTTTCAGACGTTCACATATTACAGCAGACAAGATCTTATAAGCGACGTTAAGGAGGCTTATCCCTCTGTAATTGGCGCAATTGTGAGGGTCTCCCTTCTTTAGGATCGGGCATACGATACTGAGGTTCCATTCATCGGGCATGCTTTCTTTCGACCATATCATGCAGATCAGCTGGTGCATGCTCCTTTCCAACTGATCTCCAGCTGCCTTGAAAAGTTCGGCATCAAGGCCATCTGCACCTGCAGTCTTATTTGATTTAAGTTTGCATATGGCAAGCTTAACCTCTTCTAGGTCGGGAGGACGGCATTCTTGATCATCGTCCAAGCTGAATGGGGCAATCTGCCTGACAGCGGAATTTGTGTCTTCATCGCCGTTAAGCAGTCTGCAGAAATGATCTTTCCAGATCCTCAGTAGCGACTGTGACTCTATAACTATGTTTCCCTGCTGGTCTTTACAGGCTTGAGTTCGGGGTTTGCCACCCTGTCTGGATCTTTTTACCTTTTGGTAAAAACTTCCGAATCTCGTTCCTGTCATGGCACCTCTCTATTTCCTCAAACGAGCGCTTCTCATGCTGCTTCTTTCAAGTGCTATGTCGCTGTTAATTTTGTGTCTAATAAAATCTCGCAGTGAATCTATTGTCCAGTGCTATCTCGCTGTAAATTTAGAGTCCAGTGCCATCTCGCCGTGAATTCAGTCTGATATCTCAGAGCAAAACCTTTTTCGACGTTTAATATCATTTCAGTAATCAACATACCGGGAAAGCGTTTTCCAAAGCCAAAAACCTCGGTGTGATTCCGAAGATGGAAGAACTGGAACCCAGAAACATTATCATTTCAGCCTTGTTACTCGAACCGTAAGCATATTTGCTTGTCGCGTGGAAGGATTGTGGTGGTGGTTTGAATCCCAAAACAAACTTATCGCCTTTCGCAAGGAATTGCTATGAAAAGCGATTTCTCGATTAACCGATCGAATAATTTGTAGGCAAGCTCCATTCCCTCACAAGACATGGTAATGAGAAATGCGTTAGGCCCCGGGCACCCCGATCTTTTGCCCCACTCTATTTTTATATTTAGACTTCTTCCCTTACCGGACGAGATTTCGCCAGAACCAACATACCAGATTTATATAGTTCCACTGAATATAAATAAATCTGTAGGGATATTTATAACGATTAATTTTAAGAGCATCGGAAATAAACTAGAATCTAAAACTAAAGTTTTGCTGCCCCTTTAGCAAGCAAACAAGCTCAAGCCTTGGATAAAAAAAACATTCTCACAATTTTAACCGTAAACCGTTTTAGCAAACAATTGGACACCAGGAAGTGCATAAGTCGTAGCAAGATTACACAATACCACTTCCAAAAAAGCTTTTTAAAGTAGGCAGCTCTATAGGCGCAGTTAACAAACTTTTCCAAACAAGGTAGGATCACACTGAAAACGCAACAATCGTTGACACAAAAACTTTGAAGGCTTTACCCTAAAAACACAAAAATCATTGATTTTGACGACTTTGAGTAGCTACTGGAAAAGTGGGAACCCTAAAATACAATCGCGACCCCACTGACCTTTTATCGTCGCCCCTTTTCAAAAATTGATTACTCATTTTGGCAAACACGATTTTGTGTTGCACAGTTAGCTGCTAAAATTATGACTACGAGAGCGTCCAATGTTTAACATATTATTGAATGCAAGTGCTTGTGGAATGATTGCCTTCATACCTAGTTTATTATACTTATGTGGTGGTACCTGCTCTCCTGACTGCCCAAGACCATCTATCCAACAAATTTTCACATGACATGGCGTTAACTTATAAGAAAAAAATTTATTCCCAGCATCGCAGCGAGACTATTTTTGTGTGTGCTTCATGAATGATCTTGAGAAAGGAATTCGTTTCTTTGTTTTTTTTTTTTTATTTTATTTATCGCGTTCCCTTTTTCATGTTTGCCATGGTAATGGAGGAATAATAAAGGAATGAAACCGGTTGTTGGTTTTCTTTGGTGCTTTGGTAGGTATAACTTGGCCCCGAAAGTCCACGTCCAGTTCGCGGTCCATGTACCATGTGTAGCAGCGGCTTTGCAGCCCCAGACAAAGGTAAAGAATTTTTTTCTTCAGCACAACCAACACAACAAAAAAAAAATAAACAAAGGAAAACAGGGAATAAAATGAAGTGAAGTGCACTCGTACCTACTAACCACAAATAAAAAAAACAAAAAAAAAAAACCAAAAGAAGCATGAGATGAAAAAAAAGAGACTCGCGAGTGGGATTATTCGACTTAAAAGCGCTCAATATTCAGATCACGATTTAATGTATCTTTAAACAATGAGGCAGAGACAGAAGTTTAAAATAAAAGAAATAATACAAAAAAAAAAAACACACACAGATTGGGTTCCTTTTTTTTGTGAGATTCCTTGCAACATGCTTCCGGATTGTATTTCATGTAATTTTCTGTAATTTTTGGGAAAATGGGAACAACGAGGAGTGTATAAAGTCATTGCCAAGTTATAAGGCGATTTAAAGGAATGTGGTTGCTTGGGCAAGTACATAACTTCAAAGAATTCTTTTCTCATCCTTTTGCGGTGTGACTTTGACTAAATCCTTATTGGGTACATTTCTAAAGTTATGCAGAGAAGTTTTTCTTTACTTATTTTTTCTGTGTAGGGGAAT
This sequence comes from Melanostoma scalare, assembly GCA_949752695.1. Classification (NCBI taxonomy): domain Eukaryota; kingdom Metazoa; phylum Arthropoda; class Insecta; order Diptera; family Syrphidae; genus Melanostoma; species Melanostoma scalare. Next base: position 148,184,603 of record OX456984.1, on the reverse strand, counting down.
GTTAAGGATGGGACTAACGGAATGTTTAACTAATTGGTTACATGACCTTTTCTGTTTTGGTTCACTATGGATGTGGGTTAAATTGCAAAATAATTTGACTTTTAATTTACGGGTGGTTGGACAATGGACATGACACAAGGCTAGGTTTTAATTTGGTGGTGAGCAGATTAATGGGCTTCATTATGCGGTTGGGACTAAAACAAATTAGGGCATAGAAAGTTAATTGCGAAACTGTGAGGAGACAAATAATCTACAACCGAATTGAACAGGCTAATGGGGTTAACGAAGGAAAAGCCTAAGAGAATGATTAGCAAGATTTTCTCTTCTTTTTTTTTTCATAGGTATGTAGATATTACACCTACCTACATAAGTTAAAAATATAAAATTTATAAAAATACAATAACTGTTTAGCACCAATCAGAGCGCAATTTTGTTTGTATCTTGATTTACAAATTAAATGGTGGCACTATACCTTGGAAGAAAGTAAATAAATACTGCAGACTCCAAACTGCCCTTTGAGGAAGCGCTTTTCATGGCACTGTAATTTATTCCCTCGGAAGACTTGCCCATCCCTCGCCAAAAGCGATGCCCATGGAAAAACAATTGAATATTTCTGAGATTCGTGCCCCCAATTATAACGTAACAGGAAAACAAGCTAGCCAAAACACAACGGCTGCTAATTAGATCAACAAATTGCAGATAGTATAGATACCTTTAGGATCTTAAATAAACCATTCAGATTCAGTATTTTCTTTAGGATTTGTTATCGATCAGTTCAAACTTGATTTCATGACAACAATACGAGTTAAATTCACTTTAAAAATTCCACAGATTTGAGGACTCATTCGGCCCTATCGTGGTAACCGTCGGAGCGGAATTCTCTCCGATCGGAGACATTTTGCTTCGTGGTAATTCTCCGATCGAACGATCCGATGTTCTCCGAGAAGTTTTTGTTGCGGAGATTTTAGTTTTGGGAATGCAATGAAATGCTGCATTTGTGAAAAAATTGTACTACTTCGAAGCAAAATTTTATCTCCGAAAAATTATGCGTTGCGGAGAAAACTCCGCTCCGACGGTTACCACAATAGGGCCGATTAAAGCCACAATTTCGCCGAACATGTTCATGTAGGTCATGTTTTTCTCGCCTGTGGGCAGTTTGCCAGCCGCTCAGAGTTCGCTGTTGGCGAAAGATTTCGATGTTCTACGGTTTATTGACTAGGTCCATTCTCGCAAGCAACCCTAATTTTTGTTGTTGTGTTTCCAGTGTTAGTTCTACACGAAACTAATCCTTACGAGCAAAAGCTGTTTTTTGCTATGAAACTATCATGAGCATAACTGCTTGCGCTTCTTTTTTGAACATGCTTACACATTGAAGAATCAACAGAAATTAATGCTTGCAAAATGTGTTCGCCGTCTGTGGGATAAGGAAAACGAGGATTTTCGACGAGCGTGTTCGTCATTTGCGGCTAAGTAAGGTTCGAACTAAGCTTCGGAATCCCTGTTAAGGTAAACTTTAACAATCTTTTCTTAAGTCTTTCTGATGCAAACACACTTCTAAGCAAAAACAAATTTCTACTGATTTGGGAAGAAAAACGGGTGAAACCTTCTCATCGGTTTTAAACGAAATATATTTTCATGAACGTTTTTCTATTGCAAAGGCTCAGTAGAGAGGATGTGCACAAAATAATTTTTATAATATTTAAAAACTCTGAGGCTCAGTTATAGACTATTCAAAATAAATGAGGTATTTTCATTTCGTCACATTCAATTGATACGATTGTAAATACAAAAAACAAGGTGTACTAAGTTTTTTAGATTTTTTTTTTTATTCGGCCTTTTGAGTTAAGCAAGTCCATAGAAAACGACAGTTCGTTATGAAACAAAATATAGAAGAGTCAAAACTATTTTTTTTCTGTCGAAGGTTTCTATAATAAGTGGAGCTCCCAAACACCGATCTTATGTAATTTACGCAAGCTTTAAATTCGGTTGTAAATTTCTTAAAAAGGCTACCAGAAGCTGCCATGACAACCAGCTTAGGTTACCGACTCTCTCTATTATAGAACACTTACCGCGGTGCTATAATTTTCTCCACAGAATTGACGGATTTACAGAGTGTGATATCACTTCAACCTAGCGCGTTCAAACACTTGGGGAAAGACGGTTTTTTTTTTAAATTTTAATCCTGTGGAAGCTGCCTAAGACCCTTGCCTTGGAATTTCAAAGGCGATCTCGTTTCCAGTTAAGCTGTGATGGCCTGGAAGCCAAACAAGACTAAAACAAACCGACTGAAACTTGAGATATCTTACATTCCATTTTTAAAGGTTATTTTTTTAGGATCCAGATTGACTAATACTCTCATATATCGCTAACAAGCAACAAACTGACTATTAAATATGGCGGCTATATATGATCATCGCGATACACAACCAAAATTTCAGAACTACCCGTGCACCCAAGACACCATTTGTTTCCTCTTTTCTGTGGGGGAAAGGACATATTGATATCGAGTAAATGCTGGTGGTTTTGTATGATGTATGAACACATATATCAAAAAGTATCATAACGACACATAGATAAACGATCTCGGTAACCAAATCGGCAGCAACAAACCACTGTTGCAAACTAAATCAACTGATTGAGATGAATGATAGCGAGAAACCCCAGGGACAAATGAAGTTGTCCAAGAAGAAATAAACCCATTCACACGAATAAGAGAAACACAAAATTCAAAGAAACATTTTCGACTGCTAATTGGCATCGTCAACACAATGCCCTGTCCAAGCAAAAAACAAAGTTTTTCTTTTACAACGAGCAACCGATGCGATGGTCATTCGTTTTAAGCTTCCCTGTCCATATCCTGGCAACAATAACAACGAGCAACCAATGGTAGTTCGTTTTAAGCTGCAAAAGAGCTCTTCTAATTTGGTTACCAAAAAGGATATAAGAAACCCAAAATCAAATGAAAGTCAGAGCACCGAATAAACATTAACACTCCGTTGCCTAGCACTACCGTGAACTACCCGCAATCACCTTGTAAAGTCACATTCACTCGTGCTTAAAAAAAAAACACGCCACTAAAAACCATTGCACATCTACACTTGGTAACAAATATTAAGCCATTCCAAGTTGGTTATACATTTTAATTCTTTGCCTTAGCAAGTAGTTGTAGTCATACATTGACAGCACAGAGGAGGTACCTGCCAAGGCAAGTGAACGCTGATTATCCTTACCTTATCCTTTGACTTTGACACTCGGAAGCTTTTAGCTTTTCACAATTTTACCCATTCAGGAGAATAATCAAACGAAATGTGTACTTACATCCTTCGTACTAATTGCTTATAATTAAAAAAAAATGTAAAAACAACACGACGAATGAAAGCAGAAAACATCAAGGACAACAGTAATCTCGTTGCACCATGAAAGACTTCCTTCCTTCCTTCTAACATTATACAAACTGCCACCATGCAGTTTTGCTGTTGAGTTTTTTTCTATTTTCCTTTTTTTTTTCTTATAAATTGCCACATTCATGGAAGGAACGAAAAAATGCATGCAACTGTGACACCTACTGCTGTTTCTAACGATTTTCTTCTTTCTCGGAAACATAATAATGCTGCCACCGTCCAACGAACGCGAGAGGAAGATTCGTGTGGAAAAAAATAAATATTTTCCACAAATGTCCTTGAGTGTTTGCACTCAACAAACAAAACCGAACGACCGACCAACCAACCTTGGAGTGCGCAAGCCAGTTTAAATCCTAAACTCTCGCATACAAGTCAAATGCTTGACCCGTAATTACTTGCTTAGCTTCATGGTGTCTTTTCTTTTTTTGTTGTTTTTTTTTTACTACGAATGTTCATGTCAAAGTAAATGTTAGTTAGAGTTGGAAAGAACGTTGAACCTAAGGAGTTTTTTGAGAGTATTTGTATCTTTTTTATGTGTTTTCGCTTTTTGGAAAGCATCTGAAGTCAGAGTTGGAGAACTTGTCTCAAATGAACGCCTGTTTTTAATGGACGAGTATTGGGATCCTGAGCAATCGTGATGCCAGAGATGGTCTCATTGGATTTGATTCTGAAAAAAAAATCGAACTGCAAGAAACGAGCTCTTGTTAAGAGCTTCAATAAATAATGATTCGATCAGCTATACAATGCTATGAATTTGAGCAAATGGAACTGGATTCATCTATGTACGAGTACGTATCAGTAAGAATTGTAAAAGACTTCTCAAACAAAGTCAAAAAAGGAGTACTTCAGGGTTCTGTTTTAAGACCTATTCTATTAACATTTGTTTTGCCGACTTGCAAGTCCAAGACTTGACGCTTTTTTTTTTTTTTTTAATTACATATATAGGGTGAAAGTGAAAATTACCTTTACAAGCACTTCGACCTGAAAGATCTTTTGTGCTGTTCCCTTAGGTTTAAAAACACGTAGTGTATAGGTTTGTTCATTCGAAGCTGAGGTCATGTAAGAACCTAAGAATCTTCGAGGAAGAGGTGTTTCTGATGACTTGACGCCTTAGACGCCTTAGACTAGTCTCTCATCTGTTCAGGGTATGTTTTTATGTCTAGAGCGAAGTTTTTCAGAGTCATAAATAGAAGAATACCTATTTTCACAGAAAGAAGCTGTTATATTTGGAATACGAATAGAAGTATGATATGATATGTGTATGCAGCAACTGAAAAAAGTAATATGATATGAGGAACCTTGAATAAGGACAATCGGGGTAAGCCTCGAGTCAAGAATCTCAATTAACATAGCTACTTTGGTTAGTTAGAAAAAAGCGTGATGTTATAGGTGCTTTTGCGAGTATTGAAACAGAAGCGGCAAAAATGGGTTTGATGGTTAATGAGGGCAAAACGAAGTATATGTTGTCATCAAACAAGGACACAGAACATCGACGAATTGGACAAAACGTCACAATAGACAGACAAAACTTCGAGGTAGTATAGGACTTCGTCTACCTAAGATCCACTATAGACAAGGAAAACAACATCAGTGCGGAGATCAAACGGAGAATAACTCTTGCCAACTGTTGCTTCTTTGGATTAAGAAGGCAATTGAGAAACAAAACCCTCTCCACAAAAACCAAGGTAACCCTGTATAAGACCTTGATCATCCCAGTCCTGCTTTACGACGCGGAAGCATGGCCTTATCGAAAGCGGATGAGGAAACCCTTGGTCGTTTCGAAAGAAAAATTCTCCGAATGATCTTTGGTCCCGTATGCGAAGACAATGTGTGGAGAAGAAGATACAACAACGAGCTGTATGAGCTGTACCGCGACATCACACGGCTACGATGGTTGGGTCATGTAGAGCGGATGGACACAAACGCTCCAACTCTACGGGTTTTCGAAAGCACATTGCAGGGAAATCGCGGAAGGGGAAGACCTCGTCTTAGGTGGCGCAATCAAGTGGATAAAGACCTCAACCGACTTAGAGTGCGAAACTGGAGAGAGCTTGCCCGAAATCGAAGTCGTTACAGAAGGATGTTGGTTGAGGCCCAAGTTTACCCCGAACTGTAATGCCCACCTATGTAAGTAACTTTGGTTGGTTAATCCCGAGCTATCTTTAGATTAAAAAACTACCCTTTAGTAAGATATGAATCATCAAGTTTTTGCCTGATCCAAAAAAAAAAACGTTCTAACAAATTTGATTTCTTTGGCTTTAAAATAACTAACTCACGTGAGCAGGTCCATGCAACCCAGTCGAACATCTAAGTATCTCATTTATTTCTCTAATTCAAAGGTGGCGACTCCATTTCTCCATTACAGTCGTCATTTTTTACCTTATCCCTTCCATGTAACTTTATGTACACAAAAAAAATAAGTATAAACAAACTCAGAAAGAGGAAAATAGACGGACGGACGTTCTGATTACACGAGTAGAACAAGCCTACAAAAAGGCAAAAAAAAAAAGAAAAAGGAAAATTAAACAGACAAAGGTACTTGTTGTAGAGGGGTTACAATTACAACCAGAACCATCCGTATCTTGATACAAATCTACCTGCAGTTTTCACACGATTATTATGTGTATTTGTTTTTATTTTATTTTTATGACACGAAGAGATAATTTATCTTATCTCCCTTCCCGAAAAGCGAAATCCAGCACCAGCAGAGGAAGCCTTTGCTTCAAATAGGTAGGTAGGCATACCTTATCGAAAGGTATATGTCGCTTTTCGGTGTTTGTTCTATGTTTCTTGTCGCGTTTGACATACAATGACGTTGACGCGACCTTAGGTACAATAGAAATGTAGGTATTTGTCAGATTTTTTTGATTCCCATGTTGGTTAGTCGTTTTCGTGTGCGCTCCACTCCTCGCCGCCCGCCAGTGCGATAAAACAATTTCAAAAACTTGTTCCTTGTTCCTCCTTTGGGGGATTTTCGAGTTTTGTTGGATTTATGAAGAGCATGTTTGGTTTGTTTTTCGGATAAGAGGAAGAAGTTGTTTTTTAATTAATTTCGTGTGAGTTCTATTTTTTCTTTAATCGAGAGTAGGATTTTTTTATTACATTTTTTTTTTTTTTTGTTTTCTTGTAGGAGTATAATTAAATTAAAAATCAACAAACGACACAATCCTAATTTGCATATACTTCCAATCGATAAGACACAATGAGAAGCAAGATGTATTTTAAAATGAAACAAGAATAAGATGAATGGAAGGAGGGTGTGCCAAAAATTACAGGCTTTAAGGTATACGCAGCAGGTTTTGTTTGAGTTTTTATTGTTTTGAGTGGGATTTGATGAATGAAAATTTTAATTATGCAAGAGATCTTGTTTTCAAGGGGATTTGTGTATTGATTTCATTAATGGATTTTATCGAACGCCAAGATATTTCCCAACTATAAATTGCATTCTTTGAGCTTTATTGATATCGAAACCGGATTGTTGATCCAACACAAAGCCAAATATTTATTGGTTTTGTCAAGTTTTTCAAAGTAAACATCTAAGCGATTGCCTGCACGTCCAATGTAATAAAATAGACAATTTATAAAAAGAATCTACCAAGCACGTGCAGTAGGTAACATACCTAAACGTTTTTATATTTTCAATTAACAACAATTTGTTTTATGACTGCTGCTCGTGGCCGAAATCATGATATGCAAGTCGAAATTAAAAATAAGAAAATCTGAGGTGTTTGAGCGCAAGTAATTAATTGGCGCTGACATGGTATCTTTGGCGATACTAAAAATATTTAACAAGCAGGCGGGAGGCTTGCCCCCAGTTAATTGTTCGCTCAAGGCTATTGCGGAGACCGCACGACCATCGGGTTGGGCAATAGCTAAAATGTAAAAACGAGCACTACTAATAAAAGTGCAACTGGATTTGGATTTTAATTGACTTTAAAAATAAAGTTGCTTGAGAAGGTTACGACTTTGTTGCAGGGTTGGAGAGACCTTAAAATGGTTACTTGTTTGTTCTTTTCAACTCCAGAATAGAATATAGGGTTTCCAAAATAATTAATTTTTGATGCAACTCAGTAGAATTTAGGAAGAGTAAAAAATAAACCAATGCGAACCTTTGGTTTTAAGAGAAAAAGTTCGGTGAAAAAAACTTTCTACGTTTCTGAAGCGGAACATGCCCTAGAGCCTAGACGAATTCAAAGAAAATTTTACAGGTTTTTCAGCAGAATTGTGCTTTCATTTACAAGGCAAACAATGTGCTAAAGGTTTGAAGTAAGTAAGGAACAAAATGCTTTATTGAAATGGGCACTAGTAAAGAGAATTTGAAGAGCTAAAACACAAGTGACCAAGGCATTTTTAGAGGTAAACGTAGAAATTCTAGTGAATTTTTATGCCGAGTAGAATTTTCCAAGTGAACAAGCATCAATCAGTTAATAAAAAGTAACTAAGCTTGATAGGTCCTTATCAATGTGGTTTTAGACCAGAGAAGTCCACAATAGACCAAATTTTCACATTACGGCAGATCTTGGAAAAAACCCGAGAACATAATATCGATATTCACCACCTCTTTATCGATTTTAAGGCCGCGTATGACAGTATTTACAGAGACGAGCTGTACAGAGCCATGTCTAGTTTCGGCATCCCTGCAAAGCTCGTACGACTATGCAGGATGACTTTGGAGAATTCACGCTGCTCCGTCAAGGTCGGAAAAGAACTCACCGAGACCTTTGATGTCGAAAAAGGCTTTAGGCAAGGCGACAAACTGTCATGCGATTTCTTCAACATCATACTTGAACAGATTGTAAGAAACTCAAACGTCAACACCAGAGGAACAATCTTTCAAAAGTCTGTACAATTACTCGCCTATGCAGACGATATTGACGTAATGGGAAGAAAAAAGCGTGATGTCATAGGTGCTTTTGCGAGTATTGAAACAGAAGCGGCAAAAATGGGTTTGATGGTTAATAAGGGCAAAACGAAGTATATGCTGTTATCAAACAAGGACACAGAACATCGACGAATTGGACAAAACGTCACAATAGACAGACATAACTTCGAGGTAGTACAGGACTTCGTCTACCTAGGATCCGCTGTAGACACGGAAAACAACATCAGTGCGGAGATCAAACGGAGAATAACTCTTGCCAACCGTTGCTTCTTTGGGTTAAGAAGGCAATTGAGAAACAAAACCCTCTCTAGAAAAACCAAGGTGACCTTGTATAAGACCTTAATCATCCCAGTCCTGCTGTACGGCGCGGAAGCATGGACCTTATCGAAAGCGGATGAGGAAACTCTTGGTCGTTTCGAAAGAAAAATTCTCCGAATGATCTTTGGTCCCGTATGCGAAGACAATGTGTGGAGAAGAAGATACAACAACGAGCTGTATGAGCTGTACCGCGACATGGACATAGCCAGAAGAGTACGCATCGCGAGGCTACGATGGTTGGGCCATGTAGAGCGGATGGACCCAAACGCTCCGGCTCGTCGGGTTTTCGAAAGCACATTGCAGGGAAATCGCGGAAGGGGAAGACCTCGTCTTAGGTGGCGCAATCAAGTGGATGAAGACCTCAACCGACTTGGAGTGCGAAACTGGAGAGAGCTCGCCCGAGATCGAAATCGTTATAGAAGGATGTTGGTTGAGGCCCAGGTTCACCCCGAACTGTAATGCCCACCTAAGTAAGTAAGTAAGTAAGTAACTAAGCTGCAGATCGATAGGTCAAATCTAAAATTTGGATGCATAAATGCTATCTGACTATTTTAATGAAAAATGACGGATTTGCATGTTTTGATGGCCCCTATCACAAGCCACGACGCAACAGTTTTGGTCTACGAATGCCAAAAAAGAAGGCATCACAGACACCCTAGTAGGGAATGTTTTGTTACGAAATTTGTCACTGTTGATAAAATTACTAAAAAAGTCCTAAGTATCTGTTGCAAAACATTCGTTATTAAGAAATTTTTAGAACTTTCTATTTGGCATTCGTAGTTCAAAATTGTTACGACGGACCTTGTTATAGGGAGTCATAAAGGACGAACCAGTGAAAATATCTATGAAGGTGGAGGATATTTGCTGTTTATATTCTTATGTTCTAAATGAAATACCTAAACACTTTTTATTTACATGGAAACATTTGGCAGTTTCTTTACTTTTTGCTGCGTAAAGTTTGTGAAATACTCCCGGGAAAAGTCCGAGCTCGACCTGTTTGATGTTGGTTTTAGAGTTTGTATGCAAAAATGAAATGTAAAAAGAAACTGTTTTACTTTCAAAATAAACAATTTCATTTTAAAAACGAGTTCAAATGAGCTCATAGCCATGCACACTGTGCACTTACTGGTTTTTTGTCAAGCAAAAGAAGTAGGAAAGATTAATATTTTCCATTTTTTCGCTTTATCTCAAATACAAAATCTGTTCAGCTGATTTCACAAACAAACTGACAAGCTGAAAATTAAGAAAGGGATCGAGTTAAGTGTTTGGGTAAATTCTTATAGGAGGGGAAATGAAAAAAGGAGAAGAAAACTAAAAACCTCTACCACATTTTGAAAAGTAAAGAAACAGTTTATGGGATCGTTTTGGGATCCCGTGGGTGAGTACAGAAACAGACCTACTATGATATAAGGTCGAAATTTCTTGTAGGTATCGGTATGCCTACTTATTTTGAGCAAAGTATTAAATAAATGGGCACGACTGGGTCGCACGAACTTGCGATTGTGTGCACAATACCAATACCAAAAAATTAAGGCTGAGTAAAAGGTTTTAGTATTCGCTCTAAATATTTTTGGTGGGCTCAGGGTTGCCAACTACATTATAATAATGAAAATTGAATTAAATCACGCAAAATATTGAAAAAAATTAAAATTAAATATTCCAAAAGTTTCAATCGAAAATCCAAAAACGAAATTCTTTTGCAATTGCTTGTACTTTTAATAAATAAATAAATAATAAACGTTGAATATTTAACCAAAATCGTTAGAGCAGTTTTTTAAAAAATCGGTTTTTTATTTTTCATTTTTTAATAAAAAAAAAGGTTTTTAAAATCTAGGTATGCAAGTCTTAAGATCTTGCCAGAAGATATTTTGACAAGAAAATTGAAATAAATCAGTAATACCGTTTTGAAAATATTCAAAAAAACCAAATTATTTTAAAAAAATTAATAAAAATTTCAAAATTTAGAATTTTCCAAATGTTAATATGCAATCTTTTTAATGTCATCTACGACTTCTTAAATATGAAATTTCATCAAAATCGTGTGAGCCATTAACGAGGAAGTCGGTTTTGAAAAAAACGGTACTATGGGGGGTACCGTTTTTAGACTTTTCCCAAAAAAATTTTTTGCATCATAAGAAAGACAATTGAAAAATAATCCTTCAAATAAAATTTTATCAAAATCGTTAGCCGTTTTCGAGAAAACTAAGTATTATCATATAGGTTGTATGGCAGGTACCGTTATTTCAAGACCTAGAGACCCAATTCCAAAAATCCCTCTGTAGGATGCCAAATAGACCCTGACTGCAAATTTTGAAGAAAATAGGTCAAGCGGTACAGGCTGTAGATCCATATACGGACATACAGACAGACAGACACACAGACAGACACACAGACAGAATTGTAGGACCCACTTTTTTCGTATTCTCTATCATCGTAATGTCATGTTTAATTGTTATTTCAAAATTTTTTTTCTGCACGATTGCAAAACTTGTCTTATAGTACCTATAATCGCAAGTAAAAAATAATAAAGCGGTCAGGCGAAGAAGGTCTTGAGTGCATTTTTCAAGATTTTTTATGTTTTTCTACCATTGAAGTCGATATTTGAAAATTTCAATGTCTGAATGGTCCTATCTAAAATTAAGATGCATCAAGGCCATCAATGTTGACTGTTTGAAAATAAAAAGTTTCACTCAGTAAAAAATCAGTCGCTTTTATCTTGAAACTATAGAAATGCAACATTACCCCAAAATCAACTGAACGAATTAACAGATTTTTTGGATCGATTTATCGATTTTTTCAATTATTGCCAAAAATCAGTTTCTATGACGTGATGCTGTGAAAATATCACCAATATTTTAATTTAAAATCAATGGCAAAACTACAGCTCCCGTTATCGAGTGAGTGGTATCAGTGATCGAATCAAGTGAGTGAGTAACCATTTTGGGATTACAGCGTACATGATCTCACGTATCGTATATACTTTTATAATTGCACCAGAATATTCACTGACTGATATATTTCGAGTTTCTATTAACTCACAGATGACGCTGATGTCTCTTTGAACTAATTTCATTTTTTTGTTATCAAAGTCCGTTTCTTTAAAAAAAGATAACTTTTAGTGAGAATTTCAGAAAGTTAAAACATTAAATGCGCTCGGTGTGTGCTGTTAAAAGAAATCTTGAAAATTGATGCCTAGACGGTTGTGATTGTCTTCCGGTGGATGTGTAAGTTGGCAACGAAAGTAAACGATTTGAAAGGATGGGAGCTTCTTTTTGGATGCGGTTGGTAACTTGGGTATTGATTTTGTCACTTTCGTACTAACAAATATGTTTGACTGGCATTTCCTGTTGCAAAATCATGCCATAGGCCAGCAAGTATTCTACCTTCGTAATAAATACAAGAAAAGTGTACACAAAATTTTTTTATTTTCATTTCATGAATAAATGAGTGAGAACTTCATGCGTCAAATGAAATAACGTTCGATTAATGATGAGAGAATTCCAAATTGTGGTGTGAGCTGTAATACCAAACTCAAATAATTCGATAATGTGAGCTGTAATTCGACTCCAGCTCTCATATCCTGCATGGTTAGGAGTTTAGTCTGACGATTTATGGTTTTCAAAAGCTGATAGCGAAATATGCGTACTGAGAAAAAGTGGTGTCAGCGCTACAAAGTACTGCAACGATCCATCTGTTTCAGCTGAAGCAACCAAAAACTTCACGTGGTGCAATCGTGTTGCAATGGAAAATCAAGGCTACTTGCGTGGTGCTTATCAATTTTAATTATAAATATATAAATAAATCAGTCAAGAGCGTGTCATACGGGATCGCACCATTTAAGATGTTAATGTATATAAAAACCAAGTCTATGGAGGGGGCCTACAGACTTTCGAATATTCCGAACAAGTGAACGGGAAATCGCTTTTCGTGGCAGTTTAATTATTCTCAAAGGACTTGCCAAGTTCTTGTGAAAGGTGATACTCGTGAAAAAACCATTGGATTTATCACACTCAAATGAAAGTACCTTTTCGTTAACATCTTAAAGTTAAAAAAAATCGTTCTCCTGATTAAGGCAAAGCAAAAGAATTTCCCATAATTTATTTTATTATGTTGAGATTTTGAGAAAATAGTTTTAATGAAAACTATAGACAACTGACCAATTAGTTTCGGGCATTCTTTGTGTATGTGGTGACAGTCGTCCCGGGACAGTTTAAAAAATAATAGTCTTGTCTTGATTTATTAAATTTTTTTATTGCATCATCCGTTGGAAGAGAACGAATTCCTGAATCTTTGAAGTTTTGCCTTTTAGATGATACATTCTCCAGGCTAATTTTCAGTTATTTCTACGATATCTAGAAAAATCTCGATAAAAACCATACGGAAACCCTATAAAATGGAGAACAAAAATAAAAAGCAGATACATATTTTTGAATACATATCTCGAAGTACTACCACATTTTCGAATCATTATATTTCTTACAAATGGGGTTTTCGAGGCAGAGTAATTCAATTTAATTAAAATGAGTTACTCAAACACGATTTCAAAGCTCCACCCTTTTGACAGAAAAGCAGACAAATTGCTTAGAGCTATTAAAAAACAGATGGGGTCCTAGAATGAAACCCTGAGAAGCTTCGATGTTCCAGGTATTGATTTATCAGTTAGTCAAATTAAGAATTTGTAAAATTTTGATGTGATGGTGAAATATGACCAACTCTAAAAGTGTATGAAGAGAGGTCTACCAGGCCATGAAAACACACTTGGTAGAAGATAATGCATCAGTCCATGAACAGAAGACATCACATATGAAAATGAGGAGGGAAACTTGAACAGCGTGTATAACCTGAATGTCCAACCTTTTTATTTGTTGAAAAAACAAAAAAAGTTACAGACATTTATGAGGGACAAAAGCAGAATAGCTTTCATTCAAAGGCTGAAAGTGAAGGTACTTCAAACAATTTTTTGACAATAAAGTCGATGAGACCTGTGTTTTAGATCCCAGCACCACTTTACATAGCAATTACATAACTGTATTTAGCTTTTGAAAAGTAAACATTCAAAAGCAAATTTTAAGTAAAAACTAAGATTAGATTCTAGTTGAAGAAGAAACTCAAATTTATCTTGTAAATGGATGATAAAGAAAATTAGTTCTGCCTTTTGCGTGGGAATTTCGAGGTTTGAATCTCAATAAAAAACCAATGCTATTTTTCCGCTGGTATCACATTTGGCAAAGTATTGGCTATTAATCCGTCAGTAATTTCATTACCATAAAAAGCGTTTTCTCGATTAGCCGTTCGGAATCGGCAAAAAGACTATCTGCTTCTTTAAATATTTTTTATCGGTTTCCTGGCATCTTAAATTGGAAAATTTGACAATTAACAGTTCGGTACTACCAATTGATTTAATCAGAGCCTGATTGAAGGCACATATAACAAAAATGCGGTCTCACTGTCTTTGTATCCAACACGAAAGCATTTTCAACGTTTGTCCTGTTTCAACCGACACAAATTAAAATGAGAATAATCATTGATTTTGTCCTTTTGATAAGCTTTAATAAAAATTGATCTTAAAATATACAACAATTCAAAAAAGGTCTACAGATTACGCACCCCCAGAAGTGGTGTCAATGTCTATAGCTACTACAATACTACTCTGTTAAGCTACCAGTGCAGTGGTAGGTATTCTGTGGAACACACACTCCAACTCCAGCAATTCCCAATGGGGTTGTTAAAACCAACCAAAACCAAGCCACATTTAAAATCATTTTACAAAATGCATCATCTGTTTCATAAGCCAATAAAAAGTAAAGAAAAAAAAATGATTTAAACACAACATTTCCAAACGTGAGACGCAAATAAATTTTCCCAAAGAGTCAAAGCAACACGTTGTTCTGTTAGCATGTTATTTATAACTCAAATAAAAAAGGCAGCCATTAACATTATGGCTTAGGAAGTCTGAGAAAATAAAAATGAATAGGTATAAAATGATTTTATCGCATGCATTACTTTGTCCATGTTGATTTGGCAGCACTTACATATAAAATGAATTTCATTAAATCAAACGGAAACTTGCCAAAAATACCAATCAATCTGAAAAAGCAAAACCACTGGAATACACAAACACTCACACTATGTTATAGCTTAGCTCGCTACTAACGATGACAATCACTGTGTTACTGACGCATGTTGAAGCTAAAAGACATCAATCAAAACAGTATGAACTCAAAGCTGACCTGCATAACTAATTTCTCGCAGAATATAAATCAAAAAAAAAAAGTTAAGAAAAGATATATGTACCTATATAAATTACGACACGTGCTCGATATAGTACTTGAAGTGGAAGGAAGGAGCAAAGCCGATGGAAGGAGAAATCGAGTAAATATGCGCAATCGGTAATTTATTGGAAAACAAATTTATTCCGCTCTATGTACCAACTTTGTTAAGGGAGACATCTGTGCTAGGAAATGATGCCAAGAAGGCGTCGGCGTCGTAGTTATCTTTGACAGATTTGATTTGTATGCCTCAAAACATCACGCAACTCAACCTCCCTTACTTTACCCTATCCAAAGTTTGTATCTATAAGCGCACTTGCCAACATAATTCTACCTAAAAGAACCAAAATTTCCCAAACTTTTGAACTGACATGCCATAAAGGGATGTTTCTGATAGAAACAGCCCAGCAGTACAAATCACTACAAAAACAAATATTATAGTCCATACGGGCATACATGAAATACATACTTGATTTAGATAACCTACTGGTTGGTAGGAAGGTAGGTAGGTGGGTAGGTAGACAGGTATCTGTTTCTGTATTCCATATTTTCCTGCGACAACCACGATAGTGTAGACAGTTCGACACCGTATATCGCTCCAAATGGCGTCACTTAATGATGGTGTTAATTGATTACTACGCTCGCTAGCGATAGCATGCATATAAGCATTAGGCATATGTGTGCACACAAGAAAAATAAATTATTTATCAGGCAAAAAAGTAGTGTAATTTGTTTTCACTATTAATTAGTGCACGGGCTTGATAAATCCGTTTTTAATTGAAAAAAAAGCAAACAAACGAACTTTTTTCACAAACCAATTGAACAAGTGAATTTTTTGTATCGAAAGCGCTTTTTTCCGTTCTGGGGCTAGATTCCGCAAGAGTGAGTATAAAAAACTCACACTCACGGCCCTCTGAAAACTCACGCTCTGAAAGACCGTGAATAAATTTGAAAGATAGTGTACACGTCTTCTGTCAAAAAAACTCCACTTCACCCTTGCGGAATCCAAATTAGAGTGTGTGCACAATTTTTCGTGTACACATTTAAAATTCACTCTTGCGGAATCTAGCCCCTGGTTTCGGATCCAAAAGGGAGTAATATAACTGGGATATGTCAATCAACTGAAAAACATTATTTGGTTTTATTTTTTATTGAATGATAGGAACATCTAACTGAAGGCAGTCAGACGAATTTGTTGGTGTGGTGTATCATTATCTAAAGCTGGTCCTGCCAAATTGGGTTGAAGTGTTCTGTTATCAGTCATGAGCCCAAATTTGGTTTAAAACGAGGTAAGAGAATAGTTTTCATCTTCGAGTTCAAATGCGGAGGTAGCAAAGGAATTTTTTAAGCTCAGATTGAGACCTTCTCTTCGGAACAGGAAAATTCCCAAAGAATTCAAGGGGAATAAAGCTTTCCGAGCACATCTGCAGTGCTGCAGCGAATCTTCTGATCCCAACGAAATTAAGTTGCTCATAGACCCGTAAAAGATAAGAAACGGATACAATTTTGAACTTCACGATGTTGGACAATTTAAAAAAAGAATGAGAGAAGAATGACGTCAACTGAGAGGAAGATTTCCAGAGACCCAACCACGTAACTCTATTCTACTTTCGAATCATTCGAAACAATATTGTTGTTTCTAATTTCAAATATACCAATAAGAATGAAAGTAGAGTTCAACTCAGATTCTTCCAACTGCTTTCGACAAAAACTTCCGTTTTTTAAAGTTTTAGTTAAGTCTCTCGCATTTATTCGTACATCCTTAGGAATTACAAAGAAGGAATTGCGAGCATTCGAACCCTCATCATAGAATTAGCAGGAAGTGTTAGAAGAGCCAAGATCCGTGAAGGCCCTCACGTCAAAAATACCATCGTGACAAAAATAGAGCACGACCTGGTCAGTTCGTATGGTCTTGAAGAATAATCAAAGAACACTCAAAAAAGCAATATCATAAACGATCGTGAATGGAAAACAATGACAGATGTGAAAAACACTCAAGGTACAAACAAATGCACCGACATCAACATTTGCAGAGCCTCAGACATTGAACAATCCAAAACCGGAAGACTTGTCTACCCTAGGAGAGGGCAACAAGGTTTATCTATACACCAGATAAGAGGGAGGATTGTGGCCCCTTTGAAATTACGAAGAAGAAGAAGAAAAAAGAGAAAAGGAAGAAGTGAAGAAGAAAAAGTGAAGAAGAAGGAGTGAAGTAGAAGTAGAAGATTTGAACACGAAGAAGTCAGATTTTTTGAGGGAAAGCAAATAGAAGGGCTTATAAAAACAAGTTAAGGAACTTTTTAGAATCAGAAAGACCTTTGCAGTCACAGAAGTCTAAAGTTTGATTTAAGTTAACTAAACGCCTAGCAAAACATGTGCACACCATGCGCTTTACACAATTTTTTTTTTTTTTCAAAAGAACGACGCCCATGGTACTACCAAATTCAGTGCCCCAGTAAAAGTGTGATGGTGCCTTGGTCAGAAAGTTCAAAGTCACAGGTTATATTTTCAATCAGAAACCTTCGGGATACACAAGGTCAACACGAACAGAAGAATAAATCAATGAGGTCTGTATTTGTTTGAAAGTCAGCGGAAGCAATCTGTGACAATAAATTCGGATCGATACACAGTCGTGTTGCGAGATTTTTTCTTTCCACAACTGCAAGAGCTCGAAGGATATAACCGTGAATTATGGGTCCAATAAGGTAGGCATCTGATGCCACGAAGGCAGCCGTACACGAGATAATTTGGGCAAAACTCATATCGCACCGAGATGATACTGCATCTTTTTAGAAGCCTGGATTTAACACCACCAGCCTTTATTTGTGGAGAAAGATGATGAGTATAGTTTAAAACAATAATCCAACCACTACTGCTTAGTTGAAGACGAATAGCGAAGAAGAAATGGCTACTATTTCAAGAGCAGTGTGAAAGTGCGTTTTCAAGATTAATCTAAGGTCCATATTGAAGGAGTGTTTGCAACGCGATGCTGCATATCCTGCTCCTGTTTTTATAACCACAAAGATTTGTTTTTTGTGTTATTTGTTTCCATCCTCCCCCACACGGCACAGAAGATGTTTGGTTGAAATGCACAGACTATGCTCAACCCGAGGGTTCAAGCTACTTTTGGAAGGAAAAAAAGATCAAACATTTATTTTATCTTTTGGTGAATTTCCAAAGTGGCCATATCGAACTCAAAATAGAAGCAAGCACTTTGAAAATTCGAGCTTGAGGTCTTAATGTCTAAACGAATAATTTTGTAGATCTAACCATTCAATGAAATAACAAATAAAAAGGACATTTTTCTGGGTGCTTTCCGATTGAGAAGATTTTTTTTTCCAGATCTTAACAAGGACTAAGTTTTGTTCTTCAATCTGTTTTTTTCTAAGACATCGATACCATTTTTCGAAGAGATATCGGGCTTTAAAAGGAAAATGATGCTTTGGATTTGATAATCTCTTTAAAAACAGCCAAAGGCATAGAAAATATAAAAGTAATGTAAACAAACGTAAATTCACTTCAAAAAATAAGAATTTGTTTGCTTGAAATGATCTTTTTTCTATCACTTACATGAATTCTTGAAATAACAAATGCAATGCAATATATGTGATCGTTTTTTTGAATCAAAGGCTAAATTATAAATGCTAACAAAAAATTATGTCAAGCATGAGTCCTACCGCTTAACCCTTTGACCTTATTCAGATACGGTTTTTTGCACTTTCCAATTACTTGAGGGATGTAAGAACGTAACAATACACTCTAATTGGCATAATTGTTTATAATACAGGGTGGCGCACAAATCGTGCTACCAAAAACAAAAAACGTTATAATTCTTTTTCAGTGTGAGTAGATAATCGGCTTTTTTATTTTTTTATTTTATAGGCTACTATTTAGATTTATCAAAATGAGTGCTTGGGATACTGAAAAAAGGATTTGGATAGTGCAGCGATACCATGCTTTGCAGTTCGTCATTTCCGTCGACGGCGGGAGTTTGGCGACACTCCCCCGAGTAGATGGACCATTATGAGGCTAGTGAACATGTTTGCCAAATCTGGAAGCATCGAACGAAGACCGTATCATAGAGATCCCAATGTTCGGGTTCAGGATACAATCGTGGCTGTTGCATAGGCAAGCCTTCAGGCCGCAATGAACAATTTTCTGATCAGGTGCCACATATGCGTGGATGAGCGTGGAGGTCATTTGCGGTCTATCATCTTTAAAAACCATTAATTATTTAAAATTAAATTTAATTTTTAATCCAATAATTAAAAAATTTATGAAATACATCGATTAAAATAAAAGTTACTTAAATTTCTTATTGTAGCACGATTCGTGCGCCACCCTGTATAAGATTAAAAAAACAAACAAACTAAAAAAAATGACGTTTTTTCTCGAAAGAATTAATTTTTGAAAAATCTATCCAACAAAATAATTGGAAATTTGGTGGGTACGGGTTATTGGGGTCGCTGTTTGCGAATCCGAAGTCAGATTTTCAAAATTCAAGATGGCGGATCCAATATGGGCAGCGCCAAAACGTAACTCTACGAGAATATTGATAAAAAATTGAACTCAGGGGTTTTTGGGGTCGCTAATTACGAATCCGATGTTAGATTCGCGTAATTCGAAATGGTCGATACAAAATAGCCGACGTGAACACATAAGTTGGAAAAATTCATTGATTTTTAAAATTTTGGCGTTGGCCATATTGGATCCGCCATCTTGAATTTTGAAAATCTGACTTCGGCTTCGTAATCAGAGATCCCAAAAACCCCTGAGTACAAATTTTTATCAATATGCTCGTAGAGTTACGTTTCGGTGTCGGCCATATTGGATCCGCAATCTTGAATTTCGAACATCTGACTTCCGATTCGTAATCAGCGACCCCGAAACCCCCAGTGTAAGAATTTTCATGATGATAGGATCGTTCAAAAAATGTATATGCTTCTAAGCGTTAACACCTACATCCACAAAAATCCTGCAGGGTTTGAACATGATCTATTGTGTGTGTCGTGTTCTCAAACGAATCAAGTTTTTGAAAAGAATATGAAGAATCACGATTATTTAGCATCACTACTCTTTTTGTTTAACTATTCCTACAATGAGCAAAAAGGTTTATAATGAATAACCAACGATGTTACCAATCAGTTGACAAAACAAATTCGAAAAAAATTACTTTTTTTTTAAAGTTGTAGGTGTTACAAATCAAAAACTGTTGTTGCTCTGTTAAACATCCGAAAGTTTTGAGAAAAAAATTGGTATATGTACTGCAAATAAAAAATCCCGAAAAAAACTATAAAAAGCATATCTGACCTTTTAATTTTTTTCAGTAGTTTATTTTGCAAACTACAACATTTTCTTTCAGCCAGACTTACTTTTAAATTTTAAATCATTGACATTTTTCTTTCAAATTCAAGAAAGACTCCCAAATCATGCATAGTACCAACACTTCATCAAATAAAACCATAAAAATTTTAACATAATTATTTGATGAGTTCATTCTGTTGGGGCAGTTGAGTCATCTCCTTTGTGATTTTCTCACGAAACAAATAAATCCAAGGTTCTCAAAATACACAGCGGAGGTTGTATCAATTTAATTTATATTGTGCAAACATTGTTTGGAGATGACAAAACTATCAGTTCTTTCACACTTCTCGCCCGCCTACAGTCGCACACACACAATTTTTGTAACCCATAAAGTTCATATTAAACATAAATCTTGCCTTTTTTTGAGTGGGACTTTGGTTTCCCTAATTTTCAAGCTATTGGTTGTCATATTTAATGGTAGGCTAGCTTGAGTCACAAAGGTAGGAAGGTATTTAGCTTATGAATGAATATATCGAAATATTTTCCAAGCTTAGAGTCCAATAATAGCGAATCGATGAACTAAGCAGCATTTTTAACTACCTACACTAGGAGGGTCAATAACAGACACAGTGTGTATTTACATTATTTATGTTCATACAAAGAACAAAGCTCAAGGGAATAAATAGAAATCACTGATAATAATCAGTTGCTGCAACCAGCAATCAAACTACATAGGTATTTCAATTCTAATCAATGAATGCTAAATAGTTGCGCATGCAAAACATACATCAACAAAACGAAGGACATATCAACTATTCAATACACATAATAAAAGTAGTGCAACATTTATAGCATACACTTTTCTTAAACAGACAAGTTGACGTCAAAAGTCGACATTTATTTAGTGACACGATTAAAAATTCACTATTGACTGAGTGGAGTGTGTCATGCATGAGTTTATTAAAAATCAGATTGAAGAAAGTAAGCATTTCCGGGGTGATGCATACTTTGTTGTATTAGAAGCGAGGCATGGGGAAAGATTTGTGTTATGATAGAAACATGAACCAATTCTCGTTGAAATGAAATAAGCTGAATTTTTCGATTCTGAAAATTTCGATGGCTAAAGTGCATTCTCAACTAGAGAATTTTAATCAGGAGTAAAATTGCGATGAATGAGCATGTTGCTATAACACAGTAAATAATTTCCATTCAAACACATTCCTTCTTTCTTTTAATCTCAAAATTCTAAAGGAGCGAGGATATAATTTCCTAGAAAATTGAGAGAAACTCAGATGACAGGGAAAAACAAGAGCTATTTTAAAAAGAAAAAAGTACCTGTGATGGAAAAAATGTTGCAATCGGCTGGTAGAATTTTTCAAAAGTCCTATTGATTATCACGTTAGCAATAAACGTTTGTTGGCAAAACCCACTGCAGTACAGAAAGTATAATTTTACACCGATTACAAAAAGAAGCAGTGGTAGCTTATTGGTAGGTATACTCTATTGCTAATGGATAGATTAGGTTAGGTTAGGTTAAAGTGGCTGTCACCTCGGCTAACACACGTACGCCCTTTGAGCCCATTGTAATACCACAATGAACCTCTGATGAAAGTTACACTTGTCGAGAACGTAATGACTGCGAGAACTACATTAAAACGTCACCTTTTCTTCTTCTTCTTTTTTTACGGCGAAATAGTGGTATGAACATTGTGATCTCGAGGTTATTACAGCTATGTTACTATCTCATCTATCTGCTTCACACTAGTGATGCTCCAGTAAGATACGCCATGGGGTTGTTACTTGATACGAAAATCTTAAGGCTTAAGATTGGTAAGAAGGTAGATACTAAATAAAACTTGATTCATTTGGCAAAATGGTTAGCAGAAGTAAGTCGCAAAACCCAATTTCTAAAGAATCTAACAATTACTTGGCCTAAAATTGGCCTAAAATCAAGGTGTTACGTAGATAGCGGACACACTCTGTCTACTACGAAGCACTTTCACAGAGTCAAAAGAACAAAAGAAGGAGTGTTTATAGTAATAAGAAGTATGGACACAGTGTAAATAAATTACCCTTTGTTCTACCGCAGTTACGTTTGATAGTAAATTCACCTACTCATGGTCATACCATTCGTTTTGGATGTACAGTGAAATTTCTCTTAAGTGGACAGTCACAACATTGGCTGTACACGTCAGAGTGCCCGCTCAATAAGAATAAACCGAAATCTTAGAACGAAAAATTGAAAAAAAAACCAGAAACTCACTCACTTAGTCATAAAATATAAGTTTCAGTAGCTAAAGAAACAATTTTTTTAATATTGAACAACAAAACCGCAACACAATTAAGCTTATGCTTCGACTTCGTTTGAATATCGCCAATTAATAAAGATTTAATCATTGCACCAACTCAAAGCAAATAGCTTTAGTGTTGAACTCTTGCTTCCATAGGACGAAAACACACTCAAAGCACACTCAACGCAAAACAAGGTAACAAGACAACATCGAAGATATGGTTGTGTTTTGTGGATCATGCTTGGACTTCCTTAAGGTGTAGTAACATGGCATCTCCTGGAGTTTTGCTTATAAAAAATATGTTCTATATACCCTCCGTAAAAAAACTCAGTAACAACCGAACAAAATTTGAGGAAACTAGGTTCGATAACCCTCCACAGACAGTGAAACCGACTCTATAATAAAATATTAAAACTAGGTGCCAACTCAGAGAAATCACATTAAAATAGTCTGCAAACACTAATGATATGATAACCACAGTCCCTCCTTCTAACATCAATAAAAATTCAAATGCATTCGAATTTGGTGAGACGAGAGTATTTAGTAACATCAAACATTTGGTAATCGAAATATCCTTCAGACGAGTGGAACTATTCAATAGTAATCACTCAGTGTTCGATTGTTCACGTACCCTTATAGCCTTTTTCTCAATCCCTTTTGCAATATTACAAGCATAGCGATCTCGGAGGTATTACAGGACTTGAGAAATTCAAATAAGAGCACTTTAGCAAAAATATAATCTGTTGGTTGATCTGTATTCATTTTATTTATTTAAAAAAGATAATAAACTCATTCTCAGCTAAACTATTCATAGTGTCCATTTAAGAGAAAATCTTATATTCAATTGCAAAACTACTATTCTTGTCCGTTTAAAAGAATTTTCAGTGCCAATTAAAGAGATCTAATATTGGTGGCCCTCAGACAACGAGGTGTAATGGCCGATGATCAAGGACATGTATGAAGCATTCCAAGTCACAGTAGGTGTAAAACACCAAGCAAACGTCTTGAGTCCTTTGCTTTTTACTACAGTTTTCGGCTACTGGAAGATAAAACACAGCAAACCAAATAGCTATCATATGGAAGGATCCAAAATCACTACCCTGGTATATAGACTGATTACTTTTGTTGCCCGTTCTCTGTGTCAAACTTGACTATTTCAGACATTTAATTGAACGGAACTGTTCTTCCCAAGTGTGAAAAGCATGAATATTTGAGTAAGCGCAGGGTGGATGAAGTGTTGAGAAAGCTCCGTCATCTTCTTAAAAATGTCCACTAGACTGAAGCGAAGACTCAACATTCGTCCAGCAATTACACACGGTTCACAATGTTTGACAATGTACAAAACGTATGAGAGCAAGTTGGGAATAGTTTAGATGAGGACGGTGCGTATGAGAGTAAAATAACTTGATCGTAATAGAATTACCAAGATCGGTGGAAGCCATCTCGTTAAAAAATCCAACCGTCCTTCTCAGTTAGTTTTGACATGTTAGAGATCCAGAGAACACCTTCAAAAAGGCAATAAAACACACACTTCAGACCAATTCGCGAAGAAACAAAAAGACGAAAATACTCATAGTGCAGTTAAATGCAACGACATCTGCATTTGCTGGACCTCTGACCACAGGCGAATCTCTAGTGTGTAGTAGATAAGTGGGAGAGTTGTCATCCCTCCAAGATCGCGATGATAGTGAATCCGAAAAGGAAGAAGGAGATTGCCTATTCAAGATGCTATAAACTCAACAAAATACTACCAGCCAACCATCAAACCGTATATTGTCCACTTAAGGGAATCATTTAAATATGAAAGGTTTCGGCCAAGAAGAAGTTAACTATACTGACAAGTTTAGTTCCAACCGAGTTTGCTTGCATAAACTATCAAGGTATATTCAGGTAGGGACCAAAACAACACTTCAGTAGCACAAACGCAATCAATCGATCAGTCAACATTTTCTGAAAACTATCAACCAATAAAAAATATACAAAAAAAAAACAATTCAACTTGAATTCTTTACGACACTGTTTCAAATCTCCAGACAAAACACTACCATATTGCTATCTTAAAACTATAAAATCAATTCCTTTGAAACTTCAGAATGGATCAAAACACTTGTGATTGTTGCAATCATCAAGATTTTCACTAGGTCGGGTATTCATTACACAGTCACGTAACCCACTCTTCTTTTGTTGTTTCTATCGACTTAACTACTATTACCCTGAAAAGCAAACAATTCGTAATTTACCCTTTGTGGCATTGCTTGTTTACACGATTCTACTCGTAACTATAATAGGATTAAGGTTTTAACCCAAATCCATTGTAAAATGTAAAGAGTTAAACAAAACAAAGCAAAAGTTTATTGACACTTACCTTTTAAATCGTAATTACCATCACTTTTGACATCTATCGACTCGAAATATCCGCTAACCGACTGGCATGCCTCACGTATCGTATCCTTATTCGAATCCGCATGCAAGTGATGATGAGTTGCGGCACCTGATGACACTGAATCATCCAAATTTTTCGCATTCACTAGTAGAAACAACATTTGAAAACAAAACAACGACACCACATGGTAATTGCACTTTGTGTTACACTTTGATGAGGCCATGGCGATTTTACTTTGATTACTTTTATTTTACACTTTCCCAATAAGAGAAAAGAATCACAAAATCAGCCGAGTTGTTGCAAAGAAATAACGGGAAAAAAATGAAATAACAGCAAATCGGCAAAACAAAAGAATAATCGAAGCTCGACAAAAGTAACGAATTACACGACCGAATGCACTTTTCACCAAAAAATCAACGGTAGACAAAAAAAAAAGAGGGCAGCACCGAATCGCAATGGGAAAGCGACAAAAGCGACGACCACGGTACCAATACGATTTGTGTATGCAGCTCGACAGCAAAACAGTGGCGGGCAACAGTGGTTTACAACACCAACACACCGCACACCGATCGACAATAAAAACAACAACAACACCAATCACACGGTGAACGACGACGACGTCAGTGTGTTTTGCACTTTTTTTTACGTTTGCATATTTTTTTCTCTTATTTACACACGGAATACCACTCGAGTGATGTTCTGCGTTCTGCCCGGTGCGCTGTTAGTGTGGGTTTCAAATACAGACAGTGTTGGTTGGGCGATTAACTAGAGTCGAGATGGAGGGCAAAAACAGGCAATGGCAATCCACTATTCACTGCGTGGATATATTTAGCCCCACTTGCATTAAATAAAAGTACCTACCTCATAGAATTTGTGCTATGCTGCTGTCAATTATGCCGACAACACTGTTACAACTTTCTCACCGGCGACACTTTGACACATTCAAACACAAAAAGAAATTACAATTCAAAAACGGAAAGAAGATCGTTCATCGAATAATATCACAATTGATAAGGTGCCATCATTGAAACACAACACTGTCCGTTTGTTTGACAGATAACACGATACACGATAAACTTATTTTCGTAGAGTTGTTGTTGATTGATCTTTAGCAATGGCAACCGTCTGGTCTGGTTTACTTTCGCAATGACATAATGCACTTTGACAGCTGAAATTTATCGTTTGATTTGGACACACGAAACGATATATTCCGCCACTACAACAATCAATATGGGGGTTCCCGATTTTTCAAAGAAATAGCAAACTCAATCGAGTAATAATAACACACTACAGAACAATGCCCGTGCAAAGTTTATTTCTTTATTTTATCTCTTTCCTGGCGACGACCGACAAAATGATTAGATTATAAGAAAATAGAATCGAATTGAGTTTTTAATTTGTTATTTTTTGCAAATTGAACTCGTCTTCGTTCGTTTGTAAACAAGATTCACATTCAGAGAGCTACTACTTCAACTTCAAGTCTTGACAATTTCTCGGAGAATCCGTTTATTCGATCACACAATATAAAGAGAGAAGAAGTAGCTTTAGTATGAAAATGCAAAAAGTGAATTAAATTCCGGAATCGCGAAAAGCTACACAACACAGACAACACTTGTATGTCTCACCGTTTGAAAAACTCGTCCGAAACTGAAAATGAACAGCATTCGCGCAAGAGAATCTACCACAAAACTCGGCTATTTACTTCCAACTCACTCAAACCAAACGATGAGGTTTGTTCGAACGTTCGAACATCACTCGAACGGTGCACATTTTTGTGTTTTGTTTGGAATGGAGATGACAATGACACACGTTGTTTCTTTTTTTTTTTTTTTTGATTGGATTCTTTTTGTATTGGCCTTCTTCTTACGAAAGTGTAGGTATATGGGGTTGGCGGTGCGCACCGGCTAAAAAGGAATTAGGAATTAACCAAGGCAGTCAGAGTGGAACCTGTCAGACCAGAATTAACCACCAAAAGCAACAACAAAACCACATGAAAATACAAAAACTTCTGAAGACTTGGGAAAAATCACTTCACCTTTTATTTTTTCAACAAAAATTAACTCATGCATTGCTGAATGAAGGGAGTAATGGTGTATGAATGTTGCTTGGTGTTGTATGTTGTATGGGATGGTGTGTGTGTGTGTACTTTAATTTTGATTTGTTTGGGATTGAATAAATAAAAAATACAAGAGATAACGATATGGGTGTTAGAATGAATAACATAATAACCGTGTGTTGTGTAGCCTAGGGTTGGGTGTGCAATGGGTTGAACGGGGCGGGCCGCAGGTAAGAAAAGAAATCCTTGCTTGCATGGGCGGAAGACATTGACATTGACGTATTGTCACTATGAAATTGAAATGATTCACCTTAGGCATTTCGATTTGATGAAAATGTGAGGGAATATGAGGATTGTAAAAATCGATTTAAAAGCAGTGTTCGGGTTACACCGTTTGACTGATTTTTTTTTTGTTGTTGAAAAATTAAAGTGATATGAAAGTACCTACCAGAGATTAAAATGAACTAAGTCTGCTTATGAACTATGAGTATTTACTTGAAAAAAACGAGTTTGAACAAACTGAGTCAACCCACAAGCAAGTAAATTTGAACAATCTTATTTGTGAACCAAGCAACTCTGAACAACCCCTATTTTCAAACGAACCAAACAAGTAGGCTTGCTTGCAAGTCAAAATGAGTTTGAATAACATTGAGTTAAACTGCTTGTGAGCAAAGTGCTTGTGAATAAAAGTGATCACAAGCAATTTGATCGTAAGCAAGCAATAAGTTCATGAGCAAGCAGTGTGCTTGTGAATAAGCAGTGTGTTTGTGAATAAGCAGTGTGATCATACCAAAAAGGGTAGTTTGATGGCGTGATCGTTTTAAGTAAAATAAAAATCTAGGTATAGGTGAGAAGTACGTTTATTTAATAGCTTGGTTTTTCTTCTTTTCTTTTATATGAAGAAAATGGTTATTATACAGTAGATATGGAAACAATTTATTGTATTCATTGAAGTAGATAGTACAGGTTTGTAAGTATATAGAAACAAAAAATTTCAAGTAAACAGAAAACTCAACTAGAAGTTAAAAAAAGCAAAACATTAAAAAAAATATGCAACTATAAAAATAGGTATTTATACCTATACATGTTTATAACTCTTCCTAATTCATTGATGACCTTTAATTTTTGTACCTACCTACATTTGCATGCCATAAACGAAAGGATAAGCAATCACTTGTCATAAAAAAATGATAAGCAAAATCCATTTCCGCAATAAAGGCATATAAATTTATTATACTGTAAAAATTATTATTATATTAAAAAGGGAAATTTTGGAATCAGAAATTAAAATATTTTATCATCCAGCAATGCAACCAATCCGTTCTTTCTCATATCCAAAGCCAACCATTTGTATGCCTTTCTTTGTTTTTCAATAGAATTATAGTTAGGTATAAATGTTCAGCGCATTGCTTTCCGATGGACACACTGCCTGCTTATAAACACACTGCTTGCTTGTAAGCACGCTACCTGCTTGTGAACACACTGCCTGCTTGTGAACACACTACCTGCTTGTGAACATTTTGCGTGCTCATGAGTATTTGAATATATTCAAGTAAGTTCAAACAAGTCAATCTGCTTGCAAGTCATTTGCTTATGAGTTCAATACAGAAAAAATGACTTGTGAGCATCCTTACTGATTTAGTTTGTTCAGTAGAATTTTTGCTTGTGAGTAAATATACTTGCGAGCTATTTGCTTGTGAATAGGGGTGGAATATGATCAAGTCTGAGCGATCGTTGAGAAATTTTTGATGTGTTTGAACAGATTTGAACATACTCATTTTGATCTCTGGTACCTACCTAAATTGTTCAGCAGCTACAGCTACCTAAGTACACGTTCTGAGCGTTTATAGTGAAAGTGATTGCTGTTAGTTAACAGAGAGTAGGGTAAGCCGGCCAATCATCGGCACCTTAGAAATATTCCTAAGTGTATTTCTTAGACGTGGGGTAATCAATCTGCCAATAAATATTTTCGAATATGGCCTTTTTGGTAGCTGTCAATTAATGTATGCTCAGATTGGTTTGCTATTTTCATTGTAGAGGAATTGAAACCTCACTACGACCGCTGGCCACTATGACGTTCGGTAAATTGTCTCGAAACAAAGTAGCTGTTGAAACCGATTTTTACCGGGTTGATCGGGTGATTTAACACCGTTGGACTTATTTTTGGCGGGGTTATGTGAAGTCGCTTGTCTACGCAGATAAGCCCGAGACGATTGACGCCTTTGAAGAAATTATTCGATATACTGCTGCAAAAAGTGATCGAAAATTGGTATTTACCAATTGAAGTCCGAATTAAGGATTTGCAATACTACAGTTAACACGATATTGTATTTTAACTGAACTGTCTTTAGTTATGCAAATATCGCGGCACAGCTCATACAGCTCGTTGTTCTTCTTCACACATTGTCTTCACATACCAGATCAAAGATCATTCGGAGTATTTTTCTTTCGAAACGACCAAGTCCTTCATCTGATTTCGCTAAGGTCCATGCTTCAGTACCTAAGGTGGGATTGGGATGATCAAGGTCTTATAAAGAGTTACCTTGGATTTTCTTCTTCTTTCTTTGGCTCAACTAGAGCGTGGTGATCCTAGGCCTTGTCCAATATGCCCCTCCAGCCGGCTCGATCTCTAGCCTGCCGTCTCCAATTTTGCACTCCAAGTTGGCGGAGATCTCCTTCTACCTGGTCGTTCATCGAAGATGAGGTCTACCTAGGCTTCTGAATCCCTCTGGTTTGGCGTTGAATACTTTACGCGCTGGAGCGTTGATGTCCATTCGCTCTACATGGCCCAGCCATCTTAGTCGTTGGACTCAAATTTTTCTGGCTAAGCTTATGTCGCTGTACAGCTCGTATAGTTCGTCGTTGTATCTTCTTCGCCAAACGTTGTCTTCTCGATTAACGCAGACAGGACCATAAATCGTACGCAGAACTTTTCTCTCAAAGACTACAAGTGACTTTTCATCCGATTGGGAGAGGGTCCATGCTTCTGCACCATATAGCAGGGCCGGGATGATGAGTGTTTTGTATAGTGTCTCCTTGGTTCTTCTCGATAGGGCTTTATTCCTCAATTGCTTATTTAACCCAAAAAAACAGCGATTAGCAAGAGTTAGTCTGCGTTTGATTTCAGCGCTGATTTTGTTGGCTGAGTTTACAGCAGTGCCCAGGTAGACAAATTCACTGACTACCTCGAAGTTATACCTGTCAATGGTGACATTTTGACCAAGTCGGTGGTGCGATTGGACTTTTGTTGATGAGAGCATATACTTCGTCTTGTCCTCGTTTATTTTCAGTCCCATTTGGCTTGCTGCTGACTCCATAGTAGTGAAAGCACCAGTTACTGCTCGCTTTGTTCTTCCCATCACGTCTATGTCGTCTGCAAACCCAAGTAATTGTGTTGATTTATTGAAAATGGTGCCCAATGTACTGGCATGGGTGCTACGTATTATATTTTCAAGCACAATGTTAAAACAGCTGCATGACAGTACGTCGCCTTGTCTAAGCCCTCTGGTGGTTTCGAAGGTTTCAGTAGAGTCTCTACCAACTTTGACGGAACAGCTTGCGTTCTCCAACGTCATCCTGATAAGGCGTATCAGTTTAGCAGGGATTCTAAAGTTAGACATAGCACGATACATTTCAACTCTGTTAACACTATCGTACGCTGCTTTAAAGTCGACGAACAGGTGGTGGGTGTCGATGTTGTGCTCTTGGGTTTTCTTCAGGATTTGGCGCAATGTGAATATTTGGTCGGTGGTAGATTTTCCAGGTCTGAAGCCGCATTGATAAGGACCTATTAGATCATCAGCAAACGGCTTGAGACGTTCACATAATACGCTTGAAAGGATCTTATAGGCGATGTTTAGAAGACTAATGCCTCTATAGTTGGCACAGAGTAGGCGGTTTCCTTTTTTATGGATCGGGCAGATGGTACTAAGGTTCCACCTTCCACTAATCGGGCATACTTTCCTCCGACCATATTTTGCAGATGAGTTGGTGTATGCTCCTGACCAGGTCATCTCCAGCGTGTTTAAAAAGCTCCGCTTGTAGACCATCACATCCAGCTGCTTTGTTCATCTTTAGTCTGGTGATGGCTACTTTGATCTCATTTTGGTCGGGGGGATGCAGTTCGTGGTCGTCATCTAGATTAACTGGTACAAGTTGATCTTGGGCGGGATTTTGGCTGTCATCGCCATTCTGGTTAAAGTAGTCTCTCCAGATGGCTAACATCGCCTGCGTTTCCACGATGGTGTTTCCATCCTGATCTTTGCAGGGTCCAGGGCGACTTGAGAAACCCGATGTTGATTGTCTCACTCTTCTATAGAAGTTTCGCACCTCTTTCCTACTAAAACATCTCTGTATCTCCTAGACTTCGCGTTTTTGATGTTCCTTTTTCTTCCTCCTGAGTAAGCGTAAGTAGAGATTTCTGGTCGCTCTAGTATCTCTCTGGAGCCATGACTTGTATGCCTCCGTTTTTGCTTTGTTTGCCTGAGCACATTCGGAGTCGAACCAAGGGTTTCTAGGGGGGGGAGGGGTTAGTGGGAATTGGGATGATCAAGGTCTTATAAAGAGTTACCTTGGATTTTCTACAGAATTTTTTTCTGAATTGCCTTCTTAGCCCAAAGAAGCAACGGTTGGCAAGAGTAATTCTCCGATTGATCTCCGCACTGATGTTGTTCTCACTGTCTATACCGGATCCTAAATAGACGAAGTCCTCTTCTACCTCGAGGTTATGTCTGTCTATTGTGACATTTTGTCCAATTTTCCGATGTTCTCTGTTCTTGTTCGATGACAGCCTATGCTTCGTTTTATCCTCATTAACCATCAAACCCACTTTGCCACTTCTGCTTCAATGCTCGCAAAAGCCTAAGGCCTCGGCCACGCAGTAAGCGGCAGAGCGGCAAAAAAAAAATTAAAACATATGAAATCACACAGGAGTGGCCACGCAATGAGCGGGCGGCGAAACAAAATTGTGAGCGGCAAAGCGGCGCCGCTCAGCAACCAAACATGTTTTAATTTTCTGAGCGGCAAACAGCATTTTATATTTATATATATTATAGTTATATATATTTTAACTCGTAATCGCTCAAAAGCAACCGCTCAGTGCCTGGCCATACGTCGCTTAGAGTTGCCGCTCAGCCGCTCGCGCGCCGCTCAGCAGCTTAGCCGCTCTGCCGCTTACTGCGTGGCCGAGGCCTAAGACATCACGCCTCGCTCTTTCCATCAAGTCGCCTAGCCGAATGCCTTTTTGTACATCAAAGTTCTCGGAGAGTTCCTTACCAACCTTGACAACGCAACGTCCAATTATCCAGTCATCCTGCAAAGTCGTACGAGTTTTGCAGGGATACCGAACCTAGACATGGCTCTGCACAGCTCGTTTTTGTAAATATACTCTCATAGGCGACCTTGAAATCGATAAAAAGATGGTGTAATGTATATCGATATTATTTTTCCGGTCAGTGACAACCGGACTTAAACAATTCGAGAGAAGTAAACGACAGACGATGAGATTAACCAATCACAGCAACAATTAATTTTAATTATTTTCTATCTAGGTCAATGTAAGAAAGTTAGGTCCCCTCTGTGCTAACAAAACATAAATACAACTCACATTGTTAACTTTAAGTAGAACTAAGCAAATTGTACATATTATATTCTAAGTTCAAAAAAAAAAAAATGCTAATATATTTCCGGATTTTTTCCAAAATCTGCCGTAAAGTGAAAATTTGGTCTATTGTGGACTTCTCTGGTCTAAAACCAGCATTCATAAGGACCTATCAATGTTGACGTGGGGTTTCAGACGTTCACATATTACAGCAGACAAGATCTTATAAGCGACATTAAGGAGGCTTATTCCTCTATAATTGGTGCAATTGTGATTGTCCTCCTTTTTAAGGATCGGGCATACAGTTCTGAGGTTCCATTCATCGGGCATGTTTCTTCCGACCATATCATGCAGATCAGCTGGTGCATGCTCCCTGCCAACTGGTCTCCAGCTGCCTTGAAAAGTTCGGCATCAAGGCCATCTGCACCTGCAGACTTATTTGATTTAAATTTGCATATGGCAAGATTGACTTCTTCTAAGACGGGAGGACTTGATCATTGCCCAAGTTGAATGGGACATTCTACCTGACATTGGAATTAGTGTTTTCATCGCTGCTACGCAGTTTGCAGAAGTGGTCTTTCTAGATTCTCAGTAGCGACTGTGATTCTACTACTGTGTTTCCCTGCTGGTCTTTACAGGTTTGAGTTCGGGACTTGCCACTCTGGCAGGATCATTATACCTTTTGGTAACACTTCCGAGTCCCATTCCTGTCATGGCATATCTGAATTTACTCAAACGAGCGCTTGTCATGTTACTTCTTTTTCGTTTTGAGAATTCGGTGTTCTTCCCTTCCTTTCTCCTTGTGTGGACTGTGGAGTGGAGAAGATTCTCCACTCTGATTATTTGTATGTGACCTATGAATTTTCGGGCCAACAGAGACAGCCAAGGCGTCTACTACTGTCGTCTTATGGGAAAAAAATTCTTTTGTTTAAAAAAAATGCATATGACTTCTTTATTTCACTGTGGTCCGGCGACGAATGAATTTTACAATACAAGCAATTGATCATGACAGCTTTTTCTAGATGAATTCTAAACAAATTCGAACTGTTTAATTTCTAAGAGAGATGTTATACATATATAATTTCTAATTTCTTTTCACAGCATGAGCTTTTACTTTATCAGATAATATGCAGGTTTAACAGTGCAATTCTCTCAGAGACACAATGACAATGACATAATTTCTACATTCTTTCTTCGTTAAGTTTATCTCAGTGAGAGCAATTGATTTTCAATCACAAGATTACATATTTATGTTATTGATATTATCATTGAATTGACAGCTAAGTAAGTACAGTGAGTCAGCAACTTCCAAGTGTATATGATAATAAAATATAATTCACATTTGTATGTTTTGTTGTTTATAAATTCAATAAAAATTTAGTTAGCAATTGAAATGTAATGCATTGTAATGTAATGCATGTTTAATGAAATAATAATTAAATGAAGTTAATAACGAATAAAATATAAATAAATAAAGCCCATCCGTTACACTTGTAAATTTCGTTGAAAGCAGCCCTTTTTTTTGCTTTTTTTGGCTTTCAATATTTTTGGGGCCTCAACTATTCTTAATCGACTTATGTGCGGCTGCGGTGTGGTGAACTTAGCACACGAGACACGAAATAGTGAGGAGGATCGTAAAAATTCTATTACACCTATTTCACAGAGCAGTAGCTTAATGTAAAGTAAAGCCAAGCTTTACGTTGAACACTCCGTCTTGTCGTTTCTGAATGAGATTTTTCTTTTCTCAGCAGCGTTTTATGCTTTAACAGAGGACTATTTGCTATCAACGAGGGCGGTTACCTATTACATAATTTTTGCAATGTTGTTTTTTTTAATTTTTGCAACTGCTGCTATAAATGTATGTCTGGGCTATAGGCAAGGGCGAATAAAAGAAAATATGTTTTTTTCGTTCTTTCAGTTATCTTGGCGATTCTTCGGTTATCAAGGGGAGTTAAAAATATCATGTGAAGAAGCTGATTACGTTACAAGGAAGTCTGAAGGAAAATCTAGCGCTGGATGCTTCCCTGTAAAAAACAGGAAATAAGGGCCGATTATACTATTTTGAAGCATTCGTGGGCATTGATATATTCCATCTTCTCTTTCTTTCTTTCTCTCCTATATAATGGAACAGCAGCTATTCTTATTTTGTTTTTATGCACTACAACGTCAAGGGGATATATGCTCTAAGCGGAAGCTTATAGGCAGCCACGTTCCGCAGCTGCAATCTATAGCGCGATTTGGAAAGAAGAATACACCAATCGGCCACCAGATCACAACCAAATATGAAATTTCCCTTGGTGTAGAAATAGTGTTTGTTGAAAGCAATAAGTAAGTTGTCAGTTGGGAAGCTACTTTCATCCGCCCGATCCCAGATTGGTTTGGCAGGTTTTGATTGCATTGCGCGATTAGCTTACACAAATCGCGATAGCAGGCAGCTTTGACTTGCGCAAAGCTTATAGCTTTCCACTTCTGGATAGTGTTTACCCGGTGCCGTTAAATAAGGCCGAGAGAAATAAGGCCAAATGAAGAGATTTGGCCTTATTTTTCTTTCTTAAAGTCTGACTTTCGCTAGTAACTTCTTCTTCTTTTCATTTCCGGCGTTACGAGTAGTGATCTTGAAGCGATCACAACTCTCCCACTTTTCTGCTTCACACTAGTGATCCGCCTGTGGCCTGTGGGGTACGCCGCGTTGACCTCAGAAAGCGTCGGCAAGCCTCCCGGTTTTGGATTGATCCATGTCTGAGGCCAACCAAATGCTGCTGTTTTTGCATTTGCTTGTACCAGGAGTGTTTTGGACTGCCTTTTCTTTTTCGTCGCGAATTTTTTTCTACTTTCTAGTAGTCTACTTTCGCTAGTAACAATAGCAACAAATTCGCGCGAATTTGTTGCTATTATTATTTTTGCAGTAAGAAAAACTAAATTCATTAGACATTATACACTCGCCTATTTAGTTTTCCTTACAGCAAAAATAATAATAGCAACGAATTTGCTACTTTTATTATTTTTTAAGTTTGGAAACTAGATCGAGTGAGTAGGTATTGGGTGACCACGGCGTGGGAAAATTTTGGATGGTATGGTGCCCTTGAATTCGTTTGAGGTCACCGCGGTGTTTATTTAATGGGATGTTAATGGGGTGTTTAATGGGTGTTTAATGGGTTTATGTTTTGTTTGAGGTGGCCGCCGCTGCGCTATGGGTGATTTTGGAATTTAATTTTAAATTGAAATAAAAATGCACACTGCCGAGGCTGAGATTTGAACCGGGGCCTCTGGCGTGTCGCGCATGTGACAGATGCACTAGGCTATCGGGGAAGTTGTAGTTTGATGTGTAAAAAGTCTACTTATGCGTACAAAAAAGTTATTTATAGAATCTTTTGGTATGTTGAGGCTTATAAAAAAGTGTGACGGTTGGTGGTGGTTTGAATTTGTATTTTTTGTTTAGCTTTAAGATAGAGAATTTGTCACGATCGATTTTTGGTTGTGCATTGATTGTGGATGAACAGCATGTCATTTTACAGCTTATCATGAGGTTTCTTTCTTTCAGACATAGACACTGTTAGTTGTTCTATTTTTAGATTTAGATTTCAGAACTGAAAATTTGAATTTGAAAAATAATCTGTCTGCTGTTAGTTGTTCTATTTTTAGATCTTGTTGAAGGGGATTGTGGGTGATTTTGGAATTTAATTTAAATTGAAATAAAAATGCACACTGCCGAGGCTGAGATTTGAACCGGGGCCTCTGGCGTGTCGCGCATGTGACAGATGCACTAGGCTATCGGGGAAGTTGTAGTTTGATGTGTAAAAAGTCTACTTATGCGTACAAAAAAGTTATTTATAGAATCTTTTGGTATGTTGAGGCTTATAAAAAAGTGTGACGGTTGGTGGTGGTTTGAATTTGTATTTTTTGTTTAGCTTTAAGATAGAGAATTTGTCACGATCGATTTTTGGTTGTGCATTGATTGTGGATGAACAGCATGTCATTTTACAGCTTATCATGAGGTTTCTTTCTTTCAGACATAGACACTGTTAGTTGTTCTATTTTTAGATTTAGATTTCAGAACTGAAAATTTGAATTTGAAAAATAATCTGTCTGCTGTTAGTTGTTCTATTTTTAGATCTTGTTGAAGGGGATTGTGGGTGATTTTGGAATTTAATTTAAATTGAAATAAAAATGCACACTGCCGAGGCTGAGATTTGAACCGGGGCCTCTGGCGTGTCGCGCATGTGACAGATGCACTAGGCTATCGGGGAAGTTGTAGTTTGATGTGTAAAAAGTCTACTTATGCGTACAAAAAAGTTATTTATAGAATCTTTTGGTATGTTGAGGCTTATAAAAAAGTGTGACGGTTGGTGGTGGTTTGAATTTGTATTTTTTGTTTAGCTTTAAGATAGAGAATTTGTCACGATCGATTTTTGGTTGTGCATTGATTGTGGATGAACAGCATGTCATTTTACAGCTTATCATGAGGTTTCTTTCTTTCAGACATAGACACTGTTAGTTGTTCTATTTTTAGATTTTGTTGAAGGGAATTGTGACTTGGGAGTATCGTTTTTGCGTATTGTGTTTGATGGACTGGGAGGGGAAGTAAAATATGAAAGGAAAGATTATGATGACAATGTATGTAGGGTTTTTTTTGTTGTGAATTTCGATGGGTTGATATGGTATGGTAGCCAGAATGTGTAGGTAGAGAATTTCGAGCGATGTTCGATTGTGCATAGATTGCGTATTGTCAAGAAGATGCTCTGCAACTCAACTTGACCTAGAATTGCATACAAACAGCGAGTGGCCGTTGGTTGCGGATTTTTATTTTTTACTTTGGGGGGTTAGATTTCAGAACTGAAAATTTGAATTTGAAAAATAATATGTCGGCTATTAGTTGTTCTATTTTTAGATTTTGTTGAAGGGGACGCCGCGCCGCGTGCTGCAGCAAAGAATATTTTTGGAGTTGAAATTTTAATTTTAAGATAAGCTAGGGAAGCAATCGACCCGCCTACGCGATGAATAAAAGTGTCAACGAAGTATTCTTTTGTTCACATAATGCTTAAATGCATTTTGCGTTGGAAATTGATTGTTGCTTTTGCAACAAAGTATCTTGGAGATACAAAGAATAAGGAAGCTATGTATTTGTTCCTTAGGGATTGATTACTGAATTGTATGAACTGTGGGTGGTATAACTTGCATATCAACTTACAGTTCTTGGCATGCTGTAGACGAAATCAAGTCATTAAAACTTATTTTATGTTTATGTTTCCTTTTCCATATGAATGTATATTTTGATTATGAGTACTCTTGAATGTGTCACAGTGACCAAGAATCGATATGTTTGGATTATATGGATGAAGTCTTGAACTAGCCTGTAGGATCACAAGCCATGAACAAATTATATTGGTTTTCCAAGATTAGAGTGGGGATGTCATTGAAATTTTGGAAAGGGAACTTAGTATAAAAAGTAGAGCATTTTCCAAATAAAAATTATTCTTCAAGAATACCTCAAAAGTGTAGTTCTTTCATTTTTCGATTTTCAATAAATTCTAAAATCTATTAAAAAATGTCTGGGTTTTCAAATAAACTGAACAACCTTCACAGTTCCACAGACAAGGAAGGAATTCTGGACATCTTCCAGATTTTCGAAAAATATCTGGAGGAGTTCTCCCAAGGCTGTTGGGAATTAAAACATCTGAAAGATGCCTTAGAGGAAGAACTACGTTTGGCTAGAGAGGTGCCAACCTTGGGGAGGCTACAGAGTGTGGCACACCTCATCAAGATTTTAAATATTAGGAGCTGTGAGCTGGGTTTTGGGGATGATGTACCTATCATCCCCATAGAAATATATATTTTTTTACAAAAATTTTAAAAAATATAAAAAATAAAAATTTTTTTTAAAAACTATAAGAAATCATGTTTTTTTCTTCTTATCAGAGAGAGAATTCTTTGAAAAGTGTTTAGGCTTAGGTGCCTACAGTGTGCTTTTTTCCCTCGACTTTTTATTACAGTATTGGGCAGTTACCGTGTGTATCTAACACATCTCATACATCTTCATACATCTCCAGAGCTGTGAGCTGGGTTTTTGTAAAAATGATGAATAATGATTGATTTTATATTTTTTCATGAGACTTTGAAAAGAGGCGTTGAAAAATTCTTTCCCATCATCAGTTTGTAGGTTTTTTGGGGTACGTGTGTCTTTACTGAAAATATGTTGCATAGCAATAGTGACATTGTGCCCTGTTTTGTTTTTGATGGGAACTGTCCAAGCAAACTTGGAAAATGTATCAATAACCGTGAGAAGATATCGGAAATTTTCATTATCATTTGAATAGACACCCATTTCAACTAGATCAGCTTGCCATAAATCATCTAATCCCTTAATAATAACTCGCCTCTTTTTAAAATTCCTCCGAGCAGGTTTATGTAATTCATTGACAACATCTCTTTTACTCATCTTTCTTTAAACTGATTGAAAAGAAAAAAGCATTTCATTCTTATATTTGTTTATTTTGTAATCTTTTATATAATAGTATCAACTTTTTCATTCTTAATAATTTATTCTCAAGTATATAGCAAGCACATGTGTCTGGGCCTTCCTTACATTGATTCGAAGACCATGGGCAATTTATAAAATGACATCCATTGACAGACTCTGACGATGATACACCTTCAAACTGGTTCAAAAAACTCAAAGTGTTCAGAAATTCCTCATAATGTTCCTCTAATAAGATATTCTGATTATACTTAAGTAAGTTTAAAATATCTTCAATAATCAAAGTATATTCAATGTTAGACATAACGAATGAATTGTGACTTGACACTATGGTGTCTATAGTTAAACTGATTTTAATTTCCAGTTGCTGAATCTTTCACCACAATATATGCATTTTTTAAAAACTGTTGTCGTAAATGATGGATTTCGTTTTGAAAGCTTCGCTGCATGTGCTCAATTTTTTCATCGACATAGGTTTTGGAAGTAGCGTCTCTCTTATCATACGGTTCCTGAATATTTTGTAATCTTTTCAATTTTAAATCGTAATTTCCAGCTTCTGTTTTGAAGAATCCTTCGCCAGGTGGTCCTGGTATACCTTGTGGACCCCGCTCTCCCTGCAATCCTCGCGGCCCAATCTTTACTCTAGCTCTGTTGGAAAAACGACCAAATTTGTCTTTACTCATAATATGTCTTTATACAATTATGTTTTTCTCTTTTAATTCTTCAACAATTGAGGCAATTTCATTAGAGTGATTATTATTCCCTGCTTGTTGTGACCCGATTAAAAGCTTCAATCGATCTACAAGTTCATTCGGATCATCCCAATATATAAAGTCTTTCTTCATGCTTGATAATGTCATTAATCCACTTCCGAATGAAGGTGTGGTATTCGCAAATAAATGTTTTATTATGTTGTATTTAGCACCACGATTACCTCGTACTTGTTTCTCTGAATCATGGGAATCTCTATGCGAATTGGTATCCGTTAATATAGTTTTATAGTTGTTTAAGTCTTCACTATTATATATTTTTTCGTTTGGTCTTTTCATGAATAGGAGCTCGTATAATCCATGTGTCCCTTTAAAGTTCTTAGTTTTTACATGTATATCATTTCCTTGAACCCTGAACTCACCATCTCCAATATATAGCTTTCCATTTTTCAAGTATATACCATATATATTATCAATTGAATTGGAATTGTTAATAAATAGATCCAGATATTTTTTAGGAATGTCGGAAAATTCTTCATGAGATAACTGCTCTGCAAAATTCCGATGCTTAATGCGTTGACTTTTTCTAGTCTTCGAATGTTCTAAATGGGTTCTTGGGGTACTATTATTGTTATCTGTAATGGCGTAACTAAAGGAAGGTGACGGTGTAATAAATTCTTCTTCCTTTTTAGTGGGTTCAATTTTCTTTGTAGAACTTTGAAAAATATTTTTCTCATGATCTTCCTCTTGCTTAGTGTTTGATTTTTCAACTAATTTATTAAGTGGAGTAGTAATTGGTCTTAAAGCATTCTCTACTTGAGTTTCGTAAGCTTCTTTACCCCGCTTAAGAGCTTTGTATTTTTTTCGTAGTGCTTCTGTGGTTTTAATAAGTTCTTGTTTGAGTTTCACATCTATATGCATCATTTTTATTTGTTTGCTTTTTTATAAAAACAATCCGTAAATAAGGTTCGTATACATCGAAATAATCGTAATGGATTTAAGTTATGAAAGATATTACAGGTACTTGTCTTAATTGATGAACTTTGATCATTGAACTGTGTGAATCGATTTTTAACTGTAGTATTGTGTTCAGTAAACTGTAACGAAGTGTTCTCATAGAACATTTCTGCACATATGACGCAAAATGATAATGTGATTTGTTTTATAGGGAAGGGGTAAGACCGCTTTAAACAGAACTTTGGAAAAGGCTCGTAACAGCTCCAAACAGCTTTTCAAACAGCCCC
The DNA here is from genome assembly GCA_949752695.1 of Melanostoma scalare. NCBI lineage: Eukaryota > Metazoa > Arthropoda > Insecta > Diptera > Syrphidae > Melanostoma > Melanostoma scalare. The sequence goes on along the minus strand of OX456984.1, from coordinate 148,143,671 downwards.
AAAACAGCTTCAAACCGCTCCGAACAGCTCGTAACAGCTCCAAAACGCTTTTCAAACAGCTCCAAACCGCTTTTCAAACAGCCCCAAACCGCTTTTCAAACCGCTCCGAACAGCTCGTAACAGCTCCAAACAGCTTTTCAAACAGCCCCAAAACAGCTTCAAACCGCTTTCAAACCGCTCCGAACAGCTCGTAACAGCTCCAAAACGCTTTTCAAACAGCTCCAAACCGCTTTTCAAACCGCTCCGAACAGCTCGTAACAGCTCCAAACAGCTTTTCAAACAGCCCCAAACCGCTTTTCAAACCGCTCCGAACAGCTCGTAACAGCTCCAAACCGCTTTTCAAACAGCCCCAAACAGCTTCAAACTGCTTTCAAACCGCTCGTAACAGCTGCAAACCGGTTTTCGAACTTTTGAACTGTATATTTACACTGTATTTAGTTTCAGAAAACTATCAAAGCCTTTCCTATAACGACCTTTATTCAAAGACACATCTTTATCAATAACTAAAAAACCATGTTTAATGTTCCAACATTCTACACATAATTTTTGAAATGTTGAAAATGACATATCTGAATTTACATGATCATTGTAGATATGTTTTAAGTTCATATCATCCTGTTTAAAGACGATTAGAAAATTAGCATTGTCTCTAATTAAATGTTTGGGTATTCTGGTATATGTCTGACACAAATAAAAACTATCAATATTATGATGTCGCCCCATGCTAAAGTATGTTCGAATAGTGTCTTGTTTTTCACACGCAATATCATCAAATATAAATATAGAGTTTGGTTTAGCTTCTTCAGGTGGTATAACTTCACTGTTATTGGAAAAAGTAAAGAACCCCATATGCTTTATTGGTTGGACGGCTCTTCGTAGAAATTCATATTTTGGCTGTTGTAAGGATTTCGAATAAATATATATATTTTCAAATTTCAAGCCATTTGGATGTTGTAGCAAAGTCATCATTACATTAGTTTTTCCGCAATTTGATGGACCTGTTATCAAACCTCTTATGCTATTGGGCAATAATATACTATGCTTTTTTGTTTCAATTCTTTTAACCAAATCCATGTTTTCTATTGGTAGCTGATGTTGTTGTTTTATGAATCGCATGATGATAAAAACTAAATGATTTCCCCATATATATCAAGGTTTTATTGGAAAAATGTCATAACATTATTAGTGACCTCTGCAAATCGTTGTATACCTAATAAAATGATAGATTTTTCTAATCAACCTAATAGTCAACGAAAAATTGTGAAAGGAGAAGGTTTATTGAATTCTGTAATTAATAAACTACCATTTGAACTTCACTTACCTGGTTACCAGTACTGTGGACCTGGAACAAAATTGGAAGAACGTTTAGCTAAAGGCGATCCTGGGATAAACTTACTTGATCGATCTTGTAAACAGCATGATATTTCATATTCCAAATTAAAGAATACTCCTGAACGACATATAGCAGATAAAATTTTAGCTGAAAAAGCTTGGCAAAGAGTTAAATCAAAAGACGCAGGTATAAGAGAACGAGCAAACGCATTATTAGTCACCAACTTGATGAAAGCAAAAGTAAAGTTTGGAATGGGTGTAACTGATAAAAAAACTAAAAAGAGCAAGTGTAATCTCACATTTAACAAATCAATTAAAGATGTGGGAAAAATTGTTATTACTAAAAAACCCCACAATTTAAACAATGCTATTAAAATAGCTTTGTCAGCGGCTAAGAGAATAATTAAGAGAAACAAAAATATTAAGACACCAAGAGTTATATCTGTACCTAAATCAGGTGGAGTAGTACCATTCCTTGTTCCTCTTTTTGCAGGACTTTCAGCACTAGGTGCATTATCTGGAGGTGCTGCAGGTATAGCTAAAGCTGTGGATGAGGCTTTTAATGCTAAAAAAGATCTAGAAGAAAAGAAACGTCATAATACAAAGATGGAATCTATTGCAATGGGTAATGGACTACATCTAAAACCTTACAAGAAGGGTCTTGGGCTATTTTTACATGTGCAGCCAAAAAACTTTTAGATTCGCTACCCATTAAATGAATTGGATATAATTCATTTTGCAAAAATGAATATTCCTCATTTTCGTGGTGTTTTTATGCGAGATAATTTACCCCGGTACAAGCCATGGAAAAATGAATGTGGAATCGTTAATCTAGATTCTTTGAAAGGACCAGGAACACATTGGGTAGCATATTGTAAAAAAGGCAAACTAATTGAATATTTTGATAGTTTTGGGAATCTTCAACCTCCTATGGAAATAATTCATTATTTAGGTTTAAATATTAAAATTATACTAAGTACCAAGATTTCAATACGTTTAATTGTGGTCATTTATGTTTGAAATTCTTATATGATTGTTACTTCTAATAAATATAAAGATTATTTTTTTTGAAAAAATGTTCATTGTTTATCTCATCGTCATGGCATTGACACTTACACTAAGCGGGGAAACTTCCTATCTATCAGCTGAATATTTCCCACCATTAAACTTGAATAGGGATTACGTTTGTGGCCTCGTAGATTTTCAAACATATAACTCAATTCCAAATGTGGATGAACGAAACAATTTGTTCCATATTGGAGAACACGAAATCGAAATTCCAGTAGGATCCTATGAAATAGATGATATTGCACGGAAAGAATTCCGAGATCAGATCAAGGAAAATCTGCTGTGAATCACGACTAATGAATCCAGTTTTAGACCTTGGATCAGATATTATCAAATTGCGACTTTTCAGTAAAGATACACGTACCCCCAAAAACTTACAAGCTGATGATGGGAAAGAATTTTTCAACGCCTCTTTTCAAAGTCTCATGAAAAAATATAAAATCAATCATTATTCATCATTTTTACAAAAACCCAGCTCACAGCTCTGGAGATGTATGAAGATGTATGAGATGTGTTAGATACACACGGTAACTGCCCAATACTGTAATAAAAAGTCGAGGGAAAAAAGCACACTGTAGGCACCTAAGCCTAAACACTTTTCAAAGAATTCTCTCTCTGATAAGAAGAAAAAAACATGATTTCTTATAGTTTTTAAAAAAAATTTTTATTTTTTATATTTTTTAAAATTTTTGTAAAAAAATATATATTTCTATGGGGATGATAGATTTTTTTTGAAAAAATGTTCATTGTTTATCTCATCGTCATGGCATTGACACTTACACTAAGCGGGGAAACTTCCTATCTATCAGCTGAATATTTCCCACCATTAAACTTGAATAGGGATTACGTTTGTGGCCTCGTAGATTTTCAAACATATAACTCAATTCCAAATGTGGATGAACGAAACAATTTGTTCCATATTGGAGAACACGAAATCGAAATTCCAGTAGGATCCTATGAAATAGATGATATTGCACGGAAAGAATTCCGAGATCAGATCAAGGAAAATCTGCTGTGAATCACGACTAATGAATCCAGTTTTAGACCTTGGATCAGATATTATCAAATTGCGACTTTTCAGTAAAGATACACGTACCCCCAAAAACTTACAAGCTGATGATGGGAAAGAATTTTTCAACGCCTCTTTTCAAAGTCTCATGAAAAAATATAAAATCAATCATTATTCATCATTTTTACAAAAACCCAGCTCACAGCTCTGGAGATGTATGAAGATGTATGAGATGTGTTAGATACACACGGTAACTGCCCAATACTGTAATAAAAAGTCGAGGGAAAAAAGCACACTGTAGGCACCTAAGCCTAAACACTTTTCAAAGAATTCTCTCTCTGATAAGAAGAAAAAAACATGATTTCTTATAGTTTTTAAAAAAAATTTTTATTTTTTATATTTTTTAAAATTTTTGTAAAAAAATATATATTTCTATGGGGATGATAGGTACATCATCCCCAAAACCCAGCTCACAGCTCCTAATATTTAAAATCTTGATGAGGTGTGCCACACTCTGTAGCCTCCCCAAGGTTGGCACCTCTCTAGCCAAACGTAGTTCTTCCTCTAAGGCATCTTTCAGATGTTTTAATTCCCAACAGCCTTGGGAGAACTCCTCCAGATATTTTTCGAAAATCTGGAAGATGTCCAGAATTCCTTCCTTGTCTGTGGAACTGTGAAGGTTGTTCAGTTTATTTGAAAACCCAGACATTTTTTAATAGATTTTAGAATTTATTGAAAATCGAAAAATGAAAGAACTACACTTTTGAGGTATTCTTGAAGAATAATTTTTATTTGGAAAATGCTCTACTTTTTATACTAAGTTCCCTTTCCAAAATTTCAATGACATCCCCACTCTAATCTTGGAAAACCAATATAATTTGTTCATGGCTTGTGATCCTACAGGCTAGTTCAAGACTTCATCCATATAATCCAAACATATCGATTCTTGGTCACTGTGACACATTCAAGAGTACTCATAATCAAAATATACATTCATATGGAAAAGGAAACATAAACATAAAATAAGTTTTAATGACTTGATTTCGTCTACAGCATGCCAAGAACTGTAAGTTGATATGCAAGTTATACCACCCACAGTTCATACAATTCAGTAATCAATCCCTAAGGAACAAATACATAGCTTCCTTATTCTTTGTATCTCCAAGATACTTTGTTGCAAAAGCAACAATCAATTTCCAGCGCAAAATGCATTTAAGCATTATGTGAACAAAAGAATACTTCGTTGACACTTTTATTCATCGCGTAGGCGGGTCGATTGCTTCCCTAGCTTATCTTAAAATTAAAATTTCAACTCCAAAAATATTCTTTGCTGCAGCACGCGGCGCGGCGTCCCCTTCAACAAAATCTAAAAATAGAACAACTAATAGCCGACATATTATTTTTCAAATTCAAATTTTCAGTTCTGAAATCTAACCCCCCAAAGTAAAAAATAAAAATCCGCAACCAACGGCCACTCGCTGTTTGTATGCAATTCTAGGTCAAGTTGAGTTGCAGAGCATCTTCTTGACAATACGCAATCTATGCACAATCGAACATCGCTCGAAATTCTCTACCTACACATTCTGGCTACCATACCATATCAACCCATCGAAATTCACAACAAAAAAAACCCTACATACATTGTCATCATAATCTTTCCTTTCATATTTTACTTCCCCTCCCAGTCCATCAAACACAATACGCAAAAACGATACTCCCAAGTCACAATTCCCTTCAACAAAATCTAAAAATAGAACAACTAACAGTGTCTATGTCTGAAAGAAAGAAACCTCATGATAAGCTGTAAAATGACATGCTGTTCATCCACAATCAATGCACAACCAAAAATCGATCGTGACAAATTCTCTATCTTAAAGCTAAACAAAAAATACAAATTCAAACCACCACCAACCGTCACACTTTTTTATAAGCCTCAACATACCAAAAGATTCTATAAATAACTTTTTTGTACGCATAAGTAGACTTTTTACACATCAAACTACAACTTCCCCGATAGCCTAGTGCATCTGTCACATGCGCGACACGCCAGAGGCCCCGGTTCAAATCTCAGCCTCGGCAGTGTGCATTTTTATTTCAATTTAAATTAAATTCCAAAATCACCCACAATCCCCTTCAACAAGATCTAAAAATAGAACAACTAACAGCAGACAGATTATTTATTTTTCAAATTCAAATTTTCAGTTCTGAAATCTAAATCTAAAAATAGAACAACTAACAGTGTCTATGTCTGAAAGAAAGAAACCTCATGATAAGCTGTAAAATGACATGCTGTTCATCCACAATCAATGCACAACCAAAAATCGATCGTGACAAATTCTCTATCTTAAAGCTAAACAAAAAATACAAATTCAAACCACCACCAACCGTCACACTTTTTTATAAGCCTCAACATACCAAAAGATTCTATAAATAACTTTTTTGTACGCATAAGTAGACTTTTTACACATCAAACTACAACTTCCCCGATAGCCTAGTGCATCTGTCACATGCGCGACACGCCAGAGGCCCCGGTTCAAATCTCAGCCTCGGCAGTGTGCATTTTTATTTCAATTTAAAATTAAATTCCAAAATCACCCATAGCGCAGCGGCGGCCACCTCAAACAAAACATAAACCCATTAAACACCCATTAAACACCCCATTAACATCCCATTAAATAAACACCGCGGTGACCTCAAACGAATTCAAGGGCACCATACCATCCAAAATTTTCCCACGCCGTGGTCACCCAATACCTACTCGAGTGTATGCTCAAATTTTTCATTTGGCCTTAATTCACTTTGAATGAGTTAATCTGTTTGGCATTACATATTTCACTTCATCAAAGTATAATAATGCCAAACGTAAAAATTTGGCCTTATTTCACATTTAGAAAGCAAAATAAGGCCAAGTCCGTCAATTTGGCCTTATATCACTTGGCCTTATTTCACGGCACCTGTTTACCCTGGCATCTATAGAGAAAGCTAGCTTATGTTTTCGTTCTCATCAAGCAGATCAAAGTATATAAGTAGCGGTCATACTTTGTTTGTGGCAGGCAGCCAACCCAGAGTGACCTGTGCCTTAAGGCCCCGACCCATAGAATCCGTTGCGTCCGTTCGCTGCCGGATTCAACTGACAGCTCGATGAAATACACACGATCTTATGAGAGGTGACCCATAAGCATCGGATGCAACGGACGCAACGGAAAAAGTAGCCCAACTTTTAACTTTTGCGTCCGGCAGAACTGATGACATGCGCAGTCAAAACCAATTTGAAGTTTTCTCTTCACACCGCAACGGATTCTATGGGTCACCCCAATCCGTTGTGTCCGGTAAAACTCACTGCTGTCAGTTGAATCCGGCAGCGAACGGACGCAACGGATTCTATGGGTCGGGGCCTTAATTTTTCTCCCACTGACTTTGAACTTTTATTTTCAGATAAATTTAATATCTACTATCTCTATCAAAGGTCTACATTGATGAAAAAAAAAAGCATAAATTCATTATGAAGGTAATTCGAGTAATTGCTGCATCAAGAGATTGCACACAGAAACCTTCACAGTACAGCTCAATAATACAAAAAGCTCCAAATAAGCAAAGCGTTACTGAATATCTTTTCGTTTTATGAATTAATTAATTCGCAATCCATTAAGCCTCTTCCATTTTACTTGCTCTTTAACATGAGGGAAACTGCTGGACCGTTCGGCTTCCACCACCTTAATCGCCCACATCCATAATTGAGTGTTTATTGAGTGCCTTCACACATTGACCAGCGTATAACCACACCATGAACTCATAGACTGGTTGTATAAGCCCTCACGTTGCATTTCTTGTATACGTCGTACATACGTTGCAATTATTCTTCTTCCTTTTCATTAATCGCGCTACGAGTATTATTGCCGGTAATTATTGCGAGAAGTTCACTTTGTGGCGACTGAGCTACACGTCTGCATCCAACCTCTCCTCAACCTACCCACATGTATTCAAAATCAACAGTGACACTTTTGAGGCAACTCAACAAATAAACCAGACAAGCCCCAACCTTGAAAAATGAACCCCGCCCTCTCATTACTCGAAAATAAAACAAAAACGATATCCCAATATCATAAAGGAATTCTCTAAACACCTCATTACAGTTTATTCGAATTCCCATCGATATTCCACCCACACAATATCCGAACCTATTCCATTCTTCCTAAAGCCCAACCTTCCGCAGTGCCCACACACAACCACATTTGGTTTTGGCACATCGATTGCGTAGCCAAATTGAAATCCTTGTGCGTGATTGAAAATCAATTAAGTTCAATCCTTGAGGGTTCTAATTCTATGGGATCTCTTATGCTCCTCGGTAGGATGTATTTTATTTTCTTTCATTATAGCCTTAGGATGGAAAGTTTTTCTAGAAACCACCACACACTTTGAATAAGGAAGAAAAAAAAACAAAGAGCTTTAAGTCTCCTCGACCCGCTCGTTGGTATATCGTGCAATGCAAGCCGGAAAGCACATATACAAATGTACAAACGTTATAGTTGGATTGGATTTTTCCTACACGGATATCCTTGGTTTTCTTCAAGTGTTTCCTTTGCACCTTTTTCATCTTATTCTTTTCCCAATCATGCCAATTAAAGACAATTTGTATGACCTTCCGATTACCCTGGCACTTTGCATCCACAATCCACATGCTTTATTTTCATCAGCTTGTAGGTATGTTTGTATGTATACCTAACCGAAAGAACTTCTACCTATATGGTTGTCCTCTTTTTTCCTTAAAATTCGTGGCTCTTTTCCTAGTCTTGGATATTGAGAACCTTTAGTCTGTTATTCCAAATAATCGTTCTCACGATTTGATCCAGATTCATGGCAAAGAAATCGTCCTTTACCATGCGATGAGGATTTTGCCTTGGTTCTCACATAAAAGTAACTGTCAATGACTACGACAAGTGGAAGTGATATTGATGAATCACCTACACACAACACACCTCCCATATATTTGTCACTACGCATACTCACCATTTTAGTTAGAGTGTTTTTGAAATAACTCGTGGTTAAAACTACAAATGAGTGACAGTCAGCAAGTATACAAATACTTCAAGTTTAGGCGAACAGCTGTGTTGAAAATACAAATTTTCATTTGAAAATATTACAATAAACATTTTTTGCTTAAATTTTATTTTGAATTTTTTAAATCTGACCGTAAAGGAACTCCAGTTTTGGGCGTCCCAGTTCGCCGCATAGGGGCCCAACTTCATCAAAAATAAAGGAATTCTAAGTTGGTCAACTTGTGCAATAATCAACTCCATTCTATTGAGCGTTGGCATAGTGTTTGCTATGTTGTGTATGTGTGAATTCAATATTTTTTTTCACAGCTGTTCCGATGCAGTTGCATTGTAGTAACATCTTCATTACGATCAGACACATGTGCTCTAAAAATACTCACGAATCGTGGGTAGATTGACCAACACCCTAGTACGTTGCTGAAATACGGCATTGACAGATATTGAAAGGAAATAAGTAGCCCTCCACACTTCATCCAACTTCTTGATGGAAAGTACAAAGTAACGATTGAATATAGCTCTTTAATACGAAAATCGATACGAAAATCGGAATGAAGAACATTTTTAATACGACAGTCAGAAATCGCACACGATACAAAGGCTCCTCGGCTGAAAACTTCAAAAGATGGCCTTTTTGGTTGAGCGAAACGTCAGCAAATGATGATAAAATCCCACCACCCACCACCCCGTGGTCTCCAGATCAACAAGCTCTTCCTCTCGACTGGAGGGCTTTGACTGGTTCAATAAAGAGTGCCAACAACGAGGTCCACCAGTCAAAACGGTAGAATTGAAGTAGAGCTGGTGAGATGCAGACAAACATGGCCCTCTCAAAATTAGAAAGATGCCTTGAGATGCAAACGGTGGGTTCTTTTGAGGAATCATACGGCAGAGGCATTGCGCAAAAGTTCTACCAAATGATTAATGGATGTTATTCCAGTTGTACAAAGCCGGGACAGAAAGTGCCTCGAGATGAATGTGGAAATACTGTGGTTGGTACATACTCGCCTCGGAAAGAACACTTCTGCATGTTGGCGAACATAGAGAAGAAACCGCTTTCTTACAGAACAACCACTTAAACATGAAGGATGATGTCCATAGCTTAAAATGAACAGGCCAATAAACATCAAGACTATCAAGACTTAAGTCCAACGAAGCTATTGTAGAAGATTTCCTCTTTAAAGCAGATTAAAATGAATTTGGAGCCAACACCAACTCATTTTTCAAATTCGGTGAGATGAAAAGTGTGCCTAATCAATCGAACCTTCTAACTTTATGCGCCCCATTCATAAGAAAGTATGTTAGCTGAAGTGCTCAAAATGTATACCTCTTAAACGTCGAGCCGCTTTGCTTTTCCTGTCTGCTATTTTGTTTGATGGCTTTGCCAACTGCCTAATCGGCTCCATCATAGACGATATAAATCAACTATCGACTCCTAGCGCTGGCCAATTCTAGAAAAAGGAAAAAGATGCATTCTGGCTTGATTTTCATAACCTACTTAAGAACATCCCAAAAGAAGAGTATTTGTTTGTTGGAGGAGATTTGAATGGACATGTCGGGAAGACAAACGAGGATTATGAAGACTTCCATAGAGGTTTGGGATTTGGCACCAGGAACACTCCTGGTGAAGATATTTTAAATATGTGCAAGTCATACGGTCTAATCGTACTAAATACCATGTTCATCAAACAAGACCGACACCTTATCACTTACAGCAGTGGAGGAAATGAAACCCAGATTGATTACCATTTGGTAACCAATTACATGAAATCTCGGGTGAAAGACTGCAAAGTGATACTAGGAGAAGCTGCCGCTCAACAACACCGTCTTCTTTTAACAGAATTTTTTACGGATGCGGTGAAGGAAGTCAAACAAACAAAGGCTCCTGGGAGAATCAAGTGGTACAATCTGGAGAAAACCAAAGGACAGCAATTCATTTCGTATATGCAAAGTCAGCTGTGTAATACCATCGACGCAGTTTCAAATACAATCACGGCACAAAATATGTGGGATCGCCTACAACGAACCTGCTTAGAGAGAGCCAAATCACTGTTAGGAGTCTCAAAAGGACACCACCAACAAGCTAAAGAAACCTGGTGGTGGGATGATGAAGCTAAAGCAGTGATTAGAAAGAAGAAAGCAGCTTTCCAAGCTTGGTCGAAGTGCCCCTCAAGAAATACAAATGAAAAAGCGCGTCTCAAAATGGAATACAAGAGCTGCAGAAAAGAAGCGAAGAAAAAGTGCGCCCAACTTCAAGCAAAAAGCACGGAGGGCCTGTATCGAGAGCTGGAAGAGATTTCTGCCCCAGCTGCTGAAGCAAATCAGGCAATCGTAAGCAATCCTAGCTAAGACAAAGCAACTTGAATAAGGGAGCAAAAATTTTCAAAATAGCCGCTCAGAGAAGGAGAAATGCGCAGGAGATTCGTTCGCCGAAGTTCATAAATGATGCTCAAGGACTGCTACTTGTGGATGACGACAAAATTCTTCACAGGTGGCGACAGTATTGTGATGATCTTTTGAATGAACAGTTTCCTCGGCGCCACTTTCCAACAGCTGCACCTAACTTTACGGAAGTATCCGACGTCACAGTCGAAGAAGTTAGGGCGGCAGTTAAGAACTCCAAAAAAGGCAAAGCGATTGGGCCAGACGAGGTACCATATGAGTTTTGGAAAAATATGGGAGACATCGGGTTGAGATGGCTCACGAGGTGACAGTTTGCCTAATCAATGGAGGGAAAGTTTTCTTCTTCCAATGTACAAGGGAAAGGGAGATACCAGATGCTGTGACAACTATCGTTCGATCAAGTTGATGTCCCACACTATGAAGATCATTGAGCGGGTTTTGGATAGCCGACTGCGGAAAATAATAAGGCTGTCTGATGACCAATGCGGGTTTGTCGCGGGTAAGTCAACTACAGACGCAATCCAAAGTATAAGGATCATTATGGAAAAACAACGAGTTGCATTAGAGGATTTGCATATTGTGTTGGTTGACTTCGAAAAAGCATTCGATCGACAACCGCGAGATCTGATATGGGTGGCCCTCAGACACCGAGGAGTTCCTGAAGCCTATGTGCGAATGATTATGGACATGTACGAGGGAGCAGTTACAAAAGTGAGATGCCCAGCTGGAGTCACCGAAGAATTCCAAATAACAGTAGGTGTACATCAGGGAAGTGTCTTGGGTCCACTGCTCTTTATTGCTGTTCTGGATTATTTGCTCGAAGGAAAAGTAACGGACATTAAACTACAACAATTATTCTTTGCTGATGATGGAGCCATCATAAGCGAGGATCCTACATCCCTGCAACGAGCACTTGACGTTTGGATTGATGTTCTGGAAGGAAATGGGTACCGTATTAGCGCTAAAAAGACTGAATACCTGTGCTGCCCTTTTTCTGATCCAGACAAGCCTATTCCAGACATTTATTTGAATGGAAATGTGCTTCCCAAGTGTGAAAAGTTTAAATATCTGGGATCTATGATCAATAGTGAAGCAACTTGTGATGACGACATCAATCATCGAGTAAGCGTAGGGTGGATGAAGTGGCGGGAAAACTCTGCTATCTTCTTTGGTCGAAAAATGCCCCCTAAGCTGAAGGGAAGACTCTACACAGCAGTTGTCCGTCCAGCTCTGACATACGGTTCACAATATTGGACAATGTACAAAAAGTATGAGAGCAAATTGACGGCAGCCGAAATGAAGATGCTTCGGATGACAGCAGGAGTAACAAAGCTTGATCGAATTAGAAGTACTAAGATCCGTGGAAGCCTTCATGTCAAAAGTACCATCTTGGACAAAATTCAGCACGACCGGCTCAGTTGGTATTGTCATGTTCAAAGGAGAGATCCGCAGAACCCCGTCCAAAAGGCAATATCGTACAACGTTTCAACAAATTCGCGACGAAAAAGAAAAGGCATGCCAAAACACTCCTGGTACAAGCAAATGCAAAAACAGCAGCATTTGGTTGGCCTCAGACATGGAACAATCTAAAACCGGGAGTCTTGCCGACGCTTTCTGAGGTCAACGCGGCGTACCCCACAGGCGGATCACTAGTGTGAAGCAGAAAAGTGGGAGAGTTGTGATCGCTTCAAGATCACTACTCGTAACGCCGGAAATGAAAAGAAGAAGAAGAAGAAGAGCGATTTAGATGTAATTTTGAAGTAGTCAAACACTTTGTTCAAATAAATTTATAAATAAGGTGGTGCAACAGAGCGAGTAGCGCCGGGCCTATCGAATTTATCTCGAATATTCCTTTTGAGGAAAGGAGGGGGCAGACGCCCATTGGGCAGACGCCTATTCCGAACGGCTAATCGATAAAGCTCTTTCATTGAAATTGCTATCTGAAGGCTTGCCAATTCCTCGCGAAAAGCGATACCCGTGGAAACAATTGGATGTTTCAAAGATTCGAACCTCGAACTCACACTTAGCTATAAACATGCTAATTATTACGCCACAGGCACAACAAACACTTTGTCTTCCTTTCGGTAAAACGACATTAGTTCAGAATCTAATAATAATCTTACTTTATCTTTTCTCGAAGAACCTATAAGGGGCTTATATAATGGCAGAACATAGTTACTGTTGCGAGAATGGTGCTCATCCAATGTTCGAGATATTCGCTCTAGTCTCTATTGGTTAACCCTGAACTGTATAGCACCAGTAACATTGTTAGTTATGGATAAATCTGTGGTTATCTACTGCTGAGAAAACTTTTTTGTCACAACCGAGTTTAAGTGAACTTTTCTATGAATTACACATAATTACGTCATGATATATGACGTAATTATGCATAAAATAAAGTTTTCTTTTATTACAAGAATCTTGGCAACTAAGGAATTCGCTAGAAACCTTTGAACTTTCATTAAATGGAAAGTTTCGATTGCCAAGACTTGTCTTTTTCTCCATTAGCACGAACCGGACATGGAAGCATCTAATGAAAATGATTTATTGGCTTTTCAAAAGTAACAAAATACCCATTTATAGGTAGACATATCGAGAAAGGTATATTTTTGAAACACTGCCAATTGACGAATAAAACATTTATCTACGGGATAAACTGGCACAGAGTACATATTATATTTATTTTCTCCAATGGATTCCCTTGACATCCTTTGTGCTCGATTTTTTCTCATCATTCCTTATTGTGTTCTCTCTCACCACATATTCCTATCATCCCATTTTTCTTTGAACTAACTGCACACACACAAAAAGCAGCCAAATTGCTTTGCCCTCAAAATTTTTGCTCAAATCTCTTTTCTCTGCTCAAGAAGACGTTTCCTTCTTTTTTGATTGTACACGTTCAGGATATCGTATCTGTAAAAATCCTTGAGCCTTCTTGCATTGCTTTTGTTTTGCTGTTCCTACTTTTTGTTCTGTTTTTTGCATAATATTCAATTTGCCGAAAATTTTGTTAGTAAAAGGATTGAGGAAAAAAAATGAAGCACAAGGAGAAACCATTCTCGGCGACTTAGCTTAGGGAAGGTCATATGAAATTGGCACGAGTAGCATTCACAGTGCCGTTACAATCCATTGCCGCCCATGTGGATGGAAGGAACAATAAATCACAAACTATGTCCTATCACCAGAGAAGCACTTCATTGTTTGAGTTGAAACTCCTAGGAAATTATTGTGTAGCTTCTCTGCAATGAAAGACTACTCTGCTACACACCAGCTTAGCAGTGGTCATGATTGGCGCCGGCAAATTTTATATTGATTCGATGTCCTTATGCATTTGCAGTCTGCACACAATTTGACACATGCACATAGCACATGTATGTTGTAGGTATAATTTTTTGAGGACACGAAGCAGGATGGAGACTTTTGGTGAAAATTGTGTAACCAATAAAAGGCTTTAAGGCCCCGGCCCATAGAACGCGGTGCGTGCGGTAGAAGCGGCGCGGCAACTGATGCGGTGGGTTTTGCCGCGCGCAACTGATAGGGGTGACCCATAGAATCCGTTGCGGTGTTTTGACAGATAAATTTAGTCAAAATGGGGGCGTTCAAGAATCGCATCCGGATAGCTTGTTGTTGTTGTTTACGTGTGGGAAATCGAAAAAAATAAGTTATAATCGTCTAGCAATGATATTTTGAATGTTTTTCTGTTTTCAAAAGTCGAATTTTAATATTTCACAGCTGTTGTCTGTTGTCGATCGTTCAAAAAGGTATCTAGACACGGCTATCCAAGATAGGCTATCCGATAGGTTCTTGAACGCGCCCATTGTCATTTTTTCTAAATAAGAGAAAACTTCAAATTGGTTGTGACTGCGCATGTCTCTCTTCTGTCACCACGTGAGAGCCGCGGCAAAATAGAAGTTCGGCTACTCGGCGCGAGCGGCGCGTTGCTCGCGGTGCTTATGGGTCACCTCTCATAAGAACGTGTGTATTTAATCGAGCTGTCAGTTGAAAGCGGTGCCGCACGCACGCACCGCGTTCTATGGGCCGGGGCCTTTAGGATAAGTGGGCAAGAAAAAATATTATCGCATTCAGCACTCGCACATGTCTACGGAATAGTCCGGAACTATATGAAAAGAGCTGCTGCAATCCCAATATATGGGCGTATGGATAGTTTGTGCTTTTCCGCTCTAAATGACGGATATGGTTTAACCAATGCGGAAAAGTTTTGTTTGCATGTGGATTTAGTTTGAATTTCAGATGGTAAATCAATTTCTGAAAAAGTTCGATAAAGTTTTTTTTTGAAGACATAAAGTAGAAGAGAAAGTTCAAACAAATTGACCTGCATCGTCAAGTCATAAAAATCAAAGTTTGAAGTTTTTGAATTGAGTTTCATATTGTTAAACTTCACTTCCATAAAGTTTAATCGAACTTGGATTTATGTAAGAAGATTTAACTCAAACAATCATGACGTTGATAGGTGTCCTAAGGCAAATGTCGATTTTTTTGTTATAGATGCCAGGTTTTTGCTTTTATAAGTAGTAGAGCTCATTAGTCGTGACACGTTACAAACTATGATCTACCACTCAAACAAAATAGCTTTATGCCGAATTCACAGTGAAGAACTGTGTTCAGACTTAGAGTTCTTTTTTTTTTAAGTTAATTAATAAATTTTCACGTTGAAATACGTTACGGCTCGTTAAGCGGGCCATTGCAAATAGAGTTTATAATATAAAGCACAATAACAATTCAGTCATAAGAATTCAAATATACTAATTCACTATCGAACCTCTCCATAGACTCATGTCGTTATATCTACGTAACGTGACGTAAATCGCAAGCTTGTATTGGGCTATTCCTTCGCTCGCTTTAACGGCAGTGCTTTGTTTATGTTTTAAAAACAAATTTGAAATGCTGAATAGCTAAAGTCTTGAACATTATGATTGTTCAACGTTACATTACGTACGCGCACTTCCAAGGATAACTGAGAATTTCAGGGGGTAATGTTGTATCCAAGACGCATAGGTGCTTTAGCTTAAGAGGTCACTCAAAAATTAAAAAAACTTAACTTAACTTTTTGCTTTTGGTAAAAGTTCAAAAGTTGAAATAAGTTGATCAAATGACTCAAAACACTAATATTTTCCCAAAAACACCCAAAAGTTAAGTAAAAGCGTTAAGGCAGCGTAACGGTTCTTGGTGAGGGAGCTTATACTCATACTTGTAGAGAGAATATAAATAAGAAAAATTTGGTAGGTTGTATGAAAACATTTTAATACAGACATCAATATGGGTAACATCGACTACTACTAAGCGTTATATTTCGTGCGGGTATCTTTGAGATTGAGAGCTAATTTTTAATCGGACATAGTCATAGTCAAAACATCGAATCGCAATGCATTATCCTGTTCTCGTTCAAGCAAAGGTGACTTATGCGAGTGTTGACCAATAACCTGAGAACAACACCATAATGATCTGCGAGTGATGAGTGATGACTGACTACTCGAACTTCAGTGGATTTCCATAGCTTAAGAACAGTGCCATACTAAATTAAATCAACTACGAGACTCAATGGTAAACATTGGCAGTCAAAAAGCAGAGACTCCTGAATGAGCTTTTCCGACATATTTGGCTCAAGGGTGTTTCAATTTTAATGGATCAGGGTATTGAGACAGAGATGATGGCATATAACATCCACTATTACGACTGTTATAGTAGCAGCACATGCTTCCCTCATTTGAAAATTCTGCAAGGCACATGGCAACGCCAACGCCTGCGGTGACGTCTCGGTCATAAAGGAGCCGTCGCTCAACGGACTTACGGCAGGAGTGGTAGATCAGCGTAATCGCCAATCTGTTGTATATCAATTATCGGAGAGCTCAGCCCAAATAATACTATCCGACAGATGCTGAGAGACGAGGAGAGTTGAAGGCGAATCAGCATGTATATCTGACGCAGATTCTGAAACTAAAGAAACAAGAAGAGGTATAGTTGAGGAATTGGAACCCGAAACCTAGACACGGGTAATTCCTCGAAGAAATACGCAAGTGGTCCCGAGGGGGAGATCAGCGAGACACTTTTGGAGTTATGTCACGCTTAGTACACCTTGGAGAGTCCGGGACATGAAAGAATTTTTCCAAAATTAAATAAAAAAACATCTGTTGTATATCAACTTTTCCATATCGAAATAGAAGAAAGCATTCTGGGTAAATTCACTGAAGCGTCTTTTCTTAAATATTAGGGTAATAAGCCTAAAATATCAAGCCATTGATCGAGGCCACAGCTCTGCAGTGTGACGTTGTGAACGTTGTAAAGGACCTTATTAGAATAAAAGTCTTTAGTCTGAATAAGGTGTTCTCTGAAATCCACACAAGTACACAGACACTGTCTCTCAAACACCCAAATCTTTCTCATTTGAGGCGCTGGCGCTGTAGCGTTGAACCACACAGGACACCCATAGACAATCATTGACCTTATGAGAACCGTGGTTGCTGTAAGACAGTTGCCTTGTCAGAGTGAAATCTCTTCTAGCAATTGCCAGAACTGCATAAATATGGATACTGATCGTTTTCACTTGGCCTCCAAAACTAATCAAATGGTCCGCTGAAGCATGCAGGTAAATAAAAAGCACGTTAAGTTTTTAATGAGAACAAGTGCTGCTTTTAACCAGAACAACAAGATTTGCAAGGAAGACAAAGTTAATTCTCAAAAAGAAAAAGAAGCGCTAGTTTTGAGGAAAATGAGAAACCCCATTCATTTTAGGCGATGCACAAGAATGCCATCATCCTGACCTAAAGTCCAATAAAACTGCAGGTGAAGAAGGCCTTGTTACCTAGTGTCTTAAGACAGCTGGAGATTACTTGGAAAACTGTTTTGCATGATATGGTCCGTTGGTAGAAAGCATGCAAAAATAATGCAGCCTCAGTATTTGGAATACCCTTCCTAAGCGTGGCGTTTAGATCAAATCAGCTAATAAATAAATAAATTGGGTGGCGCTACAGAGCGAGGAGCCCCTGGGCCTAGCGCATTTCTCACAACCATTAGTTCAGTGACTGCACACATTTCTTCGATTTGATAATTTCTTATCTTATCTGGGTGGTGTGTGCAGTCAATGAGACTGTGGGTTTGCTAGGCGGATAGTGAGATCAACGGTGTTGATCCCGTTGGTGAACCAAAATCAAATTGCTTGCTGGGCATAACACCGCTAGTAATTTTTTTTTGGTTTCCCAATAAGATTTGCACTTGTTGATTTTACTTAGATAGCGTCTGCGTTCGATATTTTGTTTTGTGTGTTTTTGTGAATGGTGATGTCGGGTAAATTTCGGGTCGATTTTAGCAACATTAGGGGGTTGCGATCGAATTTCTTTGCTGTGTACGCTCACACTGCAAAATGCAGGCCAGCTGTTTAGGCACTAAGTGAAACACAGGTGGGTGTTGGTTCTGATCCCTCAGAATTCAACCTGCCTGGATATAGCTTAGTGCCACTATTCTTTTCCTCCCATGGCCTCGCCGTTTATGTTCGAAATGATATTGCTTACCAGCTTCTACCACAATACGGCCTTTGTTCCAATACGAACTTTAATTTCATGTGGTTAAAATTCACCGTCCGTAAGCATATCATTCATTATTGTTTTATTTATAGAAGCCCCAACTTAGATAGCAATTCAACCTCTAACGAGTTTGATGCGCTATCTGAGTCCATAATAAGAATTATTTCCCTTTATCCTCACACTGAAATCGCAATTGCGGGCGATTTCAATGTACAATTCTGGTTGGCTTCGACATTCTGGCCAGACAACACCCGAAGGAAAATATGTTGAGATCTTCGCTGAGTTTAACGAATTAACTCAACTTGTTGATGAGCCCACTCGGGTTCCAGATATTGAAGGCCATGCGGCCAACACTCTTGACTTATTTCTCACTTCTCATCCCGAAAAATACAGGGTTGTAGTATCATCTCCTTTAGGCAAATCGGACCATTGTGTCATATCGGTAGATTTTTCGTTATCCGTCACGGTAATAAAAGAGAAAGTCCCCAAAAGAACTGTATGGCAATACGAGAAAGCCAATTGGGACGGCCTGAATAATTTCTTTCGAAATTTTAATTGGTCATTGTGCTTTCTCGACGGAAACGTTGATGCGTCAGCTGATATGATATCTAACGTAATTCTCAACGGCATGAGAAATTTTGTTCCTCACAGATTAAAAAGTATCATCCCCAAAGAGAATTCGTGGTTTGATTCAAGCTGTAAAGAGGCGATTAGGGATCGAGAAAGTAGTTTTCGAAAATTTAAAGACAACCCGACTGTAGAAAACCGAAATTTGTTCAAAAGGGCTAGAAATATCTGTAATGCTCAAATACAAAGGACTAAGTTTTTACATGACCAAAAAGTAAGGCAAAAAATACTATTGTGTCCAAAAGGAAGTAAAAACTTTTGGTCTTTTGTCAAGAACATTAAGAACTCGACCACGTCATCGGTCCCAACGCTCGTCTTCAATGACTCTCCGTATGTCAGTTCCATCGACAAAGCCAATTTGCTAGCAGCTCAATTTGCTGCCAACTCGACACTTCCTCATAGCATATTGGCTCCGCCTGAGCTCGATTCTGCAAATTCTTTGATGAAGCAGATATTTTTTCGAACTCGCTCGGTTGCGAGAGTCCTCAAAGATCTCAACATACATAAATCCGCTGGTCCAGATGGTATCCCCGCCGTTATTCTGAAGAGGTGTTCTTCTACGCTGGCAAAACCACTGCGTAAAGTTTTCCATCTTTCCTATTCTGCTGGGATTTTTCCGAGCAGATGGAAAACTGCATTTGTCCAGCCCGTCCCTAAAAAAGGCGAATCTTCCTCCCCTTCCAATTACCGTCCAATTGCACTAACGTCCCTTCTTTCCAAGGTCATGGAAACGTTGATAAACCGTCAACTTATGAAATATCTTGAAGAACGAAAGCTTCTTAATGACCGTCAGTACGGTCCACTGGTGATTTGATGGCTTATCTCACCGAAAAGTGGAACCAATCTTTACATTGTTTTGGAGAAAGTAAGATTATTGCGCTTGATATTTCTAAAGCATTTGATAGAGTTTGGCATCAGGCTCTTTTATCGAAAATGCGTGCTTTTGGTATCGATGAGTCTCTTCTTCGTTGGATTAGAAATTACCTTTCCGACCGTTCAATACAAGTTGTGTTGGATGGCTTCAAGTCTGATACCCACTTCGTAAATGCTGGTGTGCCCCAGGCTCCGTTTTGTCTCCGACTCTCTTCCTCATTTTCATTAATGATCTCTTGTCTGAAACTTCTAATCCACTTAACTGTTTTGCTGACGACTCGACCCTCAGCTTTTCATATTCGTTTCCAAATTCACATTCCTGCTCTTCGGATGTGGAACTGGAACGGTTGCGTATGATAAGCTCATTGAATTCTGACCTTGACAGCATTGTTGCATGGGGTCTTATGAACCGAGTAGAATTCAATGCTTCGAAAACTCAATGCTGTCTCTTGTCGTTGAAGCTTAACATTCCCCCATTGCCATTATCCATGAATGGTACCTGCATCGAAGAAACCGAAAAGCTGTCAGTACTTGGTATGTGTGTAAACGATGATCTTCGTTGGAACGACCACATATTTGAAGTCGCCAAAAACGCTGCTAAATGCTTAGGTTTCTTGAGACGATGCAGGAAGTTCTTCACCCCTTCTGATCTGGCTACAATTTATAAGACCTTCATCCGCCCAAAACTGGAGTATAACTCTCATATCTGGTCAGGTGCTTCTCAAACATCTTTGCGCCTACTTGATAGGGTACAAAATAGAGCGTTAAGATTGATAGGTGATAGTTCAATCGTAGAATCGATTGATTCTCTTGGACATCGTCGAAACGTCACCTGTCTCTCTCTTTTTTATCGCTTTTTCCACAAACAGTGCTCTAGTGAAATAGCCAGCTGCATTCCTCCCTTGAAACAATTTAGCCGCAACACCCGCCTCGCTAGGAATGCTCATCAGTTCTGCCTTGAGCCCAACTTCGGGCGTACAGTCAAGTATAGAGATTCTTATTTTAGTCGCACCACCCGAATGTGGAATGCTTTACCTGGCTCTGAGTTTCCCTGCATTACGATTTACAAAGATTCAAAAGCAACGTGCATCGGTGTCTCCTTTCAAATCCTCTCCTATTTTCCTAAATGCTCGCACTGTGTTTAATAACATTATAAGGGTAGTCATAACCCCTTGATGTGCGCGTTAATTATAAAAAAAAAAAAAACCATGCCTTGTGAGGGAATGGAGATCAAATCAGCTGCAGTAAGTAAATATCTGAAACCCCACTTCGATAATTAAGATCAATGCGGTTGTAGACCAGGAAAGTCCACCTGTCACCTAAGCTT